>CM064492.1:63397025-63747172 GCA_032716605.1 Paralithodes platypus
GGGGGTGGAAAGGCTGGCCGGCAGTGGTAGGGTGGAAGGTGAGGAAAGGTGGCAGTGGTTAGGGGAGGAAGGGGAGAGGAGGAAAGGTGCGCGAGTGGTAGGGGACGGGGTGGAAAAGTGGCAGTGGTAGGGGGAGGGGGTGGAAAGGTAGCAGTAGTAGGGGGAGGGGTTGGAAAGGTGGCAATGGTAGGGGGAGAGGGGGGCGAGGAAAGGTGGCAGTGGTAGGGGACGGGGTGGAAAGGTGGCAGTGGTAGGGGGAGGGGTGGAAAGGAGGCAGTGGTAAGGTACAAAGGAGTACAAAGGAAAATTCAAGCAACAAAAGGTCTAGTGACCCTTCTAGGCTGCTGTTCCTCCAAAACACTGCGGGATCAAGTGTCCAAACATGGTTTAGAGTGGGTAAGGGAACATTGGAAAGGGAACTACTGCCCTGATCGAATGTCCGTGGCAGGATTAGGAAGTTAGTAGGGGACAGATGGGTTAGTAACTGAGGGGGGATAAAATAAAGTTATTCATTAACAAACTCAGTCAGTCGCGGGTTTGATGGGAGATATTTGTCTAAGCGGAGTTTAAATGAATCAACGGTGCTGCAGTCTATAACGTCTCGGGGAAGCCCATTCCACAAGTTGACAAATCGATTGAAGAAGAAATTCTTAGATTCGTGTGAGTTAAAAGATTTACCAATAATTTTGCAACCGTTTCCCCGCATGTAATTAGATTGGTCGATAGTGAAGTACTTACTACAGTTCATATCGTCGATGCCTTTTATGATTTTGAACACTTGAATTAAGTCACCTCTTAATCTGCGCTGGGTTAAAGGAAATAGATTTAATTCTCTAAGACGCTCTTCGTATGGTTTGTTCTTTAGGCTAGGTATCATTTTGGTAACTCTACGTTGAACTCGTTCTAGCTTGTTTATATCTTTTTGGTAATAAGGGCACCAGGATTGAACGCAGTATTCCAGAAGAGGGCGGACTAAGGAATTGTAAAGGGTTAGGATAACTTCTTTGGATTTATGCTCAAATGACCTGCTTCTAAAGCCAATTATTTTGTTTGCCTTCTTAACAACTTCTGAACATTGTTGACTCGGTTTTAGGTACTCGATATTGTTACTCCCAGATCGGTTTCTTTGTTTATATTCTTAAGCTAAGTGCCATTCATCGAATAGTTTGATTTCTCATTTAGGTATCCGATATGTAGTACTTTACATTTATCCGCATTGAAACTCATTTGCCAAATTTGGGCCCAACATGACAATTTATCTAGATTGTGTTGCACATCGTCAACTTGTTCTTTTGAGAGTACGCTATTTGCAATTTTTGTATCGTCAGCAAATTTTGAGATTGTACAGGTGAGACCCTCATCTATGTCGTTGATGTAAATTAGAAAGATAATTGATCCTAGTACCGGTCCCTGGGGTACCCCGCTACTTACATTGGTCCATTTAGATGCCTTACCGTTTATGACTACTCTTTGCTTTCAGTCGCTGAGCCAATTTTCTATCCATTTCAACACACCGTCTTTTATTCCATGCGCTTTTAGATTTAGCAGTAAACGTTTGTGGGGAACTTTGTCAAAGGCCTTTTGAAAATCAAGGTATATAATATCTACAGCTTTACTCTCATCGTAGAGGTTGAGGATATCGTGGAAGAAGTCCAAGAGGTTTGTTAAACAGGAACGTTTTTTACGAAAGCCGTGTTGAGTATCTTTAAGTAAGTTATTTGCCTCCAAGTGATTTACGAGTCGGTCTCTTATGACCGTTTCTAGCATTTTACATACAATTGAGGTTAAGCTAATTGGACGATAATTACTGGTTAGGGATTTGCTGCCTTTTTTTAATATCGGTGTTACGTTGGCTAGCTTCCACTGATCAGGCATAGTCCCAGACTGCAAGGATTCATTGAATAGCAATGTCAGTGGTTTGGAGAGCTCATCCTTAGCTTCCTTTAGAACTCTAGGTGATATTGTATCAGGTCCAGGGGTTTTATTTACCTTGAGTTTATTGTTACGATCCAGGTTCTCAAAGACACAGGGCTCTTCAACATTGGACTAGATAATGGCAAAAAGCAACAACGGTAACACTAGATCCAACCCCTGCCTTAAACACTGGAAAACAAAACACCATTACCGCCCTGAGTCGTGCCTGGACAATGAGGTATCCTATGACTCGGTAACTGGTGCACACACACTAGGCTGACGCTCAATGAAACATCCTATTCTCAAACAGTAAAAGATTACTCGATTATGTTACACAAAGAAAAGATAGTTAACGTGATTAATTAACATTACGGTAGATACTCAAATAACTGGCACTCCTGTATTAAAGAAAGTGCAATGCTAGTCCTGCAACATCAACTGGAAACTTCTGAAATAAGTCTGATGCTGGGAAGATGTTCGTAAAGAATCTTGAACAATTATAATGCAGAATACGGGTCACAATAAATGCTAGGACATATAGTAATAATAGGCAGGCGAATAATAAAGACTGCGCAAAGGTAGTAATGCTCGACAACTAAAGAAATGCTTTGTGACAACGCAACAGCCTACTCGGGTTATGCAACTCAACAACAACCTCGGCTCAAAAGTGCAGTGAATAATAATGTTGCATACATATAATAATGGGGCTTATCTCTAACCTGTGTCTGCTCAGTTAATAAAGTCTAGCAGGGGTATCAAGGCAGGGCAACAATGGGCGAGCATGCGGCTCGTAGCCTAACGTTGTCCGAGGGTGGTATAATGAAGATTACGTTATATGACGGGGATGCTCTCTTGATAAATCTAGGTCTCTAGTAACCTAGCTCTATCCTGGCGATCCCTCAGAAGTCAACACAAAGAGGCAGCACTATGTTGTGAGGGATAGGCTATGGCCCTCTCACACCACAGCGCTGTGCTCGCAAAGTAAACCAACCCGAAGACAACTTAGGATCCCACAGTACCTGTCGATGTCGTGCAGAGCTTAGCTAACACTGCACACATCGGAGAAAACGACACAGTAACCTTACCCCTAGTCTAGCTTTAGATAACCAAGAAGAATCACTCAACACCCTGCAAGGGAGACTTATACCGGTCTACAACCTTCCCGAGAGAGGACACATACGGAAAAGTCCGTCTCTCTAACCCTCAATAAAGCATAATACCTCCTTAACCTAATACATGGAAATATCTGAGAGCTTCGCGTACAATACGACTGGTCGACGGTGAACGTCTATGCTGAAACCAGAAGGGATGGTGAGTTTAATAAAGATTAGAGAATGAGAAAGGAGAAGTCGAGAGAGAGAAATAGTATGCAAAGTAGCGAGTAGGGGGGACAGAATTGCAATGGATGTAGGCGATACGCGTGTCAGGCAAGCTCTGAGCTAGTAAAGAACACGAGGCAGCGACGGGAAGGGACTAGTTGACCACCCGGCCGCCAACGCCGTCAGCGCCCAAGCGAGCCGCGTCATAGCTCACCTCGCTGCCGGGTGTACCCCCTCACACTCTCTCGCTCGCCTCCCACACAAGAAACATTTATATTATAGCGAATATAAATATAAGGCGCGGTCAGAGACCAAAACAAAGACCATTTCTAGACTGTCTGTGGCAACACGACACTAATGAAATAAAGCAGATCATTCTAGGACAACTGTAGCCTATCCCCCCATCCTGGCGAGCGCTAGCGAGCTGCAATGCCCCACGCAACCATTCTGCTAACGCCGGGAGGCGTCACATTATCTAAACAATTCAATAGTTCTCTCTCTGTAACGGTGATATTGCTTAGAACATCTGAATTATCAATCTGAATCGGCGATGGTGTAGGAATATCACTGAGGTATCGGTTGTAAAAACTGATGCAAAAGGTATGAGGGCATTACTCATTTGTACTTCGTCTTTGGTGTATTCTCCATTTTCATCGACTAACGGTCCAACAGTTGAAGGAACTACTTTTTTCTTTCTGATATAACTATAGAATTCTTTCGGGTTAGTTTTACTTTGATTCGCAACATGTAACTCCAGGGTCTTTTTACTTTGCTTAATTAACTTTTAGGCTTTGCGTCGTAGCTCTACAAAGTTCACCCGTTCTTCGTCATTTTGTGAGGATTTTAATCTATCATTAGCAAATTTTTTAGCAAGCAGACAGTCTGAAATATCTTTATTCCACCATTTGGGCTTATCATTGTGGCCTGGACGCCGTATTTTCGATGGTATGCAGTCTTGCACTGCCTTAAGGTAAGTGGTTGTGAAACGCTCCCAAGATGTATTATGTTGTTATTGTTAGTCAGAAAGCTCCAGTCAGTTTCTTTAAGCTTTGATTTAAATTTATGAAAATTGGCTTTCTTGAAATTAGGGACTTTCTCAATGCTGCTATTTGATTTGTTACTAGTAAACTTTAATGTGAAAGTTATCGTACGATGGTCGCTGTTACTGAATTCATCACCAACATTCAAATTCTCTATTAATTCTTCTTTTGTTGCGAGTACAAGGTCAAGCACATTATTACCACGGGTCGGATATTGTACAAATTGAAAAAGTGAACTCTCTTGCAAGTTAGCATAGAGGTCGTGTCCAGAGTGTGAAGTAAGAATATCGCCCCATTTAGTCACGGGTAAGTTGAAATCGCCAAGAATTACGGAATCTTGTATGTTAGTTATTTCTGTAATTTGTTCATAAATTTCACGGTCAGTTTGCACTGATTGAGATGGGAGTCTGTATAATAAAGCTAGTGTTATTTTAGTTCCTCGTTTATTATTTAATAGTACGTAAGATATGTCTATATTCGCAATTCGAGGTTTTGACATTAAGATGGGATTAAGACTTTCCTTTATAAAAAACAGAACTCCTCCTCCATTTCTATTGATCAGACTTTTCTCAAACATTGTATAACCAGGAAGCGTATATTCGGCTAAAAAGTCTCTGTCTTCCGTATTTAACCAAGATTCTGTAATGCCGATTATATCATAAAGTTCTGTAAACACGATTTCCTCTAGATCTGAAAATTTATTGCATATGCTACGAGCATTTACATAAAACACCTTAAGAGTATTAGAGTTGGATGTTACTGATTGTGCATTGTCTGAATTTTCAGTTCGTATTATTTTGACTTGCACTACCCTGTCTGGGGTCTGGTTGACCCCGTTTCTTGAACGGAAATCCTTGACTGCATCGTTCAGCAGACGACCAAGATGTGCAGCTCCTACTTCATTGAGATGTATATCATCTCCTGAAAACAAAGATTTATCATAGTAAAAATGATCCCACGTGTCGACAAAGCCGATGTCCTCCTCCCTGCAGAGTTTGGCTAGTCGTCGATTTGTACTGGTAGCTATGTTGTAGAATCGGTTTTCTACATCAATCCGGGGAACAATTCCTGAAATTAAGATTCTATTAGATTTTTCCTTGAAGGACCTGATCAGCCGCCGGTACTTGCAAAGTAGTTCCTCTGACCGCGTCCGTTGGACATCGTTAGATCCAACGTGGATGACGTACGTAGTGCTTGCGGGGCGAGCCTGGAAACCTCTTCCACAGCCGCAACAATGTCGTCCACGCCGCCACCTGGGATACGGAATCGCTTTCTGGTCCTGGTTGCCCTGGCGCAGAACTCGGTTAGTTTGCCACGGACCATGGAGTCGCCCACAAGCCGAACTTCTTCCGTTTCCTCTTCCTCGTCAATAGCCAGAATTTTGAAGCGGTTTTGGCATGTTGTCGGGATAACCTTCCTGGTACTGGTACTGGGATGCACATTGTTTCTCACTAACTGAAAGTTGTCCTGGAGGGGAGTGAGAGTAGAGTCATTATTATTATCTGCAACATCTAAGGTAGCTGCTGGTGTGGGTACCAGTACCGGTACTGTATGCACTGGAATGGCGGTTGACATCGTAGTGGTTTCTTGGGCCGAGGGCACTCCTACGTTGAGTGTGGCAAATTCTTGAAGGGATTCAAGCTTCGTAGTCAGGGCATCGATCTTGCGGTGAGCTGCATTCAATTCATCCGCAATCTTCTCTCTGAGCTGGCAAAATCTACAAATTTGGACATCAGTATCAACAAACATGGTAGGGCCAAATTTACCGGAACAACTCGTGCAGGTTCGTTGCGGCGCCATGACGATATAATCACAATATGCCTGAAAATCACACAAATTTAGGTTAGCAAAATGGTACAATTAACACCTTACGAGCGGCCTATGCGGTTTATTTATATGTACCACCCAGCGGGGTGTTTTTAGCCAAAATAGGGCTGTTTACGTGATCATTTTCATGCCTAAATAAGACTCAGAACGTAAAACAAGTACCTATCCCTGAAAGGGCATAAACAGAGCTTTCGAATGACACCATAACGATCCTTTTTATGGCATTTTCTTGCAATAACCGTGCAAAGCGAGTGCAAAAAGCATGTAATTAGCGACTTTCCCGATACAATTCCTTATATGCGAGTGAGAGAGGGAGGAGGAGCTGGGATCATGTCAGTATGTTCGCCCGGTGGTCTGGAGCAGTCATACGCTCGCTACTCTCCTGCCACCACTTGTCTCTCTCTCTCAGCAACATTACGTGCTGAAATTGCCACTCGAGTTATGTCGAGCGCCGCCACATAGTCCAGCTTTATTTAACTCGACTTATGTGGTGAGCTGCTAATTAAGGGTTAAAGCCTGAAAATCACAAAAACAAATTGTTAGCAATATGATAAAATTAATATGCCTGTAAATCACAAAAAATATGTTAGCAATAGAACACAATTTATGCCTGAAAATAAAACAAAAATTGAGGTTAGCAGTATGACACAGTTAAAGCCTGAAAATCACAAATGGACTAGAAATTTGTTACAAAATGTACTGGAAAAAAAAGTGGGAGAGGGTTAATTTAGCCTAGTGAGAAAACTGGAAAGCAGTATACAGTACAGTAACAAAAAATATTGGTTAGCAATATGATACAATTAATGCCTGTAATTCACAAACAGAATATGTTGATCACAAAAAGAATATGTTAGCAATAGAACACAATTTTATGCCTGAAAATAAAAATAAAATTATGTTAGCAGTATGACACAGTTAGGCTAAAGCCTGTATATTAGTTTATACAGTGGTCGACACAATAATAATAATAATGGAGTTAGTAATATCCCTGGCAAGAGTGTGAGAGGCCTATTAATATGGTGACAAGTATCTGAAATGCGATTAATAAATAGGCTATCAAAAAGTATTACAGTAACTAAATTATTCTAACCCAATATTAAAACTATCTGACAAATGTTAGTGTGTGCGATTTATATAGATAACCAAGATAAAAAGTTCAACCAAGTACAGTATTGGCTAGACTTTGTTATATAAAATACAAGAAGAGGGTTTGTTTATGCGTACACAGGTGGCGCTGGTATCGGCGGCGTCTCTACTAACTTGACAAATAGAATTTTGAAAAACAAACGTTTATCAGTCAAAACTACAGTACAACGTCATGCAAGATAACTACTGGGTGGTTTGCTAAGCACTTAACTACAGTGAGGGCTAAAATATCTACAATAAGTGCTAGAACTTTATAATATGAAACAAGCAAATAGTTTGTTTACTTTAGAGCGTCGGTCGTCACTAACCGGTACAAATGTAAACAAAAGCAATCTCGATAAACAAACTTTTATCAGTCAAAAACACAGCAAAATTACATGCAAAGCAACTACAGGGCAGTTAAGCTAGAGCTTAGCTACAGCTCATGCAAACAAATAAGGGGATGAGTAATGAAGTACTCAAGTTATGCTGAGATTTCGAGCAGCGAGAGCGAAGTGCTGTTGGCGGGTTGG
Source organism: Paralithodes platypus (assembly GCA_032716605.1). Taxonomy (NCBI): domain Eukaryota; kingdom Metazoa; phylum Arthropoda; class Malacostraca; order Decapoda; family Lithodidae; genus Paralithodes; species Paralithodes platypus. Next base: position 63,404,784 of record CM064492.1, read on the forward strand.
CGCGTCGGGCTCGAGGTGAGGGGGAGGGGAGGAAAGGTGGCAGTGGCAGGGGAGGGGGTGGAAATGTGGCAGTGGTAGGGGGAGGGCTGGAAGTTGGCCAGTGGTAGGGGGAAGGGGTGGAAAGGTGGCAGTAGTAGTGGGAGGGGGGATGGGTAGAAAGGTGACAGTGGTAGGGGGAGGGGGTGGAAGGGTGGCAGTGGTAGGGGAGGGGTGGAAAGATGGTATGGTATCGGGAGGGGGGGAAAGGTGGCAGTGGTAGGGGGAGGGGGAGGACACGAAAGGTGGCAGTGGTAGGGGAGGGATGGACAGGTGGCATTTGGAGAGGGAGGGGGAGGGGTGGAAAGGGGGCAGAGAGTGGGGGGGGGGTGGAAAGGTGGCAGTGTTAAGGTGAGGGGGAGAGGAAGGTGGCAGTGGTAGGGGACGGGTGGAAAGGTGGCAGTGGTAGGGGAGGGTGGAAACGTGGCAGAGGTAGGGGAGGGGAGGAAAAGTGGCAGTGGTAGGGGGAGGGGGTGGAAAGGTGGCAGTGGTAGGGGGAGGTGAGGACATGTGGCAGTGGTAGGGGGAGAGAGGAGTAGAGGTGGCAGTGGGGGGGGAGGGGGGGGAAGGGTGGTAGTGGAGGGGGGAGGGGGTGGAAAGGTATTAGTGCTATGGGGAGGGGGTGGAAGGTGGTAGTGGTAGGGGAGGGGAGGAAAGGTGGCAGTGGTAGGGGACAGGGTGGAAAGTGGCAGTGGTAGGGAGGGGGTGGAAAGTATCATAGTAGGGGAGGTTGGAAAGGTGGCAATGGTAGGGAGGAAAGGTGGCAGTGGTAGGGGACGGGTGGAAAGGTGCAGTGGTAGGGGAGGGTGGAAAGGTGGCAGTGTTAGGGGGAGGTGAAAGGTTGGCAGTGGTAGGGGAGGGAGAGAGGAAAGGTGGCAGTGGTAGGGGATGGGGTGGAAAGGTAGCATGTAGGGGGAGGGGGTGGAAAGGTAGATAGTGCTATGGGGAGGGGTGGAAAGGTGGCAGTGGTAGGGGGAGGGGGAGGGGAGGAAGGTGGCAGTGGTAGGGGACGGCTGAAAGGTGGCAGTGGTAGGGGGAGGGGGGTGGAAAAGGTATAGCAGTAGTGTGAGGGGAGGGGTGGAGGGGTGGCATGGTGGGGGATGGGGAGGGAGGAAAGGTGGCAGTGGTAGGGACGGTGGAGGGGGCTGGGTAGGGGGAGGGGTGGAAAGGTGGGCAGTGGTAGTGTATGTGAGGCAAGGTGGCAGTTGTAGGGGATGGGGAGAGGAGGAAAGGTGGCAGTGGTAAGGGGATGGGGTGGAACGGTCGCATTTCGGGGGAGGTAGGTGGAAAGGTCTAGTGCTATGGGGCGGGGGTGGAAAGTTGGCAGTGTAGGCAGGAGGGGGAGGGGAGGAAAGGTGGGCAGTGGAGGGGACCTGGGTTTGAAATGTGCAAGTGGTTATTTGGTAGAAAAACGTGGGTGGAAAGGGTAGCAGTAGTAGGGAGAGGGGGTTTGGAAAGTGGCAATGGTAGGGGGGGGGGAGGAAAGTTGGCCGTGGTAGGGACGGGTTGCAAGTGTCAGGCAAGCAAAGCAAAAAAGAATAGGAGGGAACTCGGTAATGATTCAGCACTCTCCGAGGGTCCGCCCACGAATAAAAAATCTTCCTGGGAAATCAAAGAAATACTGCCGGAGAGCCCCCAGATCGCAGCGGAAATGCCACAAGCGCCGCTGGGCTGGGAGGTAGTCGGGTGGCCCGTGTGGAGAATAGTACATAAGATGAGATGATTTTAGTTCTGAAGGACCCAAATGAACATACATACAACAGACATCATACATCAAATTTTAAGACTTAGCTGTTCCACACATAAGTGTCAGTTTTTCAGTCTCTTGTCCTAATGGCAGCATTCCAGGCAACCCTGGCAAGGGCTGCTTTCACTTGTCAAGTTTCTTGGATGTGAAAGTTGGGCTTTCGTATAGTCCCGCATCCCAGGTTCTTCCTCGGTCCACCCCTTGGTGCAGCCGCCCTCCACACTGCACAAGTACCCTTAATTTTTCACGCCATTTTGTTCATATACCATTCTCTCCACATGTCCATACCATCCCAGTCCTACTTGTAACGCATCACCTCGCTAATACTCTTTAGACCTAAACGTCTCCTCAGCTCAACATTTGTTATACGAATCCTGTAACCTGGCCCCACACGGTCCATCTCACCATTCTCATACTCATTACGCTCCATTCTGGTGACATCCTCTACTATAACACCATGGTTCTGGAGCATCTGTCAGGGCACGTCGAACCCATGAGGCATACACCTTTTCCTTCAGGGGAGCGGACTATCTTTTCATGGTCAGAATTGGCATCCGTTCTCTGAACTTCCCCAACCCAACACCGAATTACTAGCAACTGTGCCAGCCTCGGCCCCACCACCAGACAGAGATGGTTATTCCCTAGGTCACAAAACTTGTTCACCAGCCTCCAAAGACGATGTCCAAAATTCACACGCCACAGGATCATCACTTAACACAAGCGCGCCGTTGCACACTCCTCACGCAAATTGTGATCTATTTCTGACTTATCCTTCGCCAGGGGTCCCTTTATGCTACTAACAAGGCGTACTCCCAGGGCGGTACCATATCGACAGATGCGACAGTGAGTGGAGGGAACTCCCACGCCCTGTCCACACACTGCACCTGGGTAGGCAACTGCTATGTTGTGTCCACATTGCCTCAGCTCAATCTACAATGCCACCTTGGGTGTTGTTTAATATTGACTCTTAAACCCTTGCGCGGCCAGGCCATCCCTTCTCCACTCGCTGAACTGGGCCGCAGCAGCGCTGCGCATTACTGTCAGCTATTAGGACTAAATCGTCGTCGAAACAGTTCCAACGGGAGTCCGCCTCTAAAAACTCTCGACATGCCTCCAAGACCATAATAAAGAGTGGGGGGCTTACCACTGAACCCTGATGGGATCCAACGACGGACTTGCGAACTCCCACGCGGGACACCCTTCCTCCTCACCTAGAGCACGTCGTGCGAATCCGCATGACATCTTCATTATCACCCGCCCTCAGCCACTCTTCCACACCAAGTTTCCGCCTCATAGCCCACTGAACAACATCTCTAGGCACCCTATCAAAGGCATTCTCATCTCAGGGCTACAAACGACAAATCAAAGATCCCTGGCCTGTTAGGAAGCTCTTTCCTGTATCTTCGCCTGACTATGTAAGATCGCATCGGTTTTTTCCCAAAGAAAACCGTCCTGGCATAAAACCAAACTGCACTATCATCCATAGCAGATGCTCTTGCCTGATCAAACCCTCAAGACCTTTCATTCACAGACCTTCATTATTCTGGTCAAGCTTTTTCAGGCACCCCTATAATTGCCCTCGATCTAGCGCATCCACTTTGTCCGTTGTATATATTTACTAGTTACACTTTTGGAGCCAATCCTCATTGGATTTTCTCATCGTTTAATAATGGTGTTTATCAACTCAGTGACTAAGTTTACACCAGTCTCCCCGGAGGCTAGGATCATCCTCAGCGACAATGTCCCCCCCCCCCGGAGCAACCTGGAGCCTGAAACGCGGCGGCATGTGAGGGAGGGCCGCGCTCACTACAGCTGGTGCGATCAAAGGAGGGCTCCCAGATATTGGTTTTGTCGATACTAATGCTGTTCCTAAGCCGGTTCACACGTACCTCTAGCACTCGGTCATAGTGTAACCTCCCATGCGCTCTGAGTGCCTAGGGCTGCAGGCAACCATCGTCCCATTATCGTGCTAACACACGGTTCACCGAGAATATCCCTACTGGAAGTGTTAACTCGCCGAGCTCGGTTGAAGATCCCCATTGGGAATGTCAGTGTTACACACTTGTTCGAAAACGCCCGGGCCTTAATGCGATTTTTAGCATTGTCACTACCTCGTTTGGCAGTTCCGTTTATCTGCCGGGTAGGCCTCACCTGTGCTGCCGCTCCTTTCTTCCATGCTTGTGAAGCATCTCCGTTTCTCTTTCACAGCATGCATAACCTCATCGTTCCACCACCAGGAGTCTTATTCCTGGGGTGACCCTTTCGTTTTTCCACAGACTTTGTCAGTGGCAGCGATAATTTAGTTCCATTGACTATGTACATCGTTGGCCGATGCTTCCCTTGTTACTATTTATATCCTCCAGTTCACTATGACACATTGAGCTAGGGACTCTCACTTATTGCTGTGTGCCAGTTGGGATAGCCCTTTCTGTTTTCCACAACCACGTTTGGAGTGACCAGTCCTTACATGTGCATGCAGTCCCTCCTTCTGTGAATGGATGCTCCGAAGGCCTTTTAATAGACATCATTGATTTTTCCTAGTGACTATACATCCAGTACATAACATACATACACCTTTTAAGACTGAGTGCTCCCCACATATGTGCAGTTTCCATCTCTTGCCCACCAAATGGCGGGCGTTCCAGGAACCCTGTTTAAGGCTGCTTCAACTTGTCCAATCTTTTGGATTTGAGATCGGCACGTATAGTCCGATCCCAGGTCTTCCTCGGATCACCCCTATGGGTCGCAGTCTCCCTCCACAATCACACAGACCTGCACTTTTTCACAAACCAAGTTTGTTCATCCATTCTCCTTCCACATCCATACCATCCCAGTCCTACTTGTACGCATCCAGTCCTAAACTCTTGGTATACCTAAACTCCCTCCTCAGCTCAACATGTGTTATTCCTATCCTGCAGACCCTGGCCCACCCCATCCATCTACACTCATTCTCATCACACCATTTATGATTAACCGAACCTCTTCGGAAATTGTGTTCCTCGCCCTGGTTTAAACAATTTTTAAGGGGTGTCTTTCATGTAGTTGGACACGTTGACATTCAGGGTGGTGTCATTGAACATTAGTCTGTGGACGGGGAATTGTCAAAAAAAAAAAAAAAAAAAAACCGAGCGGGTTGGAATCTAGAGTGTTAGTTGGGAGGACTTCCGTCATGGTAAGTTTAGTTTTAGTAGACAAGAATGGTGGGGCACATGGAATTGCAATTTGAAGTTGTTAGCTAAAAAATAAACATCGTTTTGCCACCCAAAGTCTGTGTACAGGGGCAACTGGTGAGAGAGGTCTTGAGCGCTGACACGCAGGTGACTCAGGGGACGCTCTCGGGTTGCAGTGTTGAGAGCCACTGGAGAGGCACTGGGACAGGGGGGCAAGGTGAAGGGTTGGGCTACACAGGTGTGGGCTGCTATGCTAACAAAAACTTTGGGTGTGTGAGGGAAGTAGAAGAAAGTACGGGGTGGGTGGTCCCTGGGAATATTCGGCTCACAAAGAGGAGCTGGGCGGCGTGTGTATAGAGTATGAGCAAGGTGTTCGATGGGGGTGCGGTGTGGAACGATGGCAGTAGGTGAAGGGGATGGTGAGAGAAGACTCCCAGTGAAAGTTGAGTTCACCAAGGTGCAGGTGCGGGGAGCCCACTACGGTGCGGTCTGGGGCCTGGTCATCACACTGGCAAGGGTGACGTGAGAACAGGCGTTCCATGGACGTGTACTGAGTCAGTCAATGACCAGCTTAGGTCAAAGTAGGGGGGACAATGAAGAGATTGAAAAGGGGTCAATAGATGGAGGGAGGTTACAAAGTCAGATCTACGGGGATGAAGCCATTATTCGATCGTCACTAAGATGTCATGATCATGATGTAAGGGGGGCGCAGAGGAACGTACGTGTGTAACTGAGACTGCGGGTCGGACTTTTTCATGTGTAGGTTGTCACTGAGTGGATAGGGGGGGATAGGGAAATAATTCAACGGCCGGTCGGTAGTGGGCCGGGACTTAGCTACAAAGTGTGGGGGATGTGGTGCTGAGATTGGGTAAGCCATGGGCAGTAGGTCAGTCATATGTAACTTGCTGGTCGACAAGAGCTCGCCTTAGCGTGGACACTGATAACGTTGATCCGTAAGACCGGAAGAGTGTGGTCGAAGTGACAGGTCTGCTGTCGGGACATACGGTTCTCCACCGGAGGTGGCGCTGAAGCGGGCTCCATTGCGAGAGGCCCATAAGGGCATGGGCGAGGGCACAGTGAAGTTGTCTGGGTGGCTCGTGTGCGCCGTCATGAAGATGACGGCGTCGCTCGGCATCGGATAAGGGGAAGGTGGAGGGCCGCCCTGGAGGGGAGGAATGGACTACTAGCCCTCGGGGACAGGCCCAGGGCAAGTTGAACAGGATAGATGTAGGAAGGTGAACGGACAGTGGAGTGCAGAAAAGGGGGAAAAAGGGGAGAGGTGTGGGTGAGAGCTCAGGGCGGTTCTAATGGTCGAACGAAGAACGGGGGGGCGGATCAGAGATCAGTAAAGTGATGTGCATGAGCAGGACGTGGTGGGCTGGACATAGGGAAGAGGATGATCAGAATTGAGTGAAAAAGTCCAGACGACGAACAGGGGGGGTACTGACCACGACGTAGGCGAGGCCTAGAGGATCAGGTACTTCACGCGTCTGTGTGACTGAAAAACTTAAGGCAAGAGGCAGCGCCAAAACAGGGTATTTCCGTGAAGGCTGTGCCATGGAGGACAGAGAGCAGAAATACTGAACCACACTCTCTGTGGGATGAAGCGATCTTTAAGCTTGGATGTACATTATGTATGTACTGTACAGTATTCTCGTCAGTTGAATAACGTAATTACGAGATAACTTTTCCTGGACACACAGGCTCGTATGATATGGCGTGAGCTGAGCATTCGAGACAACTGCCACCACCTCAAAGCCACGGTCCTATTGTGTGGCAGATCCCACTGTGGGGTTTTCGGCCTCTCTGTCCTCCTTCAGGAACATGGCTTCCTATGATGCCTCATCAGGATGCAGGTACAGTTGCCAAGACGGAATCTGGGACAAGTGCTGTGAATGAGTGACAAAATTAATGTATTTACATATTTATACATTGAGAAGATTGTAGGAACCAAGCGAGCAGGGTAGTACCCCGGAGATGCCACATAGGCATAAGATAAGGAATTGCTGAAACTTCCCTGTTTCATTTTCCTTCGTCCCCCATGGTTTCTGTTGTGCGCTCACCTACACAGAGAGTAAACCAGCTAGCGTCTCTACAAACACCTCCACTTCCGTATTCATTTCTCCTAACACTTTGCAGGCACACCACACTTCTTTTCCCACACACTTAAATTATCTCTAGGGAACAGTAAAACCGTCGCTCGTGCGGGACTAAGTGGGGAGACCGCTCATCCCAAGGGGCAAAGTCCTGAAAGGGCCGAGTCCAAACTCACACAATGTTATCACAAGCCGTCCTTCGGACAAATCCGAAAGGTGGGGCTTGAAATAAATGTCCGTAGTGGATAAGATCCGAACGAATCGAGCGTCTCCGGTTGCAAGGATCCGATTATTGCGAAATAATTTTTCCTCCACCGTATCAGACAAAATCACGAAAGGCTGGAAGCGGAGGCCCAGAAGTTATAAGGCCGAATACACATTTCACCAACCCAGACAAGTCCGAAACTCGGCTCTTTGGTCCCCGAATGCGATTTATACTTTTTCTCGTACTTTCAGACAAATCCCAGAGAAGGCTGAAGCATGAGTCCGAAGTGAAATGTAGTCCGAAAAGTTGTATATCCCCCGAAAAGGAGGGCAGTATTTCTCAGACTTGCAGACAAATCAGAAAGGCTGAACCATGAGTCCGAATTGAAAAGCTAGTCCGCAAAATCTGATAATTCCTAAGATTGAAGTCCGAAAGAGCCGGGTTCTACTGTAACCTTGATTTGGCTCTCTAACCATTCTTTGCAACACTTTGGGCGGGACACTTGTCTACAGGCAGCGTTGTGCCGTTGTCCCCCCTCCATACACGTAGAACCAAACTTCATCTGGTTATATACTGTATATATATACTGTATTTTATTGTACAGTATATAGGTTGATGAATTCCCTGTTGCGGTGACCCATAAGTACCTCCCACCTCATAAGAGCCCTGTGTCTGCGTATGCTTCCGGCAAGGTTTCCTGCGGTGGTGTAAAACCAAACAAACACAAACCAGTGGTGGAATTTGCCATCCACCTGAGGTACTAGTTCTAGGTTTGCTCTTCGTCGTTTTCAATGGTCTGTTTCACCACAGTGGGAACTAGCACTGTGAAGTGGGCAATAGTCTGGGGAGCCTGGAGATGGTTTTCGGCCATGGCCTGTTTCATTTGGGAAGCAAAGCGTCCATACATTTGTTCATTCGTTTGTTGGTTTAATTCACCCTAATGTTATATTGATGTTTAAACCCCTCCAGCCATCCACTCCCTTAGGGCTCTTGAACGCCCATTGACCAACACTCGGTAACCCTTGTTCCGCCCAGCAAGTCTACTTCCCACGGACGGGCTCTTGGAACTCCGCCATTGCTTGCGTGCGTGGCGTTTCGAATGCCGCGCGTACATTTTTTAGTATCGTGGGACGGTAGGGGTGGTCGCCCCCCCTAAGGCGTAAACGACGCCACCGCAACAGTATGCTACCCCGACACCGTTCTGGACAGTATGCCCAATAGTGATTCTGCTGTGTGGGCACGCGATATCGTCGTGCTTCTGTACGACACCCGTTGCTAGATTTGTCGGTCGCGCCTCATACCCCGACTCCATCCGCCTAAATGTGTTTTCTCCTCCCCCCCAGGTATTGAGATGACATTGACCTATATGAGCGTGCTTGAGGCCAAGGATCTTGTTGATGAAATAGTCAGTGGACGACTCCCAGTAAGTATAAATCCGAGTGATTATCGGCCATGAGAACCTGACAAAGAAAAAGAGCAGTCTTGCTGTGATTTGCGAGAGAACATCACAGGTGATGAGAGTGATGAAGGTGATGTGACCAGTTGTTGAGGAAGCGGTTTTACCTAAAGAAACAGTGAACTTGAGAGAGTGAGTGGGATATTTCAAGGTCACGCCACCAAATTTCGCATAAGTGACACGACGCCAAGCCCTTCCCCAGGGGTAAATCCGCCTTTCCAAGCTACACTTATATAAGCAGAAAATACTTGTAGAAGCGCGTGGCCTGCGGCAGCTAGGGAACACAGCAACAATCCTTGGTGAGAATGAAGGCTGTGAGTTAGGGTGAGCGTGGTGACCCTTCTCGCCCGCCATCATTGTCTCCCTTATCTACCCCCGCCACCCAAGAGTGACCCGGATCTGCCCACGCATTCTTCCCCACCACCCCCACCACTGCCAAGGGTTGATGACCCCCCCACTTTCGGCCTATTTGCCTCCTATGTTCCCCCCGTACAGGAGACATACTGCTTGCCGAAAAGGGTAAAGGCAGGAAATATACCAGAAAAAATTAAGAAAAGTAAGAGAGTTTTTGTTCGAGCTCCCGCGGCGTCCACCCCCTGTCCGCCGCCATCCATACTGCCCCGCAAACTTTCGCCCACTTCCTCCCTCACTCTCCCTCCCTCTCTCCCCCTTCAACAAGTCTACCTGAAAGAGTCTTTGAGCTCTGCCATCACCAATACCTGGGCCTAGTGACAGTGAAGCATTGCTTTCTGTCACTCGTCCCAGTCCAAGGAGTCCCAGGACCTCGGGGGGGACACAGCTCCCTCACCTGCCACTTCCTTCCCCACCGTCTGCCCACCCGCACCCTCACGCCGCCCACTCCGGGCATCACTCGTATCCCGCGCCAGATTATGTGGTGGCCACTGAATGATGAAGGGCAACTCCTCTCGCCGACTCTGGCCATGATTACATAGGTCCACCGTCAGGGCAAGATGACCGCTCTGAGCGATGACTATCTGGACATCGACAGCCCTAGACCCATCCCGCTTGGCCCAGCGTCGTGCTGCCCGTCGTGCTGCCCAGCCCTGACCGCCGCCCTCGCCGCCCTAGGGCTTGCCTCCCGAGTTGGCCGTGTGCGTGCTGGGCCCCAGCTGGAGCTCCTCGTCAGCGTAGACAAGACCCATTCTACGTTTTTCAGTGGCAAGACGTAGTTGATGGGGATGGATACAACCCTGATGTGCCAGCTTTTGAGGAGGTACTGGAGGGTTCAGGCATTACCCCCATTTTTCCTGCAGGCCCCAATGCATGAACTATTTGATGCCTTCTTTGATGAGGAGGTGTAGGCTATGTTGTCAAAGAGACAAATAGCAGCACCAATACCAGGTCCACTTTTTGGGCAAGGTGACCAAGTGCCACATGAGGCAGTGGACCCCAGTGACTCATAAAGAGTTCATGGTGTTCCTGGCACTCACCATGCTAATGCCTCATGTCAGAAGCATCGGTTGCCTGACTATTGGATCACCCCTGCCTTCGGGAAATATATGTCTCCGCGACCGGTACCTTGATATCCTCGCAGCGCTCCATCTTGTCACCAACCTTGACGTCCACCTCCCAGACAAGCTGTGGAAGATTAGGACGTTGTACGAGATGATGCGAGAACGCTTCCCCTCCTACTTCAAGCCCTTCCGCAAGGTCGTCATTGACGAGTCTCTTGTGCTGTTCCGGGGAAAACTCAGCTTCCGGCAGTACATCCCCTCAAAAAGACATCGCTTTGGCATAAAATTCTTTGTGCTGTGCGACTGCCAAACTGGCTATGTCCTGGACTTCCTGGTCTACAGCGGGAAGGAAGGGGACTTGCTTGTGGACCCCCTCATTGGCTTTGGCGGAGCAGTGGTGCAAGCCATGATGGACCGCTACTTTTCATAAGAATCACGTCCTCTACACGGACAATTATTACACGTCCCCCACTCTCTCACAGTACCTGCAATGAGCGCAAGACGGGGACTGTAGGCACAGTACGAGGGAAAAGGAAGGGCATGCCACCTTTCCCTCCAAGACCAAAAAAGGTGATGTGTTCAAGAAGAAATCGGGGCCCATTCTGGCTATCCACTGCCACGACTAGCGGAAGGTCAACCTCCTGACCACCATCCACAAGGGGGAAATGGTGGAGACTGGCAAGGTGGATCGCCGCACCCAGGCCAGGGTGACCAAGCCCGATGCTGTCCTGGACTACAACATCAACATGAGGCTGGTGGACAAGTCCGACATGCAGATAGGCTTCATTGACTGCCTGCGTACCTCGTGCAGATGGTACAAAAAGTTCTTTCTGCATATGGTGGACATGTCAGTTCTGAATGCCTACAACATATACAAGCTTCGGAATGTGAACACACCCATGAAGTTCAATAGCCTGCGGAGGTTCCAAAAGCAGGTGTTGACGGAGCTCCTGGAGAAGTATGCTACGCCACAGAGGGCAGTGGCACATCCTGGGCCCGCCGTTATTGACCGCTTGCAGTGTGCTCAATACTTGATTAGGCACAGGCTTGGTTCCCTGCCTCAAATGAATCAGGAAGAACGCAGCAGAAGCGGTGCCATGTCTGCTACAACAGCAGGGTGAGGCCGAGGTCAGGTAAAAAGTCAACATGGAGTGTGTGGAGTGCAAGGTGGCACTCTGTGCTTTAGAGTGCTTCTTTGATTACGACTCCAAGCTGGAGTTCTAATAATCATACTGAAAGTGCCAAATAAAATGACAATATGTACACTATATTATATATAGGCAAAAAGTGGAAGAAAACCAATATAATGTTATACAAAAGTCATGTATTATGAGAAATGTATACAAATACAATTACACCATAATAATATGTGAAAGTGACACATATGTATATACCAAGTGACATTCAATGATTAGAACCTATAGAAATATATAAATCAGTGAAAAAAGACACAATAAATTGTATATAAACATTTACAAATCACATATACTAAGTGAAAGTGACAAAACACCTAATATTTGAGAGCAAAATTATAAAATACTCCTGAGATAACGACTAATCTGAGCCTAATACAACAATAACCATACCTCAATTACTAATACAATGTAACGGTAATCGAGTGAAAATTAGCATTATCAGTGACAGTGACACTCTCTAAAGCATATTTGTCAAAGTGAAAGTGACACAAGACCTAATATTTGATGGCCAAAGTATAATAAACACCTGTGATAACGAATAATCAGTGCCTAATACAACAATACCTACCTCAATTACTAATAAAATGTACGGTATCGAGTGAAAATGAGCATTATCAGTGACAGTGACACTCTCTAAAGCATATTTGTCAAAGTGAGTGACACAAGACCTAATATTTGATGGCCAAAGAATAATAAACACCTGTGATAACGAATAATCAGTGCCTAATACAACAATAACCTACCTCAATTACTAATAAAATGTACGGTATCGAGTGAAAATGAGCATTATCAGTGACAGTGACACTCTCTAAAGCATATTGATCAAAGTGAAAGTGACACAAGACACAATACTTGATGGCCAAAGTAAAATTAACACCTGTGATAACGAGTAATCAGTGCCTAATATAACAATAACCTACCTCAATTACTAATAAAATGTACGGTATCGAGTGAAAAATTAGCAATATCAGTGACAGTGATACCCTAATAAACATATTTTATATAATTGGCCTCAAAATAACTATAAAATATCAAATAAACATCACATTCTCAATATCAAAACACTAAAATCGTCTAAGGGAGATAAATACTTTGGCGCGACGAGCGGCTCGGTGCGTCGTAGCCATGGCCGGGGCGACGCGTTCCGAAACGCGGGAAGAATTTGCCGCCGAAAAGCACTCGTCTTCCCGCGCTCACCATTATGCAACCAGATGGGCTAGAGACCTCTACTCAATGCCATTCGACAGAGGAAGGTTTGTGGAACATTATTCTTTTTTATTCATAACATTACATGCCATATTCATTGAATTACAGAGTTAACCTACCCCAAAGATCGTCAAAACACCCGGTACCACAGCACAGTCGCGAGCTATAGCCCCCGGGGCTGGAGGGTTAAAGTGAGTTAGATCATTTTATGCATTATTACTATTCATTAACCCCTTACCGACGGAGATATTTGTAACTTCTACTACCTGCCTGGCGGGCATATTTACCCTAAACGAGCTCCATTCCATGCTTTTTTTCATGCATAAACAAGAGCCAGAGCGTAATACAATTATGTATCCGTGAATGGGCGATAATTGAGCTTTCCAATGACACCTGAATCATCCTTGTACGACCACGGGTTATCCTGTAGCAATTGCGTAACCGGAGGTGAAAAATCCCTAAATAAGGTACTGTAATTTCCTTGGTTTTTTCCTGGTCTCACGAGACAGTGGTTGTGGAATGTTGCAGTGGGGCTGTCAGTCGCGGCTCTGTGGTCGGGCCGGACGGTCAGAGCCCGCCTATCGTCCTCCCAACGCGTGGACTCTCTCTCAGAGCCGATAATGTGCTCAAAATCCCGCCCGACTATTGTCGGGCACCGGATAATAGTCCATTGTTCTCTTGCCCGACATATGTCGGGTGCCGCGGCTTGAGTGTTAACCTATTATGGTGATTATATACAGCCAGCTTTCCTCAGCATTTGTGTCTTGGCAATTGTGCAATATCTACTTATAGTCATTAATCTGTTCAAATAATTTTATACTCTGTTGTACTATATTCTTGTAATAGTACAGTATCTTGCAGTACAGTGCGCTAGCCGATCTATCACGCTGTGCTGGATCCCCGCGCATGTAGGAATTCCCGGGAATGAACGTGCCGACTTCCTCGCTAAGCAGGCGTGTCTTGGTACACCCTCTGCTACTTTGCTGCGTTCGGAGAATATGATCCCTGTCCTCCGTCGCCATGTGCATGACGCATGGCGAGTTGAGTGGAGAGCGCAACCATTAACTGGCCACCTTCGCTCCATTAAGGATGACATACACTTGTGGCCCTCTTCAATTAATGGTTCACGCGCTGACCAAGCCCTATTGACCAGATTACGTTTAGCCCACACACGTCTCACACATGGTTACCTGATGTCCACCCCTCGTGGTCAACCACCTGAATGCCAACATTGCCATACATCATTGACTGTTTTCACTTTCTTTGTATTTGTCCCGTCTATGCATCTCAGAGACGGCGATTCTTGAAGAACACCTCATTACAGGACATCCTCTCCGACTGCGACTCTTTCAATTTCACCCCTGAGAGCTATAAATTTATACAATGACATATAACTACTGATGTATGAGTGACTTTAAACTCTGTACCACCTCCTCCAACACTAGCCTTGAGAGGGCCTAGGCCCAGTGGGCTAGTATAAAATAAAAGCATCATCAACAACAACAGTATCTTGCAGTATACTTTATCTTAACATAAGATAATTCTCCACTAACCAACTGGACCAATTTATAGAATTCCTTAGCTTTAGTGTTACCAGCTGTTGTAAGACATCACCATAGCAAACAAGCTTATGTTTTACTGGTGATTCATAAGACGGTTAGCGACATTAATACATTACGTGGTTCAGTTATGTAGATAGGATGGATGATCAAAACAGTGAAGAAAAGCAATTTTTTAGTGTGGAGGAAGCTGTGCCGAGGAGTAGACTTAGAAAGATATGGGATCATGCTGTTCGATTTGATCTCAATTGTAAATGAAATTGACTAGTGAGGCAGCCCAGAACAGGACTGCCTGGAGCACCGCCATTAGTACCTGAGACTGAAACCGCACCCAATATGGACCACTCGGCCTTTTAAATTATGTATATTAACGTGACTGTCAGGTATTTTTATACAGCTTTGGAAGGATCTCCATGAATCAAATAGTTGAATATGGTCTTGTTTAACCATCCAAGTTTGTCAGTTTGTTTCCTAAGTCAAGGAAAGTTGTCTAGAAGTTGCTGTCACTTGATTAAAAGTTTGTGTTGTTTATGTTAAGGAGGTACCACAGTTTTTATTATCAATTTTGTATTATTAACATTTTCCTGGTAATATGTACTGCATAAACAAAATTGCACCAATATCGCAAACTAGAGTGAGTAAAGATTAATATAGGTGACAGAAAGCATTAAAAAGTTACCTTACCTCATAAGATGCAAGACCAGTGTTGATAAAATTTGAGAGAAAAAGTGCTTGTGTGATAATGGCTTTACTGATCTTTTCCCCAGGTGCCCAGGTACTGTTCCTGGAGATGAGTACGGGCGGGTTCGGATGGATACCCAACCTGACAGTGGTAGACCACTCCCTCATACTGCCTGTGGTGATGGGCCTTACCAACCTTATCATCACTGAGGTATGTGTAAGACAGAGAGAGATTGAGATTAAATGGGTCATGCATATGCGGAGGATTGACTGTTCATACCTGCATCCCAACATGAGTATATTTTGTACAAAAATTATACGTTTATGGCGTGTTTGTGGTCGGAAGTTCCATGGTTGACACGTGAAGACAATGTTGCAGAGTGGTGGTGGAGGAGGAGGAACCAAGTAATATTATTGTACCACATGTGAAATGAACACCCAGAATTTTGATGCAGAAAACAGTATTGAAAGGAACAAACAAAAACAAAATTGGGACCGGGATGTGGGAGGTTGTGGCGGGGAAGGGGCGAAACCAGGTGGTATGCCACCAAGCGGTAGGCCATGGCCGCAGATGTGATTAGTTTCTATGATATAAAATATATTTTCTGCTTATATATGTGAAATTAATAAACAGAAATGAATGGAGAATGCTTGTGAATAGATGAATGTAAACAAGGTCATTTGGGAGAGAGGGTCATGCGCCAATTGGACTAGATAGTAGTCCATCAGGCGCCTGGCTCGGGGAGCCGGTGGTAATGAAAGGTGCGCCTGGAAGCATGGTGGGCGGGCTTGTGGTGGTCCAGCTTCGCGGCGATTTTGCCTGCGGAAATCGGCGCCTCTCCGGGGGATCTGGGACCTAGAAATCTTTTGCTGGGGACCCTAAATGAGCCTGGGTCTCTGGGTATTTCTCCTGGGCAACTTAGATGTGTGTGATTTTGTGTTTTGTTTTGTTTTGTTTTTCTGATGTGTTTTGATATCCCTGTTCGGAATCTGTCTCGAATACCCACCTCCCCCCCACCAAAAAAAAAAAAAAAAAAAATGGGGAAGGTGCCAGAGTACTGTATATACATACACATGTGAAATTTAAGCTCTGCTTGTAATTATCATATGTTTATGATATTTTCTTATATTACACTGAATTTATGTGATTAATTAGCAATATATTAACACAAAAAAACAATAAAGTGGGCAAAATAATTATTTTTTCCAAGTGGGTTTTATTGAAAAAATCCAGGTGGGCAAAACCGGGTCGCCCACTTTGGTGCCAACCCTGATACTAATTGAGAATAGTGACTACGGTACTTCTATCTCTTACCATTTACTACTACAGTATACTGTATGTTAGGTAATTAATTAGATTTATTCCAATATCTGCTCAACATGACCACACCAGCCCAGCACCCCTCTGTCCACTCTGGCCGACAAATGTTCCTGCTGCCCCACTCTCCCACGTATCTCTTCATCCCTCAATCTGTCTCTATGAGTAACTCCACACATACTCCTCAAGCAGCTCATCTCCATCACATCCAGCATTCTTCTCTTTTTTTCCTTCAGAGCCCGTGTCTCAGCCCCATACATAACTGTTGGTACAAGAATTCCTTGATACATTGCACTTTTTACTTTCATTCTGAGATTTCTCACCTTCCACATACTTCCCATTGCTCCGAAAATCTTCCTTCCTTCACACACTCTCTGTTTTACCTACATTTCAATACCTCCACTCCTGCTTATTGTTCCTCCTAGATATATAAAACACTCCACTTGTTCCAATATTCTCACAACCAGACTCGCCCCACGATCAACCCCACCCCACTTTTATTGACGCTCACCCCCAGCTTCCTCCTCTCACAAACCACACCAAACTCCCTGACCACCCGCTGCAGCTTCTCCCCAGAATCCACCACCAACGCTGTGTCATCAGCGAACAGCAACTGATTCAACTCCAAATCTCTACCATTCCCCCCTACCAAACCCAGGACCCACCTACAAATACACATGTCCAACTTGCTCAAAACCCATTACTTCGAGCCGCCAAACTAAGGGTTCAGTTCTCTGCAACTCATGCGGGAACTGGACCCATTTCACCTGCACAACACTTGCCTCCATGAAACACTACACAAACACCTGGACATGTTCCTCATGCCCCTCCCTCTCCCAGTCAAATCCCTCCCCTAAAGCCCGTCCACCTCTCCTCCCCAACCCACATAACCTTACCATACCATCCACTCCCTCTCCTAAAACCCGTCCACCTCTCCTCCCAATCCACATAACCTGCCCATAACATCCACTCCCACTCCTAAAACCCGTCCACCTCTCCTCCCCAACCCACCCAGCCCATCCACACCCCAACCTAATCCTTTCCTACCCTCATCTCCTGCACCCCAATCCCCACCCCCCCCCACACCCCCCCCCCCCTCCCCACCCCATCCTCGTGCACCCAACATACACCGCACACACAATATTAACATCCTTTCAACTATACATAGATGGCATCAACACAAAGAAACACAAACTCACACACTTCATCAAACAACACAACATACACATTGCCATCTTACAAGAAACAAAACTCTGTACAACACAAAAAACACCTACATTTCACAATTTCACCACCATACGACAAGACCGGGCCGTCGGCATTGGCGGTGGACTCATCACCCTGGTACACAAAGATATAACATACTGTATATAGACACCAGTGCACATATAAAATCCCTCCTCCCCCCAAACGATAACACAACAGAAATTCAATCAATTAAAATACGCACTGGCAATAGCTCCAACATTACCATTATAAACACATACATCCCCTACAGTACCAAGCGATTACAGACCGCAAATACAACACATCACAAACACCCCACACATCATCCTGGGTGGTGATTTCAATGCAAAGATGTCGGCCTGGTTTGTCGACAACCCCGATACAGACAGAGGGCTGGTCTTACAACACCAAACAGACAACCTATATATCCTTAATAACATTCATCAGCATACCCATACTCCCCACCAAGCCCTCTACACCCCATCATCTCCTGATATCACCTTTTGCTCCCCTGAACTCACCCCCACAACATCCTGGAGGGTGGTCAGAACCTTGGGGTCAGACCACCTCCCGATCATTATCACCACCAAAACAAGACTCACCCCAGCTAGCCACAGACACACTTACACTAACTATAAAAGAGCTAACTGGGAAGCTTTCACAAATGAGACAGAACAACACTTTGAAACCTTAAACAGTACACCCATCACTAACATCAACAATGCTGTACACATATTCAACACGACTATCCAAAACGCCGACAAGAAACACATTCCAAGAGGTAACATAAAAAAACACAACCCCAACTTCTCACCAGAAATTCAAAACCTCATCATACAACGCGACACACTGAAACACTCCCCAGCACCCCACACACAAGACATCAATCAACAAATTCAATCACTCAACATCCAGATTAACAACAAAATACAAGAACAACAAACACTAAATTGGAATAACTTCCTACAAACACTCGATCACAAAACAAACCCCAAAAAACTCTACAAAACACTAAACAGCATCACACTTTCCAACAGCAACACAACACAATCACAACAACTGACTCTACTCCTTCACGTAAACAACAAGCAAACACTCATCAATCACTTCTCTCATGTCAGTCACCTAAAACCCCACAAAGACGACCGACGTGTCATCCGACGAAAAAGACAATTCCCCACAGACCCTGACTATTCACCCTTCACCAACAACCAGACAAAGCATATCATCAACAATCTCAAGCTCTCACCCGCCTGTGGCCTAGACAACATAAGCAACATTCACCTCAGACACCTGGGACCACAAGGCATACAAGCACTCACTAACATATCAAACTACAGCTACTCACACAACACAATACCAGACATCTGGAAGCATGGTATCATCATCACATTCCCCAAACCTAACAAAGACCCCACGCTACCCTCCTCACACCGCCCTATCACACTCCTTTGTACCCCCTCCAAAGTCATAGAGCGCCTTGTACTACAACTGATGGCACCTGACTTACCCCTTTCTCCAACACAACACGGCTTCAGGCCATTGCACTCCACAAACACTCTTCTTACAGACCTTACACAAAGAGCTTTTGATGGCATCAACTCAGCTAGACCACCACACAGATCAGTACTTGCCACACTCGACATTAGTAAAGCCTTCGATGCCATCCCCCGCCACAACCTAACAAACAAAATCTACAACACATACATGCACAACAACACAAAAAGATGGCTGGCCAACTTCTTAGCAGGCAGATGTGCACACGTATCTTTTGCCGGTCAGTCATCTAGCATTATAAATTTCCCAAACGGAGTCCCGCAAGGATCCGTCCTGTCGCCCGCACTCTTCAATCTGTACATGCATGATATAAATACACCAAATTCACCCCAAATAACCATAGCCTCCTACGCAGACGACATAACACTCACAAGCACGCACCAAAACCCAGACACAGCAACAAGACTCCTTCAAGACTATCTCGACACATTACATGAATGGTGCACTACAAACAGACTCAATTTAGCCCCAGCTAAATCCACTGCAACCCTCCTCACAAGCTGGACAGGAGAGCACGATTACATCCCGGGACTCAACATAAACAACACATCCCTAACACACACACAAAATCCTAGGAGTAACATACGACACCCAAATGACATTCAAACAGCACACCACAAACACGAAAAAAAATGACACCCAGACTTAACGCCCTCAGATCACTTGCCCACACGAAATTTGGACTCAACAAAGAAACCACCACCACAGTCTACAAACAATACATAAGATCAGTTATGGAATTCGCAAGCCTGGCCTGGGCTTCCAACCTAGCTGAAACACATCATAAGACCTTACAGACCATTCAAAATAAAGCCCTGAAAATCATCACAGGATGCACAGCTACGACACCCACAGATCACCTACATCAAGAAAGCAAAGTCCTCAAAGTCAAAGATCATCTAGACATGAGAGGCACACAATTCCTGGCAGCAGCCTCCACGAATCAACACCACCCACTACACTACATGGCTACACACCCACAGACACCAAGAAATATCAAAACAACATCCAGCACACATTATCACACACAAATACTGTCTTCTCTCCCTCCCTGCCCACCCCAAACCAACTTCCGGAAGCACATCCATACTCATATCACTCGCCGTTCCATTCACTCACTCATAGACAACACGCAGCTGCAAGCACGACCTCCCGAAATCCATCCTTCTGAATCCTCCCTTACTCGCGAGGACAGAGTCCACCTGGCCAGGCTGAGATACGGACACCATCCGGCTCTTCTGAGCTATCAGAAGAGACTGGATGACTCCGTCGTCGACACCTGCCCGGGTTGTAACACAGCAGCCCATACCATTAAACACATCATAGAAGACTGCATTTCACACAACCACTTACGCCAACAACACAATTTACACTCTTTGAGAGCTCTGTGGGAAAGCCCGACCATGGCCATGGCCTTCCTTAGGGACTCGGGGCTGTTCGGCCAGGCAGCTTAGGGAACAACAACAACCAAACCCAATCCTCTTCCCACAGTTCTCATTTTCACCTCCCTCACCACACCATCCATAAATATATTAAACAGCCATGGTGACATTACACAACCCTGTCGTAAACCTAAATTTACCTCAAACCATTCACTCAACTCACCATTTCCTACTCAAGCACACGCTCTGCTCCCTTCATAAAAACTCTTAGCTGCTTTTAACAAATTTTCTCCTATTTCATATACTGTATATACTATGTATTTATTAATATATACAGTAGCTGATTTGATCTGAACATCAACCTAAATGGATATATTTGCATAAAAAAATTGCAAGAGCTCGAGAACATTTGTCAATATCTGTACATCCATCCGACTTATGGACAGTATGTAGGCTATGTAAGACCATGTCTCAAATATCCTCCATTAACATTATTCTATATTATTAATTAGAGTGTTTATTTCAGGTGAATGTTCTTAGTCGACTACAGACCGGCTCAAGGCTTCAGTCATATGCCACCAACCTGTTCCGCTTCATCAGTGTTGCTATCATCCCCATCGCTGCTACCGTTCCTTCCGTGAGTGCAGTCAATAAGTCTGGTCAATGCAGTCTTAATAGTAAAGTAGTGCAGTACTTGTACCAGGGCAGGGAGAACACAGATGGGAACTTGGAGTAAAGATACCGTACTCTAGTCTACGACAAGATTCCCCAGTCTGCATTTGCCTTGGGAGGTGTGATAGTGACAGGAAAGAAGAAGAGCCATCTGGCTCTTTAATGTTGGAAAGTGCTTTACACTATTTAGTAACTGCATGTTGAAGCTTATTTTCGCTTACCTGGTATACTTAGCAACATTTTCAAATTTTTCAAATTTTCAAATTCAAATTTAAATATTTATTTAGCCTTCAAATATACAATAAGTTCAGAATTTTAATACATGGAAGTCAACTGGCTAAGCCTTATGAGAGAAAACTCTCTTTAACCCTCCAGCCCCGGCTAAGTATTATATATATACAGTAAAAGTCCTTTAACCCTCCAGCCCCGGCTACGCATTACATAAATATTCCCCGAAATCCGGGGGTTTTGGCCGAAAAACGTCTACGCCTAGGCTACCGTATCTTTGTTATTCTGACTGCTTCCGCATTCCCGCGCATCCCCAAGCGTAGATGTGTTTCGTACCTGTAGAATGGCGTTAAGTAGAGCTCTCTAAGTCAACTGGTTCAGTTGTGATGATGATTTCATTGGAGATAACTTTATGCCAAAAACAGCCACTTTACACTACTTTTCGATACTTAACAACAACATACAGGCACACACGAACAAGCGACGCACTCCTTCTTGTGGCCGGAGATGCGGGGCGTCAGTCCAGCCGGCTGTTGTTTACATGCGTCGGACCGACGCCTCGCACACCAAGCTTACAGGCTTTGAGCTCCTGCGTCTTTAAGAGCCCTTCCGGGTGCCTCGGGGTGTGTTTTTTATGGGCGTTCAAGAGTCCTTCCGAGTCTGGAGGGTTAATCCGACGACCGATGATTCGAATCTCCCAATAGTCCGAATTTTTCAATTTGAGGCCAAATCCGAATTCACCCGATGGTCCGAATTTCAAGAAGTCCCAAAGTCCCCTTTTTGAGGCATTAGGCTACTCAAATGACACATAATGGAGCACACACATATCATATGTTCATGAATTCACTATAAAAGTTTACCATTGTCATTGTAGCCTATTACCTACTTCAAAACATTCAGATTAATGGTCAAAGGAAGCTACTGATATAAACGTAAACACCACATCGTCTGCTAGAGAGTTTGTTTTGCTCTTGAACGCATTCTTGGGACGCTCCGATGCGCTACTGGCTTGCACCGCATCGTCTGCAAGCGCATTCAGTCTTGCGCTTGAAAACGCTCCGATACGCTACTATTTATAGTTCAGTGATCGGAGCGTCCCAAGGGTGCTTTCAAGAGCAAGACAAACTCGCTAGTACCGACGGTACCGACGCCTTAAAACTCAAGACTCTCATTCTTCATATGTTTCTGCCCGGAATCAAGCCAAATCTGTTCTTCGACTTGCCAAACACTCTTTCATCAATAATAAATGCACTGAACTATCCAACTCTAGCTCTTCCCAAGCTTTCTGGCATCTAGCCAAAAACCTCTCCAACAATTTCTCTTCCTCGTCTTTCCCTCCCCTTTCCCACTCTGATGGCACAACCATCACTTCTTCCTCTGACAAAGCTAAACTCTTCGCTCAAACTTTTGCTAGAAACTCCACCTTGGATGATTCCGGTGCTATTTCCTCCCTCTCCGCCCTCCTCTCTCTTACTTATGCCTAATATCCTAATCTCTAAAGATGTACTTTCTACCCTCTCTGGGCTTAACACTAATAAGGCGTACGGTCCGGACGGTGTTCCTCCTGTTGTTCTCAAAAACTGTGCTTCCGTGCTGACTCCCTGCCTAGGCAAACTCTTTCGTCTCTGTCTATCCTCTAACGTCTTCCCTTCATGCTGGAAGTTTGCTCACATTCAACCTGTCCCAAAGAAGGGTGACCGCTCTCAACCCTCCAACTATCGTCCAATTGCTCTTATCTCTTGTCTTTCTAAAGTTTTTGAAACTATCTTGCTTCCAAATTTCTTAAGCATTTCTCTTCTCATAATCTGCTCTCAGATCGCCAGTATGGCTTCCTTAAGGGTCGCTCTACTGGTGATCTTCTTTCATATCTTACTAACTCTTGGTCATCCTCTTCGGGACTTCGGTGAGACTTTTTCTATTGCACTAGACATATCGAAAGCCTTCGATAGAGTCTGGCATAAATCTTTAATTTCTAAACTACCCTCCTTCGGTTTCTATCCCTCCATCTGTGCCTTTGTCTCTAATTTCCTTTCTGGCCGTTCCATAGCTGCGGTTGTGGACGGCCATTGTTCACTTCCTCACCCTATAAACTCCGGTGTTCCTCAGGGCTCTGTCCTATCTCCTATTCTCTTTCTAATTTTTATAAATGATCTCCTTAACTGTACCTTAATTCCCATCCATTCATACGCAGACGACTCAACTTTACACTACTCCATTAGTTTTCAGAACGCCCCAGCCAGCAATCCCTCAACGACAAACGTAATGAAGCCATAGAACTCTTAAATTCTGATCTAAATACTATTTCCAATTGGGGCAGAGAAAACCTTGTTAACTTTAATGCTTCCAAAACCCAATTTCTCCACCTATCTACCCGTCAGGATCTCCAGCGGACTATCCCTTATTCTTCAACAATACAAAAATCAACCCTTCATCTTCTCTCAATATTCTTGGTGTCTCTTTTTCTTCTGCTCTCATTTGGAAGGACCATATTACCAGTCTTGCTAAGGCAGCCTCCCAGAAGCTGGGTGTGCTCAACCGCCTTAGGGGGTTCTTTTCCCCTGCACAGCTTCTTGCTCTGTACAGGGGCATAGTGCGCCCTTGTATTGAGTATTGTTCACATGTGTGGGGAGGTTCCTCTCACACCGCTCTCCTAGACAAGGTTGAAAGGAAGCCTTTCGTATCATTAACTCCCGTCCACTCACCAACTCTCTGCAATCTCTCTCTCTCCGCCGCAATGTTGCATCTCTCTCGCTATTCTATCGCTACTATAATAATCAGTGTTCCTCAGAGCTATCCCAATGCATACCACCTCCTTTACGTAGGGCACGTGGTACCCGTCTTGCAACTCAATCCCACCCCTACTCTGTGCAACTCTCCAACCCAAGAGTGAAACGTTACTCTCAAACTTTCTTCTACTCAACATCTGAGCTCTGGAACTCTCCCAGAATCAGTCTTTCCGTCTTCCTATGACTTAAATTGCTTCAAACTCCGTGTGTCCAGGCATTTTGGCTCGAACGTCCCTTGATTTTGGCCCTGTCACTCTTTCAACTATGGGGGAGGCACTCGCTATAGGCAGTTATGCCTTTTGCCTCCCTCAATCACATAGAAAAAAAAAAAAAAAAAAAAAAAAGTAGACGATGCAGACATGTGACAATAAGAAGAAGAAGGTGTTTACGTTTATATCAGCAGATTCCTTTGACCATTAATCTGAATGTTTTGAAGTAGGTAATAGGCTACAATGACAATGGTAAACTTTTGAAGTGATTTCATGAACATATGTGTGCACCATTGTGTCATTTGGGTGGCCTAATGCCTCAATGTTTTCGTCAGGCCATTAATACACAGGTTCATAGGGTAAAGTCCGATAATCCGAAAAATCCACTAATCCGAACGAGGGCCGGTCCGCTGCCCTTCGGATTAACGGAAGTTTACTGTATTCCCCGAAATCCGGGGGTTTTGGCCGAAAAACGTCTACGCCTAGGCTACCGCATCTTTGTTATTTGGCTTTCTTCCGCATTCCCGCGTATCCCCAAGCGTAGATGTGTTTCGTACCTGTAGAATGGCGTTAAGTAGAGCTCTCTAAGTCAACTGGTTCAATTGTGATGATGATTTCATTGGAGATAACTTTATGGCAAAAACAGCCACTTTACACTACTTTTCGATACTTAACAATAACATACAGGCACACACGAACAAGCGACGCACTCCTTCTTGTGGCTGGAGATGCGGGGCGTCGGTCCAGCCGGCTTTGTTTACATGCGTCGGACGTACGCCTCGCACACCAAGCTTACAGGCTTTGAGCTCATGGGTGTTTAAGAGCCCTTCCGGGTAGCTCGGGTGTGTTTTTTATGGGCGTTCAAGAGCCCTTCCGGGTCTGGAGGGTTAAGGCACCTTGATTTAACCCGAATTAATTTACATTTTTACATACATATAATATATACTCTTTCAATTTGCACCCATAAGCTTACACTACATAAACATACTCAGCACAAAAGTAACTTACAATTTGACGGATGTTTTAATATTTACTCAATAAAAATTATTTGAGGGACATCTTAAAACTAGACAGGGAGGGTTTTTCCAGAATATGCCGAGGCAGTGCATTCCAGACCTTTACACCATGATAATGAATCAATTTTTGAGATTGATTTGATGCCAATGATGGAATTTCTAAATCTCTTGTGTTTCTTAAGGTATAGCTTTCATTTAAACGAAAATTAAATATATTTATGGGATTGTAATTATTAATGGCTTTATAAACAAAGATAGCAGTGCAATATATGTTATGTCTTCCCATTTTAAAAGCCTTAGAGATTTAAATAATTCATTTGTGTGATCATATTTTCTATTGAAAGTGATTGTCCTAATAATTTTCTTTTGCGCTAGTTTGACTCTCTCTATCTTAGTTTTACCTGCGGTTGCCCAAACTGTGTGACAGTATGAAAAGTAAGGGACGTTAAACCAGTGCATATAGTCGTCTATTCATGGAATTATTTTCCTTTATATGAGGTCTGACTCCAGCCAAGTACTGTGATTGGTTTGTTTACTTCAATGTCAGCAAGAGAAATTATACAAATATATTTTTTACAGCGCCTTGTTTGAATTCATATGGTGACTTTTACTGCTGAATTGCTTACAAGCCAAATTTATCATATGAGATATGATAAGTTAAGAAATGAGAAAGTTAAGGCACTGTGTGTAATGTGTGGTGTGACAGGTGGGGAAGGGAATAGGCCTAGCGAAGGAAGTGAATGCAGGCCTATTTTGGCAGTTAATGAGAGCCTAGAGATGGTATTGAAAAGGGTAGATGAACTGGGAGCAGAGAATATGGCATTGAAGGAGCAGCTGAAGGAATACGAAGGACGTTTCACGGAAGTAAAGGAGTCGACTGCATGGACGGTGGTAGGTAAACAAAAAGTCAAGGATTTGGAGGATATTATGAAAGAGCAAAAGGAAGAAATGAATATGACCAAAAAAAGTTTTGAGAGTGCAGTTGTAGGGGTCATGAAGAACAAGGAGAGTGTCGTGAGGGAGGCCATGGACAGGGATAGGGGTGTAATCTTGTATGGAGATATAGAGACTCATATGAATGATAATGGAGTGAGAAAAGTGAGGGATATGGAGACAGTGAAGGAGGTCTTGAAAGGTGTGGATGAGGATGAATATGGATGGGAAGGGCAGGTGGAGGAGGTCAGTAGGATAGGTAGATATAAAAGGGGAGAGATGAGACCTATAAGGGTACAGTTTAAAACTAGGGTAGTGGCGGAGACTGTGACAAATTTTAGTTGGAGGCTAAAAACAAATGATAAATTGAAACACATAAGACTAAAGAAGGATTTGAGTATAGAACAAAGGAAAAAAAATTAAGGAATTACAAGAAAAGGCTGATGAAAATAATGGAAAGTTGGATGAGGAGGATAAGATAAATTTTTACTGGAGAGTGAGGGACGGAAAAGTGAGGAAGTGGTTTATAAGAGTAGAAGGGAGGGGGAGATCAGGGAGGGGAGAGAATGTGATGGGAGTTGTGACGGAGGAGGAGAACGGGGTGGAGGTGTCACAGGGAGAGACAGGAGACAAAGAGGCAGACCCAGTAGTGCTAACGGGGGAGTAGGGTACGGACTGAAGGAGCGGGATGGTGTAATTGCTGAAGGAATGGTAGATGGATTAAGGATTATGTTTAGTAATGTGGATGTGTTTACCCAGGACAAGAAAAGATAACTGATATGTAGGTTGCAAGAAGAGGAAAAACCTGATGTCATAGCCCTACAGGAAGTAAGACCAAAAAATGCTAGAATTGAAAGGGAACTGGTGGAATATAGTTTGGAGGGTTTTGAGTTATATGAGAGAAATGCTATTAGAGCAGAGGTTGGAAGAGGACTGTTTATTTATGTAAGAAAAGAGCTCAAGGTTAATGAGGTGGATATGAGACAGCAGTATTGTGAGTATTTGTGTATTGAAGTAAAATGTGTAAGAGGATCAATTCTAATTGCCTCTATATATAGAAGCCCAAATAATAGCAGGGGAGAGGATGATAACCTACTGAAAGCATTGGAGGAGATAGATAATAGAGAGAACAAATATAAAATTTTGATTGGAGATTTCAATTTGCCAAGGATCAACTGGGCAAATTGTACTACTCCAGCGGGACAGGGTAGCCTGGAAAATAAGTTTATAGAGAAAGTGAGAGATTGTTTTTTAACGCAACATATTGTAGAGATGACAAGATATAGAGATGGGACGCAGGGGAGTGTACTTGATTTGATTTTTAGCAATGAAGAGGATATAGTGGAACATGTTAATGTGGATAGCCCTATAGGTCGTAGTGACCATGCCTGTATAAGCTTTAGTTGTAACATTAAATCAGAGAGGGATAATAAAAGCAATAGAAAATATACATGTATGATAGAGCAGATTATGAGCTGCTGAGACGGTGTTTGGACATTGACTGGGGGGAATACTTGAACGGTGAAGACGCTGAAGGAATGTGGAGGAAAATTAGAGTCAAACTGGAGAATGCTGTATCCAAAAGTGTACCAGTAAGGGAATGTAAGGATAAAACAAAATTGAGGAAAAGAACTAACCAAGAATTGCCAATGAAAAGAAAGCTTTGGATATTGATTAGAAGAAAGAAACGATTGTGGGAAAGATTAAAATTGTTAAAAAAGAACAGGGGGTCTAGTATAGAGGCTAAGGAAGTGGATCTGGAATGCAGACAAATAAACAATAAAATAAGGTGGGAAACAAGGAGGGGGGTGAAGGAGAGGGAGAGAGAGATAGCTAGAAATGTGAAGGATAATCCAAAAATATTCTGGAAGTACATTCAGGAAAAGTTAACAAGAAGAGTAGGGATCCCAGAGCTGGTGGGGTGTTGAATGATGGGAGTAGAGCGGAGACTGATAAGGAGAAAGCAGAGGTGCTGGGGAAATACTTAGGGGGGTACTAACAGTGGAGTCGGAGGATGCAGTGCCTACTATTCCCATCAAACAGGCACCGGCACTAGAACTAATAGAGTTTTCCCATGCTAGAATAAGAAGGGCTATAGAAAAAATGAACAGAAGTAAGTCACCGGGACCGGATGGGATACACCCAAGAATCATAAAGGAAGGAGGGGAGATGTTAGTAGAGCCATTGAAAATGTTATTTGAAGTATCGTTTAATACAGGACAAATCCCGATGGACTGGAGAGAGGCGAACATAACAGCTATATTTAAGAAGGGAAAGAGAAATGACCCAGGGAATTATAGACCAGTCAGTTTGACAAGTGTTGTGTGTAAACTAATGGAAACGGTAATTAGAGAAGGAATAATGGATCATATGAAGTCAAACCAACTTTTCAGTGGGAGACAGTTCGGATTCTTGCCGGGGAGGTCGACGGTACTACAGCTAATTAAGGTGGTAGATGATTGGATGCAAATTCTAGAAGATGGTGATGTAATAGACGTGGTATATTGCGATTTTATGAAGGCCTTCGATAAGGTCCCACATAAAAGGTTAATAGAGAAAGTTAGAAGCTATAATATAGGGGAGAAATGTGTGAAATGGATAGAAGCCTTCCTGAAAGATCGGAGACAGAGGGTACTGGTGAATGGAATAGGCTCGGGGTGGAGGGAAATTACAAGTGGGGTACCTCAGGGATCTGTGTTGGGACCACTGCTGTTCGTTATATTTATCAACGACTTGCCTGAAGTTATAACTAATGGAAGTGAGGTATACCTGTATGCGGATGACACTAAGCTGTATAGAAGAGTGAGGAGTAAGGAAGATATGGGTTTGCTTCAAGGAGATGTGGAGGGCATGAAGGGATGGTCTGAACATTGGTTAATGCCTTTTCATCCAAAAAAATGCAAGTACATGCGGATTGGGACCAGCAAGATAGACAAGGTAGGATACAGTATGTATGAAGCGATGGAGGAAGTGAATGCAGAAAAGGATATAGGAGTAGTGATAGACAATAAGTTAAATTTCTCAGAACATTTAGCGGAAAAGATAAAGCCAATAGAATTGTAGGGCTGATAAGGAGGACATTTGTGTCACTTGACGAAGAAATCTTCAGGAATCTCTATACAGCGCTGGTTAGGCCGCACCTGGAATATGCGAACCAGGTGTGGGCTCCATATATGGTAAAGGATATAGAAGCAGTGTAGTGTTCCAGTGGACCAGGGAAAACAACATGCAATTCAATGAGGAAAAATTCCAATTAATACGGTACGGAGATAATAATGGTGTTAAAGAAATTACAAATTACTTAACAGAATCTAACCACATAATAGAACGGAAAGACAGTGTGAAAGACCTTGGGGTATTAATGTCTGAAAATATGGGTTTCAAAGTACATAACCAGGTCAAAGTGGCGGCTGCAAAACGTCTTAACGGGTTGGATTCTGCGTACTTTTAAAACACGCGGTGAATTGCCTATGATAACGCTCTTCAAATCTCTAGTGCTACCGCGGCTTGAATACTGTAGCGTATTAACATCCCCATACAAAGCAGGTGAAATAAATGACGTAGAGAGTGTACAAAGAAATTTCACTTCGCATATAAGTTCGATAAAACATCTACACTATTGGGAGCGTTTAAGAGCACTGAATCTGTACTCACTGGAACGTAGAAGAGAACGTTACCTAATAATATACACGTGGAAAATCGCAGAGGGTTTAGTACCAAACCTACATACTCCGATAGTCATGATATTCAGTGATAGGAGAGGCTGGGAATGCGAAATCCCCCGGATGAATAACAGGGGTGCTATGGGCTCTCTGCGAGAGGGCTGGTTATCACACAGAGGCCCACGTCTCTTCAACAAACTCCCACGGCGAGTAAGAGACATGAGGGACATCTCGTTAGACAACTTCAAGAGAGCCCTAGATGTCGAACTGCAAAAAGTGCCAGACGAGCCCATCCTCGCAAGGGAGCGAGCTGTCGCTTCAAACAGTCTACTGCACCAAATCACCACCCATAACGAGGGGCGTCGCGCTCCTTGGTGCCGCTAGAAGAGCGGCGAACACATCCAAAGGTAAAGGTAAAGTGGAGAAAGTGCAGAGGAGAGCTAGCAAGCTGGTACCAACGTTGAAGAATGCGGGCTACGAGCAGAGGTTGAGGACACTGGCATATAGGAGAAAGAGAGGGGATATTTCTTACAGTTTCTTACAGTAGATCCTCTGGAAAAAGGCAAACTATGCCTGTGTATCCAGCTCAGTACCAGTACTTGCACTGCTGCGGTCGTTCACGGTGTTGGCGGCGGCGGTAGCAGACGCAACATTTTTACTATTCTGTATTTTTGTTTTATAATCAAACTTCAAATCTTGTCTTCCCCATGCTTTATCAAGATTACTTTCAAACTCCCTTATTGATTCGGAATCGACTACATACTGGGGCAGTGCCTTCCACTCATTTACCACTCTATCACAAAATGAGTTCTTCGCCTTCTCAAGCCTATTTCTTTCTTTGTAAATTTTCTTAGAGTGTCCTCTCGTTCTTGTTCCCTCCCACATCAAGAAGATACCTTCACACACATCCTCATCGTACTTTCCAGACACTATCTTAAAAGTCTCTATCATATCCCCTCTCTTTCTCCTATATGCCAGTGTCGGAAGCCCCAGTGTCCTCAACCTCTGCTCATAGCCCGCGTTCTTCAACGTTGGTACCAGCTTGCTAGCTCTCCTCTGCACTTTCTCCACTGCTTCTATATCCTTTACCATATATGGAGCCCACACCTGGTTTGCATATTCCAGGTGCGGCCTAACCAGCGCTGTATATAGATTCCTGAAGATTTCTTCGTCAAGTGACACAAATGTCCTTATCAGCCCTACAATTCTATTGGCTTTGTTTATCTTTTCCGCTAAATGTTCTGAGAAATTTAACTTATTGTCTATCACTACTCCTATATCCTTTTCTGCACTCACTTCCTCCATCGCTTCATACATACTGTATCCTACCTTGTCTATCTTGCTGGTCCCAATCCGCATGTACTTGCATTTTTTTGGATGAAAAGGCATTAACCAATGCTCAGACCATCCCTTCATGCCCTCCACATCTCCTTGAAGCAAACCCATATCTTCCTTACTCCTCACTCTTCTATACAGTTTAGTGTCATCCGCATACAGGTATACCTCACTTCCATTAGTTATAACTTCAGGCAAGTCGTTGATAAATATAACGAACAGCAGTGGTCCCAACACAGATCCCTGAGGTACCCCACTTGTAATTTCCCTCCACCCCGAGCCTATTCCATTCACCAATACCCTCTGTCTCCGATCTTTCAGGAAGGCTTCTATCCATTTCACACATTTCTCCCCTATATTATAGCTTCTAACTTTCTCTATTAACCTTTTATGTGGGACCTTATCGAAGGCCTTCATAAAATCGCAATATACCACGTCTATTACATCACCATCTTCTAGAATTTGCATCCAATCATCTACCACCTTAATTAGCTGTAGTATCGTCGACCTCCCCGGCAAGAATCCGAACTGTCTCCCACTGAAAAGTTGGTTTGACTTCATATGATCCATTATTCCTTCTCTAATTACCGTTTCCATTAGTTTACACACAACACTTGTCAAACTGACTGGTCTATAATTCCCTGGGTCATTTCTCTTTCCCTTCTTAAATATAGCTGTTATGTTCGCCTCTCTCCAGTCCATCGGGATTTGTCCTGTATTAAACGATACCTCAAATAACATTTTCAATGGCTCTACTAACATCTCCCCTCCTTCCTTTATGATTCTTGGGTGTATCCCATCCGGTCCCGGTGACTTACTTCTGTTCATTTTTTCTATAGCCCTTCTTATTCTAGCATGGGAAAACTCTACTAGTTCTAGTGCCGGTGCCTGTTTGATGGGAATAGTAGGCACTGCATCCTCCGACTCCACTGTTAGTACCCCCCCAAAGTATTTCCCCAGCACCTCTGCTTTCTCCTTATCAGTCTCCGCTCTACTCCCATCATTCAACCCCCCCACCAGCTCTGGGATCCCTACTCTTCTTGTTAATTTTTCCTGAATGTACTTCCAGAATATTTTTGGATTATCCTTCACATTTCTAGCTATCTCTCTCTCCTTCACCCCCCTCCTTGTTTCCCACCTTATTTTATTGTTTATTTGTCTACGTTCCAGATCCACTTCCTTAGCCTCTATACTAGACCCCCTGTTCTTTTTTAACAATTTTAATCTTTCCCACAATCGTTTCTTTCTTCTAATCAATATCCAAAGCTTTCTTTTCATTGGCAATTCTTGGTTAGTTCTTTTCCTCAATTTTGTTTTATCCTTATATTCCCTTACTGGTACACTTTTGGATACAGCATTCTCCAGTTTGACTCTAATTTTCCTCCACATTCCTTCAGCGTCTTCACCGTTCAAATATTCCCCCCAGTCAATGTCCAAACGCCGTCTCAGCAGCTCATAATCTGCTCTATCATACATGTATATTTTTCTATTGCTTTTATTATCCCTCTCCGATTTAATGTTACAACTAAAGCTTATACAGGCATGGTCACTACGACCTATAGGGCTATCCACATTAACATGTTCCACTATATCCTCTTCATTGCTAAAAATTAAATCAAGTACACTCCCCTGCGTCCCATCTCTATATCTTGTCATCTCTACAATATGTTGCGTTAAAAAACAATCTCTCACTTTCTCTATAAACTTATTTTCCAGGCTACCCTGTCCCGCTGGAGTAGTACAATTTGCCCAGTTGATCCTTGGCAAATTGAAATTTCAAATCAAAATTTTATATTTGTTCTCTCTATTATCTATCTCCTCCATTGCTTTCAGTAGGTTATCATCCTCTCCCCTGCTATTATTTGGGCTTCTATATATAGAGGCAATTAGAATTGATCCTCTTACACATTTTACTTCAATACACAAATACTCACAATACTGCTGTCTCATATCCACCTCATTAACCTTGAGCTCTTTTCTTACATAAATAAACAGTCCTCTTCCAACCTCTGCTCTAATAGCATTTCTCTCATATAACTCAAAACCCTCCAAACTATATTCCACCAGTTCCCTTTCAATTCTAACATTTTTTGGTCTTACTTCCTGTAGGGCTATGATATCAGGTTTTTCCTCTTCATCCTGCAACCTACATATCAGTTCTCTTTTCTTGTCCTGAGTAAACACATCCACATTACTAAACATAATCCTTAATCCATCTACCATTCCTTCAGCAATTACACCATCCCGCTCCTCCAGTCCGTACCCTACTCCCCTGTTAGCACTACTGGGTCTGCCTCTTTGTCTCCTGTCTCTCCCTGTGACACCTCCACCCCGTTCTCCTCCTCCGTCACAACTCCCATCACATTCTCTCCCCTCCCTGATCTCCCCCTCCCTTCTACTCTTATAAACCACTTCCTCACTTTTCCGTCCCTCACTCTCCAGTAAAAATTTCTCTTATCCTCCTCATCCAACTTTCCATTATTTTCATCAGCCTTTTCTTGTAATTCCTTAATTTTTTTCCTTTGTTCTATACTCAAATCCTTCTTTAGTCTTATGTGTTTCAGTTTATCATTTGTATTTAGCCTCCAACTAAAATTTGTCACAGTCTCCGCCACTACCCTAGTTTTAAACTGTACCCTTATAGGTCTCATCTCCCCTTTTATATCTACCTATCCTACTGATCTCCTCCACCTGCCCTTCCCATCCATATTCGTCCTCATCCACACCTTTCAAGACCTCCTTCACTGTCTCCATATTCCTCACTTTTCTCACTCCATTATCATTCATATGAGTCTCTATATCTCCATACAAGATTACACCCCTATCCCTGTCCATGGCCTCCCTCACGACACTCTCCTTGTTCTTCATGACCCCTACAACTGCACTCTCAAAACTTTTTTGGTCATATTCATTTCTTCCTTTTGCTCTTTCATAATATCCTCCAAATCCTTGACTTTTTGTTTACCTACCACCGTCCATGCAGTCGACTCCTTTACTTCCGTGAAACGTCCTTCGTATTCCTTCAGCTGCTCCTTCAATGCCATATTCTCTGCTCCCAGTTCATCTACCCTTTTCAATACCATCTCTAGGCTCTCATTAACTGCCAAAAAAGGCCTGCATTCACTTCCTTCGCTAGGCCTATTCCCTTCCCCACCTATCACACCACACATTACACACAGTGCCTTAACTTTCTCACCAATATCCCCCTTCCATTTCTCCGTATCACTCATCCACTTTTCCAAATCCTTCACAACAATACTAACCTCTTCTAACTTCTTATCTGTGCTCTTAAATCCCCGAAAACGTTGTAACCTTCCTTCCGACTCCGTCATACCCGAAATTCCCTCTGCCATGTTTGTTTACAAACTCAACAACTCACAACCCTACCGCTGTCCCGTCACTACACACTCTTATTACACTATATATCACCCCTCCACCACACCAATATATCCTCCAAACCTTCACTAAATCCTTCCTCTTCTTGTTAGCCCCGTATGCACTCGATATCCTTGAATTAATTTACTATTCCCATAACATATGCCGGAGCCTCAAACTTGCGTCCGCCTTCCGCCATGGTGTGCCGCCAACCTTCACTTAGAGACTTTTAAGATAGTGTCAGGAAAGTACGATGTGGTTGTGTGTGAAGGTATCTTCTTGATGCGGGAGGGAACAAGAACGAGAGGACACTCTAAGAAAATTTACAAAGAAAGAAATAGGCTTGAGAAGGCAAAGAACTCATTTTGTGATAGAGTGGTAAATGAGTGGAACGCACTGCCCCAGTATGTAGTCGATTCCGAATCAATAAGGGAGTTTGAAAGTAATCTTGATAAAGCATGGGGAAGACAAGATTTGAAGTTTGATTATAAAACAAAAATACAGAATAGTAAAAATGTTGCGTCTGCTACCGCCGCCGCCAACACCGTGAACGACCGCAGCAGTGCAAGTACTGGTACTGAGCTGGATACACAGGCATAGTTTGCCTTTTTCCAGAGGATCTACTGTAAGAAACTGTAAGAATATGAAATCATATAAGATATAGAAGTATGAATATTTTTGTAATATTCCCTCATCAACAAACCCAGAGAGTGGCAGGGACATACCTCTGCCCTTGTATAACTGATGATATTTCCGTTAATAGACCACTATAAGCACTGCTTGGTTTTGTTGTTAACGGGACTGGCAGCAATTTGGCCCTACTATAACACTGAAGAGATACAACAAGTATGAGGTCGGCGGCACAGCGGGTGGCGGACGCATTTTTTGAGGCTCTGTAATATTACATATGAGAAGAGTAAATACAAGGAACTTAGAGTGTATACGGGGCTAGTGAGAAAGGAAAGACTCGTGAAGTGTATGGAAGAGAAATTAGTGTGGTAAAGGGGTGATATATGGTGGAATAAGAGTATTAAAACAAGACGGGAAGGATTTGTTGTTGTTGTGACCGTAAACAATGGCGGAGGGAATTACGGCGGCGGAAGAAAGGCTACAAGGTTTTCGTGGGTTTAAGAGTACAGACAAGAAGTGAAAAGAGGTTATTAATGTTGTGAAGAATTTGGAAAAGTGTAAGAGATATGGAGAAATGGAAGGGGGATATTTTTGAGAAAGTTAAGGTACTGTGAATTGTGTGGTGTGTCAGGTGGGGAAGGGAATAGGCCTAGTGAAGGAGGCGAATGTAGGCCTATTTCGGAAGTTAATAATAGCCTAGAGATGGTATTAAAAAGGGTAGATGAATTGGGAGCAGAGAATATGGCATTGAAGGAGCAGTTGAAGGAATACGAAGGATGATTCAAGGAAGTGAAGGAGACAACAGCATGGACGATGGTAGGTGAACAGAAAGTTAAGGCCTTGGAGGATATTGTGAAAGAACAAAAGGAAGAAATGAATAAGACCAAAAAAAGTTTCGAGAGTGCAGTCGTGGGTGTCATGAAAAAAAAGGAGAGTGTAGTGAGGAAGGCCATGGACAGGGATAGGGGTGTAATTATGCATGGAGATATAGAGGCACATATGACTGATAATGGAGTGAGGGATGTGGAGAAAGTGAAGGAGGTCATGAAAGGTATGGATGAGGATGGATATGGATGGGAAGAGTAGTTGGAGGAAGTCAGTAGGATAGGTAGATATAGAAGAGGGTAGATGATACCTATAAGAGTACAGTTCAAAACCAGGGCAGTGGCAGAGACAGTGACAAATTTTAGTTGGAGGCTAAACACGAATGAAGGATTGAAACACATAAGAATAAAGAAGGATCTGAGCATAGAACAAAAACCAAAAATAAAGGAATTGCAGGAAAAGGCTGATGAAGAGAATGGAAGGTTGGGTGAAGAGGATAAGAAGTTTTTCTGGAGAGTGAGGGACGGGAAATTAAAGAAGTGGTTTATACGAATAGAAGGGAGAACGAGATCAAGGAAGGAAGAGAAGATGATAGGAGATGTGATGGATGGGGAGAGTAAGGAGGAAGGGGAGAGTAGGGAGGAAGGGGAGAGTAGGGAGGAAGGGGAGAGCAGGGTGGATGGGGAGAGTAGGGTGGAGGTGTCTTTGGAAGAGACAGAAGACGAAGCTGCAGACCCAGTAGTGCAAGGGAAAGAGTAGGGTACGGACAGGAGGAGCGGGATGGCGGAGTTGCTGAGAGAATGGTAGAAAGACTAAAGATTATGTTTAGTAATGTTGATGTGTTTACCCAGGACAAGAAAAGAGAACTGATATGTAGGTTGCAAGATGAAGAGGAAAAACCCGATGTCATAGCCCTACAGTAAGTAAGACCAAAAAATGCTAGAATTGAAAGGGAACTGGTGGAGTATAGTTTGGAAGGTTTTGAGCTGTATGAAAAGAATGCTATTATGGCAGAGGTTGGAAGAGGACTGTTTATTTATGTAAGAAAAGAGCTTAAGGTTAATGAGGTGGAGTTGAGACAGCACTATTTTGAGTATTTGTGTATTGAAGTAAAATGTGCAAGAGGGTCAATTTTAATTGCCTCTATATATAGAAGCCCAAATAATAGTAGGGAAGAGGGTGATAACCTACTGATAGTAATGGAGGAAATAGATAATAGAAACCAAATATAGGGGTTTGATTGGAGATTTCAATTTGCCAAGGATCAACTGGGCAAATTATACTACTCCAGCGGGACAATGTAGCCTGGAATACAAGCTCGTAGAGAAAGTGAGATTTTTTCTTAATGCAACATATTACAGAGATAACGAGATATAGAGATGGGATGCAGGGGAGTGTACTTGATTTGATATTTAGTAATGAGGAGGATATAGTGGAGGATGTCAATGTGGATAGCCTTATAGGTCGTACATACATTGGTTTAACGTAATTTTTCCATTACATGCATTGTAACGGCTCAGACGGGGTTGCCTTTCAGTAGTTGGAGTGTACTGTAGTACAATAAAGTCCTGCCACAGCACTGCCCCACCAAGTCATCACAGTGGCTGATGTTGGTATAGTGCTAACTGTGCCTCAGCAAGACTCAACAGAGTACCCCTGCAGCACTTGCACCTGCAGTATCTGCAACCACACCAGCCTTAACAGGGTTACAAAAAGACAGCACCATAACAAGACTCTACTGTATATTAGGCAAGTGGACTATAGAACAATAAAGTCCTGCCCCAGCACTGCTCTAACATGCAAACACTGTTGCCGACACAGGTGTGGTGCCAAACGGCGCCCAGGTAAGACTCAGTCCCCTTGGCACCTATCCGCACCCCACCAGCCTCGGCAGTGCCATACCAAGACAGTGCTAAGATAAAGACTTTATTGTCTAGTAATAGCTGTTGGTCCACAAGTCTATCGCCATCCCCCCTATTAGTCGCCTTGTACGACACGCAGTAGGATGCGTGAGGCATATTATTTTTTTCCTCCACCATTAGATGAAGGCCCCCTTACCCCCTGGGACTCTTACCCCCTGGGGGTAATGCTTGTATATGTTTTAGTTGCAATATTAAAAAAAGAGGGATAAAAGAAGCAAAAAAATATACATGTACGATAGAGCAGATTATGAGTTGCTGAGACGGTGTTTGGACATTGACTGGAGGGAGTACTTGAATGGTGAAGATGCTGAGGGCAAGTGGAGGAAGATTAGAGTCAAACTGGAGAATGCAATATCCAAATGTGTACCAGTAAGATAATATAAGGATAAAACAAAATTAAGGAAAAGAACGAACCCAGAATTACCAATGAACAGAAAACTTTGGACATTGATAAGACGAAAGAAACGTTTGTGGGCAAGACTAAAATTGTTAAAAAAGAACAATGGGTCTAATATAGAAATCCAAGAAGTGGATTTGGAACGCAGACAAATAAACAATAAAATAAGGTGGGAGACAAGGAGGGGGGTGAAGGAGAGGGAAAGAGAGATTGCAAGAAATGTGAAAGAGAATCCAAAAATATTCTGTATTTTTTTTATTTTTTTTTTTATTTTTTTTTTATTTTTTATTGAGACAATGAACGGAGGAAGGAAAAACACAGATAAAACAAAAAGGTCCATGTGCCTAAAGGCATACTCCATTCATAAAATGTTTGTAACAACTGGATTTAAACATTTGTAGATTGTAAGTTTGTGGAAAGCAATTCGAGGGAAGTGAATTCCAAAGAGTAGTAGCTCTGGGGATAAATAAATTCTGATAAGCAGAAGTTCTGCATTGTGGAGGAGAAAGTGTAAATTCATGGGCGCTCTCAGCTGCCCTAGTTCTACGGGGAAAGATGTGGAGAGGCAGCACAATTGAAGCAAGTTCCTCGGAACAATTGCTGTGAAAATATCTGTAGAATAATGCAAGGGATGCAACGTTTCTTCGTATGGATAATGTAGGAAGGTCCTGTGTGATTGCAGGGTTATTGATTAATCTAATAGCTTTATTTTGAATTTTGTCCAACTGCCTCAATGCAACCACTCCATTTCCACCCCACAGA
Organism: Paralithodes platypus; assembly: GCA_032716605.1. Classification (NCBI taxonomy): domain Eukaryota; kingdom Metazoa; phylum Arthropoda; class Malacostraca; order Decapoda; family Lithodidae; genus Paralithodes; species Paralithodes platypus. The sequence goes on from CM064492.1 coordinate 63,443,847, forward strand.
GGTGAACAGTAATCCATCTGAGAACGCACATGACTTTTATATATTACGGCCAACTGCTCGTCAGTGAAGAATTCTCGAACTCTGTACAGGAGTCCCAGTTTTTTAGAGGCATTCTTAGCAATGCTTCTAACATAATGTGTCCAGCTCAAGTTAGTAGTTAATGTTACACCGAGAATGTCAATACTAGGGGAAGTGGGAATATTTACATCATTAAAAATTATATGGGAGTCGGTGAGATTCTGTCGGTTAGAAAATTGAATGTACTTGGTTTTCTGTGCATTAAAGGAAACTAGATTCTTTTGTCCCCATTCATTAATTCTAGAAAGGTCCTGGTTCAGAGAAATTGCAGTGTTTATTTTTGAATTTATAAGATCGGGTTGGGTGAAAGAATTGGTAAATGTGAAGGAACTGTGGAGTGTTGAGTCATCTGCAGTAGCGTAGGAATGTATTGGATTATGAGTGGTAGATATGAGATCATTGATATGAATGAGGAACAGAGTTGGGACCAAAACTGATCCCTGGGGAACACCGGCATTTATTGAGTGAAATTGAGAATAAAGGCCATCTACCATTACACATATTTTTCTGTTATGAAGATAAGAAGAAATTAGTGGAACTAATGATGCAAGGCCGTAGTGTGACATCTTCGACAATAAGGATTGATGCCAGACTATCAAATGCCTTTGATATATCCAGTGCTATTGTATGTGTTTCACCATGTTGGTCTGTAGCTTGGTTGATTTGATGCGTAAGAAGGCAAAGAATGTCTGCAGTTGATCGACATCATCTAAAACCATATTGCCTATCACTGATTAATTTATTATTCTCAAGATGCTTAATTATGTGATTATTTAATATAATTTCAAAGACTTTACCAAAAGTGGAAGTTATAGCTATTGGTCTGTAGTTTGATGGATCTGAAGAGGCACCTTTTTTAGGAACTGGATGGATGTTTGCTTCTTTCCAGGGTACTGGGAAGCATGAGGTATGAGTACACAGACGGAAACATTTTGCCAATACAGGAGCGATCACCAAGGAGCAATTCTTAAGTACTATTGGAGGGCGGGTGCCCAACCCTGAAAGGGGTTGAAATAGGGGAGCTATCCCCCCACCAAAGGCAGATTTCTAGGGCCTTTCCTAGCTGATGCTGAGAGGATTGGGTTCTAGTCATGTGGTGATAGGCTGGTCTATCAGAGTGAGAGCTGAGCAATCTCTGCCATACCCATAGCTTACTCTGACTTTTCCTTTAACTTATATATTTTCTAGATCTCAAGTGACGGCGTCTCTTCCGTGGATTGACCTCCCAATCTACCAAGATTGGAAACCAAAGCGTCACATTTTTCCCTTGCCCCTCAACTTTCTCTTCATAATTGCTGAGGGGCACAGGGCCCTGGGTGGGGCTTTGGTTTCCCGGGCGTTTCCGCACCCTCCTCAGCCCCCCGCCATGGAGTGGCTTCGGTTACCCAGGCTTTATTGTGGTCGGCGGGGAGGGTTCTGTGGGGGCACTCGGTTATGGCCTTGGAATTGCTCGGGGCCTTGGGGCTGTTTGGCCAAGCAGCTTGGGGAACAACAACAACAACAACTATTGGAGGAATTTCATCTGGACCAGGAGCCTTATCTACTGAGAGATTCTGCAAAATAGTTTTGACATGTCTGGTGTGGATCTTAAGTGAGGGAATTTCAGGCGAATTAAAATTAAGTACAGGGACATCTTGATTTATTTCATCTAAGGTTGAGTTGGTGGAGAAAATATCCGCAAGAAGGTTAGCTTTACCTCGTGGGTCACTTACAAGATTGCCAGTCGGAGATTTTAATGGTGGAATGGATGAAGCAGTAGTGAAGTTGGATTTGAATGAGTTAAGAGTAGACCAAAATATTTTGTTATCATTTGGATTATTTAGAAGTTTATTTGCCTGCTTGTGGAGAAAGTTTGATTTAGTTAGGTTTAATACAGTTTTGGCATGATTTCTGATGTTTCTAAAGTAATTAAAGGCTTCATGTGTTTAGTAAGCGTTGTTTCCACATAGCGATTTTGATAATTTAATTTGACTTTATATTGTCCTTGTCCCAATTTTGGTTTGTTTAGTTTGCAAGTTTTACATTTTAATTTTAATTTTAATTTTAATTTGATCTTGTGTATGCATTGTAGGCTATTGCTTTTTGTTCAGTTACTCTAGCACAATTATGGTCAAACCATTTAGGTGAATTAGATCTTTTACTGTACTTTTGATGAGGAATAAAAGTTTCCATTCCAATTTTTACAAAATCTTGTATGTGGCTCAAGGTGGAGTGTGCATCATTAGAAAAGAAAGAGGTCCAGGGAATATCAATAAAGAAACCTTGAAGACCCTCCCAGTCTGCCCTATCGTAATGCCATTTAGTCACCAAAACAGGTTCAGAGTGGGAAGGTGTGGTAGGTGATAGACAGGTGGCCTGTATCTGCATATTCAAGTATATTCAAGAAAATTTGACAAGAAGAGTAGGTATCCCAGTTCCCAGAACTGTTAGGAGACTCGGATGACATGACTAGAGCAGAAACCGACAAAGAGAAGGCAGAGGTGCTAGGGAGATACTTTGGTGAGGTATTCACAGTGGAGTTGGATGAAGAGGTGCCCAGTATTCCCATCAAACAGGCACCAGCACTCCCAGGCTGGAATAAGGAGTGCTATAGGAAAAATGAATAAAAGTAAGTCCCTGGGACCGGATGGGATACATCCAAGGATCATCAAGGAAGGAGGTGAAATGTTAGTTGAGCCTTTAAAATTTTTATTTGAGGATCATTTAATACAGGACAAATTCCGGCGGACTGGAAAGTGGCAAACATAACAGCTATTTATAAGAAGGGAAAGAGAAATGACCCAGGAAACTATAGGCCAGTCAGTTAGACAGGTGTAGTGTGTAAACTAATGGAAACTGTAATCAGAGAAGGAATAATGGAACATATGAAATCAAACCAACTTTTTAGTGGGAGACAGTTCGGATTCTTACCGGGGAGGTCGACGGTGCTACACCTCATCAAGGTGGTAGATGATTGGATGCAAATTCTGGAGGATGGGAATGTTATAGACGTGGTATATTGCGATTTTATGAAGGCCTTCGACAAGGTCCTACACAAAAGGCTATTAGAAAAAGTCAGAAGTTATAGTATAGGAGAGAAATGTGTGAAGTGGATAGAGGCCTTCCTGAAAGATCGAAGACAGAGGGTACTGGTGAATGGAATAGGCTCGGGGTGGAGGGAAGTACCTCGGGGATCTGTGTTGGGACCACTACTGTTCGTTATGTTTATTAACCCTCTCACGTTCTTGATGCAATTTTGATCCTATTAGGGATAGGCTACTTTAAAGCCTTTGTTACCATCAGGGGTATTTAGAAACCTTTAGTTTAGTTACTTCAACCTCTGCAGTTGTCTTTGAGTTAGCTGTGGGCAGAAAACTAATTTTAGAGAGGTAATTATAAGAGTGAGAGAACTCTATTTATTATTGCTAATCTGGCAACCTCTGCGTCATAAAAACGTGAAAGGGTTAACGACTTACCTGAAGCTATAACTAATGGAAGTGAGATATACTTGTATGCAGATGACACCAAGCTATATAGAAGAGTGAGGAGTAAGGAAGGCGTGGGTTTGCTTCAGAGAGATGTGGAGTACATGAAAGGATGGTCTGAACATTGGTTAATGTCTTCATCCCCAAAAATGCAAGTACATGCGGATTGGGACAAGCAAGACAGACAAGGTAGGATACAGTATGTATGAAACAATGGAGGAAGTGAGTGCAGAAAAGGACATAGGAGTAGTGATAGACAATAAGTTAAATTTCTCAGAACATTTAGCGGAGAAGATAAATAAAGCCAATAGAATTGTAGGGCTGATAAGGAGGACATTTGTGTCACTGGATGAAGAAATTTTCAGGAATCTCTATAGAGTACAGCACTGGTTAGGCCGCACCTGGAATATGCGAACCAGGTGTGGGCTTCATATACAGTAGGGTCTCACATAAAACGAGTTTATGGTCGATAAACGAGGGCGTTTTATGCGATTTCGTTTTATGTGAACACAGCATTTTGGTGGCGCAATATCGTCAATGTTCACTGCAAGCGAAAATTTTCTTACAAAGCGAACGATATTTCGTACGTTTTGTACGATATTTCGGCGCTCTATATGAAAACTCCTCGGATTTGCCCCACTTTGGCGGCGGACTCGTTTTATGTGATCACATTCGTTCTGATCGAAAATTAAATATTAATATTTTAGGTCGGTCGTTTTAATCGAGACTCGTTTTATGCGAACACGTTTTATGCGGGACCCTACTGTATGGTGAAAGATATAGAAGCGGTGGAGAAAGTGCAGAGGAGAGCTAGCAAGTTGTTAGAGTACCAACTTTGAAGAACAACCTGGGCCATGAGCAGAGGTTGAGGACACTGGGACTTCCGACACTGGCATATAGGAGAAAGAGAGGGGATATGATAGAGACTTTTAACCCTTAACGAACGGTGACTGTCATATGACGGGCGAGAGTTAATGGACAATCCCGCGGTACCCGTCATATGACGGGAGGCATTCTGAGCACATTAGGGGCTCTGAGAGAGAGTATGTACGTTGGGAGGACGATAGGCGGGGTCTGACTGCTCGGCACCACCACTGGGCCGGTTCTATGAACACCGCCGCCTCCCTACACACACACGGCCTCGCGATATAAGGAAAAAACTCTGAGGAAATTACCTTATTCAGGATAATTTCACCTCCGGTTGTGCGATCGCTACAGGATAACTGGTGGTCGTACAAGGATGATTCAGGTGTCATTGGAAAGCTCTATTATCGCCCTTTCACGGATACATAATTGTATTACGCTCTGGCTCTTTTTTATGCATGAAAAAGAGCATGGAATGAAGCTCGTTTTCCGTAAATATGCCCGCTTGGCAGGTAGTTGATGTAACAAACGGCCCCGATTTTGGGTGTTAAGATAGTGTCCGAACTAGATTCCTTTTTGTTTCAGCCAACCGGACTACTGTAGTCCGAATGGCTGGGAATTATGTCCGCAATTATGTTGTGCTATAGGCCTACATAACATACATAACATTTAAGGCTGAGCGTTCCACACATACGTGCAGTTTCAGTCTCTTGTCCTAATGGTGGCATTCTAGGCAACCCTGTTAAGGGCTGCTTCACTTGTCAAGTTCTTGGATTTGAGATCGGCACGTATAGTCCGATCCCAGGCCTTCCTCGGTCCACCCCTTGGTGCCGCTCCCTGCACAATCACAGACCTGCATTTTTTCACCCAATTTTGTTCATCCATTCTCTCCACATGTCCATACCATCCCAGTCTACTTGTACGCATTACCTCGCTAATACTCTTTATACCTAAACGTCTCCTCAGCTCGACATTTGTTATTCTATCTTGTAGCCTGGCCCCACACATGCATCTCCCCATTCTCATCTCATTACGTTCCATTCTGTTGACATCCTCTACTTTAACGGCCCATGTTTCTGAGGCATACGTCATTGCACTTCTAACACATGACTTGATGCCTTTTTTTTTCCAAGACAGCCAGAACAGTCCGAATGGCTGGGTAATATACCCAAAATCAAAAGTTGTTCGAACTTGGATGTTGTTTTTTCCCTTGCCATCCGGAGACACCCACACCTAGATGGCTGGATAAATGTCCAAAATACAATGCTCATCCGAAGTTGAGTTTCCGGATGGGCTAGGTTTTTCTGTATTACATTATAATATAGACTGGAAGAGTGCATGTATTGTGCCATTGTACAAGAGGAAGGGAGATGGGCAGGAGTGTTCGAGTTATAGAGGTACAGTGCACTCCCGGTATTCGCGCCCAGGTCGTACCAGCCCCCTTCCGCGGATACGTGGGCAGTGTTTAACCTAGGTTTCAATGGGAAATAGGCTTAGGTCGTACCAGACTCAGCCATCTTGGACCCTCAAACCATTATTTTGACCTACTTTATGACATTAATATGGACCAAATTATTAAACATACGGTGACAGACCTGGACGAATGTGAAACAAAGTGTGGTACCACACTTTGTTCCACATTCGTCCAGTCACCCATAAAGTACCCATTTCCCCCCAAATATATCCAATAAATACATATTATATGAGGAGAATACTTATAAATACATATTATGAGGAGATAACTTACCACACAACTTTATTTGAAATCAGTCATTAGGCCTAGCCTAGCCGTACGCATCGGCATAAGTTCCTCGCTTTCGTCTGACAGCGTCGGTAGGCTTGACCGGTGTTTGCTCTGTGATTTGATGGTCCCGGTCATTTATTTCCATCATGATTACCACCAGGCCCACTGTCCCTATCACTGAATGCTCTAAAGGCCCTAATAAATGCGGGAGATAAGAGGTTCGTGCAGAAAAAAGCTTGTAAACAGGTAGTTTTCAACTTTTCCAACACTGGGCTGTGAGCTGCTGCCTCAGCTGGGCCGCTGTGTTGACGTCATGCAAGAATGCAAGATGGCCGACCAAGAAAAGAATCAGGATGCGCAACGACCCGCCCAATTCAAATCCGTGAATAGCTGGTATTTTGCTGTTTTTTTGCGCGGATGACGAGTAATGGGATATTTAGGGGTGTCCGTGGATAGCAAGGATCGCAAATAACGGGAGTGCACTTATAAGTTTATTATCAGTGGTTGGAAAGTTGTATGGCAGGGTGTTGATAGAGAGGATAATAAAGGGTACGGAAGTTGCAATAGCAGAAGAGCTGTGCGGTTTTAGGAGGGGAAGAGGGTGTGTGGATCAGATTTTTGCAGTAAGACAGCTATGTGAGAAGTATTTAGGGAAGCATAAGGAGATATTTTGGGCTTCTATGGATTTGAAAAAAACGTATGATCGCGTGGATCGAGAAGCAATGTGGAAGGTGCTAAGGATTTATGAAAATGGAGGAAATCTGTTAAGAGCAGTTAAGAGTTTCTATGAAGAGAGCAGAGCGTGTGTTAGAGTAGGAAATAATGAGTTGAGTGAATGGTTTGAAGTAAATGTAGGTTTGCAACAGGGCTGTGTAATGTCACCGTGGCTGTTTAATATGTTTATGGATGGTGTGGTGAGGAAGGTGAAAATGAGAACTATGGGTAGAGGACTGGGTTTAGTAGGAAAGAATGGTAGAGATTGGGAGTTGAATCAGTTGCTGTACGCTGATTACACAAAGTTGGTGGTGGATTCTGAGGAGAAACTGCAACGGGTAATCAAAGAGTTTGGTGTGGTTTGTGGGAGGAGGAAGCTGAAGGTGAACATCAATAAAAGTAAAGTGGTGGTGTGTAACAGGGGTGATCGTAGGGTGAATCTAGATATGAGGCTGGATGGGGAAGTATTGGAACAAGTAGAATGTTTTAAATATGTAGGAGGAACGATAAGCAAGAATGGAGGTAATACAGAGAGTATGACTGTGAAGGAAGGAAAGTTATCGGAGCAATGGGAAGTACTGTATGTTGAAGGTGAGAAATCTCGGAATGAAAGTTAAAAGTGCAATGTATCAAGGGATTTTTGTACCAACAGTGATGGGCTGAATATGGGCCCTGAAGGCAAAGGAGAGAAGAAAGCTGGATGTGATGGAGATGAGCTGTTTGAGGAGTATGTGTGGAGTGACCCGTAGAGGCAGATTGAGGAATGAAGAGATACATAGGAGAGTGGGGCAGCAGGAACATTTGTCAGCCAGAGTGGACAGAAGGGTGCTGAGCTGGTATGGTCACGTTGATCGAATGGAAGATGAAAGGCTTACAAAGAGAATATGAGAGTCAGATACAAGGGGAGATAGAGAGGCAGGAAGACCTCCATCGAGATGGAGAGACTGTAGGACAAGTGTTGAAAGATAGAGGAATGACTATAGATCAGGCAAGAGAAGTGGTAATAAATAGGAATGAATGGAGAATGCTAGTTAATAGATGAGTGTAAATGCGGTCGTTTGGGAGAGAGGGTCATGTGCCCGTTGGACTAGATAATAGTCAGTCAGGCGCCTGGCCCGGGGAGCCGTTGGTAATGAAGGGTACGCCTGGAAGCATGGTGGACAGGCTTGTGGTGGCAAAGCTTCGCTGCAGGTTTGCCTGCGGAAATCGGAGCCTCTCCGAGAGATCTGGGACCTGGGAATCTTTTGCTGGGGACCCCAAATGGACCTGGATCTCCGAGTATTTCTCCTGGACGACTTAGATGTGTGTGCTTTTGTGTTTTGTTTTGTTTTTCTGATGTGTGTGATATCTATGTTCGGGCTCGGTCTCGTGTCGGCCACCCCCATAAAATATAAGGAAAACTGGGGTAAGTGCCAGTGTATATACATTTAGTACATACATAATATTATACATACAGGTACAGTATACTGTATATATATATACGGTTTACTTACAGTATATATATATATATATATATATACGTAGGGTCCCCATCTGTGCGTGTTCGATTTGTGCGTTTCGCGATCTGTACTGAGCTACCAAAAGTGATTTCGTTTTGTGCGACCATGTTCATCCACCAAATTCTAGCAGTCGGGGACCCAGCTGTATATATATATATATATATATATATATATATATATATATACTGTATATATACAGTATACTGTATACAGTATATGCTATGCTTACAGGTACCGGGATGGATGTAGTTTTCGGGCGTACGGTCGTCATGTTTACATAGGGCGATCGCCGCTGTAACTTCGCGTCAACTTTGACGGCTATTTTTTCGGTTATTTGCCCCCTGCTGTCAATGTATATGATGATGACAATATGTCATGGGGGGGGGGGTGAGGGGGGGCAAAGCCCCCCCTCAACATATTACTGTATCCAATGGCATTACAAATAGACGGGAACATTATAGCAAACGTCTGACGTCACCGCCACTGCCGCCGTCATGTTTACATTTGTTGATCGCCATAGTTAAGTTCGCGTCTATTTTGACGGCGATTTTTTTCGGTTATTTGCCCCCTTCTGGCAATATATATGATGATGACAATATGTGAATGCCCCCTCAACATATTACTGTATCGAAAGGCAGTCAAAATAGATGGGAACATGATGGCAAGCGTCCACTACCGCTCCGCATAGTGTAAACAATGGTGGCGGTACGCCCTTATTTAACATTCTTGCCCAGGTACCTACCCGATAGCACTATCGTTAGTGAGTGCTATATGTATTTTGTACTATTGTTAATATCTTGTCAAATTGCAAATTCAGTTTATTAGAAACTCAGGGTGTTGATAGAGAGGATATAAAGTGTACAGCATTTTTAATAGGAGAAGAACAGTGCGGTTTTAGGAGGGGGAGAGGCTGCGTGGATCAGATGTTTGCAGTAAGACAGTTATGCAAGAAGTATTTAGAGAAGCATAAGGAGATATTTTGGGCTTTTATGGATTTGGAAAAAGCGTATGATCGGATGGATCGTGAAGCAATGTGGAAGGTGCTAAGGATTTATGAAATTGAAGGAAATTTGTTAGAAGCAGTTAAGAGTTTTTATGAAGGGAGCAGAGCATGAGTAGATAATGGTGAGTTGAGTGAATGGTTTGAGGTGAAGGTAGGTTTGCGACAGGGTTGTGTAATGTAACCATGGCTGTTTAATATGTTTATGGATGGTGTGGTGAGGGAAGTGAAGATGAGAACTATTGGAAGAGGATTGGGTTTAGTAGGAAAGAATGGGTGAGATTGGGAGTTGAATCAGTTGCTGTTCGCTGATGACACAGCATTGGTGGCAGATTCTGAGGAGAAACTGTAACGGGTAATCAAAGAGTTTGGTGTGGTTTGTGGGAGGAGGAAACTGAAGGTGAACGTCAATAAAAGTAAAGTACAGTAACCCCTCGCTATTTCGGACCTCTAATTGTCGGAAACCCGTACTAGCCGGATCGCCGTCACCTCCCGGACACGTACTTCCGTATTTCGGACATTTCCGTCATCGTTCCGACATTGTCGGATGACGCGCCCCCATCCCCGGTGAATGTCCGTCAAAACAGGGATCCGTTGGAGCGCCGATATACAGGCTGGGCTCCGAGTCACCCGCCTGGACGAGAAGAGTATGTTTTAAGTGGGTAGCCATCTTGTGTGATTGTTTTCTCCTCCGCATATATTACCGTGTTATCATGCCTCCCAAAGCGTAAGGTGACCTCGATATCACTTGAAATGGAGAAGGGAAGTGAGGTGGTCAAGGAGAGTGAGGTGGAGAAGTGGAGAGAGGTGAAGTGAGGTGAAGGGGTGGACCTGTTTCAATGAAGCGGTGTGTTGATTCTTATTTTTCAACCATCAACTGAACTTATTGTTTCATATTCAGTACTATATGTGCTATTACTGTACAGTATATTAACCTAAAGTATGAATAGGGTAGCCTAGCCTAGGCCTATTCGTTGTCATGGGTGTATGTAGTTCGTTCACGTTTCCCTTCTTCTGAGGTCACATTTATTCACATGCATGATGTTCGCTCGGTGAAGTTTGTTCTCGTTTCACTATTACTTATTCGATATTCGTCGGATTTTTTCTTTCAGGTCGTTTTTTTGTCTTCTTTTAGATCGGACACAGCCGGACCTCGGATATCTCGGATTTTCGGACATTTCGGACAGGGTGTTCCCCCAATTAGTCCGAAATAGTGAGTGTTTACTGTAATGGTGTGTAATAGGGGTGATTGTTGGGTGAATCTAGAAGTGAGGCTGGATGGGGAAATATTGGAACAAGTAGAGTGTTGTAAATATCTAGGAGGAACGATAAGCAGGAGTGGAGGTATGGAAATGGAGGTAAAACAGAGTGTGTGTGAAGGAAGGAAGGTTTTCGGAGCAATGGGAAGTACTGTATGTGGAAGACGAGAAATCTCGAAATGAAAGTAAAAAGTGCAATGTATCAAGGAATTGTTGTGCCAACAGTGATGTATGGGGCTGAGACATGGGCTCTGAAGGAAAAAAAAGAGAAGAAATCTGGATGTGATGGAGATGAGCTGCTTGAGGAGTATGTGTGTTGTTACTCGTAGAGACAGATTGAGGAATGAAGGGATACATAGAGAGTGGGGCAGCAGGATCATTTGTCAGCCAGAGTGGACAGAAGGGTGCTGAGCTGGTATGGTCATCTTGAACGAATGGAAGATGAAAGGCTTACAAAGAGAATATGTGAGTCAGATACAAGGGGAGATAGAAGGGCAAGAAGCCCCCATTGAGATGGAGAGACTGTAAGACAAGCTTTGGATGATAGAGGAATGACTATAGATTAGGCAAGAGAAGTAGTAATTAATAGGAATGAATGGAGAATGCTTGTGAATAGATGAGTGAACCGTGGTCATTTGGGGGAAGAGGTCGTGCGCAAGTTGGACTAGATAATAGTCCATCAGGCGCCTGGCCCGGGGAGACAATTTATATGAAGGGTGCGCCTGGAAGTGTGGTGAGTGGACGGGCTTGTGGTGGTAGGGTTTCGCTGCATGTCTGCCTGCCGAGATTGGAACCTCTCCGGGTGGTCGGGGGCCGGGGGTGCTGGAAGGACCTTGGTGACCCTGGTCTCTGGGTCTTCTCCTGGATGACCTAGATGTGAGTGAATTTGTGTTTTTGTGTGTTAGTTGTTTTCTGTTGTGTTTTGTGTTGTCCCTGTTCTTGCTCTGTCTTGAGTCTCCTCCCCCCCAAAAAAAATAAATAAATAAATAAATAAATAAACAGGAAAAGTGGGGATTGGGCCTGAGTAAATAGATAGATAGACAAACATTAAATATTAATTGTAGTTTCTTTATTCATACAAAATTTATTAAAATTTACCAGAACGTCCCGGACTTCCTAAATTGACTAATTCCTTGAACGTGACTATAGAGTGTGTTGTTTTGTGCGCGATTACTTTGCTTGGGAACCAGATTAACTTGCTTATGTAGTGATGTACACCCTATGTGGTGGATTGTGTTCTTTTATTTCAAAATGTTATTTTATTAACCCGGTGAGACCCAGCGTCGCACGTGTTGCGTCGGCAGTGTTTGATCACCAACTCCCAGCGACGCATCACGTGCGTCCGACATATAAAAAACACTTACGTGGCTCGTAAGGTAGGAAATGGCGGGAGAATAGGAGGGGGAGGTACCGTAGTGTGTGTGGGAGCCGGGCCAGTAGGTGTGAGCGGGCCGAGACAGCCGCGCGGCTGGTGGTGGTGGGCTTAGTGGGGATAGTTTACACCCTTAGTTCACCGCCACTTTGAACCTTCATTACTCCGGTCGTATGGGAGCTAGAGGCTTGAGATTTATGTGAGACACTCCTTAGGATGTATGCCGTACAATGCCATACTCAGTTTTTACCCTAGTGCTCCCGGGCGGGTGGTCATGCGGGGGAGACGAACTATTGAACCCCCCCCCCCCAAATGACCGAAATTAGTTTTTTTTTATTTTTGTCTTCATTTCTCACCATTCTCTTCCATTTTGGCTCAACAAATTTTTTTGAGGCTCCCCCCCCCCCCCCCAAAAAAAATTGTCCGAGGTGATTTTTTTTTTTTTTTTTTTTCATTTCTCATCCTTGTCTTCCATTTTAGCAAACAAAAAAAAAAGAAGTGAAAATGGCTTGGGACTGGGGTGAACAAAATATTATAACTAGCCGGGGCTCAACGGGTTAAGCGTTATTTCCACATAGCAATTTTGATTAGTTCTTTTGCGTTTATCTTGTGTCGTCCCAGTTTTGGTTTGTTTATTTTGCAAGTCTTACATTATAATACTGTTTATCGGTCATATTTTCTAACCTAACCACAATGAAATCCTTACCTTAACCCTCCAGCCCCGGCTATGTATTCCATATATATTCCCCGAAATCCGGGGGTTTTGGCCGAAAAACGTCTACGCCTAGGCTACCGCATCTTTGTTATTTGGCTTGCTTCCGCATTCCCGCGCATCCCCAAGCGTAGATGTGTTTCGTACCTGTAGAATGGTGTTAAGTAGAGCTCTCTAAGTCAACCGGTTCAGTTGTGATGATGATTTCATTGGAGATAACTTTATGGCAAAAACAGCCACTTTACACTACTTTTCGATACTTAACAATAACATACAGGCACACACGAACAAGCGACGCACTCCTTCTTGTGGCCGGAGATGCGGGGCGTCGGTCCAGCCGGCTGTTGTTTACATGCGTCGGACGTACGCCTCGCACACCAAGCTTACAGGCTTTGAGCTCATGGGTGTTTAAGAGCCCTTCCGGGTAGCTCGGGTGTGTTTTTTATGGGTGTTTAAGAGCCCTTCCGGGTCTGATGGGTTAATAAACAAAATATGAATTGAATTGATATGATCTGTAACAAAATTATTGACAGAAGTTCTCTCATATATCAATATTCAGTTTACTAATCTACATTTTCAAGAACATGGCAATGAATGACCAATATTGTTTTCCAGTGCCTGACGCTCTACTGGGTGACGTCGAGTGTGTGTGGACTAGCGCAGAACCTGGCCCTGATGAGTCCCAGAGTACGTCAAGCTTGTGGGATTCCCGTCTCACCCTCACAGAGACGTCATCCCTACAGGCATTTACACCAAGAACTAATGACAAAGATTACTAGGAAAAAAATAGAGGCAGGGAAAGAGGGATGAGTTGTTGAAGTGGATAAGTACATTGAGGTAGCCTAGCACAGAACCTGGTCTTCATAAGTCCCAGCGTATGACAGGCATGTGACATCCTTGTCTCACTCTCACACACACTTGCATTAGGAAATAAATTATATAGCACACATGGAATTAGAGAGAGGAAGGGAAAGAGGGATGAGTAGTGAGGACTGTTCAAGGTGGGAAAGGAATGTAAGGGGATGGTGACAATTATATGAGAGCTAAATTGAGAAGAATTAAAGGGAGTAGAGAGATAAGTTACAATGTAAGCAGTAAGATGGGATGATAATTAAGAGTGATGATAAACATTTGAAAATTGCAGTATATTGAAAAAGAAGTGTAATGGTAAGATGAGATAATTATAATTATTTGCTTAAAACTACAACAAGTATCAAGAATAATGTGAGGAAGGTGAAATAGCTGCCTTCCTTATGAACACTGTAGAAGTTTAGAATAATTTTGCATAATTTTTCCTAAGGGAATGGGGTAAACTGTACATCTCATATTATACTGTATACAGTATATGTAATACAAATTATATTTTATCCATGCATTGTATTTTTATGACCACCTTGAATACTGAGGCATCTGGCAATCATATGCTTTCATTAGTAAATTCTAGTGCATTGGGGTTTGTAATGGAGGATTAATGTTAAGAACTGGGTGTTCCTTAACTTAATAGATTAAAATGTAAAACTTGCAAACTAGAAAAGAGAAAAGAGTTTGTGATGTCTAATTATAGTTTGAATAACATTTATCAAGAGCTACTTATACTTGGGTTTACCCTAGCACCTTCCTTTAGCGAGAACAAAAATGGGTTAAAGATGTTAGTGGTGTAATGGTTTAGATGCTTATGTTCTGGGTGTAGTGTCCCGAGTTCGAATCCCGGGAGGACCATATGCTTTCATTAGTTTATTCAAGTGCATCGAGGTTTGTAATTGATGATTAATGTTAAGAACGGGGTGTTACTTAATTATACCTGGGGTCAAGGGGTAAATGAACAATTTATCTATAACCCCCATAGCACCACCCAACTCCTTAATTACCCCTAGCTCCCCCTCTACCACAACCACCTCCGAAAACCCCCCTAACAGAGATCCTTCCATCCTCAGAACCCTTATTATCAACTTCCGCAGTATTATAAACAAAAGAGACGTTTTTCACCACATCCTTGAGACTTCTGACCCTGACATCGTTATAGGGACAGAGACTTGGCTCAATCCTGACATTTCAGACAGTGAAGTCTTCCCGACGGACAGTCCCTATACCATGACTTTACATAGAAAAGACAGACAGAACGGAGACCACGGTGGGGTCATGATAGCGACGAAGCCGGGACTAGTCGTAACACCAGCCACCGAACTTAGCGCGGACGCAGAAATTTTATGGATTAAAACACAGATACAGGGCTGCAGGACACTTTATATAGGATCATTTTACCGGCCCCCTAACAGTAACGTAGATTACCTGCAGTCCCTTGACGAATCTTTATCTAAAATTGATCATTCCAAGAACATATGGTTGGCTGGAGACTTCAACTTACCGGACATTAACTCCTTCAGACTCATATGACGCTAGAGCGTCATATGGAACTTATGCCAAAAAACTCATATGACGCTAGAGCGTCATATGGACTTATCTACATATCTCTCTAATAAGTTATATGATGCTCTAGCGTCATATGGAGCTCAGTAAGTCCGGTAAGTTAGATGAAAATCTGTCGGTTGGTGGCAACCCCAGGTTTCTCCGACAATTCTAACGGTCAGCAGTGTGGTTTTGACAGTTGTGTGGTGCAGTGGCAATGATACCGGGCTCCCACCTCCGTGGACTTACTGGAACATAATATGTCTGAAGGAGTTAACTGGACAGCTTACATGACAACGGAGAATGGTGACCATGAAGGCGACCTAATACTACCACAGACCGACAGATCATTACACGAAAAATTCATTGACATAATCAACACCCATTCACTCTCACAAACAGTACTCGAACCAACACGTACACAAATTAGCGTAGCTAGAAACAACCCTAACCTAAGACTCGGGGTCACATCCAACATATTAGACTTGTTCCTTACGAACAACACCTCTTTAATTACACGAACACAGGTTTTACCAGTGCTTAGTGACCACATGATACTTGTAGACACAAACATAAAACCAAACATCCAGAAACAATTACCCAGGAAAATCTACCAATACAACAGAGCTGACATGGGAGCCATCTCGGTAGACTTAGCTGACTTTAGAGACACATTCCTCGACAACGACCCAATGGCCAATTCTGTCGAGCTAAATTGGACCAGACTTCGCGACTTCATACATGACACAATGGACAAGCACATACCCAAGAAAACCGTTACACGGAACCAGTCACCACCATGGTTCATTAGACAGTTACGAAGACTACATAGAAACAAGATTAAAGCATACAAGACAGCTAAACGATACAGAACACTGGGATCATTACAAAAAGACACAAAAAACATTACAAAAAGAAATCAAACAAGCAGAAACTAATTACACAACCACTTTCCTCACAAACAACATGCAAAACCACAAAAATTCTAAAGCTTCTTCAAAGCGCGCAAACAAGACTCGACTGGCATAACAACATTATTACATAACGATTCTCTGGTCACACTTCCACAGGACAAAGCACATGCACTTAATTCGCAGTTCCAGTCAGTTTTTACACAAGAACAAGCAAACTTGCTGGAACTGTCACCATCACCACACCCACCTATACTTCCACTGACTATACATACCCGGGGAATCGAGAAACTCTTATCTGAGGTAGACATCAAAGCGACTGGACCAGACAATATACCCTGCATATATACCCTCAAGGCGAATGCTGCCATTCTTGCCCCTATCCTGCAGGTTATATTCTCACAGACCATTGACACCGGAGAACTTCCCCATGACTGGCTATTGGCATAGGGGCGTAGGGATGCGGCGACCCCACCGCCCGCCACTTTGGTGGTGAAATCAGCCTCTGGAGCAGTGGACCACTGGTTCCTATTTCCGAAAATTCCTGTGCTTGGTATGCTTCCAGCCAGGGCCCCACTGGGGTAAATAAAATAGCAAAACAGTGGTGGAACTGCCATCCGGGTGAGGGACTGCTCTGGGTCTGCTCCTTCAGTGTTCATGGTTATAATCCACTTAGTGGAAATGGCACTGTGGAGTGGGTCAGTCGGGGCATGTCTGGGAGCCTGGAGGCAGTTTCTGCCATGGCCATCCCTTTTGGGGCGCTTCCTCTGGAAGCGAGGCGTCAGATTTGATGATGATGATGATGATGGCTATTGGCAAACGTGACTCCTATTTTCAAATCCGGAGACAGAACCCTCCCTGTTAACTATAGACCTGTTTCGATTACCTCAGTTCCTTGCAAAATTTTAGAACATATCATCCACCGACATTTAATGGACCATCTAGATGATGATAATAATAATAATAATAATAATAATACTAATAAGCATATTTCTCATAAGCGCCAATTTTTCCGAAGAATTCACTAGCGCTCAGGCAAAATATACTGACTGACGCACAGCACAGCTTACGGCCCAAACGGTTGTGCGAGACACAACTACTTGTGACCACACATGACATTTCCCAAACCCTTAACGACCTCAAAATTCGACAAGTTGACGCCATTGTACTAGACTTTGCCAAAGCCTTCGACAAAGTCCCTCACCAAAGACTGTTAGCTAAGTTAGATTATTATGGCATCCGAGGACCACTTCTTCACTGGATTAAGACTTTCTTGACCAATCGGGATCAACGCGTTGTTCTCGAGGGTTCTCATTCTTCCACTGTCTCTGTAACTTCTGGGGTCCCACAAGGCACTGTCCTGGGTCCCCTACTTTTCCTTTCATACATAAATGACCTCCCACTATCGCTTACTTCTACTACTAGACTTTTTGCAGATGATAGCTTAGTTTATAGACCAATTACTAATAGGGACGATTGCCTTCGACTACAGGACGACTTAACTGTGCTTGAAGAGTGGGAAGCCAAGTGGCAGATGACATTTAGACCTGACAAATGTCACCATATCCGTTTCACACGTTCAAATAAAATCATCCCATTCTCCTACAAACTCCATAGCACATTTTTGGATACTGTTCCCTCACACAAATATTTGGGGGTCCACATCTCAGCGGACATGAGGTGGATCACTCACGTTAGCAGTGTCAGAGCAAAGACTAATAGGGCCCTGGTAAGCAGGGAGGGTTTTGTGGGGGCACTCTATGGCCTTGGCCTTGTTCGGGACCTTGGGGCTGTTCGGCCAGGCAGCCTGGGGAACAACAACAACATAGGGCCCTGGGCTTCCTGCGCAGGAATCTCACCAAGTGTAATGCAAACATCAAAATTCTAGCATTTAAAACACTTGTTCGGCCACACTTAGAATACTGCGACACCGTCTGGAATCCACACACTCACAACAATATAAATAAATTAGAGGCCATACAAAAGAAAGCTGCAAGATGGATCAGACGTGATTACAGACACACTACATCTGTCACTTTGCTCAAACAAGACATTAAACTCGACCCACTTGCAACAAGAAGACAACTGCACAGACAACTGCACAGACAACAGATGTTATATAAAATCACCAACAACTTAGTAGACATAGACAAAGATATATATTTACACCCTAGAAGTATACGATTTACGAGACGCAGCCACAACCTAAAATACCACACATATCAGGCAAGCACGGACATATTTAGACAATAATTTTTTCCCTGCAGCATCCAAGAGTGGAATCACCTCCCATCTCATGTAGTTAATAGCCCCACCCTTGATTCATTTAGAACTAGGATCACCAATCATTACATCCCTAATCCTGATCCTGTCCCCAACCATTAGTCCTAAAAAGCACAACCCCCGCATATCATGCCGCCCGAGAGCGGCTCTGCGGGTCCCTCAACGTAAACGTAAATGTAAATGAAAGAGGTGTTAAAAGGTAAATATGCAGGTAGAAGTTGGTGTGCAAAGCGGAGAAGAAATTGATATGATGAGTGTGTGTATGACCAAGACTTAGTGTGGCAAGGAAGTAAATTAACTGAAAAAAACATACAATGGGAATATGTGAGGAATGTTTGTATGGACGAGTGCAAAAAGCTTACTCATTTTATTAATTATAATGAAAACTTGCAACATAAAGAAACCAAAACAGGGACGACACAATATAAAGACAAAAGAACTAATCATAATCACTATGTGGAAAAAAAGAAAAAAAAAAAAAAAAGGTTCCAGCTGTGGCCATGAGTCTTAACTCCTGGTACCCGGAAGGGCTCTGAAGAGCCCATAACAAACTAGGGCCCGAAACACGGATGGGCTCTTGAGCACCGTAAGCTTGAAAGCCTATTAACCCTTCCAGCCCAGGTGTCCTTATATAAGGACACCGCGGCAGATGGGCAGGGCCCCGGGTGTCCTTATAACAGGAAGTAAGCTTGAAAGCCTATTCAGCTTGTTTTGAAAGCCGTCCGTCCGACGCATCTAAACACAGCCGGTTGGACCGACGCCGCGCACCTCCGAACACAAGAAGGAGAGGCGTAGTTTGTTTTTGTGTGTCTGTATGTTGTTATTTCAGTAGTGAAATGTCTCGTACTGTATGGCTAAAATCGCGGGAAAATGCACTCCACGGAAATCGTCATCACAACTGAACCAGTTGACTTAGAGAGCTCTACTCAACGCCAGTCTACAGATTGGAAACCACAGTACGTTTCGACATGCGTGAGAATTTTCTAGCAGTTAAAATAACAAAGATACGGTAGCCTAGGCCTAGACGTTTTTCGGCCAAATCGCCCGGGTATTCGACACTGTCCTTAGGACAGGCAGGCCGGGGGGGGTTAAGCGTGTTTTGAAAGCCGTGCGTCCGACGCATGTAAACAAAGCTTGTCTTTGCGACACCGCACCTCCGAAACCAAGGAGGAGACGTCGGATCAAAGTTGTTGTTGTATGCATTGACGAGATTAGTGTCTACAAATGTCCGATATCGCTAACATCGCCTCGAAACTTTCTCCATGGAAATCGTCATCACAACTGAACCAGTTAACTTAGAGAGCTCTACTCAATGCCAGTCTACAGATAAGAAACACATCTATGTTTAGAGATGTGAGGTAATTCTCTAGCAGTTAAAATAACAAAGATACAGGTAGTCTATTAACCCTCCAGCCCCGGCTATGTATTATATATATATTCCCCGAAATCCGGGGGTTTTGGCCGAAAAACGTCTACGCCTAGGCTACCGCATTCCCGCGCATCCCCAAGCGTAGATGTGTTTCGTACCTGTAGAATGGCGTTAAGTAGAGCTCTCTAAGTCAACTGGTTCAGTTGTGATGATGATTTCATTGGAGACAACTTTATGGCAAAAACAGCCACTTTACACTACTTTTCGATACTTAACAATAACATACAGGCACACACGAACAAGCGACGCACTCCTTCTTGTGGCCGGAGATGCAGGGCGTCGGTCCAGCCGGCTGTTGTTTACATGCGTCGGACGTACGCCTCGCACACCAAGCTTACAGGCTTTGAGCTCATGGGTGTTTAAGAGCCCTTCCGGGTAGCTCGGGTGTGTTTTTTATGGGTGTTTAACCCTCTGTTCCCGGAAGGGCTCTTGAACGCCCATAAAAAAGCATACACGAGCTGCCCGGAAGGGCTCTTTAACGCCCAGTGGTTGAAAGCCTGTGAGCTTGGTGTGCGAGGCGTCGGTCCGACGCATGTAAACAACAGCCGGCTGGACCGACGCCCCGCATCTCCGGCCACAAGAAGGAGAGCGTCGCTTGTTCGTGTATGCCTGTATGTTGTTTTTAAGTATCGAAAAGTAGTGTAAAGTGGCTGTTGTTGCTGTAAGTTATCTCCAATGAAATCATCATCACAACTGAACCAGTTGACTTAGAGAGCTCTACTTAACGCCATTCTACAGGTAAATAACACAGCTACGCTTGGGGATGCGCGGGAATGCGGAAGCAGTCAGAATAACAAAGATACGGTAGCCTAGCCTAGACGTTTTTCGGCCAAAACACCCGGGTTTCGGGGAATATTTATGTAATGCGTAGCCGGGGCTGGAGGGTTAAGAGCCCTTCCGGGTCTGATGGGTTAAAGAAGTTTTTCGGCCAGATCCCCCGGGTATCGCGGATATCCTATAGAAGGCGAAACCGGTCTGTGAGGGTTAAACCAAATATGTTTTGGAAATTTTAATGTATTTTTTATTTGAATAATGAATGAATGGTGATAAAAGAGTGTGGCATGCATTTTTCTCTCTCCTCCATTGTACAGTTGCCAAAGCTTGAACCTGAGACAAGTGCTGTGAATGAGTGCCTGAAAAAAAATACTCTCACAGATTTATATAAAATTTGAAAATTAATTTATCCTTTTGTGATATTGTTTGACATTCATTCTCATTAATACTATGCATGCACCTGTTGTTGTTGTTGTTCCTCAAGCTGCCTGGCCGAACAGTCCCAAGGCCCCGAGCAAGGCCAAGGCCATAGCCGAGCGCCCCCACAGAACCCTCCATGCCGACCACAATAAAGCCTAGGTGACCGAAGCCACTCCATGGCGGGGAGCTGAGGAGGGTGCAGAAACGCCCGGGAAACCAAAGCCTTACCCAGGGCCCTGTGCCCCTCAGCAATTATGAAGAGAAAGTTGAGGGGCAAAGGAAAAATGTGACGCTTTGGCTTCCAATCTTGGTAGATTGGGAGGTCAATCCACGGAAGAGACGCCGTCACTTGAGATCTAGAAAATATATAAGTAAAAGGAACAGTCAGAGTAAGCTATGGGTATGGCAGAGATCGCTCAGTTCTCACTCTGATAGACCAGCCCATCACCAGTGCATGAACCTGTTATGGTTAAATGCAGCTACCTCTCCGTAGCATTTGTCTCAGGTTCATGACTTGGCAATTGTACAGTAATTTCTTTTATGGGTTGCTCTCACCCTATTTAGGGAATTAAAGTGACTACTGACCCGCTGACTTTCCAACATACAATAACATTTTAAATCTTCAAAGGATGATAAAGACACAGGTAAAATGGTATGCATTGTATTCAAGAAGATATCAATAATGCTTTCTGTTTTAATTTCCCAAATGTGTGCTTTCATAATACAGTATTTGAGTGTGTTATGGAAAACATTGCTAATAAACAAAGGGATGGACTTGCCTATTGTACTGAAGATAAATGGGGGGACCAATTACAGTGTACAGAGTAACTAAAAAGAGGTACTGTAGGTGCATTCCTACTTATTATTCAACATTTCAGATAATGCTTCCTAAACGTGTCTAACTGGTATGAACTCCTAAAACATAATATACAACTCCCCCTTAAACCTAAAACATAACTAAATTCTACACATACAAAAGAAATAACCCCAAGAGATTCTTAAATATAATAGTGTGGCTTCTTGACCGTGATGCCGTACTCTGCCAGGACGGGTGTGAGGTCCTCCATGGTGAGGGTGAAGCGCTTATCCTTGCCCTTGGTCTTGCTGGAGGACTGCAGGGACCCGCGCATCTTGCAGTGTTGCAGCGCGTCATTGGCGATGTCTGAGATGAATTTTTGGGCCGCCAGGGAGATGAGCCGCACACTGGCGACAATGATGGAGGGAGAGAGATATTAGTTGAAAAGTTATTCCAAGTTTTGTATGACTTGGTATAGTGTTGATGATGTGATGCGTACTGGCAGATTGTGGTGGTTTAGCTATATGGAGAGAATCGATGAGGATGATTGGGTGAAGCACGTTGGATGAATAGAAGTGGTTAGAAGAACAATACTGTAGTTAGTTGTCCAAGGAAGACCTTGGACAAGGTCCTGAGGAAGGAATGGGTTAGGGCATTTTACAGGAATTCTACAGGGTACTGTGTAGCATGAAGAGCGACCACCAAGTGACCAAGGTATAGGCTATTCGTGGAAAACATGGAACTGCCTTCAACTAATACCAGGTATGTCTTGGTCACTTAATGGCTGCTCTTCATGCTACACATAATCCTGCAGTGTCCCTATACATTTTCTGAGCCATCAAATCCTCATGACCTTGTCCCCAGTTTTCCTTGGTCTCCTGACTGAAGTCCTTCTCTCCACTACCATACTTATAATACGCTTCACCCAGTCATCTTCATCCATTCTCTCTAAATGGCCAAACCACTGCAGTCTGCCAGTGCACATCACCAATCAACCAACTGACACTCATCATCAAGTCGTTCTTTTAACTCTACTCTGGTTGGTCTCTCTTTCAATTTGGTAATCAACTATCTCACCATGCTCAAGTCTTTGGGTGTTATCATCTTTGACTGCCCATGTCTCACTACCATAAAGCAACCCTCTTTTTACACATACAGCACACCGGGTCAAGAGTGTGAACTTTGGCAAAGAGTAGTTGGAGCTGGCAGACAAGTTTGCGCTACTTGGAAAATATGATCTCTACTGGTGGCGAGGCCAAGCCTGCCACTATCGGCATAATTAAGACTCCCACTCCTCTTGAAGGGAAAGGACAATGAACTGTTTCAGAAATGTGGCCTGTCAAAGCAGATATCAAAAGAATGAAACATAAAATGAGAATGGTGAGATGGATGTGTGAGGCCAAACTGCAAGATAGATTATCAAGTGAATAGCTAAGGAGACGATTAGGTATCAAGAGCATCCGTAATGAGAGAGAGAGAGAGAGAGAGAGAGAGAGAGAGAGAGAGAGAGAGAGAGAGAGACAAAGGAGTACAAAGGAAATCAAGCAACAACAGATCTAGTGACCCTTCTAGCCTGCTTGTCCTCCAAAACACTGAGGATCAAGTGTCCAAACAGTGGTTTAGAGTGGGTAAGGGAACATTGGAAAGGGAACTACTGCCCTGGAACTAATGTCCGTGGCAGGAGAGAGAGAGAGATGAGGGGGAATGCCTTTTGCCAGCCTAATCACCAATTATGACTAAACCTAAGGAGAAACAACATAAGTCCAATGATCCTAAACCGCACAGGATACGGACAAATGCCCCCCATAGTCTCAGACTTGCTAGTGTGAATGTTGGTACAGTGCACCCCCAGTAAATGCACCTACAGTATATGGGCTGCAAAATGCGCGGCATTTACGGAATCTGCATATTGTGGAGTTAATAATCGATGGGAATAAATGCTTATGGTCAGACAGCTCCTCCGAACTAACCCCTTTTTAGCCTACCATACACCCGATAACCCACCCAATAACCATTTCTGAAAGAAAGATACACTTTGCATTAGAAATATCAAATAAAACAACAAATATAACACCATTTAGATAGAGGACTGCTGGGCGTTATGAAAGGGAGGGAGGAAATCGGCCGCATTTTCGGTAGGCGACACTCGGTAATATGGCGGGAAGTACGTATTTCCCCTTGAATCAAAACGGCCAAACCGCATATACAGAATTTTGAGCCGCATTTACAGAGTCCTTAAAATATATTATTTCTGATTAGCCACCGCATATAGGGAATCCGCATTTACTGAAGGCACATTTAGTGGGGGAGCACTGTACTGTAGTTTAAATCTGCGTGCAAATGAAGTGGCTGAGATGTGTGAGAGGAGGCGAGTGGACGTCTGCTGTGCCCAGGAAACACTCTGTAAAGGGTATAGGGTACAGTGGATTGTTGGAAGAAAGAAAAGATATAGGATCTACTGAAAGGGGGTTGAGACTGATAAAGCGAAAGGAGGAGTGGGTGTTCTGGTGGCTGAAGAGTGGGCGGAAAGTGTGCTTCAGATTACGAGAGTTAATGAAAGGCTGATTGTTTTGAAGTTGAAAGTGGTGAAAGAATTCTGAATGTGATATCTGCATATGCCCCACAGGCTGGCCTACAGAAAGAGATAAAAGAGGACTTCTGGAATGACACCGTCAGTATCATTTCAGGCCTCTCGGAGAATGAAATAACAATCCTGGGAAGGGACCTGAATGGTCACGTGGGAGCATCTGCAGATGGATACGAGGGAGTACATGGAGGAAATGGTTATGGGAGGAGGAATCTGGAAGGCGAATATATACTTGAGTCCTGTGTTGCACTCAACATGGTTGTGTGCAACACGAAGTTCAAGAAAAGACAGAGCCATCTGGTCACATGTAACTCTGGGGTCTTCAGTAGCCAGATAGATTACTTCTTGGTTAATAGGAAAGACATGAAACTGGTTCGGGATGTAAAGATCATCCCGAGCGAAGAATGTATCCCCCAGCATAAGCTACTTGTGTGCGACATGACCTTATACAACGATCCTGAGCGCAAGAAGGTATACATGCCCAAAAGGAGAGTGTGGTTGCTGAAGAACAAGGAAGTTAGGGATAGGTTTCATAGTGAACTGGAGGAAATGAATAGAAATAAGGAAGCTAGGCCTAGCGATTTAAATAGTCAATGGAGTTTCCTTAAGCATAGCCTTCTCGCTGCCACTCACAAAGTCTGTGGGAAAACAAAGGGTCACCCCAGAAATAAGACCTCCTGGTGGTGGAACGATGAGGTAAAACATGCTGTGAAAGAGAAAAGGAGATGCTTCAAAGCATGGAAGAAGGGAGGCAGTAAGGAGGAATACCAGGCAGCTAAACGAACTGCCAGAAGAATTATTTACAATGCTAAAAAAGGCATTAAGGACCTGGTCCTCGAACAAGTGTGTAACACTGACAATCTCAATGGGAATTTCAACTTAGCTAGGCGATTTAAAAATTACAGTAGGGATATAATAGGTGAACAGTGTGTTAGAAACGATAATGGGAAGATTGTGTATGCAGATGATGAAATCAGAGAAGCATGGAAGGCACACTATGAACGATTGCTAAATGTAGAGTTTGAATGGGATAAGGAACAACTTAGTATCGAAAAATCAATATCTGGACCCCCTCCTTTGATAGCACCAGCTGTAGTGAGCGACGCAATCAATAACATGAAGGACGGTAAAGCTCCAGGGTGCTCTGACATTGTCGCTGAGATGATAAAAGCCTCAGGGTAGACTGGTGTCAGCTTAGTCACCGAGATGATAAACACCACTATTAACCCTTCCAGCCCGGCTGTCATTGTGAAAGGACACCGCGGAAATTGGGCAGCAGCCCGGGTGTCCTTTAAACAGATAGTAAGCTTTCAAGCCTATTCAGCTTGGTCTGAACGCCGTGCGTCCGACGCATGTAAACAAAGTCGATCGTTGCATCACCGCACCTCCGAAAACAAGGAGACGTCGGATCAATGTTATTGTTGTGACGTAAGACGAAATTAGTGTCTGAAAAGCTCCGATATTGTCAACATCGCGGCAAAATTCGCTCCACTGAAATCGTCATCACAACTGAACCAGTTGACTTACAGAGCTCTACTCAACGCCAGTCTACAAATTGAAAACCGCACTACGTTTATAGATGCGTGGGAAATTTCTAGCAGTTAAAATAAACAAAAATACGGTAGCCTAGGCCTAGACGTTTTTCGGCTAGATCGCCCGGATACGACCTCCGTCCTTTGGAGGACCAGCCCGGGCCACGAGGGTTAAAGATGAGAAAATCCCCGAGGATTGGCACAAAAGTGTAATAGTAAATATATACAAAGGACAAGGGGATGCACTAGATAGAGGTAATTATAGGGGTCTGAAAATGCTTGACCAAATCATGAAGGTCTGTGAGAGAGTCTTTGAGGGTTTGATCAGGCAAAGCATCGCCATTGATGATATGCAGTTTGGTTTTATGCCAGGACATGGTACAACCGATGCTATCTTCATAGTCAGGCAGATACAGGAAAGATACTTACTAAAAGGCAGGGATCTTTACTTTGTGTTTGTAGACCTGGAGAAGGCCTTTGACAGGGTGCCTAGAGATGTGCAGTGGGCTATGAGGAAACTAGGTGTGGAAGAGTGGCTGGTGCGTGAGATAATGAAGATTTATGAGGATTCGCGAACTACGGTGAGGGTGAAAGGTGTACTGAGTGAGGAGTTCACAGTCTGTGTTGGAGTTCATCAGGGTTCAGTGTTAAGCCCCCTCCTCTTTATTATGGTCCTGGAGGCACTGTCTAGAGATTTTAGATCCAGACTCCCGTGGGAACTGTTTTATGCAGATGATTTAGTCCTAATAGCTGACAATGTGCAAGCTCTATGCCGAGGCCAAATTCAGAAGATGGAGAGAGGGCATGGCGAGCAAGGGTTTAAGAGTCAATATTAACAAAACCAAGGTTATGCATTGTAGATTGAGACGAGGCAATGTGGAAAAGAACGGTGCATACCCATGTGCAGTGTGTGGAAAGGGTGTGGGCGCTAACTCGATTCGGTGTAGCATCTGTCGATGTTGGGTGCACCATGGGAGTAAGCGCTGTAGTAGTATAAAAGGGACCCCTGCCGAAGGATAAGTCAGAAATCGAGAAATTTGAGTGCGTAGCCTAGTGTCCAAAGGCGAGCTGTGTTAAATGATGATCCTGTGGCTGTGAAGTTTGGAAATGAGTCATTGGAGCTGGTGGACAAGTTTTGTTACCTAGGAGATACCATCTCTGCCGGTGGTGGGGCCGAGGCTGCCACTGTCGCTAGAATTAGATGTGGCTGGGGGAAGTTCAGAGAACTGCTGCCAATTCTGACCATGAAAAGAATGCCTCTCCCCCTGAAGGGAAAGGTGTATGCCTCATGTGTTAGAAGTGCAATGACGTATTCCTCAGAAACATGGGCCGTTAAAGTAGAGGATGTCAACAGAATGGAACGTAATGAGACGGATGTGTGGGGCTAAGCTGCAGGATAGAATAAAAATGATGAGCCGAGGAGACGTTTAGGCATAAAGAGTATTAGCGAGGAGATGCGTACAAGTAGACTGGGATGACTGGGCAAGTGAAGAGAATGGATGAACAAAATTGGGTGAAAAGATGCAGGTCTGTGATTGTGGAGGGAGCTGCGCCAAGGGGTGGACCGAGGAAGACCTGGGATCGGACTATACGTGCCGATCTCAAATCTAAAAACTTTACAAGTGAAGCAGCCCTTAACAGGTTTGCCTGGAACGCCGCCATTAGGAAAAAGAGACTGAAACTGCACGTATGTGTGGAGCACTCTGTCTTAAAATTTGATGTATGTATGTACAGTAAAAGTCCGTTAATCCGACGACCGATGATTCGAATCTCCCAATAGTCCGAATTTTTCAATTTGAGGCCAAATCCGAATTCACCCGATGGTCCGAATTTCAAGAAGTCCCAAAGTCCCCTTTTTGAGGCATTAGTCCACTCAAATGACACATAATGGAGCACACACATATCATATGTTCATGAATTCACTTTAAAAGTTTACCATTGTCATTGTAGCCTATTACCTACTTCAAAACATTCAGATTAATGGTCAAAGGAAGCTACTGATATAAACATAAACACCTTCTTCTTCTTCTTCTTCCACATCGTCTGCTAGAGAGTTTGTTTTGCTCTTGAACGCATCCTTGGGACGCTCCGATGCGCTACTGGCTTGCACCGCATTTTCTGCAAGCGCATTCAGTCTTGAGCTTGAAAACGCACCTTTGGACGTATTAGTCTTGAGCTTGAAAACGCACCTTTGGACGTTCCGATACGCTACTATTTATAGTTCAGTGATCGGAGCGTCCCAAGGGTGCTTTCAAGACAACAAGACAAGGGTGCTTTCAATACAATATAATATAACAGAGCACGTCACAAAAGGAAAATCACAAAATGAAAATTACAAGAACCTCTCAGGGAAGGGCCGTTGTTAAGGCATTACTTCCCGAACCACATCTGATCTGATCTTCAAGAGCAAGACAAACTCGCTAGTAGACGGAAGAAGAAGAAGACGTTTACATCAGCAGATTCCTTTGACCATTAATCTGAATGTTTTGAAGTAGGTAATAAGCTACAATGACAATGGTAAACTTTTGAAGTGATTTCATGAACATATATGTGTGTGTGCACCATTGTGTCATTTGGGTAGCCTAATGCCTCAATGTTTTCGTCATACACAGGTTCATAGGGGTAAAGTCCGATAATCCGAAAAATCCACTAATCCGAACGAGGGCCGGTCCGCTGCCCTTCGGATTAACGGAAGTTTACTGTATGTACAGTATGTATGTATGGCCAGGAACCCTTGGAGTGTGCTGAATGCATCACTGAGGTGATCCTTATGGGAATGGATGCATACTGGTACATTTAATTTTCTTACTTTCAATCTTATGCAAAAAAAATCTTGGTTTACTCGCACTTGTTCTACTGCTGTCCGCAATAACGAGGAAGAATACAGGTGGTACCGATGCCTTCAAACGTAAGAATCTCAAACTCTATATGTTTCTGCCCAGAATTGTGCCAAATCTGTTCTTCGACTTGCAAAAAACTCTTTCATCAATACCAAATGTACAAAATTTTTAACTGTAACTCTTCCCGAGCTTTCGGGCAACTAGCCAAAAACCTCTCAAACAATTTTACTTCCTAATCTTTCCCTCTTCTTTTCCACTTCGATGGCACCACTGTCACTTCTTCGTCTGAGAATGCTGAACTCTTCGCTCAGACTTCTGCTAAAAACTCCACCTTGGATGATTCTGGTACTATTCCTCCCTCCCCACCCCCATCTCTCTTACATATGCCTTATATCCTAATATCTTCTAAGGATGTACAGTACTTTGTGCCCTCTCTGGGCTAGTACTAAGAAGGCATACAGACCAGATGGTGTTTTTCCTATTCTACCGTGCTGATTCCCTGCCTAGGTAAACTCTTCCGTCTGTCTTTCGTCTTACATCTTCCTTTCTTGCTGAAAGTTTGCTCTCTTTCAACCTGTCCCAAAGAAGGGTGACCACTCTCAACCCTTGAACTATCGTCCAATTGCTCTCATTTCTTGCATCACTAATTTTTATTAATTATTCTTAATTCGAAGTTTGCTCTCTTTCAACCTGTCCCAAAGAAGGGTGACCACTCTCAACCCTTCAACTATCGTCCAATTGCTCTCATTTCTTGCATCTCTAATTTTTATTAATTATTCTTAATTCAAAATTTCTTAAGCATTTGTCTTCCAATAATCTACTTTCGGATAGCCAGTATGGTTTCCTTAAGTGCCACTCTACTGGTAATCTCCTTTCTTATCTTACTAACTCTTATAACTCTTAACACCGTGAACGACCGCAGCAGTGCAAGTACTGGTACTGAGCTGGATACACAGGCATAGTTTGCCTTTTTCCAGAGGATCTACTGTAAGAATAAGTTTTGTTCGTCCTCCTTTCGGGACTTCGGCGAGACCATTTCTATTGCGTTGGACATATCGAAAGCCTTCGATAGTCTCTCGCACAAATCTCTAATTTCTAAACTACCCTTCTTTGGTTTCTATCCCTCAATCTGTGCCACTATCTCTAATTTTATATCTGGCCGTTCCTTAGCGGCGGTTGTGGATGGCTCACTTCATCAACCTACCAACTCCGGTGTTCCCCAGGGTTCTGTCATGTCTCCAGTTGTCTTTCTAATATTCAATAATGATCTATTCAACTGTACCTATAGTCCTATCCACTTATATACAGTAAAAGTCCGATAATCCGACGACCGATAATTGGAATCTCCCAATAGTCCGAATTTTTTAAAATGAGGCCAAATCCGAATTCACCCGATAGTCCGAATTTCAAGAAGTCCTGAAGTCCCCTTTTTGAGGCATTAGGCTACCCAAAACCCACCCAAATAACACATAATGGTACGGACACATATCATATGTTCATGAAATCACTTTAAATGTTTACCATTATGTGTCATATTGGATGTATAGCATTATATTGTTGATATGCATAGCCTATATTGTGTTCAGGTTTTCGTTAGGCCATTAACCCTTCCAGCCCGGGTGTCATTGTGCAAGGACACCGCGAAAATTGGGCAGCAGCCCGGGTGTCCTTTCAGCAGATAGTAAGCTTTCAAGCCTATTCAGCTTGGTCTGAACGCCGTGCGTCCGACGCATGTAAACAAAGCCGATCGTTGCGTCACCGCACCTCCAAAAACAAGAAGGAGACGTCGGATCAATGTTATTGTTGTGACGTAAGACGAAATTAGTGTCTGAAAAGCTCCGATATTGTCAACATCGAGGCAAAATTCGCTCCAATGAAATTGTCATCACAACTGAACTAGTTGACTTAGAGAGCTCTACTCAACGCCAGTCTACAGATTGAAAACCGCCCTACGATTATAGATGCGTGGGAAATTTCTAGCAGTTAAAATAAACAAAAATACAGTAGCCTAGGCCTAGACGTTTTTCGGCCAGATCGCCCGGATACGACCTCCGTCCTTTGGAGGACCAGCCCGGGCCACGAGGGTTAATACACAGGTTCATAGGGGTAAATTCCAATAATCCAAAAAATATGGTAATCGGAACGAGGCCCAGTCCCCTGCTATTCAGATTACAGGACTTTTACTGTACTAATTACTCTACCTTGCACTATTCAACTAGTTATCCACAACGACCCACCATGCAATTACTCCAAAATTCATGTGATGTGGCCATAGCATGCCTATCTTCTGATCTATCAAATATTTCCAATTGGGGCAGATTAAATCTAGTTGTTGTTGTTGTTGTTGTTCCCTAAGCTGCCTGGCCGAACAGCCCCGAGTCCCTGAGAAAGGCCATGGCCACGATCGGGCTTTCCCACAGAGCTCTCATTGAGTGTAGATTGTGTTGTTGGCGTAAGTGGTTGTGTGAAATGCAGTCTTCTATGATGTGTTTAATGGTATGGGGTGCTGTGTTACATCCCGGGCAGGCGTCGACAACGGAGTCATCCAGTCTCTTCTGATAGCTCAGGAGAGCTGGATGGTGTCCGCATCTCAGCCTGGCCAGGTGGACTCTGTCCTCGCGAGGAAGGGAGGATTCGGAAGGATGGATTTCGGGAGGTCGTGCATGCAGCTGCGTGTTGTCTGTGAGTGAGTGGATGGATCGGTGAGAGATATGAGTATGGATGTGCTTCTGGAAGTTGGTTCTGGGTGGGCAGGGAAGGAGAGAGGACAATAATTGTGTGTGATACCGTGTGCTGGGTGTTTTGATATTTCTTGGTGTCTGTGGGTGTGTTGCCATGTAGTTTAGTGGGTGGTCTTGGTTCGTGGAGGCTGCTGCCAGGAATTGAGTGCCTCTCATTAAATCTAGTTACTTTCAATGCTTTCAAAACCCAATTCCTCCACCTATCTACCCGTCACAATCTCCCACACGACTATCCCTTACTCTTCAACCCTTCTTCTCTCAATATTCTTGTCGTTTCTTTTTCTTCTGACCTTTCTTGGAAAGATCATATTACCACTCTTGCTAAAATCGCTTCCCAAAAGTTAGGTGTGCTCAATCGTCTCTGTGGAGTCTTCACTCCCGCACAGCTTCTTGCTCTATACAGGGGCATAATGCGCCCATAAATCGAGTATTGTTCGCATATGCGGGGAGGTTCCACCCATACTTGCACTTCTCGTAAGGGTAGTCAAAAGTATTTTGTCTCATCAACTCCACTCCTCTCACCATACTGACTTCCTACAAAATCTCTGTCTATCTATCTACAGTAGGGTCCCGCATAAAACGTGTTCGCATAAAACGAGTCTCGATTAAAACGACCGACGTAAAATATTAACCCGTACAGCCCCAGCGACGCGTCTGACGCGTCGGCGATGTATGTAACGCACAGCCCCAGAGACGCGTCTGGCGCATCACAATAATTGCGCCGACCGTAACCTCAGGTGTAGCCACTCAAGAGGGCTCAGATTTGTATGGGAACTGTGTACGTATCCCATGCAACCGTGCCGATGGATTCAAAGTCCATGTGCGTGCGCGTGAGCGCGCAATAACCTGTTTTTTGGGGGTAATTGCCTTCAATTTTTTACTCTTGTAAAATACGTTTTCGGGGCTCTGTAGGACCATTCTTTAAGCTTTTTGAGCGGTTTTTCGTGGTTTTTCCTTCATTCCTAACCCATTCGCTATTGTTTCTGGAATAAAACAATTTTTTGAAAACCGGCCGGGTTCTGGTGAACAAACATTACAAAACTAGCCGGGGCTCCACGGGTTAATATTTAATTTTCGATCAGAACGAATGTGATCACATAAAACGAATCCGCCGCCAAAGTGGGGAAAATCCGAGGAGTTTTCATATAGAGCGCCGAAATATCATACAAAACGTACGAAATATCGTACGCTTTCATATAGAACGCCGAAATATCGTACAAAATATCGTACGCTCCTGACGGAAATTTACGCTTCCAGTGAACATTGACGATATTGGGCCACCAAAATGCTGTGTTCACATAAAACTAAATCGCATAAAACGCCCTCGTTTATCGACCATATACTAGTTTTATGTGAGACCCTACTGTACACTCTATAGTATCTATTGCCTGACGCCGTGATCCCCGAAGGGTTGGCCACAAACGAAACGCCCCCATGCACCTCTGTCCCCAGTCAGTCGACGCCCCTCCTCCCAACCAGCACCGCTTTCATCCATATACTTCTTCACTCCATCCTTCCACCTCTTTTGGTTTACCTCTCCCTCTCTGTCCTTCCACCTCGCTCTCGTACACCCGTCATTCTCTCGCTTCCCATACGTTCCATATGGCCAAACCAACTCAAGGTGTTCCTTTTCATACTTTCCAGCACATCTACCTCCACACCACATCTCCCTCTTACTTCCTCATTCATCTGTCTATCCCTCCATGTAACTCTGCACGCACTTCTTAAGTAACTCATTTCCACCCCTCTCACTCTTGGTCCGAGTTTCTCCACCAACGTCCATGCTTCGCTTCCGTAAGTCAGTGTCGGGATTACCACTCTGTCATGCAAGTACTTCTTCACTTCCATACTGACCACCCTATTTCTTGTTACAGTCTATCATCCTATAACACGAATTCCTACAACGCGATCTTCCTTTAACACGAGGGGGGGTCCCGATAAATAGTAGGCTACATTTATTCAGTTAATTGTAGCCATGATATTGTAGATTCAAACATTTTCTAACTAATTTCTCTATTATATATTCATAAACATTTTCTAACTTATTTCTCTATTATATATTCATACATTTTTATATATTCTAGGTTTTTCCTAGGACCGATCGGTCACTTTTATTTACCGCCGTATTGCCGCCGTATGTATACGCGATCGCATGGCGCGAATTTCATGTAGTGCGAGGGTCGGATCGACCCATTTTTCTTCATTAGTTTTAACCCCTCCAACCCGGAAGGGCTCTTGAACGCCCATAACAACCTCGGCCCGCGCAACCCGGAAGGGCTCTTGAACGCCCATTGCTTGCGTGCGTGCTTTCGAATGCCGCGCGTACATTTTTGCTATCGTGGGACGGTAGGTGGCGCCACCAGGCGTAAACTACGCCACAGCAACAGTATCTACCCCGACGCCATCATGGACAGTACGCCAAATAGTGATTCCGCTGTGTCCGATACCGTGCTTTCTACGACGCCCTTGCTAGTTCGTCGCGCCTTACCCCGACGCCATCGCCTAAATGTGTTATCTCCCGGAGGTATTGAGACGACATTGAGACTTTATGAGCGAGCTGATGCCAAGCATAATGTTGATGATGAAGTCAGTGACGACTCCAGTAATTATAAGTCGAGTGATTATGGCCATGAGAGTGACAAAGAAGAGCAATTCCTGGGATTTGCGAGAGAACATGACAGTGATGAGAGTGATGAAGGTGATGTACCAGTTGTTGAGGAAGCTGGTTTACCTAAAGACAGTGAACTTGAGAGAGTGAGTGAGTGGGAGAGTTCAAGGTCACTCACCAAATTTCGCATAAGTGACACGACTCCAAGCCCTTCCCCAGGTAAATCGCCTTTCAAGCTACATTTGTATAAGCAGAAAATACTTGAGAAGGCGGCAGCTAGGGAACAAGCAAAACTACTTGGTGAGGATGAGGCTGTGAGCGAGGGTCAGCGTGGTGACCCTTCTCGTCCGCCATTGTCTCCCTTATCTACCCACGCCACCCAAGATGACCCGGATGCCCCGCATTCTTCCCCACCACCCCCACCATTGCCAAGGGTTGAGGACCCCCCACTTTCGGCCTATTTGCCTCCTAGGTCCCCCGACAGGAGACATACTGCTGCCGAAAAGGGGAAAGGTAGGAAATATACCAAAAAAATTAAGAAAAGTAAGAGAGTTTTGTTCGAGGCTCCCGCGGCGTCCACCCCGGCCGGCCCCAGCCATACGTCCCCGCAACTTTCCCCACGATCCTCCCCACCTCTCCCGCCTTCAACATGTCTTCCTGAAGAAGTCTTTGAGCTCGCATCACCAATACCTGGGCCTAGTGACAGTGAAACATTGCTTTCTGTCACTCGTCGCAGGCCAAGGAGCCCAGGACCTCGGGGGGACACAGCCTCACCTGCCACTCCTTCCCCACCTCGCCCACACCCGCACGCCGCCCACGCATCACTGGTTCCCCGCCAGATTATGTGGGGGCCACTGATGATGAAGGGCACCTCTCTGAAGACTCTGGCCATGATTACATAGGTCCACCGTCAGGGCAAGATGACCACTCTGACGATGACTATATGGACATCGACGACCCTCGACCCATCCGCTTGGCCCGGCGTCGTGCTGCCCGTCGTGCTGCCCGCCGCCCTGGCCGACGCCCTCGCCGCCCTAGGGCGCGCGCCTCCCGAGTTGGCCGTGGGCGTGCTGGGCCACCAGCTGGAGCTCCTCGTCAGCGTAGACAAGACCCATTCTACGTTTTTCAGTGGCAAGACGTAGTTGATGAGGATGGATACAACCCTGATGTGCCAGCTTTTGATGAGGTACTGGAGGGTTCAGGCATTACCCCCAATTTTCCTGCAGGCCCCAATGCTCCACCACACGAACTATTTGAGGCCTTCTTTGATGAGGAGGTGGTAGGCTATGTTGTCAAAGAGACAAATAAGCAGCACCAATTCCAGGTCCACTTTTTGGGCAAGGTGACCAAGGGCCACATGAGGCAGTGGACCCCAGTGACTCATAAAGAGTTCATGGTGTTCCTGGCACTCACCATGCTAATGCTTCATGTCAAGAAGCATAGGTTGCCTGACTATTGGATCACCAATATCTGATATCCACCCCTGCCTTGGGGAAATATATGTCTCGCGACCGGTACCTTGATATCCTCGCAGCGCTCCATCTTGTCACCAACCTAGACGTCCACTTCCCAGACAAGCTGTGGAAGATTAAGACGTTGTACGAGATGATGCGAGAACGCTTCACCTCCTACTTCAAGCCCTTCCGCAAGGTCGTCATTGACGAGTCTCTTGTGCTGTTCCGGGGAAAACTCAGCTTCCGGCAGTACATCCCCTCAAAAAGACATCGCTTTGGCATAAAATTCTTTGTGCTGTGCGACTGCCAAACTGGCTATGTCCTGGACTTCCTGGTCTACAGCGGGAAGGAAGGGGACTTGCTTGTGGACCCCCTCATTGGCTTTGGCGGAGCAGTGGTGCAAGCCATGATGGACCGCTACTTTCACAAGAATCACGTCCTCTACACGGACAATTATTACACGTCCCCCACTCTCTCACAGTACCTGCATGAGCGCAAGACGGGGACTGTAGGCACAGTACGAGGGAAAAGGAAGGGCATGCCACCTTTCCCTCCAAAGACCAAAAAAGGTGATGTGTTCAAGAAGAAGTCGGGGCCCATTCTGGCTATCCACTGGCACGACCAGCGGAAGGTCAACCTCCTGACCACCATCCACAAGGGGGAAATGGTGGAGACTGGCAAGGTGGATCGCCGCACCCAGGCCAGGGTGATCAAGCCCGATGCTGTCCTGGACTACAACATCAACATGAGGCTGGTGGACAAGTCCGACATGCAGATAGGCTTCATTGACTGCCTGCGTACCTCGTGCAGATGGTACAAAAAGTTCTTTCTGCATATGGTGGACATGTCAGTTCTGAATGCCTACAATATATACAAGCTTCGGAATGTGAACACACCCATGAAGTTCAATAGCCTGCGGAGGTTCCAAAAGCAGGTGTTGACGGAGCTCCTGGAGAAGTATGCTACGCCACAGAGGGCAGTGGCACATCCTGGGCCCGCCGTTATTGACCGCTTGCAGTGTGCTCAATACTTGATTAGGCACAGGCTTGGTTCCCTGCCTCAGAATGAATCAGGAAGAACACAGCAGAAGCGGTGCCATGTCTGCTACAACAGCAGGGTGAGGCCGAGGCCAGGTAAAAAGTCAACCATGGAGTGTGTGGAGTGCAAGGTGGCACTCTGTGCTTTAGAGTGCTTCTTTGATTACCACTCCAAGCTGGAGTTCTAATAATCATACTGAAATTGCCAAATAAAATGACAATATGTACACTATAATTATATATAGGCAAAAAGTGGAAGAAAACCAATTTATTGTAATACAAAAGTCATGTATTATGAGAAAATTGATACAAATACAATTACACCATAATAATATGTGAAAGTGACACATATGTATATACCAAGTGACATTCATATGATTAGAACCTATAGAAATATATAAATCAGTGAAAAAAGACCCAATAAATTGTATATAAAACGTTTACAAATCATATAACTAAGTGAAAGTGACACAAGACCTAATATTTGATGGCCAAAGTATAATAAATACCTATGATAACGAATAATCAGTGCCTAATACAACAATAACCTACCTCAATTACTAATAAAATGTACGGTATCGAGTGAAAATGAGCATTATCAGTGACAGTGACACTCTCTAAAGCATATTTGTCAAAGTGAAAGTGACACAAGACCTAATATTTGATGGCCAAAGTATAATAAACACCTGTGATAACGAATAATCAGTGCCTAATACAACAATAACCTACCTCAATTACTAATAAAATGTACGGTATCGAGTGAAAATGAGCATTATCAGTGACAGTGACACTCTCTAAAGCATATTTGTCAAAGTGAAAGTGACACAAGACCTAATATTTGATGGCCAAAGTATAATAAACATCTGTGATAATGAATAATCAGTGCCTAATACAACAATAACCTACCTCAATTACTAATAAAATGTACGGTATCGAGTGAAAATGAGCATTATCAGTGACAGTGACACTCTAAAGCATATTTATCATGAAAGTCAAGACTAATGTCAACTTACACCTCAAAATCTGTGGTCGGCAGGGAGGGTTCTGTGGGGGCGCACGGTTATGGCCTTGGCCTTGCTCGGGACCTTGGGGCTGTTCAGCCAGGCAGCTTGGGGAACAACAACAACAACGTTATTGCCACGCCAGATCGTAGGAAGAGCAAACGACTTTGTCACGTCAACATACTAAAACTGTACCACAGGAGAGACCCTGATAAACCCGTCTGCACTGTAGCTGTTCCTCAAGACCCCGAAAGTGAGGCACTCCCATGCATTATGAACTTGAGAGATAGCCTGGGGCAGAATGTTGCTATCATGAGTGATCTGAAGACTAAGTTATCTAAAAAAAAAAAAAAAAAAAAAAAAAAAAAAAAAAAAATCTAACCCCTGAGGAGAGGCAGGAATTCACGGCTCTACTCCAGAACTACCATCAAGTGTTCCGAGATAGTCCAGGAAGAACAACCATTTTGATGCATGATGTTGGAGATGCGAAGCCAATTAAGCTGCCAGCCTACCGTGTGAATCCCTTAAAGGTTTCCCTGATCCAAAAGGAGATTGACTACCTACTCACCCACAAGATGATTGAGCCCTGCCAAAGTGAGTGGAGTTCTCCTGTCACCTTAGTTCCTAAACCAGGTGGTTCACAACGGCTTTGTATTGACTATAGACGTGTTAACCAAATCACCAAAACAGACACCTACCCAATACCTCGCATGGAAGATTGTATAGATAGGATTGGAAAGGCACAGTACATCAGTAAGTTTGACTCGTTAAAGGGATATTGGCAAGTACCTATGACCTATGGTGGTGGGCTGGATCTATCAGAGTGAGGGTTGGTGTCCTCTACTTCCCATAGCTGTTTTCTGACTGTACCTTTATCATAATTCTTATTTTTAACTTTTTTCTTGAGAGTGGTGAAGGCAGTGGGGCCATAATGCTGTGCCCCATGTTTCCCTAGTGTCTTACTCTCACAGCCCACTGGCACAAGTTGGCCTTTCTCTCTCTGGCGAAGGGATGTGACGACCCCACCGCCCGCCACTTTGGTGGTGCAATCAGCCTCTGGAGCAGTGGACCACTGGTTCCTATTTCCAGAAAATTCCTGTGCTTGGTATGCTTCCAGCCAGGGCCCCACTGGGGTAAATAAAATAGCAAAACAGTGGTGGAACTGCCATCCGGGTGAGGGACTGCTCTGGGTCTGCTCCTTCAGTGTTCATGGTTATAATCCACTTAGTGGAAATGGCACTGTGGAGTGGGTCAGTCGGGGCATGTCTGGGAGCCTGGAGGCAGTTTCGGGATGTAGAGTTCGGGCGTACGGTCGTCATTGTTTACATAGGGCGATCGCCGCGGTCGCACTTACGTTCCCGTCTATTTCAACGCTATATTTTCTGCTATTTGCCCCCTGTCATTACTACATGAATACTAGGTTAGGTTAGGTTAGGTTAAAACAGACGGGAACATGATGGGAAAGGTCCGACGCCACTACGCGTAATGTAAACAAAGATGGCGGTACGCCCGCTCACTACATCCTACCCGCAGTTTCTACCATGGCCATCCCTTTTGAGGCGCTTCCTCTGGAAGCGAGGCGTCAGATTTGATGATGATGATGACTCAGCGTGCTAGGGATATTTCATGTTTTGGAACTCTTGGTAAGACTTTTGCATGTTCTGTGATGCCGTATGGTATGAAAATGCACCTGCAACATTTCAAAAACTCATGAACATTGTAACCGAGGGTTTGGAAGGATGTGTTGTGTATATTGATAATGTATTGATCTTTAGTGACACCTGGAAAGATCACCTATGCCATGTCAGTAACTTTCTTGATCGTTTGGTTCAAGCTAACCTTGCTGCAAATCTATCAAAATGTGAATTTGGTCAAGCTAAAGTACAGTACAGTATCTGGGTTATGTGATTGGTAATGGACAAGTTGTGCCACCAGGGGCTAAAGTTCAGGTGATAAGTGATCTTTCCAGACCTAAGAATAGAAAAGAATTGCAAAGATTTCTCGGTATGGTGGGATACTACCGCCGGTTTGTTCTAAATTTCTCAATTCTTGGGTCACCACTCACAGATCTTCTGAAAAAGGGAGTTAAATTTGAGTGGAATGAAGCATGTGAATCCTCTTTCAACAATCTCAAAGCTATCCTGTTGAGTCAGCCAGTGCTTTCCATCCCTAACTTTGACAAATCCTTTAAAATGGCTGTGGATGCTAGTGATACAGGAGCTGGGGCAGTTTTGTTGCAGGAGGATGACCAAGGTATTGAGCATCCTATATCTTATTACAGCAAGAAGTTCACTCCACCCCAAAGGAATTATTCAACTATTGAAAAGGAACTTTTGGCTCTGATTTTGGGATTGCAAAATTTTTCTTTATATTTGTGTTCAGGCCCAGATCCTATTGTTATTTATACTGATCACAACCCACTGAAGTGTCTTAGTAAATTTAAAGATAAAAATCAGAGATTGACCAGGTGGAGTCTGCTTCTTTAGGAAAATCCTTTAGATATAAGGCATATTAAAGGGAAAGAAAATGTGATTGCAGATTGCTTGTCTAGATTGTAGCCTAATTGTTTTAAAGTAATAGAAATTTCCCCTGTAAATTTCTTTCTTTAGGGGGGAGGTGTTATGTAATGTGAGCTATAAAATAAGTACAATAGTGATATAGTTAATGTGCGCATTTTGGAGAGTGTATTTTGATACATAGTGTGAGTAGAGATTGCGTCATTCATTCCACGTAATTATATCTCGGGCGGGCGCCGGGATGTTTTGTTCGCGGTGTCTCGGGAGGCTATGAGAACCTTCTCGTTCAGTGAGGCCTCCCTGTCTCTGGGACTCCAGATTCAACTGACCAGCTGTTTGCATCACACCTCTCTCTCTTGCCTGTACATAGTGATATATACCTTGTGTAGTGATACAATTATCTCTCCTGGCTACCTTCAACCGATTTTAAGCAACCTGCAAGCTGATTCCTGTGATTTGAGTGTTGAGTATATAAGTGTGTCCCATATTATAGCCTATTATTGATATTGTGCATTATTATAAGCTTAGGCTATCTAGTGATCAGTTAATAATTAATTATCATCGAGTTTTCTGTAAATTCATATTATTTTGTTATTTCCTTTTGATTGCATTTGTTAATGTTATAAGTGTAACTAATTAATTAATTTGTGATTAGTTTCCAAGTTTGTGAATTTGATCAGATTAATTTATTGTAATTTCAGAAAGAATATTTTCTCAAGTTTAAATAGTTGTATTAATTAACCTACTTGTATTGTTTTTATTAATATTGTGTGGATTCCCTTAAGCTATTAAACAGATATTAACTATTTCCAGTGATCTTGAGAAAATATTAATTCTTATGTGATATAATTATTTTTACATTGCATTGTTTCAGTAAGGCTATATACCGTTATTTATTTTTCACTTGTATATTTTCTGATAATCTTAATGCATTATATATTCTTATTGCTCGTCCTGAAGAGACTGATTTTATTTGTTACATTATAATACTTACTTTAATTAAATTAAATTTTTTAATCTAGTTTTCCTTGAACCTGAATATTTTGAGGTGTAAGTTGACATTAGTCTTGACTTTCATATTTAGCCTGTTGTTTGTGTCATTTCACCTCGCCTATAAACATAAAAATACACACACACAACCACCTACGTTTGTATTCCTACTTTCATTCTCACCCACACAATCCTTGAACCCACAGACCCATAGTCTCTTACACGCTCCTTCCATTTGTTACTTACAAACAAACACGCACCTTCTTACTCACTCCAGCACAGACACCCATTCCACACTCCCACATCTGTACCCCTCCATTTGGTCTCAGTCATTCCACATACATCCAGCCTGGCATTCACGAACACTTCCAGGACCTCTCTCTTTTGTGTCATCATTCAAGCCTCTCACATTCCAAGTCGCTATTCTAAGACTGTCCATGGTAGTTCGGGGTTCGTCAACATTAGGTCCGTCCACATCCGAGGCTGTTCATCGTTGCATTAAGCATTTTTCATGGGTGGGGGGTCGCAAGCCCACCGATCCAACCTCTTTAGTCGTCTCTTACGACACGCAGGAGGCACGTGGGGTATATTCTATTCCCTTACCCACAGGGGGTTTATATGCATCTTTATCACTCTTCTACCGTTATTACAATAATCAATGTTCTTCAGAGTTTTCTCAGAATATCCCTCCTACCTAATAGAGTGGGGGCACCCACCTTTTAACACACTCCTACCCCTATTCTGTCTTACTCTCTAGGGTAAGACGGGGTAATTTCGCCGCGGGGTAATTTCGTTGTGACACTAATAATTTGCATTCAAACGCCGATATCTCCGAAACTATTGCATGGATTCGGCTGCAGTTTGGCTTAGATTGTAGAGCAGGTTTGGCTTAGGTTGTGTTGCAGTTTTGCGGGGCCTGGCGCCAGGGCTAGCGGCAGGTCTGACGGTATGGTCGGGTGTGTGTGGGGGTGTTTGTGGGTGGTTTGTATGTGTGTATGTTTGTTTGTATGTTTGCGTGTGACACAGTGTTGGCAGTAGCCGTCAGCTGCTGCCTGGTACTTTGTACTAGCAACCTACACGCCGCACCCACACGAGACACGTCCACACCCGCACTAAATACTTCCACACCCGTAGGCCTAATAAATATGTCCACAACCGCACTAGACACGTCCAAACCCGCACTACATGTCCACAACTCCACACCCGCACTAGACACGTCCACACCTGCAATAGACACAGTGGCGCATAGGCCTACACGTGTGACACACCTGCATCTCTGCCCGCCCTGTTCAGTTGTGTGTGTGCGTGCAACGTTTTTCTATTGGCATGTTTAGTGTCAGTTTGGGTTTGTGAATGTTTTCGTTTCTTTTACCTGCGTGCTAGTGTTTTGTCTGGCCATTAACCCGGGAACTGCGGGAAGACTCTTAAGAGTTCCCCCGGCGGACTGCGGGAAGACTCTTAACCCTTCCTACCCGGCCTGTCTTACCTAAGGACGGTCGCCCGTACCCGGGCGAAATGGCTGAAAAACGTCTAGGCCTAGGCTACCGTATTTATGTTTATTTTCATTGCTAGAACTTTCCCACTCATCTATAATCGTAGTGTGGTTTTCAATCTGTATTTTAGCGTTGAGTAGAGCTCTGTAAGTCAACTGGTTCAGTTGTGATGACGATTTCAGTGGAGCAAATATTGCAGAGATGTTGCCAATATGGGGGCTTTTCAGACACTAATTTCGTCTGACGTCAGAACAATAACATTGAAGTCTGCTCCTTCTTGTTTTCGGAGGTGCGGTGACGCAACGCTTGGGTTTGTTGACATACGTCGTACGCACGGCGTTCAGACCAAGCTTAATTAGGCTATTAAGCTGCCGTCTTAGGTAAGGACGGCCGGGTAGCTGCCCTTCTGCCGAGCTGTCCTTACCTAAGGTAGCCCGGGTAGGAAGGGTTAAGAGTCAGGGAAAACAAAAATCCATTTAAAACACTCAAAAAAAAAAAAAAAATTTTGTTTTTATTTTTTTATTTTGTATTGACCCTGGGCCATGCCAAATATCACTCCTCCACCTCCCCTCCTTCCCCACTTTCCTCCCCTCCTTCAGTTATCACCTATTTTCCCTGTTATTCCCTTATTCTGTGGTATATTTTCGTGCTAACATTAGCGAGTTGCAAACAGGGCATTGTCATCACTGTTAGCAAGCGAGTGCAAGAGAGAGAGAGTATCGATCGACAGTCTCTCTCCAGAGGTGGAGAAAAGTGGTGGGAAGTGAGGTTGCCTCAGCCATACATTATGTAACTCCCGGCCTGTATCGCCGATTTTGACCATCCAAACGCTGTTTCCACTTGTTTTATTGTTGTAACAGGTTAATACCTTTATAATCAACCTATAATAGGCGCATATGGTTAAGTATTAATGCTATTTATGGTAAAATAACGATGTTAGTGATGGGAACAGCTCAAATACGTCAGCACAGGAGTGTGGTGTCTCATACCCCCCATGCGCACTTCAGAGGTTAATCATATAATGTTATCTAGTTTACTAGCTAGATGATGCGTAAAATAGGTCGCGGCAAAATTACCCCGCCAGGCGGGGTAATTTCGCCGCGAGAGTGACTTTTTTCAAAAATTCGGCAGCATGACCAAAACATTATATATTTTTTTCGTTTTTTGGGCATCTATAGCAGAGAGGCTGAATGTATAGATACAAAATTTAAAAATGCCATTTGTGGCAGTTTCTATTTGTCAAAATACGCGATTTTCGGCGAAATTACCCCGTCTTACCCTATAGGGTAAGGAGGGGGTGAAACAAACATGGGGGTGGAACAAATATCCATAATCTCTGCCCTATCAAAAATAAAATAGTTTCCCCAACGAATCTAAAGAAGAAAATGGGTAGATTTCAGATGGCGACGGATGGAGTCATCAGGTAGGTATTTTGTTGGGTGGTTATTTAAATTGGGGGTGTTCGTTACACACCCATTCAGTACACCCCCGTCGTGGCATGAATGTTTAAACATTCATGATGCTGAAGGAAATGTCTGAATGGCAGCCTTTCTCACCAGATATCATTGTAGACACGTACATTTCACTATTAAACATCACACCACTAGAATCAGCAAGTTTTCACAGTCAAGAAACACTATATTAGAAACGCGAAATATAACATCGATCACCTAAAAAATAGAAAAACTGACCTGAAAACTCCGTCCGTCGCGATGTATACAATAGTTTACCGTCATCCTCAAGCTATCCGTTTTCTTCTTTTGAGGTGTTGGGGAAATTATTTTATTATTGATAGGGCAGAAATTATGGACACTGTTCGTTTCACCCCCATGTTTGTTACACCCCACCTTCACCCTAGAGATAACATCAGCCGAAATTGTGCTCATGCGATTGAAATCTCGTCGATACAGAGCACTTCACAAACTAATTTT
Organism: Paralithodes platypus; assembly: GCA_032716605.1. Taxonomy (NCBI): domain Eukaryota; kingdom Metazoa; phylum Arthropoda; class Malacostraca; order Decapoda; family Lithodidae; genus Paralithodes; species Paralithodes platypus. Next base: position 63,488,302 of record CM064492.1, read on the forward strand.
GATGTAATTATAGACTTGGTACTGTATACTAATAAATCCTATGCAGACGTATACAAATAATCCTAGATCGCTGTATGACCATGATAACACTGACAAACTTTCGATTGAGGTTGTTCTGTTAAGAAAAAAAATATTGCACTTCATAGCTCATGTCGGTATTGCTGTATTCATATGTATACAAAATGTAGGGATATCATAGATCTGCATAAATGTAGAAAATAGTTAGGTATTCTTGTACTTTGATAATGTATAGATTGCGAGAATGTCAAAGAATGAGTTACTGAAGATGAGTGAATGATCACATTCCCAATTAAATTTCCATGCAGCGTGAACTGCCACACAAGCAGTGACAATATAGCCTCTAAACCATAATCTCCAAAATGTATTATAAGGATTGGTCATGAACTCTACTCACAGTCTCCCATCCGCTGCCTCAAATCCAGAGTTGTTTAGGTAATAGGCTGTTACTGCATCTGGTATCTGAGGGAGAAAGAATCAAGTCTTACTATAATTATAATTAAAATCTATCTATCTATCTACTCAGGCCCAATCCCCACTTTTCCGATTTGTTTTCTTTCCTTTTTGGGGGGGAGGGGGTGGCTGACTCAAGACAGAGCTAGAATTGGGACAACACAAAACACAACAGAAAACAATGAACACACAAAACCAAAATACAAATTCACACACATCTAGGTCATCCAGGAGAAGACCCAGAAACCAGGATAACCAAGGTCCCTCCAGCACTCCCCCGGCCCCCGACCACCCGGAGAGGTTCCGATCTCGGCAGGCAGACATGCAGCCATGCAGCGGAGCCGAAGCCACAAGCCCGCCCACCACACTTCCAGGCACACCCTTCATATAAACCGTCTCCCCGGGCCAGGCGCATAATGGACTATTATCTAGTCCAACTTGCGCCCGACCCTTTCCCCCAAATGACCACGTGTTCACTCATCTATTCACAAGCATTCTCCATTCATTCCTTTTATTACTAAACTCGACCCCCATACAACGGATTTCGGACACAACAGAATCTGACCGTAGGCGGACGGACTGGACCAAATGTCCGTTGCTTGATAGATTTGTCCGCTAGGCGGCGAGTCTCCCGCCAAAACACGTGCGGGGCAGCATCACTTGCCCTGTAAATAGCTGTACATATTAGTTTTAAGGTAAGGAAAACAGCAATTTATTTCAAGTTTATTGTAAAATTATATTTAAATAGCTAAAAACAGGTTATGTAAGTGAAACTACCATTGCATTTCTTATTTTATTGTGATTTTATGTGTTCCGTATGAAAAATACCGTACCGTACGGATAGAATATCAAGCAACGGACTAGCGCCGGTCCCTTTAAGTCCGTTGAATCAAGGGTTGAGTGTACTTCCCTTGCCTGATCTATAGTCATTCCTCTATCATCCAAAGCTTGTCTTACACAGTCTCTCCATCTCAATGGGGGTCTTCCTGCCCTTCTATCTTCCCTTGTATCTGACTCACATATTCTCTTTGTAAGCCTTTCATCTTCCATTCGTTCATCATCATCATCATCATCAAATCTGACGCCTCGCTTCCAGAGAAAGCACCCCCAAAAGGGATGGCCATGGCAGAAACTGCCTCCAGGTTCCCAGACATGCCCCGACTGACCCACTCCACAGTGCCATTTCCACTAAGGGGATTATAACCATGAACACTGAAGGAGCAGACTCAGAGCAGTCCCTCACCCGGATGGCAGTTCCACCACTGTTTTGCTATTTTATTTACCCCAGTTGGGCCCTGGCTGGAAGCATACCAAGCACAGGAATTTTCTGGAAATAGGAACCAGTGGTCCACTTCTCCAGAGGCTGATTGCACCACCAAAGTGGCGGGCGGTGAGGTCGCCGCATCCCTACGCCAGAGAGAGAAAGGCCAACTTGTGCCAGTGGGCTGTGAGAGTAAGACACTAGGGAAACATGGGGCACACCATTATGGCCCCACTGCCTTCACCACTCTCAAGAAAAAAGTTAGAAATAAGAATTATGATAAAGGTACGTTCAACATGACCATACCAGCTCAGCACCCTTCTGTCCACTCTGGCTGACAAATGTTTCTGCTGCCCCACTCTCCTACGTATCTCTTCATTCTTAAATCTGCCTCTACGAGTAACTCCACACATACTCCTCAAGCAGCTCATCTCCATCACATCCAGCTTTCTTCTCTCCTTTTCCTTCAGAGCCCATGTCTCAGCCCCATACATCACTGTTGGCACAACAATTCCTTGATACATTGCACTTTTTACTTCCATTCCAAGATTTCTCACCTTCCACATACTTCCCATTGCTCTGAAAACCTTCCTTCCTTCACACACTCTCTGTTTTACCTCCACTCCTGCATATCGTTCCTCCTAGATATTTAAAACACTCTACTTGTTCCAATATTTCCCCATCCAGCCTTGCATCTAGATTCACCCTACGATCACCCCTATTACACACCATTACTTTAATTTTATTGACGTTCACCTTCAGTTTCCTCCTTCCACAAACTACCCGCTGCAGTTTCTCCTCAGAATCCGCCACCAACGTTGTGTCATCAGCGAACAGCAACTGATTCAACTCACAATCTCTACCATTCTTTCCTACTAAACCCAATCCTCTTCCCATAGTTCTCATTTTCACCTCCCTCACCACACCATCCATAAACATAAATTATTAAACAGCCATGGTGACATAACACAACCCTGTCGCAAACCTACCTTTACCTCAAACCATTCACTCAACTCACCATTTCCTACTCTAACACATGCTCTGCTACCTAAATATAAATAAAATACCACTGGCAAATTTACAGAATTCATATGTATGTACAGTACAGGTAGGATATACAGTACTGTATACATCTATGTATGTACAGTATATACTCAGGCACATACCCCATAGTTGGGGGTGGCCAACTCGAGACAGAGCTTGAAAAGAAGCAGAAAAATAAAACAAAAATAAGAATTCTCACATATCTAGGTCGTCTAAGAGAAGACCCAAAGACCAAGGCCCATTTGGGGCCCCCAACATAAGACTCCCAGGTCCCAGACCTCCCGGAGAGGTTCCGGTCTCAGCAGGGAGACACTCAGCGGAGCACACCACAATGCAGGCCCACATCACTTCCAGGCATGGGCCTTCACATAGACACCGGCTCCCCAGGCCGGGCGCGTGACGGACTATTATCTAGTCGAACTGGCGCCCGACCCCCACTCCCTATGACCGTACATACATAAATTTAAAGACTTAGTGCTCCACACGAATTGTGGTTCCGGTCTCACATCCGAATGGCGGCGCTCCAGGCAGCCTTGTTCAGAGCTGGCTCACTTTTTTTGTTTTTTTGTTTTTTTTTTTTATTCAAGATCAGACCATAAGGAACGCTAAAAGCAGTAACAAGAAATAGGGTGGTCAGTATGGAAGTGAAGAAGTCCTTGCATGACAGTGTGGTAATCCCGACACTGACTTACGGAAGCGAAGCATGGACGTTGGTTGAGAGACTCAGACCAAGAGTGAGAGCAGTGGAAATGAATTACCTAAGGAGTGCGTGCTGAGTTACATGGAGGGATAGACAGACTAATGAGGAAGTAAGAAGGAGGTGTGGTGTGGAGGTAGATGTGCTGGAAAGTGTGAAAAGGAACAACTTGAGATGGTTCGGCCATATGGAACGTATGGAAAGCGAGAGAATGACTAAGAGGGTGTACGAGAGCGAGGTGGAGGGACAGAGGGGGAGAGGTAGACCGAATATGAGGTGGAAGGATGGAGTGAGGAACTACATGAATGAAGGCGGTGCTGGTTGGGGGGAGGGGCGTCGACTGACTGGGGACAGAGGTGCATGGGGGCGGTTCGTTCGTGGCCACCCCTTCGGGGATCACGGCGTCAGGCAATAGATAGATAGATAGACCATAAGGTCTGCCCCATGGTGCAGCTCCCCCCCCACATTCACGGATTTACATCTATTCACCCAGCATAGTTCATTCATCCTCTCCACATGTCCATACCATCCAAGGCTGCTAGTATGTATCTCATCAGTGATACTCTTGATCCATAACCATTTCCTCAGCTTTCCACTAGATATTCTATCTTGCAATTTGGCTCCACACATCTATTTCACCATTCTCATCTCATTACGTTCCATTCTGTTGATACCATCCACTTTGACAGGTCAAATTTTTTAAGCTTATGTCATTGCACTTCTACCCCATGAAGCATACTGTACACCTTTCCCTTCAAGGGCATAAGGATTCTTCTCATGGCAAGTAGTGGCAACAGTTCTGAACTTTCCCCGGCCGGTGCGGCTGGCGAGTGGCGGCCTCCGCCACCGGCAGAGATGGTATCTCCTAAATACCAAAACTTGTCCACCATCTCCAGTGCCTCATTGCCGAAGGTAACACTCCAAGTCAGTCATTGAACACAGGCTCACCTTTGCATACTATGCATAGAAATGTCTCAACTTCGGACTTCTTCCTTGGTAGAGGTCCCTTTACTCTAATGCAGTACTTCTTCCCGTGGTGTACCCAGCAGCGAAAGACGCTACACTGAATTGAGTTTGCGACCACCCAATTTCTGCACTCTGCTCATGGGTATACACCAGTTTTATCTACCATTCCAAGCCCTAATCTACTGTGTAACACCTTGGTTTTATTTATATTAAGTATATATTAACTTTTAATCCTTTACTTGCCATGCCTTCTCTCCATCGTATGAACTTGGCCTTGGCATCCTGCACACTATCTGCGATAAGTACTAGGTCATCTGCGTATAGCAGTTCCAAAGGGAAATTTTGAAATAGTGCCTCCAGATCCAAAACAAAGAGGAGAGGGCACACAGAGCCTTGGTGGACTTCAACACAAACTGCAAACTCCAGTCTCAATACACTTTTCACCATTACTGCCGTTTGTGAGTTCTCGTATATCTTCATCATCACACACACCAGCCACTCCTCTACGCTAAGTTTTCTCATAGCCCACTGTACAACACCTCTGGGCATCCTATCAAAGGCCTTCTACAGGCCTACAAACACAAGGTACAGATCCTTATCTTTAACCCCTTCATTACCGAGCCAGTTTTTCTATTGTATTCTGGCTATGATTAGACGGATTTATTTAGCTTAGGAAGGACATGAAAAAATGAATAAGCTTCAAATTATTACGAATCACCCTTTTAACTAACACAGATCCTTCCTTAGCTATATAAAAGCCTCTAAATATTCATAAAAAATAGAAAAAAAGTCATGCTCGGTAATGATCTTTCCTGCAGCTGCCTGACTATTAAGATAGCATCGATTGTACCACGCCCGACATGAAACCGAACTGCATATTATTGCTAGAGATGCTTTCCCTGATCATACCTTCAAAGACTCTCACACAGACTTTCATGAATTGGTCAAGCATTTTCAGGCACCTATAATTTAACAAATCCTCCTTACCCATGTGTATATTACACTGTTATGCCATTCATCAGGGATAATCTCCTCTCAAATTATGGAATTTATTAGCTTTGTGACCAATCTCACTCGTATATCACCTGAGGCATTTATCATCTCAGCGACAATGACAGAGTAACCTGCAGCATTTCTGTTAATATATTTATTGTGCTACTTACAACAGCTGGAGCTATCAAAGTAGGGGGGCAAGTATTGGCTTTTTATTACTAAGCAGCCCTCTATTCCACTCAAACTCCACGTTGAGCAATCGTTCGTATTGTACCTTCCAAGCATCTCTGATATCTTTGTCAGTGTAAACAAATGTCCATTATCATTCCTGACACACTGTTCTCCTACAACATCTCTATGGTCATCCTTAACTTGCCTAGCTAAGTTGAAGACCCCATTGGGATTTCCAGAGTTACACACTTGCCGCAGGCCATAGCGCGGTTGGTAGAGCACTCGCCTGCATACCGTGAGGTCGAGGGTTCGAAACTCGAACCAGCCAGTGTGGTATTTGGCAGACACCAGTGGTGTTGGTGGTCGGCACAGTCTAGCAATCTGTGGCAACTATTCACTGAAGTCCCCGATCATCAGGGCACCCACCTTAGCCCAGCTATTGAGGATAGAGTGCATGGTGGTAAAAACTGCATCACACACTTGGTCTATGATCAAGTCCTGCATAATGATCTTTGCCTTGTATTACTGTAGCTCTTTTTTTGCAATTCGCTTAGCTGCCAAATGTTCCTCCCGGCTGCCTCCTTTCTTCTATGCTTTGAAACCTTTTCTTTTCTACTTTATTGCATTTTCAACCTTGTCAGTTCACCACCAGGAAACCTTATGTCTCGGGGGACCGTTAGTTTCGCCACATAATTTGCTAGTGGCAGCAAGAAAGCTACGTTCAAGGAAGTTCCATTGGCTATTTATATAATTTGGCTTAGCACCCCGCTCTCAGGAGTCTAGGCCTGGTGCCGAGTGAGTTGGCATGTTCACAATAGCCACTTCTACGTCTTTTGGCCCAAAATCAATACTGTATCAAGAATCTGAAAGGCTTCCGTAGGGGGATTTAAAAAATAAAATTAGTTTTGGTCTCTGATGACTTTTGTTTCGTCCGGCTCACTGAACAGTTTCATACTGCAGACGTAAGACTCCGCTCATTTCCTTGTTGTCCCCCATGAATGACCCATCCCCTTTTCATAGTGGGCCGGTTTGCTGCAGTTTTAGACTTTCGCTTGACATATGAAAAGAAATACTTGGAAATTTCAATTATACCAATAATAGCTTTGCTCTCCTCTTCAATCATTTTGCAAGTTTTACAATATATTTTGTTGTAATTCATATGAGATTCTTAGTCTTTGTTCAATTCACATAATTATTTTTATCTATTTTGACATATTGTCTGTCCTCTTGGCCAAGATGCACCTTCAGGGGTCCGGAGCTGGGCCTGAGGTGGGTCCCTCCACACCAGCAGGCTGACACTTGGCATAGTTGAACCATTTGTAGATAGGGTTCCGTACCTACTCTAGCTATCCCCCAACCACAGTTATTAGTCGTGGACCTAGTCTTTGCCCAAAGGGGACGTTGAGGTACAGAGAACCTTACTACGCTGTTGGTGATTATCCCTGTCAGGAATGTTGGTCCGCAGCACCTGGGTACTACTGTACCTCTATCCACCATCTGGAGAACGCGCCCCAATGCCGTATACCCCCCAGTGAAGGCATTCTCCATACTAATCTGCCCAATTGTGAGCAATTTTACTGTACCTATGCACTTATGTGAATCTGTATCAATCTCAAATGAGAAAAGCTGTCTATCTAGCTATTGCCAGACGCCCTAATCCCCGAGGAGGTGGTCACGAATGAATCTCTGCCATGCTGTCCTCTGTCAGCTGGCGTCCCTCCTCCCACCCAACACCCCTTTCACTCCTATACCTCTCGACTCTATCCTTCCACCTCACTCTTGGTCTGCCTCTTCCTCTCTGCCCTTCCACCTCACGCTCATACACTCCTTTAGTCATTCTCTCATTTGCCACACACACCACATGACCAAACTACCTCAGTATATTCCTCTTAATGCTCTCCAGCACGTACACATCCACACCACAACACCACTTCCTCATTCGTCTGTGTATCTCTCTATGTGACTCCGCATAAATTTATAAAGTAATTTATTTCCACCTCTCACTCTTGATTTATGTCTCTGTCAAACAACATCCAAGCTTCACTCCCATATATAATTATCGGGATTTCCACACTATCATGCAGTGACTTCTTTACTTCCCTGCTCATCACCCTATTCCTTTTCATTGCATTCAACATTCCTACAACCCTCTTCCCCTGTGGTACCCTCTCTCGTATGAGAAAATACAATGCTTTATTATATACAAGATTCTTCAGAACCTGGTACTGTATTAACCCTCTCCGACATATGACGCAATTTTGAGCCTATTAGGGATACTTTAAAGCCTTTATTACCATCAGGGTTTTTTACAAACCTTTATTTTAGTTACTTCAACCTCTGCAGTTGTCTTTGAGTTAGATGTGGGCAGAGAACTAATTTTGGAGAGGTAATTATAAGAGTGAGAGAACTCTATTTCTTATTGCTAATCTGGCAACCTCTGCGTCATATATGTCTGAAGGGGTTAATGGTTCAAAGACTCAAATGAGTGTATACTTCTTATGGCTTATGACTACCTGTGTGAGGGTGAAGGGAGTGGGAGACAATTTTGAGCGTAATGCTGGGTTCACACATTCCCGTATATGCTCCCGACTGCTCCCGTACGAAGGTTTATTGGTAGTTGGCAACCGATTACGTAAAACGTAAGGGCATATTACGCAAAACGTAAGTGAAATTGTGTACAGTCTGGGGGGTTGGTACGCATGATGGGAGTAGCCACGCGGGTCGGGGAGGTGCTGGGCGCGGGCTAGGCCGCGCCGTATCTTTTGAAATGCAAATCACGGTCGTGGCTCGCGCTCCCGTATGTCAAAAGTCGGGAAATTTTACGACCGTCCGGGCCATCACGGCCGTCTGACGGGAGCAGCCCCGTCAGACGTAAGCGGCTCCCGTCAATCGTAAAAAATTCCCGTCAAACGGGAAAGTTTACGTTCGTCCGGGCACATCTGGCAACAGCGCCGCACTGCGGTTGGCGGGAAGACGCGGCAACGTTGTACGGGGGGGTATATAAGGACCGGCGGGACGCATTGCCGTCACACCTCTCACCACACCGCAAGAAGCAACCACCACCACCTCCAGCCAACCGTGCCACCCTCTGCACGCTTCACCTGCCCTGCCGTCCGTCACCATGCTGAAGAGGAACATGAAGAAGGCCAGGAAGCCTTCCCCTGCCCCCTCTCCGCCTGCCCCCTCGACGCCTGCCACCTCTCCGCCAAAGGAAGCCCCGGACACTTGGTATGCCTCAGGTACGTGTATATTTTTTATGTTTGCCAACCCTTTCACTATTAATTCGACAACCACATCCAGGTGTCAATATTTTCCTGGCGAGCGATAGGAAGCCAAGAGGTTTGGCGTCCTCAGGACAGTGACAGGTTTTTGTCTTTTTCTGAATTATTTTGCTTATAATGATGCAAATATGTTTTTCAATTTATCTTGTTCACTTAAGTTTATAGCCTTATATATATATATATATACTGTATATATATATATCTATATACCGGTATATATACAGTATATATATATATATATATATATATATATATATATATATATATAACCTAATGTATAAAAAAAAATTGTGGTATTCTGGGAAGCCTAATATGTTCAAAGTTATTGTTGCTATTATGGTGTGAACTGATGAAATCTTTAGTACTTTACCATAACTATATATAACCTACAGTAAACTTCCGTTAATCCGAAGGGCAGCGGACCGGCCCTCGTTCGGATTAGTGGATTTTTCGGATTATCGGACTTTACCCCTATGAACCTGTGTATGACGAAAACATTGAGGCATTAGGCCACCCAAATGACACAATGGTGCACACACACATATCATATGTTCATGAAATCACTTCAAAAGTTTACCATTGTCATTGTAACCTATTACCTACTTCAAAACATTCAGATTAATGGTCAAAGGAATCTGCTGATATAAACGTAAACACCATATGTCCGCATCGTCGTCTTCTTCTTCTTCCGTCTACTAGCGAGTTTGTCTTGCTCTTGAAGATCAGATCAGATGTGGTTCGGGAAGTAATGCCTTAACAACGGCACTTCCCTGAGAGGTTCTTGTAATTTTCATTTTGTGATTTTCCTTTTGTGACGTGCTCTGTTATATTATATTGTATTGAAAGCACCCTTGTCTTGTTGTCTTGAAAGCACCCTTGGGACGCTCCGATCACTGAACTATAAATAGTAGCGTATCGGAACGTCCAAAGGTGCGTTTTCAAGCTCAAGACTGAATACGCTAGCAGAAAATGCGGTGCAAGCCAGTAGCGCATCGGAGCGTCCCAAGGATGCGTTCAAGAGCAAAACAAACTCTCTAGCAGACAATGTGGAAGAAGAAGAAGAAGGTGTTTACGTTTATATCAGTAGCTTCCTTTGACCATTAATCTTAATGTTTTGAAGTAGGTAATAGGCTACAATGACAATGGTAAACTTTTAAAGTGAATTCATGAACATATGATATGTGTGTGCTCCATTATGTGTCATTTAAGTGGACTAATGCCTCAAAAAGGGGACTTTGGGACTTCTTGAAATTCGGACCATCGGGTGAATTCGGATTTGGCCTCAAATTGAAAAATTCGGACTATTGGGAGATTCGAATCATCGGTCGTCGGATTAACAGACTTTTACTGTATATATATATATTACCTAACATTTTTGTTGTTGTTGTTGTTGTTGTTCCCCAAGCTGCCTGGCCGAACAGCCCCAAGGCCCCGAGTAAGGCCAAGGCCATAAACGAGCGCCCCCACAGAACCCTCCCTGCCGACCACAATAAAGCCTGGGTGACCGAAGCCACTCCATGGCGGGGAGCTGAGAGGGTGCGTAAACGCCCGGGAAACCAAAGCCCCACCCAGGGCCCTGTGCCCCTCAGCAATTATGAAGAGAAAGTTGAGGGGCAAAGGAATAAGGTGACGCTTTAGCTTCCAATCTTGGTAGATTGGGAGGTCAATCCACGGAAGAGACGCCGTCACTTGAGATCTAGAAAATATATAAGTAAAAGGAACAGTCAGAGTAAGCTATGGGTACGGCAGAGATCGCTCAGGTCTCACTCTGATAGACCAGCCCATCGCCATCCTAACATTTTTGTTAATGAAACACATAATAACAATGGTGTGGCCTTTCCTGCCCTTTTGTAGTTCCCAGATTCCAACCAAGACCTATGTGGTTGACAAAGACTATCTTTGTCTGTGTTTGGACAGACGGGGTGTGCCAACGATTGTCCGGAAACGGTCGAGGTAAGTCCTAAAAAGTCCCAAGACATACGGCCTCAGCTACGCAGGTCTTGTGGGGGCGTGGCATGGGCGTGGCCTGTGTTTCCGCAAATCGGGCAGCCCATGCGGACTAACGGGGACATGCTTACGCAAGTCGCAAACACGTACGTAGTTCATTACGACTACATTACGACTGACGTAACAATGGCCCCGTCACGGTACGTCTGTCGGGAAAATGCAATAATCGTGGGGATACGGGCGTACACGGCCGGACTACGCCCGACAGAACAAAAAATTGCCGATTACACCTGACGGGAGATGTCGGGAGCAATATACGGGAATATGTGATCCCAGCATAAGTGTGCTGTACTGTATAATCATTCCTGTTTTCAGAACAGTTTAGTATTTTCATTATTTATAATCAAGCAAAATCTACAAACAGCCATAATATTGTTTAACCCTCCAGCCCCTGCTATTGTATTCTATAATTTCCCCGAAACCCGGGGGTTTTGGCCGAAAAACGTCTACGCCTAGGCTACCGTATCTTTGTTATTTTGACTGCTTCCGCATTATCGCACATCCTCAAGCGTATATGTGTTTCTTACCTGTAGAATAGCGTTGAGTAGAGCTCTCTAAGTCAACTGGTTCAGTTGTGATGACAATTTCCGTGGAGAGAACTTTGTGGCGATATCAGCCACTTTTCACTACTTTTCACTACTTAACAATAACACACACCCACACACAAACAAGCGACGCCTCTCCTTCTTGTGGTCGGAGATGCGCGGCGTCGGTCCAACCGGCTGTTGTTTACATGCGTCGGACGGACGCCTCGCACACCAAACTTACAGGCTTTCAAGCTGCCGGTGCCTCAGAGCCCTACCGGGTTCCGCGGGCGCATTTGTTATGGGTTTCTCAGAGCCCAACCGGGTCTAGTGGGTTAAAGTCAATTGGAAAATTACAGGCATTCTTCATGTAAAATCTTATTTTTTTAGTATTTTTGTTTTCAATAATCAGGGAATAAAATTAACTTGACTCTTCAAACTAAGAGCTGTGGAGATGAGCTTTTTCAGAATGGCAGCTGGCATGAATAGGCTAGATGGGCCAAGTAATAGGGAAGTGTACGAGTCCTTTGGAATGGAAGAGCAGGCTTTGGGCATTGATTGTGGTGTGGTTGAGTGGATAAAGAGAAGTACTTTGAGGTGGTATGGTCATGTTCAGAGAAAGGATGAAGACAGAATGCCAAGAAAGATATATGGGAGTCAGGTGAGTGGAACCGCTAGTAGTGGAAGACCACCTATGGTATGGGAAAAGAAAGTGGAAAAATATATTGAAGAAAAACTTCCACGTAGTGGAAGGGGCATTGTGGCACGGGCAAAGGAGGCATGCCTCGACAAAGTAGCTTGGAGATGTTTCTGTCATGGCCATCCTCTAGTGGGGGTTTCCCAGGGGGAAGCAAGGCGTCGGAGATGATGATGATGATTAAACTGCTATGCTTAAAGGTTATACTGTAAATGAAAAATTAAAAGCGTATACCGTCAACTGGGACGAATTCGGACTTTACGTGAATTAAAAGTTAATTAATTAATAAATAGATAGGCCTAACGAATAAACATACTGTATTAGAAATCTGTTTTCACTCAATTGTTCGAAATGCTTTTATCTAACTTTCTTGCTTCACCTGGGAATGGCGAGAACACTCTTAAGAGGTTTTACTGGGTAACGGCGAGAAAGCTCTTAACCCTCTCACGTTCTTGACGCAATTTTGAGCCTATTAGGGATACTTTAAAGCCTTTGTTACCATCAGGGGTATTTAGAAACCTTTAGTTTAGTTACTTCAACCTCTGCAGTTGTCTTTGAGTTGTTACACAATAAATGGGTCAAGTCTCAGCGCACGGACACTTAAGGATATTGGGACTGAGAAGGAAGCGTACGTGTACTCACCTAATTGTACTCACCTAATTGTAGTATACAGGATTTGAGCCTAAACTCGTGTTGTCCTGTCTCTCTCTCTACAAATATCCAATTTTGCTTTAAAAGTGTGGATATTTCTTGCTCCCACCACCTCCCCATCCAACTTATTCCAACAATCAATGCTTCTATACGGGAAGCTGAACTTTCTTACATCAGACTTACATACAACTTTCCTCAACTTACATTCATGACCCCTGGTTCTTCCCTCGTCCCTCACCACAAAATCTCCCTTGTCGATCTTCTCAAAACCTTTCACACACTTAAACATCATGATCATGTCACCTCTCTCTCTCTCCCTCAGCGTTGGCAGCTTTAGCCTCTCCAATCTCTCCTCATATGGCAGGTCTCTAAGGCTAGCTATCATCTTAGTGGCAACTCTCTGAACTCTTTCCAGTTTTTTATTATGTTTTATAAGGTGTGGAGACCACACCACTGCTGCATACTCCAGTCTTGGTCGTATTATTGTCCCTATTATTTTTGCTAACATTTCTTCATCTAAATAATTCAGAGATATTCTCATGTTAGTCAACACTGCATAAGTTTCACCAGTTATTTTATTTATATGCTGTTCAGGTGACAAGCTGTCTGCCATAACTACCCCTAGGTCTTTTGCTTTCCCAGCTTTACTAATTATTTCAACTCCTATTTTATTTTCCCAAGAAGGTCTATATTTACTTTTTCCCATCTCAAGAACCTGACACTTGCTCGTGTTGAATTCCATTTCCAAGTTTGACTCTACTCATATAATTTATCTAGGTCTCTCTGTAATTCTTCACAACTACTCCTACTTGTAATATGCTTAATTAATTTTGCATCATCAGCAAACATAGATATATATGAGCCTATTCCCATTTGAAGGTCGTTGATGAAAACCAAAAACATGATTGGGGCCAACACCGATCCTTGAGGCACTCCGCTTTTTACCCTTTTCCACGAGGAGAACTTTCCTTTTATTACTGTTCGCATTTCCCTCCCAATTAAATAGTTTTCCATCCACTTTAATAATACTCCCTCAACCCGCCCCACAGTCCTGAGCTTCCACAACATTCTCTTATGAGGCACCTTATCAAATGCCTTCTTGAAATCTAAGTAAATACAATTTACCCACCCCTCGGCCTTGGCCTTGCTCGGGAGCTTGGGGCTGTTCGGCCAGGCAGCTTAGGGAAGAACAACAACAACAACAACAACAACCCACCCCTCCCTCCCTTGTACAATGTCAATTACCCTATCATGGTAACTCAACAAATTTGTGGTACACGAATGACCTTTTCTGAACCCGAACTGCTTGCTTGAAATTATTTCCCTCTCCTCCAACATACCCACCCATCTTTTCTAATAATCTTTTCACAAAGCTTGCATATAACACTCGTTAAGGATACCGGTCGATAATTTAGCGGGTCTTCTTTATTTCCACTTTTATATATTGGAGTTATATTTGCTTGTTTCCATTCTAAGGGAAGTTCCCCCATGTTTAACCCGCTGAGTACCAGCTAAATATTTATAAATGTACCACCCAGGACCGGCGGATTCTGAAATTTTTGTTTATTCCAGAAACAATAGCGAATGGGTTAGGAATGAAGGAAAAACCATGAAAAACCGATAAAAAAACTCAAAAAATGGTCCTACAGAGCCCCCGAAAACAGATTTTACAAGAGTAAAAAATTTAAGGCAATTTCCCCTAAAAAACATGTTTTTGCGCGCTCACGCGCACACGATTGGACGTTGAGACTTTTCAACCATCGGCATGGGTGCGTGGGATACTTACACAGTTCCCATACAAATCTGAGCCCTCTAGGTGCCATAGGACCGGAGTAATTAGGACCGGACCGGCCAGGACGCAAACCATGCGTCGCTGGGGTTTAGCGTTACATACGTTGTGGACGCAAACCCTGCGTCGCTGTGGCTCAGTGGGTTTATGAGTGTTGAACAATATTAAAAATAGGTCTCACTATTTGTTCAGAACATTCTCTTAATACCCATCCAGCAATGTTATCTGGGCCCATAGATTTTCTCACGTGTGTGTGTGTGTGTGTGTACTTACACTAGTTGTTGTTGTTGTTGTTGCTGTTCCTCAGGCTGTCTGTCCGAGCAGCCCCAAGGTCCCGAGCAAGGCCAAGGCCATAACCGAGCGCCCCCCCAGCTTACCACTAATAATGCCCAGGTGACCGAAGCCACTCAAAGGCGGGGAGCTGAGGAGGGTGCGGAAACGCCCGGGAAACAAAAGCCCCACCCAAGGCCCTGTGCCCCTCAGCAATTATAAAGGGAAAGTTGTACTTACACTAGTTGTATTTGCGGGAGTGAGCATGCTCGTTAATTCCCACCTCCTAAGATATTTTTGTCATACCGTGCTTTGAAACTATGCACTGATGGTGCAGACACTACTTCGGCTGGCAATTTGTTCCACCCACTAATCGAGTTGGTAGGAAATCTTTTACTTTTCAGATCAGATTTACTATTAGGCACTTTCAGTTTGTAGCTGTGACCTCTTGTTCTCTCACCTCCATCCCTCTCTATGAAGTTTTCTTGGTCGATTTTGTCAATACCTCTAACACATTTGTATATCTGAATTTGCTGTGGTTTCCTTCTCTGTTCCAGTGTAGGTAGATTCAATCTCTCGAGCCTCTCTTGGTACTCCAAATTTTCCAAACCTGGGATCATCCTCGTAGCTGCTCTCTGTACCCTCTCAATTTTGTGGATATGTTTCTTCATGTGAGGGGACCACACTACAGATGCATATTCCATCCTGGGTCTTATTATTGCCGTTATTATTTGTTTCATGGTGTTTTCATTAAGATAATTGAAAGACATCCTGATATTTGCCAATATTGCTAGTGATTCTCTCACTATCTTATTTACGTGGCTTTCTGGAGACATGTTATCCTTAAATTCTACCCCCAATTCTTTTTCTTTTTCTGCTTTGGGAATCACTTAGTTTCCTAGTTTATAATCTTTTCTAGGTCTGTACTTGCTTTTACCCATTTCTAGAGTCTTACATTTCCCTGCATTGAACTCCATATTCCATTTGATGCTCCATTCATGGATCTTTTGCAAATCTGCTTGGAGCTCAAGGCAATCCTCCTGGGTTCTGATCATTTTAAGCAGCTTAGCATCGTCCGCAAACATGCTCATGTAGCTTGTTAGTCCCACAGGTAAGTCATTTACAAATATTAGAAACATGATTGGGGCTAGGACAGATCCTTGTGGTACTCCACTCGTAATTTGAGTCCAGTTTGACGATTTCCCCCTTACTGTTATTCTCATCTGTCTTCCGCTAAGGTAGCTCTCCATCCATTTCAGCAGTTTGTCTCCTACTTTTCCCTCATGTTTTAATTTCCACAGCAATCTCTTGTGTGGAACTTTGTCAAATGCCTTTTTAAAGTCTAGGTAGGCACAGTCTACCCATCCTTCCCTCTGGTCCACTGTGTCTATTACTCTAGAGTAAAAACTCAACAAGTTGCTTACACATGATCTGCCTCCTCTGAATCCAAATTGTCGGTCAGTAATTAATCTTTTGGATTCCAGGTAGTTCACCCATTTGTCCCTTATTAATCCTTCCAGAATCTTCATGAGTCGATTCCGAATCAATAAGGGAGTTTGAAAGTAATCTTGATAAAGCATGGGGAAGACAAGATTTGAAGTTTGATTATAAAACAAAAATACAGAATAGTAAAAATGTTGCGTCTGCTACCGCCGCCGCCAACACCGTGAACGACCGCAGCAGTGCAAGTACTGGTACTGAGCTGGATACACAGGCATAGTTTGCCTTTTTCCAGAGGATCTACTGTAAGAAACTGTAAGAAAATGAGGATGCTCAATAGTGATACAGGTCTATAGTTCAGTGGTTTATCTCTGCTTCCTCCCTTAACCCGGGAACTGCGGGAAGACTCTTAAGAGTTTCCCCGGCGGACTGCGGGAAGACTCTTAAGAGTCAGGGAAAAAAAAAATCAATTTAAAACACCGAATTATTTATTTATTTATTTTTTGTTTTGCCCCTGGGCCATGCAAAATATCACTCCTCTACCTCCCCTCCTTCAGTTATCACCTATTTTCCCGGTTATTCCCTTATTCTGTGGTATATTTTCGTGCTAACATTAGCGAGTTGCAAGCAGGGCATTGTCATCACTGTTAGCAAGCGAGTGCAAGAGAGAGAGAGAGAGTATCGATCGACAGTGTCTCTCCAGACTTGGGGAAAAGTGGCGGGAAAGGAGGTTGCCTCAGCCATACATTATGTAACTCCCGGCCTGTATCGCCGATTTTGACCATCCAAACGCTGTTTCCACTTGTTTTATTGTTGTAACAGGTTAATACCTTTATAATCAACCTATAATAGGCGCATATGGAGAAGTATCAATGCTATTTACGGTAAAATAAATATTTTAGTGATGGAAACAGCTCAAATACATGCGCACAGGCAGAGGTGTCTCATACCCCCCATGCGCACTTCAGAGGTTAAATATAGGAATAATGTTTGCTCTTTTCCATTCTGTAGGTACTATCCCTGTGTCCAATGATTTGGTCATTATATCATATAATGGTATACTCAGTTCCTTGGCATTTTCTTTAATAATCCAGCCTGATACTCCGTCCGGTCCGGCAGCTTTGTTTGGATCCACCTTACTCATTATGTCTATGAGCTCTGCTCTGTTAAATGTGACTTCCGGCATTTCCTCTGTACCTATCTCATTGGTTTCTGGTGCAATGAATTCTCCTCCTTTTGTAAATACTGATGCAAAATTTCTATTTAGTTCTTCCGCAATTTCTGTATCCTCTTCTATGATTCTGTTTCCACTTTTAATCTTTACGATTGTGGCTTTTATCTTCCTTTTGCCGTTTACAAACTTGTAAAACATTTTTGGATTCTTTTCATAGTTCTCCACTATCCCTTTCTCATGGTTTGCCTCTGACCTCCTCCTCATTTCTGTGTATTTGTTTCTCTCCTCTTTATACTTTTGCCTGTTATCTTCCGAATCCCAGTTTCTCATCATTTTCCAGGCTTTGTTTTTTGCCTACATTCGCGGTTAAACCATTCTTTGCAATTTCCTTTTTTTCTGTTATTAATGTACTTTGGGACAAAAGTTTTTATACCAGTATCATAGATCTCCATGAATGCCTTGAGTTTTTTGTCTACCTCACTTTCAGATAACACCTGATCCCAATTTTGTGACTTGAAAAAATCCTGTAGTCCTGCGAAATCGGTTCTGGAATACATCCAGTGATTTTCCTTGTGCTTTTCCCTTTCCTTGGGTAGATTATGCTTCAATAGTAGGTCTATGTCGAGAACTGCATGGTCGCTTTTTCCTAGTGGGCATAGGTACTGAATACTTTGAACCTCCTCCTCCCTTCTTGTGAAGAGAAGGTCCAATCTAGCTGGTTGATCACTTCCCCTTACTCTTGTTGACTCTTTTACATGTTGGTATATAGAATTTTCCATGGCCATACTTAAAAATTCATAGCCCCAACTTTCCTCTCCTGTTCTCAAGTTCTTCCCAATTAACTTCCTTGCAGTTAAAGTAAACGCATGACTATTTCATCCTTTGAAGGAAAGATATTTTCTAGCACACTAATTGTTTCCTTACGCATTAGGCTATGCTCCTCCTTACTCCATGTCTTCGTCTTGGGAGGTACATACGCTACTATCACCACTATTTTTTCGTTTCCACTAATTTCTAGTGCTAAAACTTCTGCTGTTGAAGTTTCTAGTTTTATCTCAGACACAATCAAATCTTTCCTAGTAAGGATGCACACTCCACCTCCATGTCGATATTTTCTGTCCCTCCTCCAAATCCTGTATTCAGGCCATCCTAGCAGATTTATATCAAGTTCCTCTCTTAGTTTTGTCTCAGTGAGACATACTATTTCTGGTTTCTTAGTATTGAGTAAGTCTGTTAGTTCTAATTTCTTAGAGATTAGCCCATCGACATTGCTATATAGAATCCTTATACTTTCTAGTCCCCCATTACCTGCGGCGGTCTGTTCCCTACCCTCTTTTAGTTTCTCTTTACCGGTTTCATAATCTTCCCATTTCTTACTCCGTACAAAAACATATTCTTTTCTTGTTCTGTCCTCTTGCTATTTTCCTCTTTGGCGGTTTTCCTTAGTTCAGCCTCCTTCTTTCTCTCTTCTTCTGGTATGTCCCGCCTGATGTAGATTTTGTCCGTCCGTCCGTCCGTCCGTGTGTGTGTGTGTGTGTGTGTGTGTGTGTGTGTTTTGTGTGTGTGTGTGTGTGTGTGTGTGTGTGTGTGTGTGTGTGTGTGTGTTGTGTGTGTGTGTGTTTGTGTGTGTGTGTGTGTGTGTGTGTGTGTGTGTGTGTGTGTGTGTGTTGTGTGTGTGTGTGTGTGTGTGTGTGTGTGTGTGTGTGTGTGTGTGTGTGTGTGTGTGTGTGTGTGTGTGTGTGTGTGTGTGTGTGTTGTGTGTGTGTGTGTGTTGTGTGTGTGTGTGTGTGTGTGTGTGTGTGTGTGTGTGTGTGTGTTGTGTGTGTGTGTGTGTGTGTGTTTACGTGTGTGTGTGTGTGTGTGTGTGTGTGTGTGTGTGTGTGTGTGTGTGTGTGTGTGTGTGTGTGTGTGTGTGTGTGTGTGTGTGTGTGTGTGTGTGTGTGTGTGTGTGTGTGTGTGTGTGTGTGTGTGTGTGTGTGTGTGTGTGTGTGTGTGTGTGTGTGTGTGTGTGTGTGTGTGTATGTGTGTATGTGTGTGTGTTGTGTTTTGTGTGTGTGTATGTGTGTGTGTTGTGTTTTGTGTGTGTGTGTTGTGTTTTGTGTGTGTGTATATGTGTGTATGTGTGTATATGTGTGTATGTGTGTGTGTGTGTGTTGTTGTGTTGTGTTGTGTGTGTGTGTGTGTGTGTGTGTTGTGTGTGTGTATGTGTGTGTGTGTGTGTGTGTGTGTGTGTGTGTGTGTGTGTGTGTGTGTGTGTGTGTGTGTGTGTGTGGTGTGTGTGTGTGTGTGTGTGTGTGTGTGTGTGTGTGTGTGTGTGTGTGTGTGTGTGTGTGTGTGTGTATTTACCTATTTGTATTACCTATTTGTAGTATACAGGAGTTGAGCTTTTTAGGCTCGTATTGTCCCGCTTCCTGAGTTACAATTATCTAACTTTGCCTTAAAAATATGAATGTTTTTGGCACACACCACTTCCTCTTCCAACTGATTCCATTTACTTATACTTCTGTAAGGGAAACTATACTTTCTCACATCTCCTTTACATCTTCCTTTCATTAGCTTATATCTATGCCCCCTAGTTCTACCATATCTTTCACAATATAACCCTTCTTGTCCACCTTTTCGAGTCCTCTCACACATTTGTACATCATAATCATATCGCCTCTCTCCCTCCTATCCATTAGAGATGGTAAATCTAATTTCTTTAATCTCTCCTCATATGGTAATTCTCTCAGTTCTGGTATCATCCTAGTTGCAGCTCTCTGAACCTTCTCCAGCTTCTTTATATGCTTTTTTTAGATGTGGTGCCCACACCCCCGCCGCATACTCCAGTCTTGGTCTCACCAATGTTTTTATTATTTTCTCCAGCATCTCCTCGTTTATATAGTTAAAGGCTATTTTTATTCTGTTTAGCAGTCCATATGTTTCTCCCACTATCTTATTAATATGATTCTCAGGTGAAAGATCACTCCTAACAGTTATCCCTAAGTCCTTTTCTTTCTCTGATGGGTTAATAGTGTTTTCTCCTAACTTATATTCCATATGAGGCCTTCTTTTACTTACTCCCATTTCCACTACATGACATTTATTTGTGTTGAATTCCATTTTCCACTTCTTGCTCCATTGATCTATCCTATCCAAATCCCTCTGTAATTCCCTACCACTGTTTTCATCTTCTATACGCTTCATGATCTTGGCATCATCTGCAAACATATTCATATATGCATTTATATCCTTTGGCATGTCGTTAATGTATATTAGAAACATTATGGGAGCCAGCACCGCTCCCTGCGGAACTCCACTTGTGACATCTTTCCACGTAGAAAATTTATCTCTGATAGTAGTCCTCATCTGTCTCTCTGAAAGATAGTCCTCCATCCAATTTAACAAACTACCCTGAATCCCTCCATACTCTTTTAATTTCCACTTCAGCCTGCTATGCGATACTCTGTCAAAAGCTTTCTTCATGTCAATATATACGCAGTCCACCCATCCATCTCTCTCTTGTAATATGTCAACCACTCTGTCATAAAAACTGAGTAGATTTGTAACACATGAGGTACTCTCCCTGAATCCAAATTGCCTGTTAGATAGTAGATTATTCTTTTCCAAGTAAATCATCCATCTTTTCTTAATTATTTTCTCACAGATTTTGCCACTATACTAGTAAGTGACACAGGTCGATAATTTAATGGATGTTCCCTGTTCCCACCTTTATAAATCGGTACAATGTTGGCTCTCTTCCAGTCCATTGGTAATTTTCCCACTTCCAGAGAGTATTTCATTATCTCATATAAGGGTTTCACTAGTTCGTCAGCACATTCTTTCAAAATCCATCCCGCTACATTGTCAGGTCCCACTGCTTTTTTCACATCTAGTCCTTTCATTATTTCTACTAGCTCCTCTGGGAGAAAATTAATCTCTCCCAGTTTATCACCAATTTCACCTACCGGTACTTCTTCAAAGTTATCACCTTTAGTATATACTGAGTGTAGTGTATTGTTCATAATTTCACACATATTCTGGTCGTCATCATAAGTGGTCCCTTCAACCTTCAACCTCACTATTCTATCCCTTATCTTCATTTTACTATTTATAAACCTATAGAACAGCTTAGGATCACTCTTACATTTTTTCACAATGTTCTTCTCATATTCTCTGGCTTCTTGTCTCCTAATTGCAGCATATACATTTCTTAATCTCTTGTATCGGTTCCAAGTTTCTCTATTACACCTTTTTCTAGCTGCCTTCCACGCTTGGTCTCTCTTTTCCTTGGCTTTCCTACATTTTTCATTAAACCAATCCTTTTCCTTCGCTGACCTATTACCTTGTTTAGGGACATATTTATTTATTCCTTCTTCATATATTGTTTTAAGTACTCCATACTTCTCGTCTACACTATTTCTCTGATGTATTTCACTCCAGTCAACATCTCTAAAGTATTGTCTCAGTGATTGGTAGTCTCCTTTTGCATAGTCAAACCTAGTTTCCTTGTGCTCCTCCCTCTCCTCCATATTGGAATAACCCAATAGGATTTCTATATCTATTACGTGATCGCTCTTGCCTAAAGGTGGTAAGTATTTTATATCAGAAATTACATCTGGGTCTCTAGTAAACATTAGGTCCAATCTGGATGCTTCATCATTTCCCCTTCTTCTTGTATTTTCCTTTATATTTTGCACCAATAAATTTTCTGTTACCATATCCAGTAGCCTATACCCCCACGAGTTCACGTTGCTACCAGCTTCTCTCTGCTCCCAATCCACCTCTTTACAGTTGAAGTCCCCTACTATATTTAATTCATTGGTTCTACGAGTTAATTTTTCAATACAAATAATCATCTCATCTTTGATAAATTTGTATTCCTCCTCTTCCCAAGCCCCTGTGTAGGGCGGCATGTAGGCCACTACAATATCTGCCTTTTGATTGTCATCATCTGTCAATTCTACTGCTAATATTTCCGCTTTACTATTATTCAGATCAATCATTCTTGTTTTCAATTTATTATGTGTAAGAATTAGCACCCCTCCCCCCATCTTGTCTTCTCTATCCCTTCTCCAGATATTATAGTTGTTCCATCCCATTCCCTCCAAACTTATCCCTTTATTTAGTTTAGTTTCACATAGACACAATATTAAGGGCTCTTCCTGTCTGATGTAATCATTTATTTCTAATTTCTTTGATAGCAGCCCATCCACATTGCTATAGACCATCTTGCACCTGTTGCTTTTACCATTATGATTGATATTCCCTGTCTTTATCCTACTATTTCCCCTTCCTGTTGCACCTCTCCCTCCAATCCTTCTTCCTGTACCACCACTTCTTTTCTCCCCCCCTCCGCCCCTATCCTCTCCCCCTTCTTCAGGTACCACTTCCTTACTTTCCCATCCATGTTTCTGTAGAAAAAAAGCCCTTCTCCACTTCTGATCTATTATCGTTCTTTTCTTTGACTTCTCTATTTATTTCTCTAAATTTTTCCCTCTCTTCCGCATTTAGATCTTTCCTTAGTTTAACATTTCTGTATTCCCCCTCCTGACTTAACTTCCAGCTGGATCTGAGTACCTCCTCTGTTACTTTGGTTGACTTAAATCTAATCTTCATTGGCCTCATTTCTCCTTTCTTGTATTTCCCTAGTCTCCAACAATCCTCTACCTCTCTCTTCCATCCCTCCTTATCTTGTCTATCTATCACATCAATCATCTTCTCAACTTTCTTCATCTCCACACCCTTCCTCGTATTTCTATCTAATATTTCCCCTTCTACATCTCCAAACATAATTACACATCTCTTCTTATCAATAATATCACTGACCTGTTTCTCATTTTGTCTGATGGCATTAACTACCCTTTTGCTCCTCAATAATTGCTTTTAGTTGTACCTCTGCTTCACCCACTCGATCACCCCAGACATTTTTCATTTGAGATACCTCTTCCTCCATTTTTTGTGTCCTGTCCTGATTTGTTTCCACTCCCTTGTTTTAGCCTAGCATTCTCCTCCCTCAGTTCACGAATCTCTCTCTCAGCCCTCTCCCTATACCCATCATCTATCTCTTTCACTCTCGCATTTAAATGTTCTCTGTGTGTGTGTGTGTGTGTGTGTGTGTGTGTGTGTGTGTGTGTGTGTGTGTGTGTGTGTGTGTGTGTGTGTGTGTGTGTATTTACCTATTTGTATTTACCTATTTGTAGTATACAGGAGTTGAGCTTTTTAGGCTCGTATTGTCCCGCTTCCTGAGTTACAATTACCTAACTTTGCCTTAAAAATATGAATGTTTTTGGCACACACCACTTCCTCTTCCAACTGATTCCATTTACTTATACTTCTGTAAGGGAAACTATACTTTCTCACATCTCCTTTACATCTTCCTTTCATTAGCTTATATCTATGCCCCCTAGTTCTACCATTATCTTTCACAATATAACCCTTCTTGTCCACCTTTTCGAGTCCTCTCACACATTTGTACATCATAATCATATCGCCTCTCTCCCTCCTATCCATTAGAGATGGTAAATCTAATTTCTTTAATCTCTCCTCATATGGTAATTCTCTCAGTTCTGGTATCATCCTAGTTGCAGCTCTCTGAACCTTCTCCAGCTTCTTTATATGCTTTTTTAGATGTGGTGCCCACACCACTGCCGCATACTCCAGTCTTGGTCTCACCAATGTTTTTATTATTTTCTCCAGCATCTCCTCGTTTATATAGTTAAAGGCTATTTTTATTCTGTTTAGCAGTCCATATGTTTCTCCCACTATCTTATTAATATGATTCTCAGGTGAAAGATCACTCCTAACAGTTATCCCTAAGTCCTTTTCTTTCTCTGATGGGTTAATAGTGTTTTCTCCTAACTTGTATTCCATATGAGGCCTTCTTTTACTTACTCCCATTTCCACTACATGACATTTATTTGTGTTAAATTGTTAAAAATGTGTGTGTGTGTGTGTACTTACACTAGTTGTATTTGCGGGAGTGAGCATGCTCGTTAATTCCCGCCTCCTAAGATATGTTTGTCATACCGTGCTTTGAAACTATGCACTGATGGTGCAGACACTACTTCGGCTGGCAATTTGTTCCACCCACTAATCGAGTTGGTAGGAAATCTTTTACTTTTCAGATCAGATTTACTATTAAGCACTTTTAGTTTGTAGCTGTGACCTCTTGTTCTCTCACCTCCATCCCTCTCTATGAAGTTTTCTTGGTCGATTTTGTCAATACCTCTAACACATTTGTATATCTGAATTTGCTGTCCTCGTTTCCTTCTCTGTTCCAGTGTAGGTAGATTCAATCTCTCGAGCCTCTCTTAGTACTCCAAATTTTCCAAACCTGGGATGATCCTCGTAGCTGCTCTCTGTACCCTCTCAATTTTGTGGATATGTTTCTTCATGTGAGGGGACCACACTACAGATGCATATTCCATCCTGGGTCTTATTATTGCCGTTATTATTTGTTTCATGGTGTTTTCATTAAGATAATTGAAAGACATCCTGATATTTGCCAATAGTGCTAGTGATTCTCTCACTATCTTATTTACGTGGCTTTCTGGAGACATGTTATCCTTAAATTCTATCCCCAAGTCTTTTTCTTTTTCTGCTTTGGTAATCACTTAGTTTCCTAGTTTATAATCTTTTCTAGGTCTGTACTTGCTTTTACCCATTTCTAGAGTCTTACATTTCCCTGCATTGAACTCCATATTCCATTTGATGCTCCATTCATGGATCTTTTGCAAATCTGCTTGGAGCTCAAGGCAATCCTCCTGGGTTCTGATCGTTTTAAGCAGCTTAGCATCGTCCGCAAACATGCTCATGTAGCTTGTTAGTCCCTCAGGTAAGTCATTCACAAATATTAGAAACATGATTGGGGCCAGGACAGATCCCTGTGGTACCCCACTCGCAATTTGAGTCCAGTTTGACGATTTCTCCCTTACTGTTGTTCTAATCTGTCTTCCGCTAAGGTAGCTCTCCATCCATTTCAGCAGTTTGTCTCCTACTTTTCCCTCATGTTTTAATTTCCACAGCAATCTCTTGTGTGGAACTTTGTCAAATGCCTTTTTAAAGTCTAGGTAGGCACAGTCTACCCATCCTTCCCTCTTGTCCACTGTGTCTATTACTCTAGAGTAAAAACTCAACAAGTTGCTTACACATGATCTACCTCCTCTGAATCCAAATTGTCGGTAAGTAATTAATCTTTTGGATTCCAGGTAGTTCACCCATTTGTCCTTTATTAATCCTTCCAGAATCTTCATGAGGATGCTCAATAGTGATACAGGTCTATAGTTCAGTGGTTTATCTCTGCTTCCTCCCTTAAATATAGGAATAATGTTTGCTCTTTTCCATTCTGTAGGTACTATCCCTGTGTCCAATGATTTGGTCATTATGTCATATAACGGTATACTCAGTTCCTTAGCATTTTCTTTAATAATCCAGCCTGATACTCCGTCCGGTCCAGCGGCTTTGTTTGGATCCACCTTACTCATTTTGTCTATGAGCTCTGGTCTGTTAAATGTGACTTCCGGCATTTCCTCTGTACCTATCTCATTGGTTTCTGGTGCAATGAATTCTCCTTCTTTTGTAAATACTGATGCAAAATTTCTATTTAGTTCTTCAACAACTTCAAAATGCCTAGGAAGAATAAACTGGTGAAGGCACTACTGCGATCGGGAAATCTATGGGTTTATCCGGGGACGGGGCCAGTGACAGTGGCGGGGCCAGGGAAGCCTAGGCCTCCGAGGGCCCGACGGGTGTGCGCGCGGAGTAGGGAGGGGGGGTGGCGCGGAATACAAAAAACAGCATTTTTACACCACTCTTCAACCGTGATTCGTGTTTTGTGGGGTCAATACGTGTTTTAGGGATTTTGAGTACCTGTTTTACCCCTCGGCGCGGAATAGGGTAAACGCGGACTGAGGATACGTGTATTAGGGGGACTGACTGTACAATACTTAAGATCTTACATCGAGATAAAAACAAGACTACATGCTACGGAAATACGCAAAAATCAGCCGAATTCGCCCCGGTTGACGGTAATTGCAAGAAAAATTATCAAGAATATTGTTTCTTTACGAATGTAACTGCAACTTTGAGGGGATATACTGGTAGTACAGTATTGTACTCACAGTTGGGTTATAATCTTCAAGCTGCATGAGGAAGTCTGAGAGTGGGAGGCCCGAGGTGCGAGGCAGTTGCTGCTGCTGATTCGAGTCCATTGTATTGCTGTGGACAAGACAAAAGGGTCAGACACGGAAGAGTGGGAAGGAAAGGGTGTCAAACGATAGCCGAGTCTTTTCTTTTTAGACTTTAGTGTTGTAAATGCAAAAATATAATTATGGTTTATAGTTTAAATTATGTCTTTGGAAGTGATAAATTGGCCAAAACAATGCCATTTCATTTGAATTTTCTTGTATTCCTTCTCATATTAATTTAAATCTTCAAACAAAATTACTCCAGTTTGACACCCTGGGGATGGACAAAGGCACATTAGTATGCACATTGACTAATTTGACAGCTCAGACTAATTCTCCCTACCAATAAATGCCTACAGTGGCCGATACAGGCGCTGAACGCAATGTTTACCGCGGTGCATTGTGGGAAATTGGCAACATCGCGGACCTATACACCTTCCTTCTCCTTCAATCATTCTTTATTATAAACAGTTAGTCAAAATTTATATAGCTGACACATACTTTGGTCTATGCATACTGTGGTTTTATATATTTTAAAATCACCCATATTCATAAATAACATAATTATAATATAAAGTCAAAGTAGTTTCGCGCCTATTTTGTTATGAGAATTAATCAGCTTATAATAATGTTTGTAGTCATTATCAGCTGCATATGGACTTTCCCTTTATTACTATTCTACCTAAGCACATAGTGTAATTGCATACTGTAAAGTAAAAACATTTAGAATCACAAAAAAATCAAGATAAACTGTGTACAGTATAACCTAGGAGTTAGGTATTGTTGATGTCGACAGTCGTAGCTCTGGCGCTACTTCGGAAGCATCTCAGGTGAATTCTTGGTAGGGTCAATTCAACCACTTAGACTAAAATATCCATTGAGGCTAAATTGAAAACTTTTATTAATTCAAAACATTGAGACTAAATTGATAACCAATTCATTCTATTGAGGCTAAATTAAAAACTTAAGACTAATCCAAACATACTGTACATACACACAAGCTTCAAGATCGCTTCGTCCACAAAGAGTGTGGTTGCAGTCTTACATCCTAAATGGCGGCATGACAGGGGACCCTGTTCTGGGCTAGATCTACCCCTACGTGCAGCTCCCTCCACGTTCATAATTCAGCATTTTTCCCCCCAGTTTTGCCCATCCATTCTCTCCATGTGTCCAAACCAACCAAACCTACTTGTACACATCACCCCACTGATACTTCTAATGCCCAGACACCTTCTTAATTCCTCACTCGATACCCCATCCCTGGGGTTTACTAATATGAAAACTCAATTATATTCAATCATTGGGACTACAGTATTTCAACCATTTGGTCTAATTTAACCACTTGGACTAATTTGACCACTGTTTGACCAGCTGTTAAATGCGGAGTTTGAATGGGATAGGGAACATCTGAGTGCTGTGGAGCCAGTGCAGGGCCCTCCCCTGTGGATTAGTCAAAACAGGCAAACAGCTGCTAGAAGTGCAATAATTATAATGTAAATTGGTAAAGACACAACCCCAACTTCTCGCCAGAAATTCAAAACCTCATCAGACAACGCGACACACTGAAACACTCTCCAGCACCCCACACACAGGACATCACACAACAAATGCAAGCACTCACAAATTAACAACAAAATACAAGAACAACAAACATTAAATTGGAATAACTACCTCCAAACACTTGATCACAAAACAGACCCCCCAAAAAACTCTGCAAAACACTAAACAACATCACACTTTCCAACAGCAACACAATCACAAAAACAGACTCTACTCCTTCATATAAACAAGCAAACACTCTCATTAGTCACTCCTCTCATGTCAGCCACCTAAACCCCCATAAAGACGACCGACGTGCCATCCGACGTAAGAGACAATTCCCCACAGACCCTGACTATGCACCCTTCACCAACAACCAGACAAAGCACATCAACAGTCTCAAGCACTCACCCACCTGTGGTCCAGAGAAACATAAGCAACATACACCTCAGACCAAAAGGCATACAAGCACTCACCAACATATCAAACTACCTGTACAGTTATTCATACAACACAATACCACACCGCCCTATCACACTCCTTTGCACCCCCTCCAAAGTCTTAGAATGCCTTGTACTACAACTGACCACACACGCTCTACCAATAGCTCCAACACAACATGGCTTCAGGACACTGCACTCCACAAACATACCTTACACAAAGAGCTTTTGACAGCATCAACTCAGCCCGACCACCACTTGCCCCACTCGACATTAGTAAAGCCTTCGATGCCATCTCCCGCCACAACCTAACAAACATAATCTACGACACAAACATGCACAACAATACAAAAAGGTGGCTGGCCAACTTCCTAGCAGGCAGATGTGCACATGTATCATTTGCTGGCCAGTCCGATGTCCCGCAAGGATCCGTCCTGTTGCCCGTATTCTTCAATCTGTACATGCATGATATACCTACACCTCACACATCCCAAATAAATATAGCTTCCTATGCAGACGACATAACACTCGCATGCACACACCAAGAACCAGACAACAGTGCAACATTTTTCCTTCAACCCTATCTCAACACATTATATGACTGGTGCACTACAAGCAGACTCAAGTTGGCCCCAGCCAAATCCATCGCAACCCACCTCATAAGCTGGACAGCCGAGCGCAAATAAACCCCGCACCTCACCATAATCAACACCCACCTAACCCTAACACACACACACTCACCCAAAATCCTAGAAGTAACATACGATACTCTAATGACATTCAAACAACAACCGGTACCACAAACATAAAAAAAAACTGACACCCAGACTTAATGCCCTCAGGTCACTTGCCCACACAAAATTTGGACACAACAAAGAAACTACCACCACAGTTTACACATAATACATAAGATCAGTGATGGAATAATTATGCAAGCCCTGCCTGGTCTTTTAACCTAGCTGAAACACATCACAAGACCTTGCAGACTATTCAAAATATACCGGTAGCCCTAAAAATCATCACAGGCTGCACAGCTACCTACAGATCACCCACATCAAGAAACCAAAGTCCTCAAAGTCAAAGACCATCTGGACATGAGAGGCACTCAATTCCTGGCTGTAGCCTACACAAACCAACACCACCCACTACAGTACATGGTAACACACCCACAGACACCAAGAAATTATAATGTAAAACTTGCAAAATAAACAAACCAAAACTTATACGAACACAGTAAAAAGACAAAACAACTAAATCAAAATCGCTATGTGGAAACAACGCTTAAGTGAAATAATAATTTATAAATAAAAGAACACAATCCACCACATAGGGTGTACATCACTACATGAGCAAGTTAATCTGGTTCCCAAGCAAACTAATCACACACATAACAACGCACTATCGTCACGTTCAAGGAATTAGTCAATTTGGTAAGTCGGGGACGTTCTGGTAAATGTTTACTAAACTCTGCATGGATAAAGAAACTACAATTAGTGTCAAAAATTTCTTTTAAAATCAAATTTGCAACTTGACAAGACATTAACAATAGTAGGGTAAGACGGGGTAATTTCGCCGAAAATCGCGTATTTTGACAAATAGAAACTGCCACAAATGGAATTTTTTAATTTTTTATTTTTTATCTATACATTCAGCCTTTCTGCTATACTGTAGATGCCCAAAAAACGAAAACAAAATATAATGTTTTGGTCATGCTGCCGAATTTTAAAAAAAAGTCACTCTCGCAGCGAAATTACCCCGCCCGGCGGGGTAATTTCGCCGCAACCTATTTTACGCATCATCTAGCTAGTAAACTAGATAACATTATATGATTAATGGCCAGACAAAACACTAGCACGCAGGTAAAAGCAATGAAAACATTCACAAACCCAAACTGACACTCAGCATGCCAATAGAAAAACGTTACACGCACACACACACAACTGAACAGGGCGGGAAGAGATGCAGGTGTGTCACACGTGTAGGCCTATGCGCCACTGTGTCTATTGCGGGTGTGGAGTTGTGGACATGTAGTGCGGGTGTGGACGTGTCTAGTGCGGTTGTGGACGTATTTATTAGACCTACGGGTGTGGATGTATTTAGTGCGGGTGTAGACGTGTCTCGTGTGGGTGCGGCGTGTAGGTTGGTAGTACAAAGTACCAGGCAACAGCTGACGGCTATTGCCAACACTGTGTCACACGCAAACATACAAACAAACATACACACATACAAACCACCCACAAACACCCCCACACACACCCAACCATACCGTCAGACGCACCGCTAGCCCCGGCTCCAGGCCCCGCGAAACTACAACAAAACCTAAGCCAAACTAGATCTACAACCTAAGCCAAACTAGCTATACAACCTAAACCAAACTTGCTCTACAACCTAAACCAAAACTGCTCTACAACCTAAGCCAAACTGCAGCCGAATCCATGCAATAGTTTCAGAGATATCGGCGTTTGTATGCAAATTATTAGCGCCGCGGCGAAATTACCCCGCGGCGAAATTACCCCGTCTTACCCTACAAAATACAAATGGCTATCACTAACGATAGTGCTATCGGGTAGGTACTGTACCTGTAAGCATAGCATGCTTCAAGTGACCCCTAACAATTACTACCCTACTAATAACCTACATTTATTGTACAAATAAACTAAGGAAATCGCAAAAGCAAGCAATTGATACTATCGACAATGAATAGATACAATATAATAAATAAAAATATTTGAAAATATGAAGAAGGCACAATAGATTTAAACAAAAGAGTACCGGTACTCTTTTAACAAGAACAATTAATTATAAAACATATAATATCAAAACCACACCCAGCACACGGTACCACACATAAATACTATCATCTCTCCCTCCCTGCCCACCCCAAACCAGCTTCCAGAAGCACATCCATACTCATATCTCTCGCCATTCCATCCAATCACTCATAGACAACACGCAGCTGCAGGCATGACCTTCCGAAATCCATCCTTCTGAATCCTCCCGAGGACAGAGTCCACCTGGCCAGGTTGACCCACTGTATGTGGGCACCATCCAGCTCTTCTGAGCTATCAGAAGAGACTGGATTTCTCCGTCGACAACACCTGCCCAGGATGTAACACAGCACCCCATACCATTAAACACATCGTAGAAGACTGCATTTCACACAATCACATACGCTAACAACATGATCTACACTCCTTGAGAGCCCTGTGGAAAAGCCAGACCGTAGCCAATGCCTTCCTTAGGGACGCGGGGCTGTTCGGTCAGGCAGCTTAGGGAACGATAACAACAACAACAACGGTAAAGCCACAGGCTGAAGGCTTCTGGGGAGGTTGGGGTGCTAATGGTAGAATAGCCGAGTTCTAAGAGAGAAGGTCCTTGACAAATGGTGAAAGAGTGTGATAGTGAATAATTTTAAACATGACTATGGATTGGGGCAATAACAGAGGACTGAAAATGCTTGACCAAGTTATGAAAGTTTGAGAGAGAGAGAGTATTTTAGAGTATAAGTAAGGAGAGTGTGGCCATAAACGAGATGCAGTTTGGCTTTATGCTAGGCCATGGCAGCACTGATGCTACTATTTTTATAGTTAGACAGCTCCAGAAGTAGCCTACCTAGGGAAAAATAGGGAACTCCATCAACATGTGCCCAGAGAGGTTATGCAGTGGGCCATGAGAAAACTTGGTGTGGAGGAGTGGTGGTGTGAGTGGTAATGCATAAGTAGGAGGGCTCCTGAGAGTCCTGAGTGGCGGTGAGGGTGAAAGGGAAGCTGATTGATGAGTTCTCTGTGAATGTTGGAGTGCACCAGGGTTCAGTCCTGAGCCCGCTCTTGATTGTCCTGGTCTTGGAGGCGCTGTTGAAAGAGTTCAAGTTAGGTCTGCCTACGGAGCTGCTTATCGCACATGACCTGGTGGCCCTGATCGCTGACAGTGTGAAGACTTCAGCTTTGGCTGTCGATAACAGGAAAGTACGGTACCAATCAAAATGTACTGACGTCTTGTAGGTGAAGCTCCACTCTGATTGGCTACTGAACATCGGGGAGGAGCCTCCAAGGAGGCTAGAATGTAAACAAATTGTCCTGGACTGGCTGTACACAAATAGCCTAACTCTGAACATTTTATACGCCTAGGGGAGTGAAAATCAAATTGACAAAATAAGAAAAGTAGCACTTATCTGCGCATCTGTAAGGTCCCTTGAATAAGGTAGGCTAAGAGCAAAAAAAAAAAAAAAAAAAAAAAAAAATTAGGCCTACATAAGACAGGAACCCCATAATCGAGGAGTTGGCACTTTGGCACTGCCGACTGGGAGGCTCTCCGGCAGTACTTCTTTGATTTCCAATGGAATTACTTCTGCTTCCGTGGCCGAGGACCCTCGGAGAGTGCTGAACGCATTACCGAGGCAATCCTCTCGGGCATGGAAGTGTACATTCCATTTTCTTTCTCTCAGTCTAATGCAAACAAAATTAGTTTACTCACGCTTGTTCTACTGCTGTCCACAACAAGGAGGAAGCATTCAAACGGTACCGACACCTTAAAACTCAAGAATTTCATTCTTCCAGTTTTACTGGGCAATGGCGGAAAAGCTCTTAAGAGGGAAGGCCTAAAAAAACATTTTAAAAGGCCCCAGTAGCACTAAAAAAAAAAAAAAAAAAAAAAAATTCCCCTATACCTCATACCACTCCTCCACATCCCCTCCTTCCCCCTCCCCCTTCAATTATCACTTATTTTCCCTGTTATTCCCTAATTCGTTGGTATATTTTTGTGCTAACATTAGCACAACAGGTGGCGTTGTGTGTGTGTAAGTGTGAGAGTCCGAGTGTAGGGGGTGAGACAGTGAAGCACGGGAACGAGATGGCTTCAGAGATGGGGTCGTTTCGGGCCATGAGTGAGCACCATGCCTCATGTGAAGGCAAGATGGCAGGTGCTCGTTGTACTCTACGTGCTTTACATGTCTCACTCCCTAGACTGGAACAAGACCTCACGGGCTTCACTGTTCATTGTAAAGCGGTGAATGTTAAGGCTCTCAGCCTATGCCCGAGAGGAAGTAAGTTGGAATATAGAAAAAAAAACAAAAAAACAAAAAACAAAAAAAAACTGTGTGGAGGATGCACTTATGTGCCTAGCGAGCGTGAATGAGTGAGGCAGTCTGGCTTGAGGCCTCGTGAAGGGAGGGGTTGCCTCAATTTTCTCCATAATTCATGAATGGGCTGCTCCATGTTTATTCGTGATTTTGACCAGAAAAATTATATTTCCACTTGTTTTATTGTTGTTACAGGTTACTATCTTCATAGTGAAGGTAAAATAGGCGCATATGAATAAGAAATAACGATATTTATCGTAAAATGACTATTATAAGCATGAATGGAGCCTAATATGCTCGCCCAGAACAGTGGTGTTCAATACACCCAGCTCGCCGTCTATAGGTTAAGGGTCGCCCTACTAGTGATCTTCTTTCATATCTTACTAACTCTTGGTCATCCAACTTTCGGGACTTCGGTGAGACTTTTTCTGAACATTGCACTAGACCAGCGTTTCTTAACCTGGGGGGCGTTTGACAATGCTAGGGGGGGGGCATGGGGTAATCAAAGTTCAAAATAGGGCTAGGCCATTCAAATACATACAGGGTAATCGCAAAGATATATACAGTAAAAGTCCGTTAATCCGACGACCGATGATTCAAATCTCCCAATAGTCCGAATTTTTCAATTTGAGGCCAAATCCGAATTCACCCGATGGTCCGAATTTCAAGAAGTCCCAAAGTCCCCTTTTTGAGGCATTAGTCCACTCAAATGACACAAATGGAGCACACACATCATATGTTCATGAATTCACTTTAAAAGTTTACCATTGTCATTGTAGCCTATTACCTACTTCAAAACATTCAGATTAATGGTCAAAGGAAGCTACTGATATAAACGTAAACACCTTCTTCTTCTTCTTCTTCCACATCGTCTGCTAGAGAGTTTGTTTTGCTCTTGAACGCATCCTTGGGATGCTCCGATGCGCTACTGGCTTGCACCGCATTTTCTGCAAGCGCATTCAGTCTTGAGCTTGAAAACGCACCTTTGGACGTATTAGTCTTGAGCTTGAAAACGCACCTTTGGACGTTCCGATACGCTACTATTTATAGTTCAGTGATAGGAGCGTCCCAAGGGTGCTTTCAAGACAACAAGACAAGGGTGCTTTCAATACAATATAATATAACAGCACGTCACAAAAGGAAAATCACAAAATGAAAATTACAAGAACCTCTCAGGGAAGTGCCGTTGTTAAGGCATTACTTCCCGAACCACATCTGATCTTCAAGAGCAAGACAAACTCGCTAGTAGACGGAAGAAGAAGACATTTATATCAGCAGATTCCTTTGACCATTAATCTGAATGTTTTGAAGTAGGTAATAGGCTACAATGACAATGGTAAACTTTTGAAGTGATTTCATGAACATATGATATGTGTGTGTGCACCATTGTGTCATTTGGGTGGCCTAATGTCTCAATGTTTTCGTCATACACAGGTTCATAGGGGTAAAGTCCGATAATCCAAAAAATCCACTAATCCGAACGAGGGCCGGTCCGCTGCCCTTCGGATTAACGGAAGTTTACTGTATATATAAATAAGAAACTTTAATAGGAAAAATTCACAACCGTCATTCCGAGCAACCACATGTAGTGTTGACATAAAACCATTATCCCCTTCTGTACTGGCAACGTCCTTTTAACTTTATTCTGGCTAGTAATAGACGATTTTAGTCAGTTTAAAAAGGGCCTTCAGCAATCAACAGGCTTCGAACTATCTCACTTAACCCTTTTTACTACCACAGATCCTTCTTAAACTGCAAAAAATCATTTCGACATACAGCAAGATTAAAATGGTAAAGACGTCGCCGGTACAGAAGGGGTTAATCAGTTTTAATCCTTGAATGCAGATTGGTTATTTTTTCGCCCTTTTTACAGTATCTTGCATCTTAACCCTCCTGGCCCGGGCAGGTCCTCCAAAGGACAGTGTGGGCTACCCGGGCGATCTGGCCGAAAAACGTCTAGGCCTAGGCTACCATATTTTTGTTAATTTAACTGCTAGAAATTGCCCACACATCTATAAACATAGTGCAGTTTCCAATCTGTAGACTGGCGTGGAGTAGAGCTCTCTAAGTCAACTGGTTCAGTTGTGATGACGATTTCAGTGGAGAGCATTTTCAGGCGATGTTAGCAATACGACGATCTTTTCATTACTGAAACGACATACAGACATACAATAACAAACGAGTCTTCTCCTTCTTGTTTTCGGAGGTGCGGTGACGCAACGATCAGCTTTGTTTACATGCGTCGGACGCACGGCGTTCAGACCAAGCTGAATAGGCTTTCAAGCTTACTATCTCCTGAAAGGACACCCGGGCACCTGCCCTTATTTCGTGGTGTCCTTTCACACTGACACCCGGGGAGGAAGGGTTAAGCATCCACAAGGAATGGATAACAAAAAATAGTGTTCTAGGCATTAGAGGCGTGGCGGATGGGGCATCAT
Organism: Paralithodes platypus; assembly: GCA_032716605.1. Classification (NCBI taxonomy): domain Eukaryota; kingdom Metazoa; phylum Arthropoda; class Malacostraca; order Decapoda; family Lithodidae; genus Paralithodes; species Paralithodes platypus. The sequence continues at coordinate 63,524,399 of CM064492.1, forward strand.
GAATGCAGTCCTGACCAAAGGGGGGCGCGGTGCTAAAAAGGTTAAGAACCCCTGCACTAGACATATCGAAGGCCTTCGATAGAGTCTGGCACAAATCTTTAATTTCCAAACTGCCCTCCTTCGGTTTCTGTCCCTCCATCTGTGCCTTTGTCTCTAATTTCCTTTCCGGCCGTTCCATAGCTGCGGTTGTGGACGGCCATCGCTCATTTCCTCATCCTATCAACTCCGGTGTTCCTCAGGGTTCTGTACTATCTCCTATTCTCTTTCTAATTTTCATAAATGATCTTCTCAACTGTACATCCAGTCCCATCCATTCATATGCAGACGACTCTACCTTACACCACTCAATTCGTTTTCTAGAACGCCCCAGCCAGCAGTCCCTCAAAAGTAAACGTAATGAAGCCATAAAATACTTATCTTCTAATCTAGCTACTATTTCCAATTGGGGTAGAGAAAACCTTGTTGCATTTAATGCTTCCAAAACTCAATTTATCTATCTTACTACCCGTCAGGAACCTCCAGAGGTCCATCCCTTATTCTTCAACAATACAAAAATCAACCCTTCATCTTCTCTCAAAGTTCTCGGTGTATCTTTTTCTTCTGCTCTCACTTGGAAAGACCATATTACCAGTCTCGCTAAGCCAGCCTCCCAGAAGCTGGGTGTGCTCAACCGCCTCAAGTGGTTCTTTACCCCTGCGCAGCTTCTTGCTCTGTACAGGGGCACAGTGTGTCCTTGTATTGAGTATTGTTCACATGTGTGGGGAGGATCCTCTCACACCGCACTCCTAGATAAAGTAGAAAGGAAAGCCTTTCTTATCATTAACTCCCGTCCACTCACCAGCTCTTTGCAATCTCTCTCTCTTCGCCGTAATGTTGCAGCTCTCTCGCTATTCTATCAATCAATGTTCCTTGGAGCTTTCCCAGTGTATATATACCGCCTTCTCTACGTAGGGTACGTAGTACCCGCCTTGCAACACAATCCCACCCCTACTCTGTGCAACTCTCCAACCCAAGAGTGAAATGCTATTCTCAGACTTTCTTCTATTCAACAACTAAGCTGTGGAACTCTCTCCCATAATCAGTCTTTCCCTCTTCCTATGACTTAAATTGCTTCAAACTCTGTGTGTCCAGGCATTTTAGCTCGAACGTCCCTTGATTTCGGCCCTGTCACTCTTTGAAATCTGGGGGAGGCACTCGCTGCAGGCAGTTATGCCTTTTGTCTCCCTCAAACATATAACCCCAAATATGGAACCTAGGCTATATGCTCTTAAGATCATATGAAAATATGTTTTAACCCTCGGCAAAACCTAATAAAAATTTATGGTACTGAAATGACTTTTTCGTACCAAGGTTGTCCATACTCTCCTATAGATGGCACCGATTTGTAGTATCGACATTTTCCTTTGCCTCCCGAGGTACTAGGGACATAAACTAGGCTAGGTGTTTAGTAGCCTAGTGACCCTAATCTACTAACCTCGAGCGCAATGTAAGCAAAACGATCGACGTTACTCCCGCGAATACAACTTTTCCACCGAGTTAGGCTATCTTTATATTTTGTCTAGCCTAATATTATTAACATTAAAGTTTCCCATTTCTATTTTGGGTGTTTCGTAACCTAGGCCTATACCAGAAAAGGGTGTAGCTACAGACCGTAGTTTGGTATTGGATGTGTGGAAACCTAAAAAAAAATCTCTAAATTCTCTGATAAGTCTGTGGTGGTATCTGCATAGTGTGCACCCCTAAAGTAAAATTGCACCAAATCCAAAAACGGAAAGAATATAGTATCCGGGGCCTCGGGTGTAGCCTTACCTTTAGTGATGGATAAGAGGCTAGGGAGCTATGCTCATAGGGTTGCCTATGGTCGTAATGTTTACAGCCTAGCCTAAGTGAAGTCGATCGCTCGCGGTTAAGTTCCCCATCCCGTCTATTTTGACGGCTATTTTTGCTGTTATTTGACCCCTGTTGGCAATAGCCTAGTCTAGGCTATATATGATGATGACAATAAGTCATGGGGGGGTGAGGCCCCCCCCCCCTTCAACCTATATTGTATCCCACAGCAGTCAAAATAGACAGGAACAGGATCGCGAGCGTCCGCTTAGTGTAATAAGGGCGGGCGGTACGCCCGAATACTACATCCTTGCCCAACCACTATACAGTAGGCTATATTGATGAAAAATAACAAGGTTATTTTAAACGACACTACTGCAGCGTTATGAGAAACAATTTATTAGGCTAGGGAAAATAGGCACCAATAGATTCGCCATATTTTACTCCATAAGCCTATAGTCCGCATGCAGGATTTCCGTTATTGAAAAATTACCGGTAATTATAGGGAATAGGCTCGCACCCTTATTTTTCATGGTTTTTTTTCTTCTCCAGATTTTGAGAAATGAGTGTTTTCATGGTTTTAGTTATAATTCCAATGTGGGATACACGATAGGTTGAGCGGGGGCTTAGCCCCCCTCACCCCCCACATGAATTATTGAAATCGTCATCTATGTTGTCAGCAGGGGGTAAATATCGATTATACTGCATAAAGAAGAACTTTGTAAACAGTGAGGATGTCCGAAAGAGCTCCGAGATTGATTAGAATGGGCGTTTTTTCTATTAATATCGGGTTTTATAAATGTGATCAAAATTATTCGGGATGGATGTAGGTTTTGGGCGTATGGTTGTCATGTTTACATAGGTCGATCGCCGCGGTGAACTTCGTATCTATTTTGACGGCAATTTTTTCGGTTATTTGCCCCCTGCCTGACAATATATATGACGATGACAATATGTCATGGGGGGGGGTGAGGGGGGGGGGGGCAAAGCTCCCCTCAACATATTACTGTATCCAATGGCATTAAAAATAGACGGGAACCGGGGAACATGATAGCAAACGTCGACGTCACCGCCGCCGCCGTCATGTTTACATTTGTCGATCGCCATAGGCTAGTTAAGTTCGGGTATATTTTGACGGTGATTTTTTTTCGGTTATTTGCCCCCTGCTGCCTGCTGGCAATATAGGCCTAGCCTATATGATGATGACAATAGGCTAGGCCTATGTGAATGATCCCTCAACATAGCCTAGGCCTATTATTCTATCGAAAGGTAGCCTAGTCAAAATAGACGGGAACATGATGGCAAGCGTCCACTTAGCACTACTGCTCCGCATAGCCTAGTGTAAACTGTAAACAAGGGTGGCGGTATGCGGTACGCCCGCACTTAACATTCTTGCCAATTAGCCTATTCTCCCACAGTGGATTATACACGAGTACAGTATATTAGACCTAGCCTACATTGTCCCTAATAAATGATGTATAGGATAATAGGCCTAGGCCTAATAAGGCTGCGAGCCTAGGCCTATTCCCTATAATTATCAAATTAGGCCTACCCACTTCACGGACAAATACACCAAAAATCTAAGTAAAAAATGTCAAACAGCGGGGGTGTGGGCCTGTGGGGGCGGCAGCCCCCACCCATAATACTTAATTACTAGGATAGGTTAGGGTAAATCTACAGTTATACTACCCCTCCCCCACTACCTCCCCCCTTCAAAACACGCCTTTTAGCGTGTTTTTGGATGGTTCAGCAGACGCGGAAACTGGAAAAAAACATATTTTTATAAAAGATTTATCACCAACCAGATACGAGTTTTTCAGGTATGTTTTTTATTTTTTATTTGATATAGCCTACAGTGTTGTTTAATACCGAGGACCGTCGCATTTTAGTATTTTTAACATTAGGCTAGCCTAATCTAACCTAACCGAAAACTAACCTGTCTCGCGACCGGTCTAAACCCAGCTCACGTTCCCTGTTTATGGGTGCACGACGGTCTAAACCCAGCTCACGTTCCCTGTTTATAGGTTCGCGAAGGTTTGTAATAACTCAATGTATCTATTTCAAGTCAAATATACATTTCCGCGCATCATCAAACCATACTAAGTCTGCTACTAATAATATTAACCCATTACCAACAGAATAGCGACAAAATAGGGGTAGTATAACTGTAGATTTATCTAGGTTAGGTTAGGTTAGGTTAGGTTAGGTAAGGTTGTTAGGTTAGGCCAGGGATTCCCAAACTCTTCAGCTCATTGACCCCTTAACCCGGGAACTGCGGGAAGACTCTTAAGAGTTCCCCCGGCGGACTGCGGGAAGACTCTTTAAGAGTCAGAGAAAAAAAAATCAACTTTAAACTTTTTTTTTTTTGCCCCTGGGCCATGCAAAATATCACTCCTCTACCTCCCCTCCTTCCCCACTTTCCTCCCCTCTTTCAGTTATCACCTATTTTCCATGTTATTCCCTTATTCTGAGGTATATTTTCGTGCTAACATTAGCGAGTTGCAAGCAGGGCATTGTCATCTCTGTTAGCAAGCGAGTGCAAGAGAGAGAGAGAGAGTATCGATCGACTGTGTCTCAGTGGCCTTGGGAGAAATTGGCGGGAAAGCAGGTTGCCTCACCCATACATTATATAACTCGCAGCCTGTATCTCCGATTTTGACCATCCAAACGCTGTTTTCACTAGTTTTATTGTTGTTTCAGGTTAATACCTTTATAATCAACCCATAATAGGCGCGTATGGATAAGTATTAATGCTATTTATGGTAAAATGAATATTTTAGTGATGGAAACAGCTCAAATATGTCAGCACAGGCGGACGTTTCTAATTACCCCCATGCGCACTTCTTAGGTTAATGAAATTTCAAATTAGGCTATTCATCGACCCCCAAACATTTATAAATAAGAATAATATAATATGTTATGAACAAAGAAACGTATTACATGCATATTATGATAAAATAAATACAGTATGTGGAATTATAGTAGTACTGTACCTTAATATTAGTAGTAGTAGAGTCAATGTCTGCATTTTGTATTTCCAAGTCAAATGGTGTAAGAATCCATTCAGGCACTTGCATTTTCTCCAGGTCTTCAAAGTGCACTTTAAAGTCTTCAATCAATTTGTCCAGGTGTACTATGTATGTTTCTATGTTACCATCTAAAATGCTTTCACTTTCTCCCAACTGTTGTAAGTTCGAAAAGTACTGAAAATCTCTATGTGCCATTGACGCTTTAAACAAGCCTAGTTTGCCTTGGAAGCCCAGTAGAATTGTCCTGGTCTGAATAATGGTAACATCTTTACCCTGCATACGTTCTGTACCTCATTTCCAATGACAAAACTTTGAATATAGGTCTGCCAAATAGAACAGAGCATTCTTACACCTTTTTAGCTTTTCACATAGAGATGGGTCTACATCTTCTGAAACGTTCCTCACCTAGCCATTCATTATTCATAGACCCCTTGGATGGTCAATATCATAAGAACATAAGAAAATGGGAGTCTGCAGAAAGCCGATTGGCCTAAGCAAGGCAGATCCCTGTCCCACACAACCCCAAATCAATTACAAAGCCCAATTATAGGCTCAACACTCTAATACCCTGAGGATCATCTTACCAAAACGGTTAGAGATTAACGCAGGATTATGGGGGTCTGCAGAGCGCTGATTGGCCCAACCCGGCTGATCCCCCTTCACACCCAACCCTTCTCGTCCATATGCTTATCCAATTTTATCTTAAAGCTCCCTACAGTTTTAGATCCCACTATAGCACTTGGTAGTCCATTCCACCCATCTACAACTCTGTTACCAAACCAATATTTGCCTATATCTTTTCTGAAACGAAATTTATCTAATTTGAAACCATTGGTACGAGTTCTTTCGCTATCACTGAGCTTTAGTACATTTGTCATGTCCCCTTTGTTAATCCCACTAACCCACTTGAACACCTCTATCATATCCCCTCTAACTCTGCGTCTCTCTAACGAATGTAAGCCTAAATTCTTCAACCTTTCTTCATACGGAAGATTTCTAATATTATGGATAATTTTTGTCATTCTACGCTGTACTCTCTCCAATGAATCTATGTCCATTCTGTAATAAGGACACCAAAATTGGACAGCATAATCCATATGGGGTCTCACTAATGACAAGTAAAGTTTTAAGATAACATCAGCAGTTCTGTTACTCACACTCCTAGAGATGAACCCGAGAATCCTGTTTGCCTTATTACGAACGCCTATACACTGTTTTCTAGGCTTCAAATCATTGCTAACAAACACACCTAATCTTTCTCGCAGTCTGAATTTTCTAATTCTAAATTAGCTAGTTTATATTTAACATTTGTTTGCATCTTCCCTATCTTTAATACCTTGCATTTGTCAATGTTAAACTTCATCTGCCAATTTACTGACCATTCATGTAAGGTATCTAGATCCCTTTGGAGGCACTCTATATCGCTATCTGAATCAATTGATCTCCCCATTTTAGTATCGTCTGCGAATTTACTTATCCTACTAGTTATACCTAAATCTAGGTCATTTATGTATATAAGAAACAACAGGGGACCTAATACCGATCCCTGGGGGACACCACTTTTGACTGCTCCCCACTCTGACTTGGTACCATTTATGCTGACTCTCTGTTTCCTACCAATTAGCCATGACCTAATCCATCCCAACAACGCCCCACCTATTCCATGTGCCTCAACCTTTCTCATCAATCTCTCATGAGGGACTCTGTCGAAAGCTTTACTGAAATCTAAATATATAATATCGTATGCCTTGTCATTATCTACTGCTTCATATACCTCTGAGAAAAAACTAAGCAAATTAGTAAGGCAAGAACGTCCCTGAGTGAATCCATGCTGAGAAGAATTGATTAAGTTAAATGTTTCTAAGTGGTTTCTCATTTTCCTAGCAATAATTGACTCTAGTAGCTTTCCTATGATTGAAGTGAGACTAATGGGACGGTAATTGGATGCTATTGATTTATCACCTTTTTTGAAAATCGGAACTACATTTGCAAGCTTCTGGAACTATACCTGTTTCTAATGAATTGTTAAAAAGAAATGTTAATGGGTAACTTAACTCATCTCTGCATTCTTTTAATACTCTGGTATATACCTCATCGGGACCAGGCGATTTCTGAGGTTTCAGTCTGTCAATTTCCTTAAGCACATCATTTCTACTTATAGTAACCGTACTTAACCTATTTTCTATACTATCGCTATATACCTTACGGACTTCTGGAATCTGTGCCAAATTTTCATTAGTGAAAACGGATAGAAACTGACTATTTAATGTACTGCACATTTCTAAATCATTTTCTGTCATTTCTCCTATCGAAGTTTTAAGGGGGCCTATTTTATCTCTAACTTTAGATTTATATAGCTGGTAAAAAGCCTTAGGGTTATTTTTTGAGTCATTGGCTATCCTGATTTCATAATTTCTTTTGTCTGTCCTTATAAATTTTTTAACCTCTCTTGATAGATTCTGATAGTAAGCAAGTAGGTGAATTTCGCCTTTCTTTATTTTTCGATATATTCCTCTCTTTTTTCCTAGAAGGTCTAATAGTCTATTATTCATCCATTTGGGTTGGTTCTGTGTTGATCTAAATTTTCTTTTGGGGATATATTTATTTTGCGCATTGTGGAGTGAAGAAATAAAATTATTATATGTAGCTGTCAAATTATCCTGAGTTAAGACAGGTATCTGAGAGAGAGTATGTTCATTAGCGCACCTGGGTCCACTTAATAGTTTAACCATAGGATCGACTCTTAAGGCTCGTCTTAATCCACCATAATTGGCTTTTCTGAAATCTGGGATAAGTGTTGTATTCTCTTTAGCCTTTCCTGTCCATTGTATGTTAAAATAAATTGCTTTATGATCACTATTTCCTAGTTGGTCTCCTATCTCTACATTATTTATCATTTGTTCATTATTACTGAGAACTAAATCGAGGATATCGACCCCTGGGGGTTGATATCGACCACTTTGGGAACCCCTGGCCCTGGGTTAGGCTAATGTCCTTTTGAAGGGGTAGGCTAGTAAACACTACGGTCAAGTTGGATTTTAGGTCACGTATGTGTTTTTTGTATTAGGCCTATAGGCCTAATCCTTTTTATCATCAGTTCCTTCATTGATTAGTGTGTTTCAAAGTGTTTTTCCTTCTGTAAATTCATATTTAGGCTAGGCCTAGCCTACCTATTATTTTGCAATATTAAAACATGCCCCCTAAAGCCATATTTTGTCATTAGGCCTACCCTAACCTAACCTGGGGAGTGGGGGCTGCCGCCCCCAAACCCCTGCAGGGTTAGCCTAGCATTGATATAGAATTAAAATGTAAAACTTGCAAACTAAACAAACCAAAATTGGGACAAGGACAATATAAAGTCAAATTAAATTATCAAAATCGCTATGTGGAAACAACGCTTACTAAAATGAAAACTATTAAATAAAAGAACACAATCCACCACATAGGGTGTACATTACTACATGAGCAAGTTAATCTGTTTCCCAAGCAAACTAATCGCACATATAACAACGCACTATCGTCACGTTAAAGGAAGTAGTCAAGTTTGGGAAGTCCGGGACAAAGGTAAATTAGGTATAAAGAAAAGAAGTAAATTGAGAGTATATTACACAAACTGTAGGAGTCTATGTAACAAAATGAACGAACTTAGAGCCCTTGTTAGCAAAGAAAATATAGACATAATAGCGCTAACTGAAACGTGGATTAATACAGAAACCAGGCATTTTTTAGCAGAATTTGATATACCAGGATATAGTTTGTTTAAATATGACCGAACAAGTAAGAGGGGTGGCGGTATAGCAGTGTTTGTCAGGAGTACATTAAAAAGCTGTATTAAATCAGGTATTAGACTAAATAACGATAATGAAAGTGTTTGGGTAGAGGTTAACGAAGGTAGTGAGACCATAGTTATTGGAGTTATGTATAGACCGCCAAATATGAGTAGAAATGACGGAACGTCATTATGGGAGGAAATTAAAATGGCATCAAGGTTTAGCAATGTGTGCATTATGGGGGATTTTAATTTTCCGAATATAGATTGGCAGCATCAAATAGGAGACTCTGATTCTGAGGAGTTTATAGAGGTAGTACAAGATAGTTTTTTATTTCAATTCATAGATACGCCGACTAGAGGTAATAATATTCTCGATTTAGTTTTCAGTAACAATGAACATATGGTAAATAATGTAGAGATAGGGGACCACCTAGGAAATAGTGACCACAATTCTGTGTATTTTAATATACAATGGAAAGGTAATACCAGAGAGAATACAACATTAATACCTGACTTTAGAAAAGCCAATTATGGTGGGTTAAGAAGAGCCCTATTAGCGGACCCTATGGTCAAAAAATTAAGTCGATCCAGGTGTCCAAATGAGTGTACCCCTTCTCAGGCACCTGTCATCTTAAGTCAGGAAGAGACGTCAACCTTGGTAGATACATACGATAATTTTATCAAGTCAGTATTCAATGCACAAAATAAATACATCCCCAAAAGAAAATTTAGATCAACACAGAACCAACCCAAATGGATGAATAATAGACTATTAGATCTTCTAGGACAAAAGAGAGGAATATATAGAAAAATTAGAAAAGGCGAAATTTACCTACTTGCTTACTATCAGAATCTATCAAGACAGGTAAAAAAGGATATTAGGAAAGACAAAATAAATTATGAAATTAAGGTTGCCAATGACTCAAAAAATAATCCTAAAGCTTTTTACCAACTATATAAATCCAAGGTTAGAGATGTAATTGGTCCCCTTAAAACTTCGATAGGAGAAATGACAGAAAATGATTTAGAAATGTGCAGTACATTAAATAGTCAATTTCTTTCCGTTTTCACTAATGAAAATTTGGCACAGTTTCCAGAAGTCCGTAAGGTATATAGCGATAGTATAGAAAATAGGTTAAGTACGGTTACTATAAGTAGAAATGATGTGCTTAAGGAAATTGACAGACTGAAACCTCATAAATCGCCTGGTCCTGATGAGGTATATGCTAGAGTATTAAAATAATGTAGGGATGAGTTAAGTTACCCATTAACATTTTTATTTAACAAGTCATTGGAGACAGGTATAGTTCCAGAAGCTTGGAAGCTTGCAAACGTAGTTCCGATCTTCAAAAAAGGTGACAAATCAATAGCATCCAATTACCGTCCCATTAGTCTTACATCAATCATAGGAAAGCTACTAGAGTCAATTATTGCTAGTAAAATTAGAAACCACTTAGATACATTTAATTTAATAAATTCTTCTCAGCATGGATTCACTCAGGGACGTTCTTGCCTTACTAATTTGCTTATTTTTTTCTCAGAGGTATATGAAGCAGTAGATAATGACAAGTCATATGATATAATATATTTAGATTTCAGTAAAGCTTTCGACAGAGTCCCCCATGAGAGATTGATGAGAAAGGTTGAGGCGCATGGAATAGGTGGGGCGTTGTTGGGATGGATTAGGTCATGGCTAATTGGTAGGAAGCAGAGAGTCAGCATAAATGGTACGAAGTCAGAATGGGGAGCAGTCAAAAGTGGTGTCCCCCAGGGATCTGTATTAGGTCCTCTGTTGTTTGTTATATACATAAATGACCTTGATTTAGGTATAACTAGTAGGATAAGTAAATTTGCAGACGATACCAAAATGGGGAGAACAATTGATTCAGATAGAGATATAGAGTGCCTCCAAAGGGATCTAGATACCTTACACGAATGGTCAGTAAATTGGCAGATGAAGTTTAACATTGACAAATGCAAGGTATTAAAGATAGGTAAGATGCATACAAATGTTAAATATAAACTAGCTAATGTGGAATTAGAAAACTCGAATTGTGAGAAAGATCTAGGTGTGTTTGTTAGCAATGATTTGAAGCCTAGACAACAGTGTATAAGCGTTCGAAACAAGGCAAACAGGATTCTCGGGTTCATCTCAAGGAGTGTGAGTAACAGAACTGCTGATGTTATCTTAAAACTTTACTTGTCATTAGTGAGACCCCATATGGATTATGCTGTTCAATTTTGGTGTCCTTATTACAGAATGGACATAGATTCATTGGAGAGAGTACAACGTAGAATGACAAAAATGATCCATAATATTAGAAATCTTCCGTATAAAGAAAGGTTGAAGAAATTAGGCTTACATTCGTTAGAGAGACGCAGAGTTAGAGGGGATATGATAGAGGTGTTCAAGTGGGTTAGTGGGATTAACAAAGGGGACATGACAAATGTACTAAAGCTCAGTGATAGCGAAAGAACTCGTACCAATGGTTTCAAATTAGATAAATTTCGTTTCAGAAAAGATATGGGCAGATATTGGTTTGGTAACAGAGTTGTAGATGGGTGGAATGGACTACCAAGTGTTATAGTGGGATTAAAAACGATAGGGAGCTTTAAGATAAAATTGGATAAGCATATGGACGAGAAGGGTTGGGTGTGAAGGGGGATCAGCAGGGTTGGGCCAATCAGCGCTCTGCAGACCCCCGTAATCCTGCGTTAATCTCTAACCGTTTTGGTAAGATGATCCTCAGGGTATTAGAGTGTTGAGCCTATAATTGGGCTTTGTAATTGGGGTTGTGTGGGACAGGGATCTGCCTTGCTTAGGCCAATCGGCTTTCTGCAGACTCCCATTTTCTTATGTTCTTATGTTCTTATGTTCTGGCAAATTTGACTAAACTCTGCATGAATAAAGAAACTAAATGTTAAATGTCAAAATATTATTTAAAATCAAATTTGCAACATGACAAGACATTAACAATAGTACAAAATACAAATATTGATAAGATATCTATACTATTACAAAATAATATATAAAATACAGTACAGCACTCACTAACGATAGTGCTATCGGGTAGGTACCTGTAAGCATAGCATGCCTCAAGTGACCCCTATCAATAACTACCCTACAAATAACCTACATTTATAGCACAAATAAACTAAGGAAATCGCAAAAGTAAGCAATTGATACTATCGACAATGAATACATATAATATAAAGACAAATAATTGCAAAATATGAAGTAACAACAGATTTAAACAAAGAGTACTCTTTTAACAAGAACAATCAATTTAAAAAATCATCAATATTAATAATAATAATAGAAAAAGAAAAGAAAAAGAAAAAGATAAACAATAAATACAGACAAAAAGTAAGCAGAGGTTATACAAGAAACTTCAAGTTAAAAATGCTTGATTAAAATTATTGATGTCAAATTTTAGAATACAGTCACAATAATTGACCCTAAAAAGATTAAATTTATGGAACAATTTACTTGCCTCAAAACCTCTGTCCACTAAGAGTCTGTATAGTAACCTAGCTCTAGCCCAAAAGTCATCTACTTTAGTGCAGATTTTACAAAATCTTATTAATTGGGAATAAAAACAATTATAAGTTATTTTACTATCGATATTACTACTAGGGAAAGGAAAGTTTATTACGTTAAAATTAAAATCATCAACTTTGTGATATACTTTAAGTATGCACTGTTCATTAACCTGACAAGCGCGATATAGACCTAGGTGCTAGGGTAGTTATTTGTGCATTTCTAGCCCTGGATTCTGACAGAATTCGTTATATTTACAATATAAAGCATTATTTGTTTTCGGTATGCTTTTATTTTACATATATGATGTATATATGAACCTTCAAGAGTGCTAAAATAAGTGGGAAAAGCATTTGGGTGGTGAAAAACGAAGATATTGGCCACCCGGTCATAATCTCAGGCGAGAGAGAGCCACAGGCAGCCCTCCCCTCTCGCTGTCTGGGAGTCAACTGAGGCGAGCGGGGCGGTGTGTGCCGGTGTCTGGGTGTTGCATAACGATCTTTTATGCAACCCACTTGTGCTACATTATCGCGGGAGAGAAAAATAACCGATAAATGATGATAATAAGAGGAAAAATAGGTGATAATTGAGGAGGGGGGGAGGGGGGAATAAGGTGGGGAAGGAGGGGAGGGGGAGGGGTGAGAAACACATGGATGAGTACTAGAGGGGAATTATCTCACCTAGAGACAAAATCCTTTGTTTTGATAGGCCCTTTTTTTTTTTGGAAGGCTTTTTTTATGGTCATGCTTCCGTGAGGCCTATCGCGTTCCCTATAGGAAGCCTTCCGTGAGGCCTATCGCGCTTGCCGGGTTAACAATCTCTATATTTATATCAAGAAAATTTTCAACTTTATAATTTACGTTACATTGTGTGAGGGGAATAGAATTAGGGTAAATAAGTTTAGCAACTTGATTAAAATTTAACAAATTGCAAACAAGAATATCATCAATATATCTACTATTATTACTTAACAGTTTAGCAAGTGCTAATTTTTCTGGGATTTTATTTTTCTTGCTACTGTCAACTAAGTCTTTTATATATTTAAATTCTAAAGCAAGCAAGAATAAGTCTGCAATTAAAGGGCTAGCATTTCCACCCATAGGAATTCCTAATATTTGTTTGAAAATGTACGGGCCGAATCTAACATAAGTATTGAAAAGGAGGAATTTAAGGGCATCTTTAAGTTTAGTTCTATCAAAATACAGTATACAGAACTAGTGGGAGTAGAGCTAAGTGATGCATTATTAAAATACAGTATGTATAAACATTTATGAAATAATTACAATTCCTAATGAACCTGTCAAAGTGCAAATCTATAATAAAGCAAAGCTCTGAATATACTAAATCTAAAGGCAAATTGGTATACAAAGTTGAAAAGTCGAAGCTATGTACCGAGGTAACTTTCGGCATGGTATTTATTTTATCAATAACTTCTAACGAATTGTCAACACTCCAATAATAGGCCTATGGCCTAGGCCGGTAAAAATTTACGGTTATACTGATGTTTTGGACCGACAGTTAGCCCATCGATCTGTTTAGGCCTAATAGGTCCGGTAGAGCATATACATCATTGCTATGTATGGCATTAAGAGCTGAAATGTATTATAAGGGAGAAAGAAAAAAAAATGCTAAAATACATGTACAGTATAGGCCTAGGCTACTGTAAAACAAAAAGTTTTTCAGTCAGTACCCAACCAGCGGCAGTGTGTGGGCGGCAGTTCCCACCCATATACTAGGTTAGGTTAGGTTAGGTTAGGTTGTTAAGTTAGGCTAATAGGGCCTAGCATATAAAAAAAAAAAAAAAAAAAAAAAAAAAAAAAACATAAAAAAAATCTAACCCAACCAACGGGGGTGTGGGGGCAGCAGCCCCCACTCATATACTAGGTTAGGTTAGGTAAGGTTGTTAGGTTAGGCTAATAGCCTAGAACATTTAAAAAAAAAAAAACAAAAAAAAAAAAAAAAAAAAAAAATCTAACCCAACCAGCGGGGGTGTGGGGGCGGCAGACCCCAGTTCAGTCAGTCAGTTTCTATGGAGCTCGTCCTGGAATCTTTACGACTCTGAACCTCACGATTCTATACAGGACTGGCCATTTGTATCGGCACTAGCTCAGAGAAGAGTGTTGAGAGGGGAGAAGGGGTGTTGGAGAGAGAGGAAGCTGTTGGAGTGGCTTTGTTATGCGTGTTTAGTCTGTATACGTCATCAGGATGTCCCCTGACTGGGTGCGAGCATGTGAAACATGCTAGGACGTACAGTACTACCACACCCACTAAATGTCCGCCGTGGCAGGGATTCGATCCCGGGTCTTGTAGATTCACACGTGAGCGTGCTCACCACTGGACCACCATAATACTAGGATAGGTTAGGTAAGGTTGTTGGGTTAGGCTAATGTCTTCCCAAAGTTGACTATTTTTATAACATGAAATATTAGGCTACCCACTCCACCCCGTGAAATCCGAGCCAGCTTTCGTCAAAAGTTGGCTCGGGTATTCACAAAATGGGGTTGTATGGGTTTGCAATTTGGGAAAACCCGAGCCAAGTTTTGATACAAAACGCTATATTATTGTATTTTTACGCTTTTAACCCCTCATTTTCCCTGAACTTCATAGCCCTCCCCACTAGTAGAGGGCGTGTTTTTAGATTGTTGGATAATGGGTAAATACTCATTTCCGCTCCTCTTCAGTAGCCTATAAAACAACACTATATCTGAAGGAAAAATTACTCTTAAAAGAACTCGCTGTCGGTCCAAAAAGTCAGGTTTACCAAATTTACCTATGGTCCCGTTAAAATATCCTCAAGCAACCTATTAAAAACTGTTCAGGGGACTGGTTAGAACTTGTAGGATGTTTAATTGAAGGTCGGAAATCAGTATTTACTGAGAAATAAAAGTCTTAAAATGCGCTATGTTTTACGGGAGGGTCTGTACGCCGCCAGGAAGTTTAGCTTCCCCTATAGATGTATTGACAAATGGAATGGGCTGGAGGAGGAGGTGGTAGGGGCAAGGAACATCCATATTTTCAAGAAAAAATTGGATAAAAAGTAGACTGAGAGACGGGACAACACGAGCTTAGCTCAACTCCTGTAAACTACAATTAGGTAAATACATACGCGCGGCCCCCCCACTGCCCAAAATGTGCAAATATTATATTAGATTAACCTACCCTAACCTAACCCTAATATAATACTGTATAGTATAATACTGTATAGTATAATACTGTATAGTATAATACTGTATAGTATAATATAATATAATATAACATAACATAACATTTTGGTCAAATTGGATTTTCGGTCACGTAGCCTAGGCCTATGTGTTTTTTGTATTATAATCCTTTTCTCATCAGTTCCTTCAAGGACCTTCATTGATTAGTGTGTTTTAAGGTGTTTTTCCTTCTGGAAATTCATATTTAGGCCTACCCATTATTTTGCAATATTAAAACATGCCCCCTAAAACCATATTTTGTCATTACCCTAACCTAACAACCTAACCTAACCTGGAGGCTGCCGCCCCCAGACCCCCGCAGGGTTAGTATTGATATAGAATATGACAAAATACTAAAACTACGGTAAAAAAAAAAAAAATATTAGTTCTCAGCTGATCCAAGATGGCCGCCATCACCCTTATTTAACCCACAAAGTCTAAGGAAAAATAATTTAATATGCAGCAGTAAAGACATAGCCTAGGCTATATTGTGGTGACTAGCCTAATACTCTATGACAAAGCTATAATATACATTTAGAACATTATATCCCATACGTGACCTAAAATCCAGCTTGTCCAACATTTTTGCCTGAACTAGCCTAGCTAGGCCTAGTCATTGTTTATCGGACAATATAAAGATGATGTAATTAAATTCATACATCGATTTTATCGTGGCCTGCCGCCTACAGGTTTCTTATACCATGTATTTCATTCCTATATGTGTCTAAATGCGCGTAAAAATTTAGCCTAGGCCTATTACTGATCCTGAAAAAAACAAAATATCCCCCATACCGCCTACGTCGCAAGAGGCGGGTGGCTTTGTTTACATCCGCCGCGAACTTGTGCAAAAGAAGAAAACGTTTGGGAAAATTTGGTTTTTGCCCCCTACTGTTTAAATATCTGACGATTTCAATAAATCTTGGGGGGGGGTGAGGGGGGGGGCTTTTTCCCCCCCCCCCCCCCACATATTTTGTATCCAACGGCAAACGGTTATGGCCAAATAGTTATTTTTCGCGAGTGAAAGGACGTGTTTTTAGATTGTTGTATAATGGGTAAATATGCATTTACGCCTATTTTCACACATCAAGACACCCTTACACAACTCTAAACTACATAAAAACAATCGAAACGATTTTTTAGCAATTTAATTACATCATCTTTAAATTGACCTGTTTAGGCCTATCTATTAACTGTTCAGGGACCCTGCGTGACCCATAGCGCATTTTAAGACTGTTATTTCTCAGTAAATACCGATTTCCGACATTCAATTGAACATCCTACAAGTTCTAACCAGTCCCCTGAACAGTTTTTAATAGGTTATCCTACTTGAGGATATTTTAACGGGACCATAGGTAAACATTTTTCATCAAAATTTTCCGGAAGCAGTTTTACGTTGCCTTAGGCTTAGCCTATAGCCTAGCCTAGGCCTATAGGTCTAATGACTTGAAAGTATCCTACAACATCAACAAAATAATGAATTTCAGTGGCTTATGTGCACTTAAAAAACACTGAAATGCAACAAAAATCAAAGATACACCTACAAATTATTTTCTTTCTTCTTTGGAAGTTTGGAGTTCACCTTCGGCGCTTCGGATTTTCTTCTTCTAGGAATGGTCGACAACTCGACAAGCAGATATCGTCGCTGACCTCGCCTTTATATCGGCTTCCTTCCTCAAGGACAAAATGTGAGCTAGTATACTGTAGTAGGTTCATTATAGTAAAGCCAACATTCTTGATTATTAACGATTCTCGATTACTCTAGGCCTATAACTAAATAAATGACTAGAGTAATCGAGTTGATATTTCTACCGCTTGGGAGGAGTCAGTCAGGGAATAGCCCTCTTTAGTTACAGAGGTTAGGAGTCACAACTTCTGGTCTACCTATAATGAATGGACTAGTAGGAAAGAAAATTCAAAGAAGTTCTTTAGATTATGGAATAACGGAGTAAAGAAAGGAAAAGAGCTTAGGTATATTATTACTTTTCTCTCATTCAATCCCACCCTCTCTCACTACCTCCCATCCTCTCTCTCTCTCTCTGTCCATACTTTCCTTAAGTATTCCTTTACTGCTTCCATTCGCTCAGTCACATAACCTTCCGTCCTCATTTCCTTCTAATCCTATTACATATGCCACTCCCATATCATCCCTGACAAGAGTAAGTATATGAGGGTATAGGGACTAGAGCTGAAGTCCAACGTTGGGAGCGAGTTGTTGTTGTTGTTGTTGTTCCCTAAGCTGCCTGGCCGAACAGCCCCGAGTCCCTGAGAAAGGCCATGGCCACGATCGGGCTTTCCCACAGAGCTCTCATTGAGTGTAGATTGTGTTGTTGGCGTAAGTGGTTGTGTGAAATGCAGTCTTCTATGATGTGTTTAATGGTATGGGGTGCTGTGTTACATCCCGGGCAGGTGTCGACAACGGAGTCATCCAGTCTCTTCTGATAGCTCAGGAGAGCTGGATGGTGTCTGCATCTCAGCCTGGCCAGGTGGACTCTGTCCTCGCGAGGAAGGGAGGATTCGGAAGGATGGATTTCGGGAGGTCGTGCATGCAGCTGCGTGTTGTCTGTGAGTGAGTGGATGGATCGGTGAGAGATATGAGTATGGATGTGCTTCTGGAAGTTGGTTCGGGGTGGGCAGGGAGGGAGAGAGGACAATAATTGTGTGTGATACCGTGTGCTGGGTGTTGTTTTGATATTTCTTGGTGTCTGTGGGTGTGTTGCCATGTAGTTTAGTGGGTGGTCTTGGTTCGTGGAGGCTGCTGCCAGGAATTGAGTGCCTCTCATGTCCAGATGGTCTTTGACTTTGAGGATTTTGGTTTCTTGATGTAGGTGATCTGTGGGTGCAGTAGCTGTGCAGCCTGTAATGATCTTCAGGGCTTTGTTTGAATAGTCTGTAAGGTCTTATGATGTGTTTCAGCTAGGTTAGAAGCCCAGGCTGGGCTTGCGTATTCCATCACTGATCTTATGTATTGTTTATATACTGTGGTGGTAGTTTCTTTGTTGTGTCCAAATTTTGTGTGAGCAAGTGACCTGAGGGCGTTAAGTCTGGGTGTCAGTTTCTTTTTAATGTTTGTGGTGTGCTGTTTGAATGTCATACGAGTATCATATGTTACTCCTAGGATTTTGGGTGTGTGTGTATGTGTTAGGGGTGTGTTGTTTATGGTGAGTTGAGGGATGTATTCGTGTTCTCCTGTCCAACTTGTGAGCAGGGTTGCGGTGGATTTGGCTGGGGCTAGATTAAGTCTGTTTGTAGTGCACCAGCCATGTAGTGTGTTGAGATAGGGTTGAAGGAGATCTGTTGCTCTTTTTGGGTCATGGTGTGTGTGCATGTGAGTGTTATGTCATCTGCATAGGAGGCTAAGTTTATTTGGGGCGTATTGGGTGTAGTTATATCGTGCATGTACAGATTGAAGAGTGCGGGCGATAGGACGGATCCTTGTGGGACTCCGTTTGGAAAGTTTCTGATTTTAGATGACTGACCGGCAAAAGATACGTGTGCACATCTGCCTGCTAGGAAGTTGGCCAGCCACCGTTTTGTGTTGTTGTGCATGTTTGTGTTGTAGATTTTGTTTGTTAGGTTGTGGCGGGGGATGGCATCGAAGGCTTTACTAATGTCGAGTGTGGCTAATAGTGATCTGTGTGGTGGTCTAGCTGAATTGATGCCGTCGAAAGCTCTTTGTGTAAGGTCTGTGAGAAGAGTGTTTGTGGAGTGCAGTGGCCTAAAGCCATGTTGTGTTGGAGCTAGGGGTAGGTCAGGTGTAATTAGTTGTAATACTAGGCGTTCCATGACTTTGGAGGGGGAGCAAAGGAGTGTGATGGGGCGGTGCGAGGAGGGTAGCGTGGGGTCTTTGTTGGGTTTGGGGAATGTGATGATGATACCATGCTTCCAAATGTCTGGTATTGTGTTGTGTGAATAGCTGTAGTTTGATATGTTAGTGAGTGCTTGTATGCCTTGTGGTCCCAGGTGTCTGAGGTGTATGTTGCTTATGTTGTCTAGGCCACAGGCGGGTGAGTGCTTGAGATTGTTGATGATATGCTTTGTCTGGTGATTGGTGAAGGGTGTATAGTCAGGGTCTGTGGGGAATTGTCTCTTACGTCGGATGACACGTCAGTCGTCTTTGTGAGGTTTTAGGTGGCTGACATGTGAAAAGTGATTGATGAGAGTGTTTGCTTGTTGTTTACATGAAGGAGTAGAGTCTGTTGTTGTGATTGCAGCATGTGATTGTGTTGTGTTGCTGTTGGAAAGTGTGATGCTGTTTAGTGTTTTGTATTAGTTTTTTGGGGTTTGTTTT
The DNA here is from genome assembly GCA_032716605.1 of Paralithodes platypus. Taxonomy (NCBI): domain Eukaryota; kingdom Metazoa; phylum Arthropoda; class Malacostraca; order Decapoda; family Lithodidae; genus Paralithodes; species Paralithodes platypus. The sequence continues at coordinate 63,544,056 of CM064492.1, forward strand.
GTGATCAAGTGTTTGTAGGAAGTTATTCCAATTTAGTTTTTGTTGTTCTTGTATTTTGTTGTTAGTTTGGGTGTTGAGTGCTTGAATTTGCTGTGTGATGTCTTGTGTGTGGGGTGCTGGGGAGTGTTTCAGTATGTCGCGTTGTCTGATGAGGTTTTGAATTTCTCGTGTGAAGTTGGGGTTGTGTCTTTTTCTGTTACCTCTTGGAATGTGTTTCTTGTCAGCGTTTTGGATAGTTTTATTGAGTATGTGTACAGCATTGTTGATGTTAGTGATGGGTGTACTGTTTAGAGTTGTGAAGTGTTGTTCTGTCTCATTTGTGAATGCTTCCCAGTTAGCTCTTTTATAATTGGTGTATGTGTGTTTGTGGCTAGCTGGGGTGAGTCTGGTTTTGGTGGTGATAATGATCGGGAGGTGGTCAGAGCCTAAGGTTCTGACCACCCTCCAGGATGTTGTGGGGGCGAGTTCTGGGGAGCAAAAGGTGATGTCTGGAGATGATGGGTTATAGAGGGCTTGGTGAGGAATATGGGTATGTTGATGGATGTCGTTAAGGATGATGAGGTTATCTGTTTGGTTTTGTAGTACCAGCCCTCTGTCTGTGTCGGGGTTGTCGACAAACCAGGCCGACGTCTTGGCGTTGAAGTCACCACCCAGGATGATGTGTGGGTGTGTGGGGTGTTTGTGATGTGTTGTAAGTGTGGTCTGTATTCATTTGGTACTGTAGGGGATGTTTGGGGAGGGATGTATGTGTTTATGATGGTTATGTTGGAGTTGTTGCCAGTGCGTATTTTAATTGACTGTATTTCTGTTGTGTTATCATTTGGGGGGAGGAGTGATTTGGTTTGTACACTGGTTACTATGTATGATATTTCTTTGTGTACCAGGGTGATGAGTCCACCGCCCCCGCCGACAGCCCGGTCTTGTCTGATGGTGGTGAAATTATGAAATGTGGGTGTTTTTTGTGTTGTGCAGAGTTTTGTTTCTTGTAAGATGGCAATGTGTATGTTGTGTTGTTTGATGAAGTGTGAGAGTTCGTGTTTCTTTGTGTTGATGCCATCTATGTTCAGTTGAAGAATGTTAATGTTATGTGCACAATGTATGTTGGGTGCTGCTGCATGAGGATGGGGTGATGGGGGGGCTGGGGGTGGGGGTGAGGGTGAGGGAGGGGCTGGAGGTTGGGATGGGTGAGGTGGGGGTTGGAATGGATTAGGATGGGGTGTGGTGTGTTGAGTTGAGGATGTGGATGGTATGGGAAGGTTAGGTGGGTTAGGGAGGAGAGGTGGACGGGTTTTAGGGGGGGAGTGGATGATATGGGAAGGTTAGGTGGGTTGGGGAGGAGAGGTGGACGGGTTTTAGGTGAGGGATTTGACTGGGAGAGGGAGGGGCATGAGGAACAGGTCCAGGTGTTTGTGTAGTGTTTCTTGGAGGCAAGTGTTGTGCAGGTGAAGTGGGTCCAGTTCCCGCATGAATTGCAGAGAACTGAACCCTTAGTATGGCGACTCGAAGTGATGGGTTTTGAGCAAGTTGGACATATGTATGTGAACGTGGGTCCTGGGTTGCTCTCAATGTCTCCGGCTAGAAGAAGTCTTCGAGAAATGACAGCCGGAGAGTCATTTCTCGGTGTAGGAAAAACTGTGTGATGTGTGTGTGTGGTGTGAGAGGTGTGGAAATTTCCGGCGCGACCGAAGCCGCTCCAAGGACCCGTGCCCCCAGGGAGGGGGCAGGGGATGGTTGTGACGGTTTGGCTCCCGAAACTGCTCCCCGCGGCCGGCATCCGGTTTTCCTCCACTGGTCGTTGATTTTGTCTTCGGCTGTGGAGGGTCGGCAGCCATCCGCGGTTGGCAGCCTCGGGAGGTGGCCCCACGGCGTAGACGCCGCCACATCAGGACATGGGGAGCGAGTAGGCTATATAGTCTACCATATGTTTATAATGACAGCACCGAGACCGATGCGGAAAAAGATATAGGAGTTGTGATAGATGTCTTTCTCTGACCGCTTAGCTTGAAAAGATTAACACAATCACTACGGCAATTGTCATATGACAATTGCTTGGTCTGCACTGTAGCCTACCATACGGGGCCATTTTGGACTAATAGTGACCTTCATTCCCAGCACAATTTCATGTATAAACAAGAGCTAGAACGTATTTCAATTATATATCTCTGAAAGTAGAGGAATAGACCTTTCCAATCTCACCTGAATCATGTATGTACGACCACTGGTTGTCATGCAACAATATTGCATATGTAGGGCTAAATCGGTAAAATTTAGCAATTTTGAGCAGTTTTCGCGATTCCCAAGTCTACAGGGGAGATTGAGATGTCTCACCGCGACCTCAGTATATGCCCAGACACGGCAGGCTATGGATAGAAGGGTTCCGCTCTGCTTAGACTCGCTTGCCTGCCTCCCAGGCATTGTAGGCTACAGTTGGCCAAATAAGTCTAGTCTCCGCTGTCATTACGTTTTGCTCGCTGTATGCTGTATTAATATCTGTCAGATGTTGAATAGGGTGTGTAAAGATAGGAACATGCTTGTACATCTCACTCAAAACGATGATTAACCCGGGAGCTGCTGGGAGACTCTTATGAGTTCCCCGGCGGACTGAGGGAAGACTCTTAACCCGTGCAGCCCCAGCGACGCGTCTGACGCGTCGGCGATGTATGTAACGCACAGCCCCAGCGACGCGTCTGACGAGTCACCCTAATTGCTCCGACCGTAACCTCAGGTGTAGCCACTCGAGAGGGCTCAGATTTGTATGGGAACTGTGTACGTATCCCACGCAACCGTGCCGATGGTTGAAAACTCTCAAAGTCCACGTGCGTGCGCGTGAGCGCGCAATAACCTGGTTTTTTGGGGTAATTCTCTTCAATTTTTTACTCTTGTAAAATACGTTTTCGGGGACCATTCTTTAAGCTTTTTGAGCGTTTTTTTGTGGTTTTCCTTCATTCCTAACCCATTCGCTATTGTTTCTGGAATAAAACCATTTTTTGAAAACCGGCCGGGTTCTGGTGAACAAACATTACAAAACTAGCCGGGGCTCCACGGGTTAAGAGTCAGAGAAAAAGAATAAATTTTAAACATCGAAAAAAAAAAATATATTTTAATTTTTTTATTTTTTTATTTTTGTTTTGCCCTTGGGCCATGCAAAATATCAGTCCTCTACCTCCCCTCCTTCCCCACTTTCCTCACCTCCTTCAGTTATCACCTATTTTCCCTGTTATTCCCTTATTCTGAGGTATATTTTCGTGCTAACATTAGCGAGTTGCAAGCAGGGCATTGTCATCACTGTTAGCAAGCGAGTGCAAGAGAGAGAGAGAGAGTATCGATCGACAGTGTCTCAGTGGCCTTGGGGGAATTTGGCGGGAAAGGAGCTTGCCTCACCCATACATTATGCAACTCCCGGCCTGTATCGCCGATTTTGACCATCCAAACGCTGTTTTCACTCGTTTTATTGTTGTAACAGGTTAATACTTTTATAATCAACCTATAATAGGCGCATATGGATAAGTATTAATGCTATTTATGGTAAAATGAATATTTTAGTGATGGAAACAGCTCAAATACATGCGCACAGGCAGAGGTGTCTAATTACCCCCATGCGCACTTAAGAGGTTAATGCTTAAATAGTACCGATATAGCCTGATGCCAATTATTGAAAGAAATATACTTGGTGCTGCGACATCACTTATTTGGCCGACTGTACTACACAGAATTTTGGCGATTGTTGTATGAAAATTACCGCAGTGATGTCCGTATTTTTTTTATATATTATGCCCGCAGTCATTGAGTTAACCCCTTCCTCACCAGTGACATCTTTTTTATTATATTCTGGCAACTATTAGACAATTTCATGCAGTTTAGAAAGGGCCTACAGCAATTAGCTAACAGGCTTCGAACTATCTCACTTAATCCATTTTACTACCACAGATCCTACTTAAACTGCACAACATCGTCTAAATATATCTAACAAATTATTAAAAGGACGTCGCCGGTACAGAAGGGGTTAATAAGGCAAACAAAATTGTAGGTCTGATCAGAAGAACTTTTATACATCTAGATCCAACAATCTTCAAGGTTCTATGCACAGCTATAGTGAGGCCGCACATGGAATATGCAAATCAGGTCTGGTGTCCTTACTTTATAAAGGATGTAGACGCATTAGAGAATGTAGCCTACAACGTTGGGCAACAAAGCTAGTATCCTAGGACCTTACCTACAAAGAGAAACTTAGGAAGCTGAACCACCCACCCTGGCCTATAGATCTAGGAGCAATCAGATAGACGCATACAAGATCATTAATCAGAAGTATGATTAAGACTGTACATAGGGAAGATGATGTTACCCGAGGAAATACAAAGAAAATGTTCAAGTCAAGGACAAGACTCAATCTCAGGAAGTACTCAAATAGGATTGTAAACAATTGAAATGAATTGCCAGAGTGGGTGGTGAGTGCTGCAACAGTGAAGCAGTTTGAATCTCTCTTCTATATAAGGTGTGGATGGGCCAGGAGCAAAAGTTCAGTTACAGGGCACATATAACCACACACACAGCCAACACTGTAGTGGTGACCAGGCTATAGAGCTAGTCACAGGCATAGGCCTCTTCCAGAATGACATCTGTGAGTATCTGAGTTCACTTAATTCCACCTCTCGGTCCCTATGAATTGCCTATTTGCCTATATGCCATACATCATACATGATACCCTTAGGTAACAGGTAACACAAGATAATATCTCGTGTTACCAATATGTAAGCCTATTCACTGTAACCCTCGCTGCATTTGCTAGATAAATATCTAGTATTAGAAAATAGATAGTATATCGTGAGCTTGTGCTTAACCTAAGAAGCGCGATAGGCCTAATGGAAGTGTCTGTAGCCTACAGCGCACGCGATAGGCCTCATGGAAGCGAGCCCATGAAAATATACCCCCAAAATGCTCCACAGGCACTCAAATGGAAGTAATATTTTATTAGGTAGTATATAAGCACTCTTTAGTACCTCCTTCCTCTCACCTACATGTGTCCCCCTCCCTTCCCTCCCATTCCCCCCTCCTCAATTATTGGGATTATTCCTCTTATTTTCGTCAATCGTCCCTTTACCTGCACGAAATATGACGAGTCATGGTCTCCCACACTCCCTCCTACCTTTCACATGCACGGATGAGAGCTGGGAGGCTCAGTTTGCCTTCAGCAGGTCCAGGAAGAACACATACCTATGTTGCACTCTCTCCCTCACTTCCCTCCGCCATCTCCTGCCACACATATAAGTTTTTCACTAGATATTTGCTGTTCACCTACAGTATATATTTGCTGCTCTTCACTGTTCATATGTTCATCATATCAGTACAATAAATGCACATGGAGCAGCAATAATTCTTTATATGGTAAATATAACAAATTCTGTCAGAATCAAAGTATTTTTTCGCATCGGCTACGCAGGCTTTTAAAAAAACATCAATGGTGCGCTCCTCGGGTTAAACCTTTAACTGTGTTGATAGTGTAATGGTTAGTGCACTGAATTTCGGTGTGAGTATCCTAGGTTCGAATTCTTGGCACATGTATTCATTAATTTAATTGATTTAATTAATTAGGCTTATTTCAAATTATTTATAAGTTAGTTGGTGGGTTGGTGATAATATGAATATATTCAGGTTCAGAAGTAATTTCTAGCGAGGCCTTCCCTTGTGGTTAAGGCCCCATCAAATACTCTTTACATTCGTGTAATCATTAGGCTATCATAGTGCAGTTGGGTTTAAGTACTTGCTCAGATTAATATCCAGTATTCGAGAATGGATAATATTATTATGTTTTCTCCACTAACCAACTTTACTCCTGTTATGCCCTGATTTTATACAGGATTAACTTGGTATAGGTGGGTTCAGCAGGACTGGACTATGGGACTTCATGCACAGAACACAAATGGAAGCAATAGGGAGCATAAATAATATCAGAGTAAATGGTTTATAATGCAGCTTTATTCTCCGAAAAACACTGGTAGAATATTGGTTATATGTGCATTCGAAACAATGGCAAATTGGGTAAGTCAGGTGCATACTTTTGGACTTTTATAATCTCTTAGCACTGCTCGCGGATTTGGATAGAGTTCTTTCGCTTCCCACTTCCAACGTTCAGGAATTATTCTTCTGATCACCTTACTTCAACAATACGTAGGTTACGCAAATCACTAGTTATCTTGAGCTGGTGTGTCGGGGGTTAACAGTGACTCCGTGGCCGTCCAAGTTGTCCGGGAGTGTAGAGAAGTTTACAGTTGGGCTATCTTGTCCTAGCCGGTGATGACACGCCGATATGGTACTCCTACTGAAAGCCTTAAATGCCTCTGTCCTCGGCACAGCCAGAGCGACAATGGATCGAATTAACGTAAGACAGTCGGGAGAAGCGACTCTTCTTATCTATTCTGGCCTAATGGGAGGTTCGGGGCGTGTGGGCGGCTTCTCGCATTTCGGTCAAACACACAAATGTTGCCCAGGAATCTTTCTCGCCAAGTCTTCTCCTAAACTCGCGTAATCCCTTCTAACATAACAAGATCTTTCTACCTTAGACCAGTTATGAGTTATGATTGCTCGTAAACCCAAAGTAGTGGCGAGGCCGGCTGGCAATACGTTTATGAGACAATCAAAATAATTCGTAAATCGGTTGTTCACAGATAATATAATCTTGCCCTTGGTTTCCCAGTTGCAAGAAAATATTCGTCAAGGATTGATTCACTTCCTCACAGATGCACTTTGATCGCGGGCACCGAATATCACTGTATATCCTGAGGGTCGAGCGTTTTGTAAGCATCCACGAAAGCGTCGCATACGTTACGTGGACTGTCTACTGTTCAACTGACGCGCTTTTGCGCGGGAAAAGTTTATATAGTTTATATAGGTCAGGGGGTATTTCGACTGCTCTAGATTTGGGATGTCGAAGGGGAAAACAAATTAATTTAATCCTTTTACTTAGGAGGGTAATGAAAAAGGTCTAGTATAAAGTTAGTATGTAGGCCGCAATATGGTTCGACATTTCGGACATCTTTACTCTAAGACAAATGACTACGAGGGGGTACAGAGGAGGATGTTGGGGAGGGGAAAACTAGTTTGCTCGGCGCCTTCCGGCTCAGGCGGTAAGGCAGTATACGTTAATATTTTATTCAAGTAACCTTCTCTGATCTAGCTGATATACTATTAGGAATCTAAGACGGGTTAAGGGGGACTTTGGGGGTTAGATAGGAACGGGATAGGAATAGGATTTAGGCTGGAATTAGAACTTGGAGGTTGGTATAGGTTAGAGGCACCCGGGATTTCTGGCAAGAATTTGGTGGGCATTCAGGATGCCTGTAGGCCTGCGCGAGGGGGGACAGATGCACTGGCCGAAGGATGGGGGTATCCTCGTGGGTTGGATGCCAGCTGGGCCTTGAATATTGAGGTATGGCGTTTTTTACGTTAATGGGGTTACTATATTAGTTAAGGGTATTGGGGGTTATATATTTCGTTATGATTGATCATTGAATCTAGCTCTCACTCACGAGACTCCCTCGTGGGTATAATGAACCGTATTTTGTAAAAAAATGCAAGTCAGGAAGAGGGACCTTGCCCTCTTCAAGGGGAATGAGGGGGGGGGACTAGCTTCACACGCTTTATTTTACTGTCCCAGGTTGTAGTGGTGGTTAGTGAGGTTAGAGGATAGGTAAAGGAGGTACCAGAATAGGTTTGTACTCTCTGTTTACGGAAGCTTGAGAAATGACTTACTCGGCACGAAATAAAACATCCTGATGGCGTCTTTTTAGGGGAGGTTGTGAATTTGGGGTTGGTATGGGAGAGAAGAATGACAGGGCGACTCAAAAGGTTACAACTGGGCACGCTGTTGCTACACAAAGTATTGGTGGACAAAAGAGAGTTAACTTAGGAAATGTTGACATGCATGATTGACGGTATTTTAGCCGTTGTTACGCTGGCCAGCTTGCCAGAATGTACTCGTACTCGCTAGCGCTCGCCAGGGCAGTGAAATGGGCTATAATAATCGTAGAACGATGTTCTTTCTTTCTTAGTGTTCATGTTGTCACAGACAGATCAGTGTTTGCCTTTATTCTTGTCTCAGTTGTTAGTGACACTTGGAAGTATTTTATATCATTGATAGAGTTATAAGATATGTAGTGTGTTAGTTGCAAGAAGAGAGAGAGAGAGGGAAGAGCGAGGTGGTAGTATGTGCGTGTGTATGTACGTGTGCATTCCTCGCTTGGGCGGGGCCACCCGCTCGTGATTGGATGGCGGGCCTGGCGTGTCATATGACGCCTGCTCTTCATGACCTAGTTGTCTGTGATTGGAGGCCGCTGTCTTAGCTCGGTAGTGGGGGGCTCCTTCCCGCGTCTCTCCTGAGAGCTTGGTATGTTGTGCTTGGTCCTAGACGTCCCTTGCATTCTGTCCCCAATCTAACCCTCTTTACTGCTGTTCCTCTCTCTGAATTCCTTCTTTCCAATACTTCTTATCTTTATTTATTTACTCATCCCTTCTGGTTCTGCATACGACTTCCATAGTCGGCCAGTCGTATTACCAGCACCAGTTCTCACATATATGTTTTGCACTAGCTTTAGGGATTATTAGAGTCATAGTCATATGGAGTTATATTATTGGGTGCTTCTAATTATTGGGTTGTTCTTTGTTACTATTTAATGCTAGACAGTGGAGGGTATCTTTGGTCGTTGTCTGAGTTATGTACATGGCAAGTCAGAGCCTGTACGACTTCGACGGAGCTAGGTAGCCTGTAACCCTTGTGCATATTTTTCCTTTGCGAGCGTAGCAGTATACAAGCGAAGGGCTTTTGCCTACTCTTGCTTGTATGCTTGCTACCTCATTTTGTTGACCTTTGTGGAGCGCCAGGGTAAGACCAGATACTTGAGATCTGGACTTACCAAGAGAGCCTCCTAGTCACTTAACGTAACATAAGGGAAATCTGTTCAGGGAGACAGTAGGCTACGAGCATGCTTGAGCTCTGCCTAGGCTCCTTGTACCTTTTATGCCGCTGCTAGACTTTATTAGTAAGAAAGACAGCATTGTGTTTATTAACTTTAACTGCGTATGCTTTAGCAATTATTCACATATTATTTTAGCCTAGGTTGATGCATGGTGCACAACCCAGTTTGGCTGTTCTTTTGGCTAAGGAAGTACTGTTTTTGAGTGGCTGTTATTAGTGCTGTCACAGAGTTGTTGCACTCCCTTGTTTTATATATATGTATCCTACTTGTTGGTGTATTTAAGATACACGCTTTGGTGTCCTGCCCCTGCATTATTTCTGTTCTATATTCGACGAGCATCTTAGAGCATCAGACGTTTTCAGAAGATTCCATATCTCTTTGCTGTAGGACTAGACTTCCAGTGTTTTCATAGAGCATTGAAGAGTTTAGTGTTGAGTTCAGACTCACACTAAAGTTAACGTAAGTATATACTCCTTTATTAAATCTTGTTATAGTATATTTAAGCATTGTTATTACTTGAGAGCATTTTATTAACGTAAGTAGCCTACTCCTGTTGTGAGTAGGCTTTGCCGTCACCGGAAAGCCTTTGTAGAAGTGCACTAAACCCAGTTAATTGATACCCCGTTATCCAGTAGATTAACTCTGGAGGGTTTTAAGTGTTTTGTTCACCGGCTTAATAGTTCGAGGGTTTGGAATTAGCGTACCATTGTTGCAGATATAGCCTATCTTCTAGTCCAATATTAAGTGCCCTTGTTTATTTCGTTGTGCCGGTCGTAACACATGGCGACCTTAGTCCAGTATATAGTGAACTGAATATTGCAGTTTTTTTTTGGAGAAATCTTATTGCCATTTTGGGTTGAAGTTATTTCTCGCAGTGTTGGCAGTGGACATTGTTTTGAGGATATATGGAACTTGTTGGAGTTTATTGGTGACCTAGTATTGCACTTAAAAACATCTTCAAATATTTTTTGGTGAATAAAGCTATGCGAGAGTTTGGCTACTTTTGTCTTGACTTGGCAATTTTTTGTTGTTGACTCCATCATGTCACTGGACGGGTCTGAGCATAGTGAGGGCACAGTGCGAGAGACAGGCGAGGAGGTGGAGAAGGTGGAGTTGTTAGACGGCGTTCGGGTGGTGAACGATGAGGAGGATGCTCGGAGGTTTTTGGAGGAGCCTGTGACGGCGGACCGGGTGTCGGGACTGGACTGGTACGGACTGCAGTGTGTAGCCACGGTCTTAGGGTTTTCTGGTACTAGCGGTTTGTCAAGAAGTGAGCTGGTTACCTGTGTGCTGGGTGGGGTGCATGGGGGTTCGGGTGGAGCGGGAGCTGGGGCACCTTCGCCCCAGCCCCCATTCCACTCAACTCCTATCATGGCCCCCCCTCGGGTTCCGGAGCCGAGTACGTTCCCGCAGGCCGATGTCCGCTGGCGGTTGGGTATGCCTCTAGGTGACTCACGGGGTGGGTCCCTGGTAGTAGCACCCCCTCTTCAAAGTTTGTCTCCCGAGATGTTGTTCCAGCTCGAGCTCGCCAAACGTAAGCAGCAGGAGCGACAGGCTGAGCTTGAGCTCGAGCAGCGAAAGCATGAGGCTGAGCTCAAGCAGCAGCAGCAGCAGCGAGAGTCTGAGCTCAAGTATAAATATCAGGCTGAGTCTGCAAGGTATTGTGCCGATATTGACCTAGAGAAAACTCGTGTAGAGGTGACGAGGAACCGGGTCGTCCAGGGGGGTCGACCCTATGACCAGTCCCTGTCGCATCTACTAAAGTTGGTTCCAGAGTTTGATGAGTTAGGAGTTACAGAATTCTTTCTCCGTTTTGAGAAGAAGTGCCGGGAGCACCAATGGCCCGAGGAGAAGTGGGCAGCCCTTGTTTCTTCACGATTGACGGGGAAAGTACTCAAGGCGTACGATGCTTTGCCCCTAGATTCCTGTGTGAATTATGAGGCGTTGAAAGAGGCTGTCCTGAGGGCATATGAGTTGCAGCCAGAGACCTATAGGCTGAAGTTTAGGGCTGTTCCTAAGAGAAAGGAGAGTACTTTCCAGGAACACGCTAGAGACCTATCCGATGCATTTGAGAATTGGTTGAGGTCGGAGAAGGCAAATACTTTTGATGCAGTGAAGCAATTAGTGTTGTTAGAACAATTTTTCAAATGTACTGGCAGTGACTTGACTCTTAACCTGAAAGAAAAGCAACCTAAAACTCTGCAGGAGGCAGCTGAGCTGGCTGACCTCAGGTTGTCATTGATTCGTGGGTGCGGGTCTGCACAGAGAGCTGAGGCAGGTAACCAGGGGCGTACCACTCCACCCCCCCGAATTAAGGACACAACTAATTACCCATTTAAGAGTACTGGTGCCAATTTTGATCCCAAGTCGAAACCCTTCCCGTTAAAGAAAGGCCAGGGCCCTTCCTCACCTCAAAGGAAGTCCAAGAGCGAAGTGGAGTGTTTCAAGTGTCATGAGAAGGGGCATATTGTGCGCTCATGTCCGAGCACACTGCCTACAGCAGTGGTGTCACTAGTGAGCAACATCGGTGTGTCTTTGAGGTATTCCGCGTTTGCCCGGGGTAAAATGTCGGTTGCGAAGTCACAGTCGGTGCAGAAGCGGCCGGATGGCTCGTCACCCGTCCGAGATGGTTTTTGCGGTCATAGGGGGCACGGCACTGTGAGGGGGGATGGTGTGGAGCATAGGCTTGAGTTGCTGCATGATACGGGCGCTTCCCAGACACTTATTAAGAACTTCACTGGCAAGCCTACTAACGCGGCTCGGGTTGTGGTGGTTCAAGGTATCAATGCTACGCGGTCTTACCCGCTGGTCAGAGTGGAGCTTGAGGTGGACGGTGTGACACGGGAGTTGGATGTGGGTGTTGTGGAGAAATTGCCAGTTGAGGGGGTCGACCTCCTTCTCGGTAACGACTTTGCGGTGCCTACTTCCGAGGTTCCACCCTTAGTCGTTGCCGAGAGGGCGGCCGACACGAGTAGGGAGGGGCAAGAGGGGCTCGAGAGGTGTCAGACGCAGCAGATGGCGTGTGCTGTCACCAGATCTCAGTCCGCTCAGGTGTCACAGCCTAGTACCCAGGTTTCAGACCAGCGGAGGAAGGGTCGGAAGGAGAAAGTCAAGGCTGGTGGTCGGGTTGAGAGTTTGGACCCAGCGACACTCCTTGGTGACTCGGTACTTGCACCAAATTTGAGCTCCGGAGTGGCCCCAGAACCTGTCCCCCCTAGTGACATTGTAGGGCGTGATGGCACTCCGCGACAGAGTAGTTCCCAGGTGCAACTAGAAGATCTTAGTCTTGAGAGTTGTGGGAACGGGGCTATTGAACTCGATGAGGACGGGGAAGCAGGTCATGTGAACCTGTTGAAGGAGTTTGTGAGGCGCCCACCTGAGCAGCCTACTGTCCCTGTGTGGGTCTGCAGCGGCCAAGGTGGAGAAGGAGAGGGGGGCAGTGAGGCACAGGTGGTGGAAAGGTGGGATTGTCATGTCTCGGCGGAGCAGTGGGCGGGGAACACAAGTCAAGTGGCTGTGGAAGCGCTTGAGCACCTGCCTGAGCAGCAGTGTGCAGCGATCCAGCACCTGCTCGGTTCATACCCCACTGTTTGTGCCGAGCACCCAGGCCTCACAACTCATGCGGTGCACGATGTTCCGCTGGCAGGTCACTTGGGTGTGAGTAAACTGTTGGCCTCGTTGTTTAAGTTGTTCAAGGTGGGCGACGAGGCTTTGGCATGGTTGTCAGGTCAGGGTCAACCCATGGCTGCTAAGGGTGGTGGTCAGTATCAGGACATTAAGCAGATTGGTGAGGTTAACTATGGACTAGATACGCCCGACCGTCGCATAGCCTCCCAATGCTGCCCTAGTAAAATGCAACAGCCCTACCATAGACCGACTGTATCTGGCCGTGGCGCTGAAGGCGGTGATGCTGCGCCGGCAGGTATAGTCGCAAGGAATGCGGGAGTGCGCATGTACGGTATCGGCGGGGAAGCCTTGGCACTTATGAACTATAGGAGTGACTGCACAGGTGGTATAGATTGTCCCTCTCATGACCTGGCTGTTTTAGGGACAGAGGTGGAGAAGGAGGGAGATTATAATTTAGAAACTGCGGTCCCGGCTGGGTTGTGGGAGGGCACTAAGCATGTTGTTCTTCGAGATAAGTTGCAACCTCTTGTTCCTAAGCGTCAAGAGAAGTTGTTTACTAGGCTGTGGCAGTACGTCCGCATGTTTGTTGATTCTCCAGGCCTGATGTACGGGGTGGCACCCGACATGGAGGCTGGAGACAGTGCAAGGCTCAAATTGGCTCCCTACCGTATAAATCCTGCTCGACAGCCTGTCGTAAAAGCAGAGCTGGACTACATGTTGGAGAAGGGTCTGAGGGATAAGGGATATCGTGAGTGGTCGTTGCCAGTAACTTTGCAACCTGAGTTAAGTGGCAAGATCCGTGTTTGTGTTGATTGCAAGAGTGGTGGTGCATCATCCCTGACAGACGCCTATACCTTATCCAGAGTTGACGACCCCATAGACCGCATCGGGGCTGCCTCGTTTATCACTAAGGTGGAAATAGTGAAAGGTTATTGGCAGGTCCCGTTGCCGGAGAGAGCGAAGAGAAGTGCCAGTCTTGTGATGGACTGGGTAGTTTATCAGTGTCAGGTGTTGTTTTGCTGCCGGAACACAAGTTGGATGTGTGGCATGTTAAGGGCACTGATAATGTTCTGGCTGATTGTTTGTCACGGGAGGGTATGTTTTAAGGAGAACCCTCGCCGTTCAGTCAGTGTTGGTTTGAGTGGAGAAAAATTAGGCTTGCCCCTGTAGTGCAAAGCCGCCAAAAACACTATTAAAATAATACAAAAACCTCACATAAAAACTCTTTCTTTTGATAGTATATAAGTGCAGTATGTTACAGCAAGAATCTAAGACATTCTGAGTTCTTTTGTTCTTAGTAGGCTAGGCTTGTTGAAGCTTGCTCGTTGAGTGTAACATTGTTAAGTGATACTATTATTTTGGGGAAGTGTTGTGTAGATTTTTTTTTTATATAATGAAGTGTTTTATGTTTGGGATTGTGCCTTGTTTTCACAACTTGGGGGAGTAGCTGGGTGATGCGGGGTTGGTGGGCATTCTGTCTGGTCAGATGTGGCGTTTACCTGAGGTTAAAACGTCCCACATCTTGGGCGGGGTGTTACGCTGGCCAGCTTGCCAGAATGTACTCGTACTCGCTAGCGCTCGCCAGGGCAGTGAAATGGGCTATAATAATCGTAGAACGATGTTCTTTCTTTCTTAGTGTTCATGTTGTCACAGACAGATCAGTGTTTGCTTATATTCTTGTCTGTGACACTTGGAAGTATTTTATATCATTGATAGAGTTATAAGATATGTAGTGTGTTAGTTGCAAGGAGAGAGAGAGAGAGGGAAGAGCGAGGTGGTAGTATGTGCATGTGTATGTACGTGGGCATTCCTCGCTTGGGCGGGGCCACCCGCTCGTGATTGGATGGCGGGCCTGGCGTGTCATATGACGCCTGCTCTTCAGGACGTAGTTGTCTGTGATTGGAGGCCGCTGTCTTAGCTCGGTAGTGGGGGGCTCCTTCCCGTGTCTCTCCTAAGAGCTTGGTATGTTGTGCTTGGTCCTAGACGTCCCTTGCATTCTGTCCCCAATCTAACCCTCTTTACTGCTGTTCCTCTCTCCGAATTCCTTCTTTCCAATACTTCCTATCTTTTTCATTTACTCATCCCTTCTGGTTCTGCATACGACTTCCATAGTCGGCCAGTCGTATTACCAGCACCAGTTCTCACATAATTATATGTTTTGCACTAGCTTTAGGGATTATTAGAGTCATAGTCATATGGAGTCATATTATTGGGTGCTTCTAATTTTTGGGTTGTTAGTTGTTACTATTTAATGCTAGACAGTGAGGGTATCTTTGGTCGTTGTCTGAGTAATGTACATGGCAAGTCAGAGCCTGTACGACTTCGACGGAGCTAGGTAGCCTGTAACCCTTGTGCATATTTTTCCTTTGCGAGCGTAGCAGTATACAAGCGAAGGGCTTTTGCCTACTCTTGCATGTATGCTTGCTACCTCATTTTGTTGACCTTTGTGGAGCACCAGGGTAAGACCAGATACTTGAGATCTGGACTTACCAAGCCTCCTAGTCACTTAACGTAATATAAGGGAAATCTGTTCAGGGGAGACAGTAGGCTACGAGCATGCTTGAGCTCTGCCTAGGCTCCTTGTACCTTTTATGCCGCTGCTAGACTTTATTAGTAAGAAAGACAGCATTGTGTTTATTAACTTTAACTGCGTATGATTTAGCAATTATTCACGTATTATTTTAGCCTAGGTTGATGCATGGTGCACAACCCAGTTTGGCTGTTACTTTGGCTAAGGAAGTACTGTTTTTGAGTGGCTGTTATTAGTGCTGTCACAGAGTTGTTGCACTCCCTTGTTTTATATATGTATCCTACTTGTTGGTGTATTTAAGATACACGCTTTGGTGTCCTGCCCCTGCATTATTTCTGTTCTATATTCGACGAGCATCTTAGAGCATCAGAAGTTTTCAGAAGATTCCATATCTCTTTGCTGTAGGACTAGACTTCCAGTGTTTTCATAGAGCATTGAAGAGTTTAGTGTTGAGTTCAGACTCACACTAAAGTTAACGTAAGCATATACTCCTTTATTAAATCTTGTTATAGTTTATTTAAGCATTGTTATTACTTGAGAGCATTTTATTAACGTAAGTACTCCTGTTGTGAGTAAGCTTTGCCGTCACCGGAAAGCCTTTGTAGAAGTGCACTAAACCCAGTTAATTGATACCCCGTTATCCAGTAGATTAACTCTGGAGGGTTTTAAGTGTTTTGTCCACCGGCTTAATAGTTCGAGGGTTTGGAATTAGCGTACCGTTGTTGCAGATATAGCCTATCTTCTAGTCCAATATTAAGTGCCCTTGTTTATTTCGTTGTGCCGGTCGTAACACCGTCGTTAATATAAAAGTATGGAACCTGGTTGAATAACTCAAGTTCAATTATATAACTACATAGGTGCTAGAAACGATCCCCGGAGCATGGGGCTACATACGTTTTATCTTCTTAAATGGAGAGAGAACTAGGTCGCTTCCCTGGATTGCTCTGGAAGGGATCGTATGCAGATTTGTCGTAATTAATTTTATATAAAACAACAGAGATACGAAAACAGAGTAGTGTGGACTGTGGATAAGAAGGGGTGACTGATTAGACGTATAATAGGCGTGGAAAAAGACGGAAAGGAGGAACACCATGGTGAATGGAAAATACTTAACTTACGAAAACAAATGCATGCATGAATGACGGTATTAGTCGTCGTCAAAATAAGGCGAATGGAACCTGGTTGGGATGTACGGAATACGATTCGACATGGGCAGTGCCTCTGTGTCATATCAATATCGATCGGGCAAATTCTGGTTCACATTATATCTTAGGCACTAAACGGAACAGCTGAGCCTGGGGTCGGTGGAGGGATCTTTTTTTGGCCTTCCCTCTTTCAAGGGGAGTGGGAGGGGGACTATAGGTTTGACTCCTGCAAGGAGATAAAGAAAACCTAATATTTAGTAGTGGCCCTGTAATCATTGACGATTATGCCTATTACATAAGGCTACCTCTTCAAACGCTCATAAGCGTAGTTTGAATCTACCGCCGCAGAGCTCAGAGGAACCTTCATCATAAGCACACGCAAGATCACTCATGGTTCGTCTTTATGATTGGGTTCTCACCACGAAAAAACTTCGTAACAAATACAAAATAAAAATAAAATAAGAATAACTATTCATAAGCTTTCCATATTCCGTGGATGTACTTCTGTGGATTCTTGGACCAGACGCTGCCTAGCGCATTTTTCCGCCTTCACTGACATATCAAGTATACCAAAATCCTTAATACATCAACGAATGGGAAGGGGATGGTCGGGAGGGCCCCAGTCGTCAATGATTACGGGGCCACTACAAAATATTAGGTTTTCTTTATCTCCTTGCAGGAGTTAAACCTATAATTTATTAGTGGCCCCTCCATCATTGACGATTATGCCTGATATCTAAGACTGGAGGGGGACATTCGTAATCATATCATAACCATTGCAAATAGAATAGGCAGATAATCAAACAACCACATAGTATTCTTACTTTGTAAAAATAATATATTTATGTATAAACTTTATACAACATATAAAGAGGGGTACAAGCAGGGGCGTGCTTAAAGAAGCCTGCTTGAGGAAAAAGGGTAACTATGAGAATCTGTTCACAGATCTGAAAGTTAAAGGCACCCCACTTAAATTAAGTGGTGACAAATAAAACTTTATGTTTACATGTGCACATATAAACCCCATTATTCTAATGTGTATATTCCTTAAAATTAGACACAAAAAATATAATAAATTCTTGTACTATCGCAGATGTGCTTAATAATAATAATAATAATAATAATAATAATAATAATAATATTTATTCAGTTAGCAATTTACAGAGTTGGTACCACATAGTATGTTACAAATATGACATGTACCAGCCTTGCATAATTCCAACTAAGGATAGCCCAATAAGGCCGTTAGGCGTATTTCCATTGGGGTCCTTGTGGGATTAGGTTAGCTGGGGAAAATGGGGTGGATAAAGAAATAGATACTTTAGAGAAAGTATTTCTAGGGGGTTATTTTAAGATACCTTACATCCTATAGTAAATATCAGTAATCCGTAATCAGTAATAATTTCAGTTTGGTTTGTCTATCTCTTATGTCGTATTTAGTAGTAGACATAAGCTTGGTGCTCCCTTCTCGCAGCTGTCCGGTTCAGGTGTTCCTTCAGGCTACGTCTGAAGGAATACAGTGTTCTCTTTTCACGGACTGACTGGGGTAGGTCGTTCCAGTCTTTGATGGCGGTGAAGAAGAATGTTTGCTTACCCTGTCCTTGGATTCTCGGGACCTTAAAATGAAACATCCTAAAATACTAAAATGCTACTCGGAGTTGCAACTACCGAGAACTCTTAAAATTAAATTGCTGCAACAGTGTATCCCACTTAAAGAAACAATTGTTGTACTACATCCATTGTACCTCAACAACATTTCCCGTAGTCATTACTACAGAGAAATTTTAATCACAACACTTATACATTGTATCACAGCTCGTATACTCTGTACATATCCTCCGGCGGGGTCTAGGGTGTCTTATGTTTCACGGACTGCACCCCCCCCCCTCTTTCTTAACCTAAACAATTAGTGACTTAGAGACCCATCTAGACCCTTTGCCGTAAAGCTACACATGGCATTGATGGTTTGTCTAGTGCTACCGACAGGTATCGATTCAAAAACGTATGATTTGAAGCCCATAGTTGAGTAGTAGCTATGTCTTTAACATAATTTTTTTTGAGAAAAACGTAAAGATACTGCCCATTTGCGTAAATCGTGGGCCCTACCCACTATGCCGGGATTACTCTCTTTAATGACTTCTACTAGCAGAGAAGCCATTTTACGTTTCATTAATCTTTTACCTGTACTCGATACCCATAAAGCATCTTGTTGGTTAAGAGGTGCCACTCTCATATATTTGGTGAAAGCTTGTACAGGACATAAATTATGGTGCACTTGACCCCGTTTCAACGCCGGTACTGTGAACTCTGAGAAAACATGTTCACTATGTTCATTCTGTGCGATGAACCCTGGGGAAGGTGCAATATGAATGCAATCATTTAGTCTACCAAACCTTATGCAATTAGGGGTGTTGCTCATCGCCGCCAGCTCAGACACCCTGTTACCAGTTGCCAAAGCCATAAGGAACACAGCCTTTTTTAATAGTAATTCAAAATCTGCCGTATTCTGATACAGACGGGAATGAAGCAAAGATAACGCTTTGTCAAGAGACCAGGTAGGCATGAGCTGACGGGGAGGTGGGCGTAGTTTGAAGCATGCTCTCATGAAACCTGTTTCTTCCGCTTGTGGTATGGTTAGACCTGTAAGGTCAAAGAATGGCGCCCTGATAGCTGTTAAGTGATTTTTTAGAGTCACTACAGATAGATGTTTCTGTTCAAACAAATAGTTTAAATAATTAAAACTAATGCCACCGAAGGTACTGTCTGTTCTGTTCTAACTATCCAAGAAGTAAAGGACTGCCAATGAGATTAATATTGCCTCTTGGTAGATTGTGTGTACTGATTCATAAATTTATCTGTCACGTTTCTACCATACGGCGTTAGCCACTTGGCCTCCTGAATGTCCACAATGCAAAAGTCAGCGAGGTCTCTAGGTTTCTGAATGGGACCAAAGCCCTTTACCCTGATGCCCGAGGTTTGACTGAAAGCCCCAACCTATCGTCCCTGACGCATCCGTGTCCACCCATACCGTCGGCGGAGGAGAGGTCCATGACATGACTGAGTGCAACATTTCCCTCTTCGCCCAGACCGCTAGTAAGCTGTGTATTAATGTTGGGATAGGCCATAATGTTCCCACCGGTAATAGTGGGAAATATTTGTTGCCCTCCAAGATTAAACGTTTTACTTTCAACTGGCCCAACTTCACAGTTAGTTGAACCCAGTTGAGAGAACCGACTAGAGATTCCCAGAGTCTCCGTGTCGTAGTCAGACTGTGGAGAAACATAAACAGTTTTTTGCGAAATCTGTTTCGATTGTCCACACTCTGACTCAGAGTGAGAGATGCTGTGTCCCAGACCAGCCCTATCCACTGAATTACTCGTGAGGGAACAAGGTTTTGACTTTACTAAGTTGACCTTGAATCCTAGAGATTTGACATGGTTTAACGTAATGTTGACATGAGTGTTGCATAACTTTTCTGTCTCTGCCACCACCAGCCAGTCGTCCAGATACCACAAGATCCTGATCCCCTGTTCTAAAATGGGCATCAGGGCTTGCCGGACTAATTTTGTGAATATGCGTGGCACTAGGTTCAATCCAAACGGCATCCTTTGAAAGACATAAGTCTGATGCATTATTCTTAACGCCAGAAATTTTTTGAAATCTCTCATTTACCGGGACGTGCCAATACGTGTCGGTCAGGTCTAATGAACACATCCACCCTCCCGGCAGAAGTGTTAACCTGATTTGATTCACTGTCAGCATCCTGAAGGACACGTTGTGAATGTGGAGATTCAAATAAGACAGGTCTACGACCGGTCTCATCTGAATACTGTCCCTTTTTGGTACTAGAAATAGTTTGGATGTAAACACCGGGTAAGTCGGGGGGACTGGGATAATGACACTCTTGGTAATCATCTCCTGAACTAGTGACTCCACCTCTAAAGAAACATGATTGGCCTTTGTCGGCTGACGTAAGCGAGGTCGCCGGAGCCACTGCCAAGTGATGCCTTTGCATACCACAGTCCTCGCCCATATTCTTAATGGCCATGCTTGATGACACGCCCGGAATGACCCAGTTAGCAGACTGGGGTTCGCTGGCTGGACCACCCTCTGTTCCAACACGCCTTTGACTGGCCCCGGGAGTGAGAGAGACCTTAGTTTATTGCTGGTGGTGGTGTACCCTTGGACGACTGGCCCGGTTTGGCTGGAGGTGGGCCCTGACCTGGTCGTTGGTGAAACCTGTGGCCTTTACCTGAGAAATTACCCTGTTGATACCTGAACTGAGCCTGACCCTGGGTGGAAGGGGACTTTGGCTGATGAAAAGGCTTAGACCCACTAGCTTGAGCTTTCGAAACTGGTTTGGGCTTAGGGAAAGTGAAGGTAGGCTACTTAGGTTGAGAGGGTTTTGTTTGAATGCTTGTGCCATATTGAAAACAGTCTTCCAAACTGCTGGGGAAATCAAAGAAGGAGTTAGAACTGGAGACAGAACTACTTGGCTTGCAATACGGTCAGGAAGTTTCTTCACTAAGAACATCCTCAGATCCTGCCTTGCTCGAACTGCCTCTAATAAGGCTGTCCGAATATCTCCTAAAGACTGAATGGAAGTTTGGAGAAGCAAGCGCCGGGAAAGTTCAATGGCCTTCCTGACTTCCGCAGCTTCGATTGCCTGAGAAGAGCGTAACATAGACTTTGTTACTTGCTGGGTAACAATATATTGCGAAAACAGTCTAAACGCTTTTCCTCTCAGCCTAAACTCGCGGTCTAGGTGAGCTGGGGAAGGCGTGCTAAAAGGATCTTTTAATTCGCACAAATTGATTTTAGGGGCAGCCAGAAATCAAACAAAGCAGAGGGGGCTCCTCCGGCACAAAAAACCGGAAGAGAGAACCAAGTATGGTTTTCTTGAGGGATTTGGTGAGAAGATGTTGAAGTGATAGTAGTGGCAAAATTTTGAGCCTCTGTTTCCCATTCCACCCAAGGTCCCGTACCCAACTGCCCCACCTGCAAGACTGGATTAGAGGCTGAGTCTGTGATCGGAAACATATCCAATCCGGCGTCAAAGCAGAAAGTGCCTTGATGTCGTTAAAGCCATTATTCTTAGTCCAGTCAGAAAATAGCTTTGAAGCTGAGGCAGGGGGTAGGGCTGGTGTTGATGCATACACAAAGAAGTCATGGTTATAATAACTTGGAATGGCCTTAATATGAACATCTAAAACATTTCCTTGACTATCCAATGCTCTGAGTTTTCTAGACTTATTGCCTTGGATTACCCACTCATGTGGTACAGGGAGCTCCCCCGAAATAGTAGCTTGTGCTGCCTCTGGCTTAGTTGGTAACATTGCTACCCATGACTCATCAGGCCCGTATAAAAGAGGCATAGCTCCTTTTTTTGACTGGTGCCTTGTCTAAAGGGGGGGGGAGTTATGTCTGATATGACTCGCACATTGGAAGTAGTGAGAGCTGCTGTGCCTGGCACATTGGAAATTGGATCTGACACAAGAGGAGGGTTAGGTATTTTAGCTAAAGCAATGGATGTAGCCAGAGGTCGCACATTCGTCGACGTCGCGGGAGCTCCCATACCAACTGTAGGAGTTTCCGGCGTAGGGCCAAAGAACTTATTAAGTGCATTTAATAGTAATCCATCAATCCCTTCTGTAGTTACATACCTAGCAGATGACGAACTCCGTGGAGATTCGACAGTACCCTGAGAGTCGTCTAGATGGTGACCTGACTCTTCAACTTCCATCTCTGAGACCAGAGAACGCTGTTCTTCATCCCTTAATTCTGGCCTATACCTCCACATGCTGCCATGTTAAATCTGGGATAGAAGATGGTACATCGGCATCCCGGTGGACGTCAGCCACTACTTGAGTCACAAAAGGATGTGTTCTGTCCTGCCAGGGCTGTGAGTATCGCCATACACCTTGGCTGAGGCTGTTACTCGCTTGTGAGCTTGGTATACTCTCCAATTGGGAGCCCTCACCCGACCACCCTAGAGGTTTATAGTTTCTGTAAGATACTTCTAAATCTGAGGCTGACACACGTGACCTGGTAGAAAAAGCATGACTATCAGGTGATGAAATGTCCGCCGGGGCATCCTCCACCACATTCTCTGACTCCACCCCCGACCTGTCAGATTGGACGTTAGACTTGGTGGGGGTAGAGGCTGACCTTGATTTGGGCCTCGTCGCCGTTGCCGAGGGTGACGGTGAGCGAGGCCTCTTAGATTTGCCGGGGGAGGGTGTGGTAACCTGTCCCCGCCCAGTCTCTGAGGTCTTACGTGCACGTATCTTACACTTAGGGGGGGTATGTTTGATAATTAAAAGCTCCCAAAGCTCAAGGTTATCACATTGCAATGCTTTATGTGCTACATTCGTTGAATAAGTAGCGAGAAGTTGTTTCACTTCTTGCAAAGCCACCGCTGCAGTATTATTCTTTTGAATTAAAAGTTTAATACTTAAGAGGTTACAAATAGTGCAATTCTTTGTCACCCATATCCCCCGTGACCGATCGAGGCATTGAACACATTTAATGCAAAGCTTGTGTGCAAAAATAGGGATACCTGAGCATAACGGCGTTGAACATAAAGCAATGAGAGGTTCTAGTGCCGACATGACAGAGACTGGTGGAAATCTACCCCACCCCCGGGATCTACCTGGTCATCTGGCGCCACGCCTGTACTCCGCCCTGGAAAGAGAACATTTCCAGGAATTAATGCTCATAAGGTTACCCCAAAATGTTTCAAAAACATGTGTCACAAAACTGCTGGTCAACGAACCGTAGCCCTCAACCACTACTTTTCTTTTTCCTTTAGTTTCATATTAAAGATTTCAGCATATCTTTACCTGTCCAAAAGATTTAAGCAGATCTTCTGAATCTTCATAAAGATGAAGCATATCTTTATTAATGATGAAGTCTTTCAAGTATCCCTTTACACTTGAAACACTAGTAAGATTCAGGCATCTTTGTATCCCATAAAAAGTCTAAGCCTATCTTAATCTCTAATCCGACTTCTCCCAGAAGCCCTCATAGATCGCCGTCTTGAAGGCCGTGATACCCTATTGTATCAATCAATTGTTTGGCAAACCATAGCGAATTGCAAATCCGTTAATATAACCACCCGAAGGTACAACCGCCGGGTTTTATATTAAATGTCAAACCAATTGTACCTGCCCGCGACCTCTTTGTAAAAAGGTCGCTGGGAGGGAAAGACCAATCAAACAAACAGCATTGTTTCCTCTGAATCTTCATAAAGATGAAGCATATCATTATTAATGATGAAGTCTTTCAAGTATCCCTTTACACTTGAAACACTAGTAAGATTCAGGCATCTTTTTATCCCATAAAAAGTCTAAGCCTATCTTAATCTCTAATCCGACTTCTCCCAGAAGCCCTCATAGATCGCCGTCTTGAAGGCCGTGATACCCTATTGTATCAATCAATTGTTTGGCAAACCATAGCAAATTGCAAATCCGTTAATATAACCACCCGAAGGTACAACCGCCGGGTTTCATATTAAATGTCAAACCAATTGTACCTGCCCCAGACCTCTTTGTAAAAAGGTCACCGGGAGGGAAAGACCAAACAAACAAACAGCATTGTTTCACTGGCTTTGAAAAGCCGAGAAAACCATATCCAACAGGTGTCAGCATGATCACCTAGATAAATGTGTGGGGCCCACCTCGCCGGGAAAAAACACAGGAAGCCTGATCACAGGCTCGACCACAGAGAACTCAGTTTCTGATGAGCCCTCAAGCTACCAAACTCGCCGGGGTAACTATCGATTTTAACCAACTTGACTAAAACCCGGTAAACAAAACGGCTTTCTCGGAGAAATCGAGAAAAACCGCCGGAAAGGCAACCCACACCAATCATAACGCAATCTGATAAACATAATCAGACACAGTCCGAAGCTCCTGGATCAGCCAATCACAACTAATCCAGGACACACATGACACATGAATACATTATTATAATAATAAACAATGAAAAAACTTGCATATGTGAAAAACTAGGAGTGGCTGGCTAGGCCTGGTGAAAACGGAAAAAACACTTAATGACGTCGAAACACAATCGAAAAGCACTCCATCCCACCAAAACTGGAACAGCCGCCACATCAACATCGTAGAAAAAACCCGGGTAAGGGTAACACTGACTCGGGACCCAGAAAGAACTCCACTACGTGAAGAAAAAACACCAGGAACGTCAGTATAAAACAAAATAGGCTACTCCATCTGAAAGATAGCTAGAAGCCCGACATCGCGTAGTTAAAGCCTCCTAACAAGCTAGGACTAAAGATGGTTAAACACGAAAAACAGTTTCAGAGCGTCCTCAACTCGGCCACGAGGGTCCGTCCGAAATAGACGCCCCAACAAAAACGACCCAAAATACACTTGTTCTGCGAGAAAACCACCCATGACACCCCTGCTAAGCTAATCCTAACCTTACTCAAGACATCCCAGAGTAAACAAATGAGAAAAAACCTCACTAGGGACGCAAGAATGCGGAATCAAAGCGGAGCACTGTGGGGAACACGTCCGGGTGGGGTGAACGCAGAGCAAGGAAGGCGGAAAAATGCGCTAGGCAGTGTCTGGTCCAAGAATCCACAGAAGTACATCCACGGAATATGGAAAGCTTATGAATAGTTATTCTTATTTTATTTTTATTTTTTATTTGTTACGAAGTTTTTTCGTAGTGAGAACCCAATCATAAAAACGAACCATGAGTGATTTTGCGTGTGCTTATGATGAAGGGTCCTCTGAGCTCTGCGGCGGTAGAGTCAAACTATTTGGATTTAGTGGGCAACAGCACCCCAAACCTGCGGTGGTGTTGGTCAAAAAAAGAATTGAACAGGCATGATCTAGCGGCGCCAGTGTCTATTAATAATTGGACAGGAATGTCCTTAATCCTGACGAGATGATAAACAGGGGCCGTCTTGTCACTGAGGGCTTCCCCCGCCGAGGCCATTGTGGGCGGGGGAGAATTTAAAAATCCTGGTGGTCTATTTCTGACTCTTACAGTATGTCGTCCGTAGCTGCAGGGCTCATGAGGTGAGCAGCATCCTCCTGTTCAAAATTATCGACATCTTCTTCCCCAACAAACTCCTCCTCATTTATTTTAAATGCGAGGTTGGCTTGGTTGGGATTTTGCGGAGTCGCGAATTTCATGCAGGGCACACCTTGGACTACACGCAAGGAAATCATAGGGGTTCATAATGACAAGAGTGGGTTCTTACTTTGGCTGCCGCTGTAGGCCTTGTTGCGGTTATAAATCCGCCGTAAGGAGTTGGGCTGGAATCGTGGTCTGCTAGGTTGAGGTTTTCCGGAGTTATAGGTTGGCTTGGAGGTGGCGTTTTGCGGATGGCGATAGAGGCTGGTGTCTCTAGGGTTCGTAGCACTTTGTGGGTGGGTGGTATACCTTTTTATGGCGGCAATTTTTGGCGTTTTCGCGGGTTGCACCGCAAGAATTCGTTGGATGGTGACCAGATCTTTCTGGAACCCGATGGGGTCGTGCACCGCGAAATATTCTTTAACTGCTGAGGGCAACACTGATACTAAGTTTACGAGGGTCTGCTGGTCCTGTTGAATTCTAGGTAGGGTTGGGAATGAAGATTTGATATGTTGTGAAATGGTGTTCAGCGTTGCATCCAGATCACCTTCGTATTTTGTATCCTGAATACGGGTGTGGGCGACAAAGATGCCCAATGAGGGTTTGATGGCCTCAATAACTATGGGCCTGAATTCGTCCCACGAAAGTTAAGGGGTTACCTGTGATGCGACTAGGGAAGCGGCTTTTCCCAAGTGTGTAAGCAATACGGCAATTTTCTCTCGATCCGTAGTATATGCCAAATCTAGCACTGGCTTCACAATGTCCATGTATGTTTCTATTTCGTAGGTCTCCCCATCGTATTTCGGAATGGGAATGTGAGAACGCGCTGCCATTTTTCTATGTTATTATGCTTCTATAGTTTCAAAAATGAACTGCAATTAAATCTTTTAGCCGAATCGAGAACCACCGCTAGCCGCCAATGTTTTGCCCTGATTTTATACAGGATTAACTTGGTATAGGTGGGTTCAGCAGGACTGGACTATGGGACTTCATGCACAGAACACAAATGGAAGCAATAGGGGGCATAAATATCAGAGTAAATAGTTTATAATGCAGCTTTATTCTCCGAAAAACACTGGTAGAATATTGGTTATATGTGCATACGAAACAATGGCAAATTGGGTAAGTCAGGTGCGTACTTTTGGACTTTTATAATCTCTTAGCACTGCTCGCGGATTTGGATAGAGTTCTTTCCTTTCCCACTTCCAACGTTCAGGAATTATTCTTCTGATCACCTTACTTCAACAATACGTAGGTTACGCAAATCACTAGTTATCTTGAGCTGGTGTGTCGGGGGTTAACAGCGACTCCGTGGCCGTCCAAGTTGTTCGGGAGTGTAGAGAAGTTTACAGTTGGGCTATCTTGTCCTAGCCGGTGATGACACGCCGATATGGTACTCCTACTAAAAGCCTTAAATGCCTCTGTCCTCGGCACAGCCAGAGGGACAATGGATCGAATTAACGTAAGACAGTCGGGAGAAGCGACTCTTCTTATCTATTCTGGCCTCATGGGACGTTCGGGGCGTGCGGGCGGCTTCTCGCCTTTCGGTCAAACAGACAATTGTTGCCCAGGAATTTTTCTCGCCGAGTCTTCTCCTAAACTCGCGTATTCCCTTCTAACATAACAAGATCTTTCTACCTTAGACCAGTTATGAGTTATGATTGCTCGTAAACCCAAAGTAATGGCAAGGCCGGCTGGCAATACGTTTATGAGACAATCAAAATAATTCGTAAATCGGTTGTTCAGAGATATAACCTTGCCCTTGGTTTTCCAGTTGCAAGAAAATATTCGTCAAGGATTGATTCACTTCCTCACAGATGCACTTTGATTGCATGCACCAAATATCACTGTATATCCTGAGGGTGGAGCGTTACGTGGACTGTCTACTGTTCAACTGACGCGCTTTTGCGCAGGAAAAGTTTATATAGGGGGGGGGGGGGTCAGGGGGTATTTCGACTGCTCTAGATTTGGGATGTCGAAGGGGAAAACAAATTAATTTAATCCCTTTACTTAGGAGGGTAATTAAAAAGGTCTAGTATAAAGTTAGTATTTAATAGTGGCCCCTCCATCATTGACGATGTTGCCTATTAGTATAATAGTCTCCATTCAACATCCACGTCAGTCGTTTGAATCAACCGCCGTGAGGAAGAATAAGAGTCATCTTCGTAAGTGCAACGCTACTTCTCTTATGGTGTCGTCACAGATCGGGTACCCACTACGAAAAAACTTCGTAAAAAATAAGAGAACAAAAAGGGAAAAAGAATTTTCCATCTTAACACTGTTATTCACAAGCTTCCCACATTCGGTGGATTTTCTTGCATTGTGGCTTCTTACCGCATCTCGCCAAGCGCAACAATTCTTCCTTCTCTTCCTCGCGGGCCTAACGTCAACACCAGTGCCCCCGCGCTCCGGCTTCATTCGACGCTCGCTCTCCTCTAGTGAGTATTTTCTCATTTGTATATATCTGGGAGATAGTGAGCAGGGTTTAGACTAGCTAGCACGGGTTATGTTATATTTGGCCTGCAGGAAGTGTTCAAATTAGGGTACGTTTAGGCGCTTCTCCTTGTGTTCAATTTACCCACCACACGTGGTGTTTTTTTATTGTTGCTAGGCGCCTTAGTTTTTGCTTTTTTACTTAGTTAGGAGGCTTTCCTTTAAGTTTCTTGCTGTTCCTAGGGACGGCTTGAGGGTCTAAGGATCCTGTCTTTGTTCCAGACGCGCCAGGGTTAGCATCGTCCCACATGGTTGGGGCGTCCTCCGGCATTTGAGCCCGAGGAGCGGGCCCTCGTGGGGGTTTTTCTCTTCGCCCTTTTGGCAGGGTTCTGAGTTCTTCGTGTGGTCTGTGTTTTTTTCCCGGATAAGCCGATAGGTTATCTAGTTTGGGGGAATTTTTATTATTACTATGATTGTTTTTTTTTTATTATATCCCCTGTGTTTTTTTTTTTTTTTTTTTTCTATGTGATTGAGGGAGGCAAGAGGCATAACTGCCTATAGCGAGTGCCTCCCCCATAGTTGAAAGAGTGACAGGGCCAAAATCAAGGGACGTTCGAGCCAAAATGCCTGGACACACGGAGTTTGAAGCAATTTAAGTCATAGGAAGAGGGAAAGACTGATTCTGGGAGAGAGTTCCAGAGCTCAGCTGTTGAGTAGAAGAAAGTTTGAGAGTAACGTTTCACTCTTGGGTTGGAGAGTTGCACATAGTAGGGGTGGGATTGAGTTGCAAGACGGGTACCACGTGCCCTACGTAAAGGAGGTGGTATGCACTGGGATAGCTCTGAGGAACACTGATTATTATAGTAGCGATAGAATAGCGAGAGAGATGCAACATTGCGGCGGAGAGAGAGAGATTGCAGAGAGTTGGTGAGTGGACGGGAGTTAATGATACGAAAGGCCTTCCTTTCAACTTTGTCTAGGAGAGTGGTGTGAGAGGAGCCTCCCCACACATGTGAACAATACTCAATACAAGGGCGCACTATGCCCCTGTACAGAGCAAGAAGCTGTGCAGGGGAAAAGAACCCCCTAAAGCGGTTGAGCACACCCAGCTTCTGGGAGGCTGCCTTAGCAAGACTGGTAATATGGTCCTTCCAAATGAAAGCAGAAGAAAAAGAGACACCTAGAATATTGAGAGAAGATGAAGGGTTGATTTTTGTATTGTTGAAGAATAAGGGATAGTCCGCTGGGAGATCCTGACGGGTAGATAGATGGAGAAATTGGGTTTTGGTTAGTGTGCCACTTTCCGGGAGTCCGGTGTTCCTAGCTTGGGAGTAGTGAGGTTAGGGTATAGTTTCCTCGCGGCGGTGCCTTGCTCCGAGTCCCCCACCTCTCTTTGCTGGGCTCGCTGGCCTACGGTTTATACCCGTTGGTCGGTCCGCCGGGCCGGCGTGTTCACGAGCTCAGGTCTACCTCGCCGGGTCATTGTGTCGGGGGTGTGGCGGCTGCCCCCTGGTCCCTGGTCCCTCGGGAATCCGGCGGACGCTGATGTAGATCTAGTAGTGCTTTTCAACCCCTCGGACTTTGCCTTCGCCTCCCGGCGGTTGCGAGAGCTTAGAGTCCTCCGGCGGGTAGTGTTTTCATATACGGAACACTCCGGTACCCGCCGTTCGGGCCCCCCCCTCCCCCCCCCTGGGGTCTTTCGGCCCGGCCAGTCTGGACGGGGGTTGCTGCGGTCGTTTACCCTGCCGTGCCGGCGGCCCAGTGGGTAATAGACCCCAGCGGACACTGTACTGTTGTCCATTGACTAGCACGCTTATCTTAATGAAGTTTACCCCGCCTTTCCGGCGGCCCAGTTGGTAAGCTAATCAGCGACTGCTTGTGGTTTATGGAGCACAGAGCGGTCCGCTGTAAAAGGGCTCCCTCTGTTATGGCATACGCCATAACGGGGGCCCTAAGTTGGGAGTATCCCCTTCTCATGTTACTCAGGGGCATGGGAGGAGGATATTCACGCCCTCTTAGGGGTCATAAGAAAGAGGAGGCTGTGGCCTCCTATTTTTATTACGCCGGGAGGTTAGGATGGGTGAGACTCTCCCTATATATCCTTATGAGCATTAATTCCTGGAAATTTTCTTTCCAGGTGGACACTCAGGACAGCCGTCTACCGTGCCGTTCCCGCCGGGGAGAGGAGCCTCTGCATCATGCCTTTGTTTACAGTATGCTCGACCCCCTCTTGTCTTTTGCTACCAATACCAGCCCTTAGCAGATATATCAGATGTGTTCAGTGTTTAAACAGGAACTCTTTCTTGTGGGCAGCTCGTACATGTCCGGTTTGTTCAGAATTGTTTGAAGAATGGCTAGCGGCTCAAGATATGTCTTGTTTACTCACGCTCATTGAGGTTCAGACTAAATTAAAAACCTATGCTTTTCAGGTAGCAAACAAAGAACTGTCATGTGATAACCCGGAATTATTAAGGGTCGTTCAATTGTATTCTTTTGATGATCATATAGCTCACCAATTACATAACTCCCCTATACCCTTGTTGACCATTGGGTCCCCGACATCCTCCATGGCATCTACACAGAGCTCCTCTCCCCCTGCAAAGAGGAGCCGCTTAATGTCACTGGACCGCCAACACCTTACCCAACCGGCTCCCCCGGCGGGCAACCTGAGGCGCATGGACAGCACAGAATATCTGCCTGACAAGATCCGACGGCTCTCGAGCCCACCACGACGTGTGCTACTTTCTAATGTAACTCCTACTCCTGTACAAGTAGATCTCACGGAATCACTGCGGGCAGGTCCGGCGACCTCCTCAGGGACGCAGGGTGTTAGTCCTGGTCTCCCTGAGCAGGATGCCCTCACTTGGCCACTAGACTGAGACAATCTGTACACGTGAGGCTCCAAGGTTCTAAGTTAGTATTGTCACATAAACAACCTCACCAAAACGACATGGCTCATACCTCTACTCAGTTTCCGGGTGTACTTATGTCAGATACGGTTACGACCATAAGGTCTCACGCGACTCTCCTGGCTCCTTCTAAGGACAAGCCCGGCTTAACAGCCTCCCTCAAAGTTATAGGTTCGCAGAATGCGACCAACCCATTAACACCTCAGCCGCGTGACCAGAAGTTACCGGCTTGCGGTTCGCCCCACCCGGCTACGGCTAGTAGTCGTCTGACGCTGATGAACTCTCATACGACACAAACGGCCACTATCACACAGGCTACCACTCTGAAACAGACAGACCAACATGAGAGGCCATCGACACAAGCCACTACCACAAGGTTAACGACTGTACAACTGAATGAATTGTTACATAAGGTGGTGAGTCAGTGTGCCATTAAACAGGGTCAAACCTCTACTTCAGCATCGGGACCACCTCACAGTACAGCCTAGGCCCCCCTCTCACAGCAATGTAGACATTCCCTCTCCGGCAGTCTCCTCCGCCGGGCCACCAATGGCCCGTATAATTGACTACCCGCAGCCCAAGGGCCTGGCATCCGACAGACCAATTCATTCCCGACCTGCAGGGCAAGAGTTGCAGCCGCAGGCCGTAAAAGTTAAGTTGCCAGATCCATTAGTCTGGCCCTCAACCTCTACGCAACTCAGAGGCTTAGGAGACCTCTGGTTCATGGATGGGTTCAAACCCCACAATATTACTTCCCCTTCTGCCGGCGGGCCCAAACAAGGACTACCGGCGGACCCTTGGGCAATTGTTCCTCCCGGCCTTAGATCCCCCTTGATTAGGTTGGACACTGAGTCAGTTCATAGTCAAGAGCACCTCAATTTGAATAGTTTGGTAAGCTCGGAGGATACCCAACCTTGTTTGTCCCTCTCAATAGACAGGACCCATTTGGCGAGTAACCTGCCGTGTCCCTCTTCTACCCCCAGTTCTCACCCCGGTGCCCCATTGGCCCCGCCGGGTGTTCCATCAAAGTCTCAGGTAGTTAAAGCGCCGGGAAGGCTCTGGCTTCTGGTTACGGCAGTAACACAAGGTAAGGGGCATAAATAAAAAAAATACAAGGGGAGGTCCTGGTGCCGGTGGAGTGGGCTATTGAAGTGAACCGTAAACAAGTCTTTAGGGCCAAAGATGCTACAGGTACAGTCTTGCAGGTTCCTATATATGCTAAGCCGGACCTGGCAAATTTTCAATATTTTGTGTACAACCCATGTCAGCTGGTTCCTCCTCTGGCGGATTCCCCGGTCCAGGATCCTCTTCACCCTGACACTCCCATTTGCCATAAACATTGTAGCCCTACTGGCTGTCGTCCTCTGCCTATAAGGCAGGAGACTTCTGGTATATTTCACAGATGTGGTCCTCATCGAGACCAAAGGGAGTTGAATCTAAGTGAAGTGGGCGATGGGCTGTGGAGAACGTGGGATCAGGAACTGCAACAATTTGCTATAGATGTTACATCCAATGCCTTGTCCCCAATTCCCCCTCCCCCCAATATCGAGTTTGACTGGCTAGCACAACGACCGGGCGGAGTTCCGTTCCCTATTTTTAATTTTCTTATACCCCCTCAATTGACGGCGGAAGATTTTCCCTTGCCACTCATTACTCCTGAACCTATTGAACTTCAACGCGAATTTCTGGTCAGAGATAAGGCCCACAGAGCGTTTATTAGCTTCCTGTTAACTAGAGATACGGCCCAGGCTATTGCCCAACCTCTGCCGAATCCCTCTCCTCGAACCCAGGAATTAGTTAACGTTTTTCAACAATACTTATTCCCTGCCCCAGCTAGAACTCTCACGGAAATTCGAACAGCCTTGTTTGAGGCAGTCCGATCACGTCAGCTCCTCAGACTCGGTATGGCTCAAGCGTTACCTATGAATGCTTACTATAGAATATTGTTCTCCCCTGTCTTGACTGCGAGAGTAATAGATGAACAGACGGAACATGATGTTCGGGTAATGTTGCGCTTGAAGAACAAGAAAAACCAATAGCTCTCCTGTCGGCTCCAGGCGGCAGGCGGATGGGTTCACCTCCGGCTCAGGGGGGTTAGAATCACATGTACTTTTCGGACTTTTTATCTATGATGCTCTAGTCCTCCCTCTGTCTTCCTCCCTCCCTCGGCCATGCTAGCGCAATAGGGGTTTGAAGTTCGACCAAGTGTTAGTTCCCACGGGGGGCTGCGCCCCCTTATGTCTTCGGTCCAACTAACCGGGACCGGTCCACACATGCACGCCAGACCAAAAGTCGTGCGACTTTACCTCACATGGCGTTGCATAACAGACCGATAATCTCCCTCTGCATAAGGGATAAGGGACTAACCTCATTATGTAGGGACAATGGACTACTGCCACCATCCAGGATCGGTTCTGCTACAACCATTAACCCCCAGGCGGGACCGCATCTGGAGTGTATCTCCCATTGCATTGAACACATGAGAGCCGGAGGCACCCGTCCCGCCGGCTGGCCTCCTTTAAATGTAATACTAACTCTTCATTAACGGGGCGAGAAGGTCTCTAAAGGATTCTTACCCACGCTAATGTAGGTCAGTCCCCTCACAGGCCCCACTTAATACGATGGGTACGGTGTAACAAATCAGTTTTCCTCCCTATACTAAGCCATTCCAGTCTTCGGCTTGTCTGATCGCCCCCCGCCATTGGGAATAGGAAATCACCCCGGCGGGTCTTTTTCTTCCTATCTCCAATGGGCTGGGGCTGGTCTCCCTACTTAACCTAGCGGTATACACCCGGAAGATGGTTCCCGGGGTCAGAGTCGGCTCAGCAGCGTGTCACACAATTTTTTACAAAACAGCCACTGCCGGCCGGGGTCATTATTTCCAACCTCTTTTCAAGTTCCATTGTCAGCAAAGGGAGCCCTTTAGGACACTCGTCCTTGTATGCCTTATAGAATCATATCCGCACTCCTGGCCATTGACAGGCTTCACTTGATCTTACAGACACGTACGTGTGTCTGCAATCCTGGCGGCTGATGCCTTTGGTCAGGGCTCCCCAACCTCATTTCGGCCCGGTTAGTCCCGAGGCCATTTTAGTCCTTTATAACTCATTCTTTCACAGGAAACTCCCTTTCCCATTCAATCCCTCATGACCTTACCAAACGGTCCCGCCGTAGGATACCCTGCGATTAGCCAGACCATTACTCTATTAGGAACTAGCCGCGCTCTCCCTGAACCTTCTCTGGCCCCGGGTGCATGGTATATTATGTTTTAGAGTTAAGATCAACCTTCACCATAATGTCTAAGTGCCGGTTAGGGTGTATGGTATTCTATATTGTAGAGTTAAGTTCAACCTTCCCCATGATGTCTCGGTGCCGGTTGGGCCAAATTAAGTTTTAGATAATTATAAGATCAACCTTTCACCATAATGTCTATAGTTTAGCGCTGATCCTCGCCGCGAAGGCAGGGCTCGGTAATAGACGAGGGAAGTGCCGTCGCGACAGTTTGTCATGACAATAGTTACTTCCTTGTGTTCTATACAAACTACATTTTCTTTCTTTAAAAAAAAATTAAAAACAAAAATTGTGATAAGTATGCCCGTGGGCACACTACTGTTGTGTGTTCTTGTATTCCTAGTTTATAGGTACTGTGATAGTTGCGCCAAGAAAGGCTTCAGAAAGAAAAAAAGGGGGGGGGGGATCATATGTATCCCAGTACAAGAGAGGAACTATCCCTTACACAGAACTACAAGTGGGTTTATGGACAAGCCTAGACGCTGTTTACGCCAGGCTGTGCCCAAAATGAGATATGTATAAGCTTAGAAGCTCAATTTGTTTGATTTGGAAAATTAAATTGCTTAAGTCAAACTCGAGTTTTTTATGATGGTTAATAAAAGAAAGTTTTTCATTTTTCAAAACTAGTTGCACTAGATTACAATAAGTCCTAAGTGACTCTGTACAAACATTTCCATTATCTAACTGTCCAACTTATGTTGTTTTTATGAATAATTCGAACTCGGGTTTTATTGATGATTAATAAAAAGAAA
Source organism: Paralithodes platypus (assembly GCA_032716605.1). Taxonomy (NCBI): domain Eukaryota; kingdom Metazoa; phylum Arthropoda; class Malacostraca; order Decapoda; family Lithodidae; genus Paralithodes; species Paralithodes platypus. The sequence continues at coordinate 63,578,817 of CM064492.1, forward strand.
GTAGTTATGTTTCGATTTTCGAAACTAGTCCTAAGTGACCCTGTAAATATTTCCATTATCTAACTCTCCAACTTATGTTGTTGTTATGAATAATAAAGAATTAATTGCCCAACGGTTTATATCATTTTCAAAGTTTCCAGGCTAGTCGCACTAGACTCAAACGATCGATAGAGATCCGATGGTGACTCCAATATGTTCCTGGCTAGTTACACTAGTTTCAGTAGGTTAATATTTGTCAATAAGACTACGCCCGGCAACCAAACTGAGCTCAGCATAGGTTCCGGGTCAGGGCGATGAGGGGTTATGCTTTTAACTCTGTCTCACCCGATACAACACACACCTCCTGTACGAGGCCTCTGTTGTTGGAGCAGGCTTCTTTGAAGCAACGCACTTCTCACACTCTGTCAATATTTTTAACTATGTTGTATGCACAACTACATACACGAATAGCTTTTCCTGTTATGAGGTTTCTTGACTTAATCATGCGGTTATTAAAATGTTCATACTACGAATGTCCCCCTCCAGTCTTGGAATTCAGGCAACATCGTCAATGATGGAGAGGCCACTATTAAATTATAGGTTTGATTCCCAAAGGCAAGTAATGAAACCTAATATTTAGTAGGGGCCCCGGAATCATTGACGACGACGTCCCTCCCAGCCATCCCCTTCCCATTTGCTGATATTTTGAGTTTATCTTGGTATATCATTGAAGGAAGAATTGTTGCGCTTGGCGAGATGCGGTAAGAAGCCACAACGCAAGAAAATCCACCGAATGTGGGAAGCTTGTGATTTTTTGTTTTTGTTTTTTTTCTATATTCCAACTTACTTCCTCTCGGGCATAGGCTGAGAGCCTTAACATTCACCGCTTTACAATGAACAGTGAAGCCCGTGAGGTCTTGTTCCAGTCTAGGGAGTGAGACATGTGAAGCACGTAGAGTACAACGAGCACCTGCCATCTTGCCTTCACATGAGGCACGGTGCTCACTCATGGTCCGAAACGACCCCATCTCTGAAGCCACCTCGTCCCCGTGCTTCACTGTCTCACCCTCTACACTCGGACTCTCACACTTACACACACACAACGCCACCTGTTGAGCAGATAACTCACCAGGCATTGCACCCCTATAGCATATTTTGAATATGGGAATATTCATACAGTGCTATTTAATCAGGGAACAATGAGGGTATTTTATTGACGTTTCGGTGGGCTTGTGGTAATGCACTGATACCAGGTACAGCACAAATTCCATCCCAATAATATCTTCCCATTGATACATCGGGATTTGAACCCGGGACCTTTGGATTACCAGGCCAGTGGCAAGACCACTCCACCACACCTCCCCAAATTCTATTCTTAGAATAACAGTGTTAAGATGGAAAATTCTTTTTCCCGTTTTGTTCTCTTATTTTTTACGAAGTTTTTTCGTAGTGGGTACCCAATCTGTGACGACACCATAAGAGAAGTAGCGTTGCACTTATGAAGATGACTCTTATTCTTCCTCGCGGCGGTTGATTCAAACGACTGACGTGGATGTTGAATGGGGACTATTATACTAATAGGCAACATCGTCAATGATTCCGGGGACCCTACTAAATATTAGGTTTTCATTACTTCCCTTCGGGAATCAAACCTATAATGTAGGCCGCAATATGGTTCGACATTTCGGACATCTTTACTCTAAGACAAATGACTACGAGGGGGTACAGAGGAGGATGTTGGGGAGGGGAAAACTAGTTGCTCGGCGCCTTCCGGCTCAGGCGGTAAGGCAATATACGTTAATATTTTATTCAAGTATCCTTCTCTGATCTAGCTCAAATGCTATTAGGAATCTAAGCTGGGTTAAGGGGGACTTTGGGGGCTAGATAGGAACGGGATAAGAATAGGATTTAGGCTGGAATTAGAACTTGAAGGTTGGTATAGGTTAGAGGCACCCGGGATTTCTGGCAAGAATTTGGTGGGCATTCAGGATGCCTGTAGGCCTTCGCGAGGGGGGACAGACGCGCCGGCCGAGGGATGGGGGTATCCTCGTGGGTTGGGTGCCAGCTGGGCCTTGAATATTGGGGTACGGCGTTTTTTATGTTAATGGAGTTACTATATTAGTTAAGGGTATTGGGGGTTATATATTTCGTTATGATTGATCATTGAATCTAGCTCTCAATCACGAGACTCAATCGTGGGTATAATGAACCGTATTTTGTAAAAAAATGTAAGTCAGGAAGGGGGAGCTTGCCCTCTTCAAGGGGAGTGAGGGGGGGACTAGCCTCACACGCTTTATTTTACTGTCCCAGGTTGTAGTGGTGGTTAGTGAGGTTAGAGGATAGTTAAAGGAGGTACCAGAATAGGTTTATACTCTCTGTTTACGGAAGCTTGAGAAATGACTTACTCGGCACGAAATAAAACATCCTGATGGCGTCTTTTTAGGGGAGGTTGTGAATTTGGGGTTGGTATGGGAGAGAAGAATGACAGGGCGACTCAAAAGGTTACAACTGGGCACGCTGTTGCTACACAAAGTATTGGTGGATAAAAGAGAGTTAACTTAGGAAATGTTGACATGCATGATTGACGGTATTTTAGCCGTCGTTAATATAAAAGTATGGAACCTGGTTGAATAACTCAAGTTCAATTATATAACTACTTAGGTGCTAGAAACGATCCCCGGAGCATGGGGCTACCTACATTTTATCTTCTTAAATGGAGAGAGAACTAGGTCGCTTCCCTGGATCGCTCTGGAGAGGATCGTATGCAGATTTGTCATAATTAATTTTATATAAAACAACAGAGATACGAAAACAGAGTAGTGTGGACTGTGGACTAGAAGGGGTGGCTGATTAGACGTATAATAGGCGTAGAAAAAGACGGAAAGGAGGAACACCATGGTGAATGGAAAATACTTAACTTACGAAAACGAATGCATGCATGAATGACGGTATTAGTCGTCGTCAAAATAAGGCGAATGGAACCTGGTTGGGATGCACGGAATACGATTCGACATGGGCAGTGCCTCTGTGTCGTATCAATATCGATCGGGCAAATTCTGGTTCATATTATATCTTAGGCACTAAAGATACAAACACCTCTTCCTCCTATCCACTTCACTACACTAAACATGCACACCACACTTCATTCCTCCACACCAAAATAAAAACAAAACAAAATGATGAATTCTAGCCCAGCCTCAGAGTCCCCAGGGGTGGGGGGGGGGGGGGGGGGCCATAAATGCCCCCACATCCGACCGACCCCACACAATTACCTGGACCTTGGCCTGTTACTCTTTCTATTAATTTCTGCAACATTCGAGGACTTTCCTCTAACTTTCACTCTGTTGAGCACCATCTCTCCTCCTACAAACCTGATCTTCTCTTCCTCACCGAAACTCAGGTGTCTGTAGCAACATCCAGCAGCCCCTTCTCTGTATCCTCCTACTTTCTCTATCCTAGTTTCAAAGCCAAAGGCAGATGTTGTGCATATGTGCACAACAAACTCACTTGCTCTCGTGTTCCCGATTTCGACTCCTCTGAATTCTCAACTTTATGGCTCAAACTTTCCTGTCATTCCTTACTAAATATTTCTGTGCTGTCTATCTTTCCCCTAACTCTACCAACTTTCCCAAATTCTTTGACTATCTAAACTTTACAGTGGAACACATTCTATCCATTTCTCCTTTCTTAGAAATCTCCATCTTAGGAGATTTCAACGTTCACCACCGCCAATGGCTCTCCTCTCACACTATTGATCCACCTGGTGAACAAGCCTACGTTTTTTCTATCCTAAATGACCTGGAGCAGTTAGTTCAGCAACCCACCCGTATCCCGGATCGCATCGGAGATCGGCCCAACATTCTTGACCTATTTCTAACTTCTAACCCTTCTTCTTATACTGTCGATCTTTTCTCTCCTTTGGTCTCCTCCGACCATAAACTCATCTCTGTCACCTGTCCTATCTCTCCAGTACGGCCACCCGATCCTCCTAGCCGGCGGCGCTTGTGACACTTTGGCGCTGCCGACTGGGAGGCTCTTCGGCAGTACTTCTTTGATTTCCCATGGAATGATTTCTGCTTCCGTGGCCGAGGACCCTCGGAGAGTGCTGAACGCATTACCGAGGTAATCCTATCGGGCATGGAAGCATACATTCCATTCTCTTTCTCTCAGACTAATGCTAAAAAATATTGGTTTACTCACGCCTGTTCTACTGCTGTCAGTAATAAGGAGGAAGCATTCAAACGGTACCGACGCCTTAAAATTCAAGACTCTCATTCTTCCTATGTTTCTGCCCGGAATCAAGCCAAATCTGTTCTTCGACTTGCCAAACACTCTTTCATCAATAATAAATGCACTGAACTATCCAACTCTAGCTCTTCCCAAGCTTTCTGGCATCTAGCCAAAAACCTCTCCAACAATTTCTCTTCCTCGTCTTTCCCTCCCCTTTCCCACTCTGATGGCACAACCATCACTTCTTCCTCTGACAAAGCTAAACTCTTCGCTCTAACTTTTGCTAGAAACTCCACCTTGGATGATTCCGGTGCTATTCCTCCCTCTCCGCCCTCCTCTCTCTTACTTATGCCTAATATCCTAATCTCTTCTAAAGATGTACTTTCTACCCTCTCTGGGCTTAACACTAATAAGGCGTACGGTCCGGACGATGTTCCTCCTGTTGTTCTCAAAAACTGTGCTTCCGTGCTGACTCCCTGCCTAGGCAAACTCTTTCGTCTCTGTCTATCCTCTAATGTCTTCCCTTCATGCTGGAAGTTTGCTCACATTCAACCTGTCCCAAATAAGGGTGACCGCTCTCAACCCTCCAACTATCGTCCAATTGCTCTCATCTCTTGTCTTTCTAAAGATTTTGAAACTATTCTTGCTTCCAAATTTCTTAAGCATTTCTCTTCTCATAATCTGCTCTCAGATCGCCAGTATGGCTTCCTTAAGGGTCGCTCTACTGGTGATCTTCTTTCATATCTTACTAACTCTTGGTCATCCTCCTTTCGGAACTTCGGTGAGACATTTTCTATTGCACTAGACATATCAAAAGCCTTCGATAGAGTCTGGCATAAATCTTTAATTTCTAAACTACCCTCCTTCGGTTTCTATCCCTCCATCTGCGCCTTTGTCTCTAATTTCCTTTCCGGCCGTTCCATAGCCGCGGTTGTGGACGGCCATTGTTCACTTCCTCACCCTATAAACTCCGGTGTTCCTCAGGGCTCTGTCCTATCTCCTATTCTCTTTCTAATTTTTATAAATGATCTCCTTAACTGTACCTTAATTCCCATCCATTCATACGCAGACGACTCAACTTTACACTACTCCATTAGTTTTTCAGAACGCCCCAGCCAGCAATCCCTCAACGACAAATGTAATGAAGCCATAGAACTCTTAAATTCTGATCTAAATACTATTTCCATTTGGGGCAGAGAAAACCTTGTTAACTTTAATGCTTCCAAAACCCAATTTCTCCATCTATCTACCCGTCAGGATCTCCCAGCGGACTATCCCTTATTCTTCAACAATACAAAAATCAACCCTTCATCTTCTCTCAATATTCTTGGTGTCTCTTTTTCTTCTGCTCTCATTTGGAAGGACCATATTACCAGTCTTGCTAAGGCAGCCTCCCAGAAGCTGGGTGTGCTCAACTGCCTTAGGGGGTTCTTTTCCCCTGCACAGCTTCTTGCTCTGTACAGAGGCATAGTGCGCCCTTGTATTGAGTATTGTTCACATGTGTGGGGAGGTTCCTCTCACACCGCTCTCCTAGACAAAGTTGAAAGGAAGGCCTTTCATATCATTAACTCCCGTCCACTCACCAACTCTCTGCAATCTCTCTCTCTCTGCCGCAATATTGCATCTCTCTCGCTATTCTATCGCTACTATAATAATCAGTGTTCCTCAGAGCTATCCCAGTGCATACCACCTCCTTTATGTAGGGCATGTGGTACCCGTCTTGCAACTCAATCCCACCCCTACTCTGTGCAACTCTCCAACCCAAGAGTGAAATGTTACTCTCAAACTTTCTTCTACTCAACAGCTGAGCTCTGGAACTCTCTCCCAGAATCAGTCTTTCCCTCTTCCTATGACTTAAATTGCTTCAAACTCCGTGTGTCCAGGCATTTTGGCTTGAACGTCCCTTGATTTTGGCTCTGTCATTCTTACAACTATGGGGGAGGCACTCACTATAGGCAGTTATGCCTTTTGCCTCCCTCAATCACATATAAAAAAAAAAAAAAAAAAAAAAAAAAAAAAAACGGAACAGCTGAGCCTGGGGTCGGTGGAGGGAAAATGTTTTGGCCTACCCTCTTTCAAGGGGAGTGGGAGGGGGACATAGCCTCGCGCGGTTTGCCCTACGGTTCAGGTGGTGAGTGTGGTTTACTTAGGTTAGAGGATAGTTAAAAGAGATACAAGAATAGGGTTGCACTCTCTGTATACTGGGGTTCGAGTCGGAACTGACTCGGCACGGAATAAACATCCTGATGGGTGTCATGCGAGGGGAGGGTTGTGAATTTAGGTTGGTACGGGGAGAGGAAATGACAGGGTGGCTCAAAAGGTCACGACTGGGCACGCGGGATCTAAGCAGAGTATTGTGGATAAAAGCTTTCTTAACTTAGGAAATGTGTACATGCATGAGTGACATCGATCTATCTCGTAATGGAGAGAGAGAGACTAGGTAGCTTTCCTGCACTTCTCTGGAGATGATCGTGTGCAAATTGGTTATCATTAATTATATAAATCAACAGATATATTGTTACAAGCACAGGGCATAGGGTTAGTATTACGATTAGAGGTCAGGTTAGGGGGAAGAAGGATGATTTATAGTCCTAAAGGATTTGATCTCGGTATGCTTATTGAGGTCTGATCATTCATAGCTGGGGGCTTATTTACATTCTAACAATATCAGTATATGTTAGTAGAATAGTGTGGGCGGAAATGTTAGTCTTCTGCGGATCGGTGGCATACATAGAAAAACGGGATTTCAATGGGGTAACAATTTTGAGGCGGTTGTACCGAGTTTGACCCGTAGCCAAACTCACGCGAAATCAATACGACGATATTGTCCGGCACGACCCTTACCTAAGCACAGGTCTGCATACGAAATTTGAGATGGTCTGGGGCTTTCCTAATCAATGAATACCTGCACGGATGACGGTATCTTAGTATAGTTGGGTGTGTTGTGTGGGTGTCTTGGATGTTAAAAAGGTTGGGAACGTACCACTTGTGGTCGACGTGCCTTTGGGATCTCTTGCTTTCCGGCCGTGTTGGGGTCGGTCCCTCGGTCCCGTCGTACAAACCTAGCATATTCGAAAGGTTGGGAGTATACCACTTTTGGTCGACGTGCCTTTGGGATCTCTTGCTTTCCGGCCGTGTCGGCTTCCTTTGATCTTGTAGGTGCATCCCGCTCCTTCCGGCTATTGGGTCCTTTCGTCCCGGCCGGGTTTCGTTCTGGTTCTTGCGGAATTGTTACTGGGTTGTTGGTAGGGGGCATTCCTTTTGGGGGTATTTTAACTCCTAAACTCGATTAATGAAATTAACAAACACATGTGGCAGTCCGGGGATTCGAACCCAGACCGCTCACACCGAAAATCAACACACTTATGCATTGCACCACGAAGACACGAATCGTGAGGTTGTACTTAAACCTTTAACTGTGACTGTGTTAATAGTGTAATGGTTAGTGTTACACCAGGAGTTTGACTGGGTTTGACTAGCTATTTCGTGGACTCAATCTCAACTGGGCAGGAAATTAATTTACACATAAACACACACACAAACATTAATGGAAGGACATTTATAGTCATTATATTCAGTAAAAGTAACACATATGATATGGTTTAGTTGGTTAATTGTTCACACACTAAACAATATAAACATAATACATACAACATGGGCATGTAAATATATAACCCGTAACTGAGATGAATCGGGTACCGGAAAGAGTCGTCTGCTTCCGTTTCCTACTCTTTCCAATACACCCAATAGTAATCAGTTTCCATGCTGCATCCAGCGAGTCGAAATTTATAAATCGAAGTCTTCAAATTATCACTCCTTTCTATATTCATTAATGTTAGACATATTATACTCTCAATACATTGTCCAATATAAATGATGAATAACAAATAATAGGCTATATTAGGCTTACAGAGACATATGGCAGAGCCGCGGCGGTCGAGTGGAGAACACGCTCACGTGTGAGGCTAGCGGGCACTTTCAAATATATAGGTTCACCGTTTAAAGGTTAAATTGTCAGAACATGCCTGAACGAGTCCCGCAATGAAAGGATTAACATAAACAGTACAGTCCCGAAATAAGCGTGTTCGAATTATTACCGCAAGATTATACTATTTATTATGAAATCATTATAACCATCTATCATATAATTTTAAGGTGTTTTAGTTACAGTATCTACATTTATATGGGGGACTGTACATTACAGAGGTCAGAAGATCATTCACCCCTATGACGTATTGTCTGGTCAGATCCTGTCACACACATTCTGCTGAAATGACACTCCCTGTACTTTCTCCAACGCCATCTTGTAACCACGGGTAGCCATCTTGTAACCGGGAGGTGAATTATAGGTATGGCTTGGAGGTAGTGAGAAGGTGAGAGATAGGGAGAGCAGGCAGATAGAATCGAACATCCAGGGTGATAACATATACCCAGAGATACCCGCTTGAGTTAGGGTTTACTCTTATATTACTTTATAGTACTTCTGTATATCTTTCAGAGTGTTACTTAAATATATCAAAGTGGTTTTGGAAAGTTGTTCGTAATATTTACTTCAGACGGAATGCTAGCAAACAGAATATCATGTTCCGTGAACGAAAGCATGTGAGTGAAAGATGGGTAAAGAGTAAGATGTGACGAAACCAACAGACACGAGTCCCTTACATAAACTTGGCCAATACATGATTTATGAAAGGGTGCACGGTCCGGGCAATTAATTAGTAGTTCTGAAGCATTCACAAAATAAAGAAAATTAGTATTAATTACGTGAACATGAAAAATGGGTGAAATTGAACCGGAGTGAAATTACAGTTATTCATGTTCACGTAATTAATACTAATTTTCTTTATTTTGTGAATGCTTCGAGCGAATTCTTGTCAAGTTAAGCGAATGCTGGATCAAAGGCAAGGAAATCTGAGGATAAACCGAGATAAGCGAGGTTCGCTCCAACTGTACGAATCCGTGGTGACGCAGTTTAGCTGACCTTGCTCTGCTTTGGGGATCTGCATCGGAGCCCCCACATCTTAAATAACACACCCAATCATCATAGGATTTAGGTCAGTACACAGTTGAGGTATTGTTATAACTTTATTACCATTTTGTACTGTTGAATTATCATTTGTTAGGTATAGATGAGATGGGTTGGGATAGGGATCTGCAGTGTTTGAAAGGAATCTGCCATGTTTGAAAAGGATCTGCCATATTTGAAAGGGATCTGTCGTGTCTGGGCCAGTCGGCTCTCTGCACACTCCCGTTTTATAATTCTATGTTCATATAAGAAGTCTTGTACAGTTGGTCAAAGTTCCAGCTGACCCACCCTCGCTCTGGGGCTCGCAGAATTATCTGGCAATACTGGTGTAGTGGTGCAGGGATACCACTTGCCATTAATGTGTTACCTGTGTCTGTCCTGTTTATTACTGCAAATTAGACTATGTAATGTTCACGTTGTGAAGACTAAATGCTCCTTCATTAAGCAGCCACCAATAAAACAGAAATATGTATACTTATAAAATCGAGTAAAGTATGTTGTGGCAGCTAGCAGGTTTTATATGCGTTGCCAATCAGTGGATATAATAACTTGAATAATTAAGCAAATCTACGAACTTTGGATGAATATTCGGGATCATACATAGCGATGTATGCATTTTTATTTGAGATAGGCTTACTTTCCCTTGTTTAGTATATGTTCTAACAATGATATTGCCGAAATCAGATCTACCAATCCCAATCTTAGTAAGACACACTTCCTTCCTACACCAGTATTGCCAGATAATTCTGCGAGCCCCAGAGCGAGGGTGGGTCAGCGGGAACTTTGACCAACTGTACATGGTAAAATCTGGATCGGCCATCCACCAAATTCCGTTTTCCCCATTGCTTGCATTGTTCGAATTATGCGAATTCCAATTAAGAGACCTCATTCGTCCACCAAATTCTCGCTTATTTTCTTACCTTACTTTACTGAAGTACTGAACGCAGGCCTACTTAGGCCTCTATGTCCAGATCGATGTCATCGTCAAAATACAAACTAATATGGTGGCCCGGGTTGGTTATTAATTTTTCTTCAAAATTGTATTTGATTTCTTGACTATTCCAGGTACTTGTCAAGCCGCCTTTCTAATGATACCACACTCCTAGCATCTATCACTTCATTCGGCAGACTATTCCTACTGTATTATTTTAATTACATATTCTCCATTCATTAATAGTTCCAAAACTCTGGGTAACGATGTAGCTAAAGGGGTGTGTATGTGAGAGTGTAAGGAAAAGGTTAAGTGCATATATATATTTGAGCATATAATTGGCAGGTTCTATACAAAATATTTCAGTTACCCATTAAAATAAGCTTTCTTTCATTATCAAATTACAGGAAACGAAACTTTGTCTGGGGTAACTATTATATAATAAATGGTTTTGTGAAGATATCTTACGCTATATAATCCTACATGTACAAACAATGTACAAATTATATTATATATTTTTAATTATGAATTATCTTTGGTAAATATTTACAAGTGGGCTTTCCGTTGTGCATGAACGCCGCCTAGCGATGATACTCATGGCGTAAACAAACAATTAAGGTAAGATAACTCTCATTACTAACGACAATATTGTCATTAAGGGGTGACCAATAGCGACATTGGTAGAGCGCTCGGTTTCTAACCGGGAGGACCGAGTTCGATTCTCGGCGGGTGGAAATGTTTGGGCAATCTCCTCACACTCCTTGCCTCTGTTTCGCCTGACAGTAAAATAGGTTACGTGGCAGGGTGACAAGGGGTCTTCGGATCCTCCAACCCTTTAACCCCCCCAAAAATAAAAAAAATATTGTCATTAACCCATTCAGTACCAGGAACGTCGTCTTCATCCTATTCTGGCAATTATTAGACAATTTTATTCAGCTTAGGGAGGGACATACCTCTAGCTTATGCGGGGATCACACATTCCCGTATATTGCTCCCGACAGCTCCCGTCAGGCGTAATCGCCAATTTTTTGTTCTGTCGGGCGTAGTCCGGCCGTGTACGCCAGTATCACCACGATTATTGCATTTTCCCGACAGACGTACCGTGACGGGGCCATTGTTACGTCAGTCATAATGTAGTCTTAATGAACTACGTAGGTGTTTGCGACTTGCGTAAGCATGTCCCCGTTAGTCCGCATGGGCTGCCCGATTTGCAGAAACACAGGCCACACCCATGCCACGCCCCCACAAGACCTGCGTAGCTGAAGTCTTGGGACTTTTTAGGGCTTAACTCGACCATTTCCGGACAATCGTTGGCACACCCCGTCTGTCCAAACACAGACAAAAACAGTCTTTGTCAACCACGTAGGTCTGGGTTGGAATCTGGGAACTACAAAAGGGCAGGAATGGCCACACCATTGTTATTATGTGTTTCATTAACAAAAATGTTTGGTAATATATATATATAGGTTATAATTTATAGTTATGGTAAAGTACTAAAGATTTCATCAGTTCACACCATAATAGCAACAATAACTTTGAACATATTAGGCTTCCCAGAATACCACAATTTGTTTTTATACATTAGGTTATATATATATATATAAGGCTATAAACTTAAGTGAACAAGATATATTGAAAAAAATATTTGCATCATTATAAGCAAAATAATTCAGAAAAAGACAAAAACCTGTCACTGTCCTGAGGACGCCAAACCTCTTGGCTTCCTATCGCTCGCCAGGAAAATATTGACACCTGGATGTGGTTGTCGAATTAATAGTGAAAGGGTTGGCAAACATAAAAAATATACACGTACCGGAGACATACCAAGTGTCCGGGGCTTCCTTTGGCGCACGATGTGTGCCTTCAGGAAGCTAAACATGGTGACGATCCACTTCTCCCTCTCTGTCATCCTGCGGGCCCCATCACCACTTTTCTGTTTGGAGAGCCTGCCGAACCTGGAGCGGAGAGAGGAGAACCACGTCTTCAAGTCCTCGGTGGCGATGGGGGGGTCCAGACTGGCTGCCTTCTCCACCCAAACATGTTCAATGTGTTCCTTCTGCTTGTGCCTGGGATCACCCTTATCATATAGATAAGGCACCTCGAACTCCAGCCACTCTCCCAGCATTCACTCCATCTCCTCCGGCAGGATAATGTTGGTGCTCTTCCGGCGGCGTTTTGCCGGTTGTTGTTGCTATTCGCCGCCGAAAGGTGCAACGGCATGGTCGTCCGCCTCGTTGTCGTTGTCATCACTGTTCACCTCATCGTCGACGACATCCTCCATGACCTCTGCACTCTCGCCGACGTTGATCACAATTTCATCGGGGTCAGCCGAGGTGAACGAGGTGGCAGGAAGAGAAGTGGCAGGCGGAGAGGAGACAGCCGGATAGGTGGCAGGCGGAGAGGTGGCAGGCGGAGAGGTGGCAGGCGTCGAGGGGGCAGGCGGAGAGGGGGCAGGGGAAGGCTTCCTGGCCTTCTTCATGTTCCTCTTCAGCATGGTGACGGACGGCAGGGCAGGTGAAGCGTGCAGAGGGTGGCAGGGTGGTAAGGAGGCAGGGTTGGCTGGAGGTGGTGGTGGTTGCTTCTTGCGGTGTGGTGAGAGGTGTGACGGCAATGCGTCCCGCCGGTCCTTATATACCCCCCCGTACAACGTTGCCGCGTCTTCCCGCCAACCCGCAGTGCGGCGCTGTTGCCAGATGCGCCCGGACGAACGTAAACTTTCCCGTTTGACAGGAATTTTTTACGATTGACGGGAGCCGCTTACGTCTGACGGCAGAGCGTTTTACGTCTGACGGGGCTGCTCCCGTCAGACGGCCGTGATGGCCCGGATGGTCGTAAAATTTCCCGACTTTTGACATATGGGAGCGCGAGCCATGACCGCGATTTGCATTTCAAAAGATTCGGCGCGGCCTAGCCCGCGCCCAGCACCTCCCCGACCCGCGTGGCTACTCCCGTCATGCGTACCAACCCCCCAGACTGTACACAATTTCACTTACGTTTTGCGTAATATGCCCTTACGTTTTACGTAATCGGTTGCCAACTACCAATAAACCTTCGTACGGGAGCATATACGGGAATGTGTGATCCCAGCATTAGGCTTCAACCTATCTCAACCAGCCCTTTTAACTACCACAGATCCTTAATTGCATTTGCATCGAGTTGTGTAAATTGTTAACGAGTGTATTGTTATTTTAATACTTGATTATACATTAATCTACAGTAAATCATAATTAAAAATTGCTCGCGAACATTAGGAATCGTGGGGCGATTTCCTCTGTCCCCAAAAAGTTGGAAAATTTAAATTTGGATGCAACCCAGGGCATGGTTGCCTTCAAATGACAAAAATACTTGCATGGATTGAAACAAAAGGAGTATATCAAGGCCCCGTAGAGTTATGTGCCTTGTTGGTCGACATTGCTCCTGAGGACCGAGGACATTTGATCGGGACAGTTGGACTATGGATCAGGGCACTACAGTCGTAGTTCGGGGTGCAGATCAAGGTCTATAGGGAGCCTTCAGAGTTGGTACAGGTGCGAGGTCCAGAGGCCAAAGTCTGTGATGGAAGGAGGGGAAGGGGGGGTTTGACACATGTGGAGTAGTGATAGGAGGTATGGAGGGGAAATATCTCACTTAATCACATATTCCTTTGTTTTGAGTGGTACTAGGGTCTTTTAAAAGGCCTTTTTTTTTTTTAGGCCTATCTTCAGAGTCCTGTCGCCTTCGCCTATGTAAAACCTCTTAACCCCTACTGTACCGTAGGATACAGTAATAAAAGTCCCCCCCAGTCCCAAGCAATGTGGCCAAAATAGCAAGATAGAACAACCTCCCACCTCAAAAGATGAAGGAATACTGGCTCTCCCAGCCTGCAGAGGGTTGGATATAAGCAGAGATGTGTTGCCAGTTCGAGAGCAGTGCTCAAACGGTCGTGGTACCAGGCACTGCCTGATACTGGCAGTTACAAGGAGAGTACATTACTGACGGCTCCCTGCCGTCGCTGGTACAGAAGGGGTTAATAGTCTCTGCGCCATTCCCGGGTTAATAGCCCTTATTTTTCGTTTGTTTATTTTGATTTACTTTTGAATTTTCATGCCTAGGTTTATTTTAGAATACTTTTGTACCCTTATATCTCAAAAATGTTGTCTCAAACTTTTGTAATAATGTAGATTTATAATACTGTACTGTAAGTATCAATGTTATGTATATGCCTAAAATTGGTGAACGGGCCCATTTTAATTTGTTTACCTATTGTTTTCATTATTAAATTTACCAATCTAAAATTCTAACCTATCAATAGATAAGGCACTCATTTCATTGACTCCCTAGTGCGGTACATTTAGAATATTATTAGACTTTTTGGATAATCCAATGCCATAAAATGAATAGCCTTGATACAAATTATTGTATTTGTATGCATGCAATAATAGGCTTTCAAGTGTGTTTCAATAGTTTGGGCAATAGTTTGTGAGTAAGGTTGCAATGATACCATAAAATATAGCCAGCCCATTATTTGGATGTTCGCTTTTCAGCAGGTCTACTCACTATAGCTCATGCATTATAAGTAGGCCAGAAATCGTGACCCAGTACCTTTGTAACTAAATGAGGGCTAAAACAAATAGCTGTATATTTCCACACTTATTGCTTGGCAGACTTTTCCCAGATGGTAGGTGGAATGCCTGGGTGTGAAGGGAATTTTTGCCTCCCCATAATATCTGGGCCTGATAGGATTTTGAACCCGGGTCAGTAGGCATACCAGCATCCCGCGCTACCACTGTACTATGCATGGAAGTATATTAAACGAAACAACCTTAGTTCTCTTTGAAGAACCAGCTAGGTGATAGTCTCGTGTAGGCTATGCCTTCATACAAGTGGCTTGATTGTTAAACTTTTTACCAATGAACTATTATATGTTTCTCCAGACGTCAACTCGTCGTAGTTGTGTGGTTCAGGGATTTTTCGTGTACAGGGCAACACAATTTATAGTCTGGATATCAGCAGACGATTATATTAAGCTAAGGAAGGAATTGTGCAAGTTGGATAATTTATTGAGACAGACTTTACCTCATAACATCCTTTGCGAGACGAATGTGAGGGAAAAGATAGTCAGGATAAGGGAGGGATAGCCGAAGTGCCTGCCGCCGACTCAGCTCCAACCGCTGACGCTGTGCTACCTACCACCACCACCACCACCAAGGGAGCTTCTGCCACCACCAGGGGTTCTCCAACTGCAGCTGCTGGATCCTCCCAAGGGAAAGGTAAGTCTGTGTCCCGAGAAGGTAAGTCTGTGTCGATTGTGGGCGACTCCATGGTAAGACATTTAGTTAGGGCTACCCACACTAAACTTAGGAAGGTTGTGTGTCTGCTTGGCCATGGAGTTGGGAGGGTTTTAGAGAAGATGGACCACATCTTGGAAGATAGTGGAGATAACCCCATTATCTGTCTCAGTGCCGGGAGTAACGATGTTGGTAAGGGTAGAAGTGAGGAACTGCTGCAGCAGTATCGGGATGTGTTAGATAAGGTTAGGATGAAGGGAGGGATCCCTGTAGTACATTGTATCCTACCCAGAAGAGGAGTTCCCAAGGAATGGACATCCAGGGCGATTGGTGTAATTGCCGGTTGGAGAAATATTGCAAAGAAAAAAGCAATACCATTCATTGATAACTGGGATAGTTTCTATGGGAGAGATGGCATGTACGCAAGGGATGGGGTTCATCTTTCACGGTTAGGGGTTTCCACATTAGCTAGTTCTTTAGATAGGGTGGTTGTGGGGTTTTGAACAGAAATATTGAGAGTGTAAATGAGAGGTTAAATGGAACAATTTTAGCGTCAGGCGAAAGCGATAAGGATATTCAGTTTCATGCTAAAAATGATGACTATATTGCTAATGATAGTAGTGATGGTGCAACGGAAGATGGAAATGTCGTTAGACAATGCTATTATGATAGCATTGACTGCAGTGAAATCGAAGAAAATAATAAGTTACTTAACCCCTTCAGACTCATATGACGCAGAGGTTGCCAGATTAGCAATAAGAAATAGAGTTCTCTCACTCTTATAATTACCTCTCTAAAATTAGTTTTCTGCCCACAGCTAACTCCTCAAAGACAACTGCAGAGGTTGAAGTAACTAAACTAAAGGTTTGTAAATACCCCTGATGGTAATAAAGGCTTTAAAATATCCCTAATAGGCTCAAAATTGCGTCGTATGTCGGAGAGGGTTAAAAACGATAGACAATTAGTTACAAAAAATAGTAATAAGTTGAGGGTATATTATACAAATTGTAGAAGTTTATGTAACAAAATGGATCAGCTTAGGGCAATTGTTAGCAAGGAAAATATAGACATTGTAGCGATTACAGAAACCTGGATAAATACTGACTCTAGACATCTATTAGCAGAATTTCATATGCCAGGATACAATTTATTTAAATATGACAGAACAGACAGAAGGGGAGGTGGAGTTGCAGTTTATGTCAGGGATACTTTAAAATGTTGCCTTAGATCAGATATTAAAACAAATAGCGAAAATGAAAGTGTGTGGGTAGAGATTAGCGGGGAAGGTGAGACAATTATTTTGGGAACCATATATAGGGCACCCTGTCTTTGTCGAAATTTAGGCAAATTATTATGGGAAGAAATCAGTAAGGCATCTCAGAATAATAATGTTTGCATTTTAGGCGACTTTAATCTTCCAGGTATAGACTGGGTTAATCAAAATAGCAATAACGAATCCGAAGATTTTCTTGAAGTAGTACTAGACAACTTTCTCTTTCAATTTGTAAATTCGCCAACTAGAGGATCTAATATTCTTGACCTAGTTCTTAGCAACAGAGAAAATTGGATAACAAATTTAGAAGTGGGCGACCAGCTAGGGAACAGTGACCATAAATCAATATATTTATCTATAGAATTAAATCATAAACCAAAGGAAAATAAGGTTCTTATCCCTGACTTTAGAAAAGCCAATTTTAGGGGATTAAAACGATCACTTAGAATTAAAGGGGAGGCAGGAGATTTAGATCAAGTAAGCCGATTAGTTCCAGTAGAACCGAGAGGTCAGGGCCAGGTGGGTCACACAGCTGAGATAGTTAGACAACCAACTGAAAATTTAAATAGAGTGTATAATCAGTTCATCTCTGCCTTACAGAGCGAACAAGATAAATATATACCAACAAGAAAATTTAGATCACATACAAACCAACCAAAATGGATGACAAATAAATTAGTAGATCTTATAGGTAGAAAGAGAGGTGTATACAGAAAAATACAGAAAGGCGAAATCCACCTTATAGGATATCACCATAACTTGTCGAGGCAGGTAAAGAAGGAAATTAGGAAGGAAAAAAGAAACTACGAAATCAAGGTAGCAAATTAATCTAAAAACAACCCTAAAGCATTTTATCAATTGTATAAATCTAAGGTAAAGGATACAGTAGGGTCCCTTAAGAATGTCATAGGTGAGATTACAGATGATGAGTTAGAAATGTGCAATACTCTAAATAGTCATTTCCTTTCTGTTTTTACAAACGAAAATTTAGATCAAGTTCCAGTAGTCAACCAAGTTTTTAACGGTAGTATAGACGAAATATTAAGCACAGTTCAGGTCACTAGTGACGAAGTAATTAAGGACATAGATAGACTAAAACCCCAGAAATCTCCAGGTCCAGATGAGGTGTATGCTAGGGTATTAAAAGAATGCAAGGACGAATTAAGTTACCCATTAACTCACCTATGTAATAATTCACTAGCTTTAGGCTTAGTTCCTGATTCATGGAAGCTCGCAAATATAATTCCGATATTTAAAAAAGGTGATAAGTCCATAGCATAAAATTACCGTCCTATTAGTCTCACATCAATTATAGGGAAATTGCTAGAATCAATTATTGCCAGGAAAATTAGAAATTACTTAGATATGTTCAAGTTAATAAAACCCTCTCAACATGGTTTCACTCCAGGACGATCCTGCCTAACAAATTTACTCAGTTTTTTCTCTGAGGTTTATGAAGCGGTAGATAACGACAAGTCATATGATATAGTTTACTTAGACTTCAGTAAGGCCTTTGATAAAGTTCCACATGAAAGGCTGTTAAGGAAGATAGAAGGACATGGTAATGGGGGGATGCTACTCAAGTGGATTAAGTCATGGCTGATTGGTAGGAAACAGAGAGTTAGTATAAATGGTGTAAAATCGGACTGGGGATTAGTTAAAAGTGGGGTCCCCCAAGGGTCGGTTTTGGGGCCTCTTCTGTTCATTATCTACATAAATGATCTTGACTCGGGCATGAAGAGTAGAATCAGTAAATTTGCTGATGATACTAAAATAGGTAGGATAATAGAGTCAGCTAACGACAGGGAATGTCTTCAAAATGATCTCGATCACTTGCACGAGTGGTCCATAAATTGGCAGATGAGTTTCAATATAGACAAATGTAAGGTATTAAGGATTGGAAATCGTAATTTAGATGCTAAATACAAACTAGACAATGTAGAATTGGATAACTCAGAGTGTGAGAAGGATTTGGGGGTGCTCATTAGTAATGATCTGAAACCCAGAAAACAGTGTATAAGTGTTAGGAATAGGGCAAATAGAATTCTAGGATTCATATCTAGGAGTGTTAGCAACAGGACTGCTGAAGTTTTCTTAAAACTATACTTAGCTCTAGTAAGACCCCATTTAGACTATGCTGTTCAATTTTGGTGCCCTTATTATAGAATGGATATCGACCCTTTAGAGGCAGTCCAAAGAAGAATGACCAAAAAGATACATAATATTAGAAAGTTATCGTATGAGGAGAGGTTGAAAGTCTTAGGCCTGCACTCACTAGAGAGACGAAGATGTAGGGGAGACATAATAGAGGTATTTAAATGGATAAAAGGTTTAAATAAGGGCGATATAGATGAGGTATTAAAGCTAAAGAACGGCGACATAACCCGCTCAAATGGTTTCAAGTTAGATAAGTTTAGATATAAGAAAGATATAGGAAAGCACTGGTTTGGAAATAGAGTTGTTAACATGTGGAATGCACTGCCCAGAACAGTAATTAGCTCAGAAACAGTTGAAAGCTTTAAGCATAAGTTGGATTCCCATATGGGTGATATGGGCTGGGTGTGAATGGGAGCTGCTTCATGTGGGCCGCATGGCCATATACAGTTTCCCGCGATCTTATGACCTTATGTTGTTATGTAATTGGGGTTGGGTGTGACAGGGATCTGCCTTGTGTGGGCCGATCGGCTTTTTGCAGACTCCCATTTTCTTATGTTCTTATGTTATGTTCTTATAATGTCCTATAGCGCACCTAGCGGTGTCAGTGCTATATATAAATTAAATGGGCCAAACATGGGTGGTACCCTGAATAGATTGAACTAAATCATGTCCCAAGTATCATTAAGGGGGATGTGGTCGCTTTTTCTGGACCCCCTTCTCCCTCATGTTTAGCATACTAGTTTTGAGATTTTAAGATGTTCGCTCCATTAGTTTGGCTTTTTTTTAGACCTTTCGCCCCATTCCTTTGTCAATATTAACTCCCAAAGAGCGTGTATGCTTGTTTACATCACCGTATTGCTGGGCGGGTATGTATACCGAAAACGAGCTTCATTCCATGCTCTTTTTCATGCATAAGCAAGAGCCAGAGCGTAATAAAATTGTATATCCGTGAAAGGGCGATAATAGAGCTTTCCAATGACACCTGAATCATCCTTGTACGACCATGGGTTCTCTTGCAACGATCGTGTAGCCGGAGGTGAAAATACCCTAAAATTAGGTAATTTTTCCCAATTTTATCCTTGTTGAGAGCAGTAGGGAGATGGTGATGAGATACAGTATGTCGCAGTGACAGCCACATGGTGGTGGCGAGCCGTCCGAGGCCGCCTATCGTCCTCCCAATGCTCGGTCTCTCTCTCAGCATAGCTCATAATGGCCTCAAAATGGCACCCGTCATATGACGGGCGCCGCAGGGGTGGCCAATATTCTCTCTCCCATCATATGACGGGCACCGCGGTTTGAGGGTTAAGACCAGTTTTGCCATTTAGGTGTTGATTTTTTCATGGCGAGATATAGCGGGCCTGTAATTTTAGAAGGAAAATGTACAAATTTATCTTGAAAAGGGGTCACATGGGTGTTCTCTTAAAGGGCATAGCTCATGCAATATCCCATTCCATTTTATCACTGTCTAAACTTTAGACTCTAAAGCATGTTAAAGAATGATTGATACTGCACAGTTGTCTTGGTTGACCACACATTTTCATCGAAAATAGTAAACAAAGCCATGTAAGATATTTTAACCCTCTCACCACGGAAGGGCTCTTGAACGCCCATAAAAAACATATAACAGGTACGCGGAAGGCCTCTTGAACGCCCAGTGGTTGAAAGCCTGTGAGCTTCGTGTGCGAGGCGTCGGTCCGACGCATGTAAACAACAGCCGGCTGGACCGACACCCCGCATCTCCGGCCACAAGAAGGAGAGCGTCGCTTGTTCGTGTGTGCCTGTATGTTGTTGTTAAGTATCGAAAAGTGGTGTAAAGTGGCTGTGTTGGCCATAAAGTTATCTCCAATGAAATCATCATCACAGCTCAACCAGTTGACTTAGAGAGCTCTACTTAATGCCATTCTACAGGTAAATAACACAGCTACGCTTGGGGATGCGCGGGAATGCGGGAAGCAGTCTGATTAACGAATATACGGTAGCCTAGCCTAGACGTTTTTCGGCCAAAACACCCGGGTTTCGAGGAATATATATATAATACATAGCCGGGGCTGGAGGGTTAAGCTTAGAAAGTTTATGGCAACCCCTGTCGCCTCTCTCTTGTGTTAATGATAACGGAATTAGCCCGCGAATTTTGAATATGTTTTCATATTGCCTTTAGCTACGCTACCTTAAGAACATAAGAACAGAAGAACATAAGAAAATGGGAATCTGCAGAAAGCCGATTGGCCTACACAAGGCAGATCCCTGTCACACCCAACCCTAATTATAAGCCTAGCTTAAAAACACCATTAGGACTTCCCTCACCGAAACGGTGAGAGGTCAGAAAAACGGGGATCTGCAGATCCCCACACCTGGGCCACACCCGACAGATCACCCTCACACCCAACCCATCTCGTCCATATGCCTATCTAATTGTATCTTAAAGCTCCCTATCGTTCTTGATCCCACTATAGCACTTGGTAGCCTATTCCACCTATCTACAACTCTGTTACCAAACCAATATTTGCCTATATCTTTCTTGAAACGAAATTTATCTAATTTGAAACCATTTGTACGAGTTCTTTCGCTATCACTGAGCTTTAGTACATTTTTCATGTCCCCTTTATTAATCCCACTAACCCACTTGAATACCTCTATCAGAGGCCTTTGATACCTTGATATATTATACCTTGATATATTTCATACATGATGAAGTAATGTGAAGGCAGTATTTGATATATATATATCACGTGAGTAAAATTTGTCTATCCTTAAGTATCTATCAATGCAATTATTCATACTGTAGTTTGGTCTCGTTAATCATAAATAAATACGTATCGGCAGCTCTATCCATATGGCAACACCAATAGTATCGGCCTGTGTAGAGGAGGTCTTGCCCTAACGGTATACACAAGGTAGCCTTCTCTAGTACAAAAGCGTTCGGCCAACGTATCAAAATATTCCATCTTGATTTTCACTTTCACAGTGCATTATTCGATAGCTTGCCGTTATTTCTACAATTCATTATTAAGCTTATGCTGCTCATACAATTTATCATACCCCTCTATTAAATATCTGCCCATCTTTGTAACTGCTTTCAAAACATAACAGAGATATTGAGAATCAAAATGGTGGCCATTGACCTGACCCCTGAAACTCTTTGATCTATTCTGTTATTCTATGGGTACCCCAACACCTTCATACACTTCACAAGGGGCTCGGCAATGCCTCTCGCCACCACTGTCCAAAACCCTAATTTATTTATATTTACATTTATAAGAAACTCGGACTACTATTTTTGCACATAAGAGGTATACTGTACACTAACATTTATGATCATAATGAGGATAGCTCATCATAGCTGACCACATGCGCTATGCCCTTTAAGCTTGATGGAGGTAATAAATAATTATATATATAAAACAAAAGAGAGAACAAAAAATACCAACTAGTCCTATGATAAAATAGATGTATTTGATAGTTTCTTATAATTATATATATATATATATACATATATATATTCTACTTTTCTTTTCTTCTATTGCATGGGGGATTTATTATGTACTTTGCTATAACTGGAAGTTTTGATGGATAAGGTAGAACTTTAATTCTTATGCTAATTTTACTTCCATTGTTAATGGGTTTCATGCAATTACAAAGTTTCATATGTACTCCATTCCACCTTTTTTTGTTATTTTTTTTGTTACCTGGGGAGATTGTAGGCACCAATCGATCAGGGCTAGACCCAGGTGAGGTTATAGGCATGTGATAAAGAGTCGCTGGAACTCCTGTTTAATTTGCTTGGCCTCTCTTACTGATTTTCTTTGTGCCTCATTTACACTGAGAGCAATCCAGCTAGCTCTCGCAAACACCTCCTCCTCCTATCCACTTCACTACACTAAACATGCACACCACACTTCATTCCTCCACACCAAAATTAAAAAAACACAAAATGATGAATTGTAGCCCAGCCTCGGAGTCCCCAGGAGGGGGGGGGGGGGACCATAAATGCCCCCTCACCCGACCGACCATCCCCTGACGACCCCACACAATTACCTGGCCCTCGGCCTGTTACTCTTTCTATTAATTTCTGCAACATTCGCGGACTTTCCTCTAACTTTCACTCTGTTGAGCACCATCTCTCCTCCAACAAACCTGATCTTCTCTTCCTCACCGAAACTCAGGTGTCTGTAGCAACATCCAGCAACCCCTTCTCTGTATCCTCCTACTTTCTCTATCCTAGTTTCAAAGCCAAAGGCGGATGTTGTGTATATGTGCACAACAAACTCACTTGCTCTCGTGTTCCCGATTTAGACTCCTCTGAATTCTCAACTTTATGGCTCAAACTTTCCTGTTATTCTCTTACTAAATATTTCTGTGCTGTCTATCTTTCCCCTAACTCTACCAACTTTCCCAAATTCTTTGACTATCTAAACTCTACAGTGGAACACATTCTATCCATTTCTCCTTTCTCAGAAATCTCCATCTTAGGAGATTTCAACGTTCACCACCGCCAATGGCTCTCCTCTCACACTACTGATCCACCTGGTGAACAAGCCTACGTCTTTTCTATCCTAAATGACCTAGAGCAGTTAGTTCAGCAACCCACCCGTATCCCGGATCGCATCGGAGATCGGCCAAACATTCTTGACCTGTTTCTAACTTCTAACCCTTCTTCTTATACTGTCGATCTTGTCTCTCCTTTGGGCTCTTCCGACCAATAACTTATCTCTTTTACCTGTCCTATCTCTCCAGTACAGCGACCCGATCCTCCTAGCCGGCGGCGCTTGTGGCACTTTGGCGCTGCCGACTGGGAGGCTCTTCGGCAGTACTTCTTTGATTTCCCATGGAATGATTTCTGCTTCCATGGCCGAGGACCCTCGGAGAGTGCTGAACGCATTACCGAGGTAATCCTATCGGGCATGGAAGCATACATTCCATTCTCTTTCTCTCAGACTAATGCTAAAAAATATTGGTTTACTCACGCCTGTTCTACTGCTGTCCGCAATAAGGAGGAAGCATTCAAACGGTACCGACGCCTTAAAACTCAAGACTCTCATTCTTCATATGTTTCTGCCCGGAATCAAGCCAAATCTGTTCTTCGACTTGCCAAACACTCTTTCATCAATAATAAATGCACTGAACTATCCAACTCTAGCTCTTCCCAAGCTTTCTGGCATCTAGCCAAAAACCTCTCCAACAATTTCTCTTCCTCGTCTTTCCCTCCCCTTTCCCACTCTGATGGCACAACCATCACTTCTTCCTCTGACAAAGCTAAACTCTTCGCTCAAACTTTTGCTAGAAACTCCACCTTGGATGATTCCGGTGCTATTCCTCCCTCTCCGCCCTCCTCTCTCTTACTTATGCCTAATATCCTAATCTCTTCTAAAGATGTACTTTCTACCCTCTCTGGGCTTAACACTAATAAGGCGTACGGTCCGGACGGTGTTCCTCCTGTTGTTCTCAAAAACTGTGCTTCCGTGCTGACTCCCTGCCTAGGCAAACTCTTTCATCTCTGTCTATCCTCTAACGTCTTCCCTTCATGCTGGAAGTTTGCTCACATTCAACCTGTCCCAAAGAAGGGTGACCGCTCTCAACCCTCCAACTATCGTCCAATTGCTCTTATCTCTTGTCTTTCTAAAGTTTTTGAAACTATTCTTGCTTCCAAATTTCTTAAGCATTTCTCTTCTCATAATCTGCTCTCAGATCGCCAGTATGGCTTCCTTAAGGGTCGCTCTACTGGTGATCTTCTTTCATATCTTACTAATTCTTGGTCATCCTCCTTTCGGGACTTCGGTGAGACTTTTCTATTGCACTAGACATATCGAAAGCCTTCGATAGAGTCTGGCATAAATCTTTAATTTCTAAACTACCCTCCTTCGGTTTCTATCCCTCCATCTGTGCCTTTGTCTCTAATTTCCTTTCCGGCAGTTCCATAGCTGCGGTTGTGGACGGCCATTGTTCACTTCCTCACCCTATAAACTCCGGTGTTCCTCAGGGCTCTGTCCTATCTCCTATTCTCTTTCTAATTTTTATAAATGATCTCCTTAACTGTACCTTAATTCCCATCCATTCATACGCAGACGACTCAACCTTACACTACTCCATTAGTTTTTCAGAACGCCCCAGCCAGCAATCCCTCAACGACAAACGTAATGAAGCCATAGAACTCTTAAATTCTGATCTAAATACTATTTCCAATTGGGGCAGAGAAAACCTTGTTAACTTTAATGCTTCCAAAACCCAATTTCTCCATCTATCTACCCGTCAGGATCTCCCAGCGGACTATCCCTTATTCTTCAACAATACAAAAATCAACCCTTCATCTTCTCTCAATATTCTTGGTGTCTCTTTTTCTTCTGCTCTCATTTGGAAGGACCATATTACCAGTCTTGCTAAGGCAGCCTCCCAGAAGCTGGGTGTGCTCAACCGCCTTAGGGGGTTCTTTTCCTCTGGACAGCTTCTTGCTCTGTACAGGGGCATAGTGCGCCCTTGTATTGAGTATTGTTCACATGTGTGGGGAGGTTCCTCTCACACCGCTCTCCTAGACAAAGTTGAAAGGAAGGCCTTTCGTATCATTAACTCCCGTCCACTCACCAACTCTCTGCAATCTCTCTCTCTCCGCCGCAATGTTACATCTCTCTCGCTATTCTATCGCTACTATAATAATCAGTGTTCCTCAGAGCTATCCCAGTGCATACCACCTCCTTTACGTAGGGCACGTGGTACCCGTCTTGCAACTCAATCCCACCCCTACTCTGTGCAACTCTCCAACCCAAGAGTGAAACGTTACTCTCAAACTTTCTTCTACTCAACAGCTGAGCTCTGGAACTCTCTCCCAGAATCAGTCTTTCCCTCTTCCTATGACTTAAATTGCTTCAAACTCCGTGTGTCCAGGCATTTTGGCTCGAACGTCCCTTGATTTTGGCCCTTTCACTCTTTCAACTATGGGGGAGGCACTCGCTATAGGCAGTTATGCCTTTTGCCTCCCTCAATCACAGAAAAAAAAAAAAAAAAAAATCACGTCTTTAGAGTAAATTTCAAGCAATCTACAATCCACAACAGTTCAACTTAAATTGTTATAAACTTTTCATGAATGGAAGTCGCCATTAGGAGCATGGATATTATTTGTATTTGTAATGTTTTCAGTTAATATATTTGTCCTTGTTTGTGTATGTAAAAAACAAAAACAAAACAGCCTCGTACTAATTGACCACTTGCGAGTTTCTGGCTGTAATATAGGAAGCTGCAGACATAGATATTGTGTGGAATTGAGAACTGGAATACGGTTATAGTGCATATATAAATACATAAAATCAACTGCATTATACTTTCTAGCTATCATACTTACAAAATTGCAGTATGTTTGTTAAATATCAATGTTTACGGCTCCAACTTCCTTACATCCCGTAACTCGCAAGTGGTCATTTACTATACTATGTTCCATTTCATCTGACGGTAAATTGAATCCCTTAAAAGCTAATTTCTCGATACCTAATGGAAAAATATCAAACCACTATGTCTCCGCATCATATTAAGACCAAGTTTATATCATTAACACCACATTTCTCTACAAAATCTTCAATATAACCGATAAATCTTGACGGGAACTTTGCAATTTACCATCAAATGAAAAGAAACAGGATACAGATGTTGCATTGGTTGTTTACCCTTTGTACTAATTCGTACTCTTCTATCATCCATCTCTCTTCGGTCGTTTGTATTTCCTCGGGTATACCGTCCCATTCAGTACGTCCTTTTCATTATGTTCTGCCAATTATTAGGCAATTTTATTCAGCTTAGGAACAAGGTCTACCCATGAAAAGGCTACAGACTATCTCAATTAATCCTTTTAGCTGCGACAGATCCTTCTTATGCAGCACAAAATCTTCTAAGTATAGCTAGAATAACATTTAAAATACGTCGCCGATACAGAAGGGGTTAAGGGGACCCACCTCGCTTTTTTTTTCCTCTCTCTCTCCCTCTCTCTTTGGCTGGTATCCATTCGGCCCCATTCAGCCTACTGTTTTAAGACGTTTACCCCAATCCAGGTGTCAATATTTTCCTGGCAAGCGGTAGCGAGCCAGCATATATATATTTTTTTTTACAGCAAGATAAATTTGTACATTTTTCGATAGAAAAAAATTCTCCGGCGAAGCCGGATTTCTCCATACCAAGGATGGCTCGCGTCTCATTAGACAGCTTCAAGAGAGCTCTCGATGTCGAACTACAAAAAGTGCCAGACGAGGCCATCTTCGTAGGGGAGCGCTCCGCCCCTTCGAATAGTCTGCTGCACCAATTCTCAAACAACAACGAAGGGCAGTGCGCTCCTCGGTGCCACTAGCAAGAGTGGCGAACTCCACATAGGTGACATACTGTAGGTATCGCTCGCCAAGAAGAAATTGACACCTGGATGGGGATAAACGTCTTAAAACAGTTGGCTGAATGAAGCCGAATGGATACAAGCCAGAGAAAGGTAAAAAAGCAGGTGACCCCCTTAACCCTTTCACGCTCTTATGACGCAGAGGTTGCCAGATTAGCAATAAGAAATAGAGTTCTCTCACTCTTATAATTACCTCTCCAAAATTAGTTTTCTGCCCACAGCTAGCTCAAAGACAACTGCAGAGGTTGAAGTAACTAAACTAAAGGTTTCTAAATACCCCTGATGGTAACAAAGGCTTTAAAGTATCCCGAATAGGCTCAAAATCACGTCATATGCGTGAAAGGGTTAACATACTTTGGGTGTTGCGCCTTTCACAGGTTATTATTACTATTTGTGACGTGTGGCAGTTCTCCTGTATACAGTATGTCACAGCTCCACCAGACACTACCTCCATATTTCTATGTCTGCACACCTGTCTGCTCCCTGCCCCTTCCTCTCTTATAAATATATATATATATATATATATATATATATATATATATTTGTGTGTGTGTGTGTGTGTGTGTGTGTGCTTATCTATCTATCTATTTCCCCCAGCTAAAATATGTGCAGCCGTGCACATATGTTCTTAGCCACCCTGTTATTTTCATTATGCAAGTATTACATTGTAAAGCCGACCAGTTTATATATAATAATTAAACAAATAATAACATTATTAATTTGTAAATTTATGCAAAAGGAAAATTATATATTCGTTATATGATTATATAAGTATTAATTGCATAATGATCATAGGGTCGCTAAGAACCTATGTTCACGAATGTGTGTTTTTTAACACTATTTTTATTGGTATGTTTCTAGAATCATTTAAACATTTTCTTAATAGTGTTTGACAGGAAGCTTATGAATGCGTGTGTGTGTCGTGTCTGCCTGCGGATATGTGTGTCGTGTCTGCCTGCGGATATGTGTGTGTGTGTGTGTGTGTGTGTGTGTGTGTGTGTGTGTGTGTGTGTGTGTGTGTGTGTGGTAGAGGGGGGCGGAGAGTGCGTGCGCGTGTGCTTGTGTGTGTCATAGAGAGGGGGGAGAGTGCGTGTGCTTGTGTGTGATAGAGGGGGGGTTGGGGGGTGGAGAGAGTGCGCGCGCGTGTGCTTGCTATAAAGGGGCCTTCCCACATCAAGGACTTTTGGTACCGACTCTCTAGGAGTGTCAAGTCTGTGCTACTCCGTGAGAAATGTCACCGACTGCTTCCGAGTGGGATAAATACATCAAGTAAAACGGGGTAGGACAGACTAACACTCTGTCCTAGTCTGTGTCTTAACAGACTTTGTCAGGAGTGTGACAGAGTGCAGTCGGTTATACATGCCAACTACATCAGAGTCATTACAGACTAAAATGGGGTAGAACAGACTAACACTCTGTTCTAGTCTGAGTTTGTCAGGAGTGTGACAGAGTGCAGTCGGTTGTACATCGGAGTCATTACCGGGTAGAACAGACTAAGGACAGACTAACACTCTGTCCTAGTTTGTGTCTTAACAGACTTTGTCAGGAATGTGACAAAGTGCAGTCGGTTATACATGCCAACTACATCAGAGTCATTACAGACTAAAACGGGGTAGAACAGAGTAAGACAGACTAACACTCTGTGTGCCAACCGCCTCTCTGCAGACTTTCGTTTTTATTATGTTATGGTAATAGAGATGGCCACCAGTAGGTTATTGAGTATATTTATAAGTATTAAAGCATAATAACTGCAAGATAACCTGTTCAAATGTTATTATATGCGTGTATATGAGTTAGTTTGTTAGCGAGTTGGGCTTATAATTAGGGTTGGGTGTGAGAGGGATCTGCCTTGTGTGTGCCAATCGCCTCTCTGCAGACTTCCGTTTATTTATGTTATGTTAATAGAGAAATGGTCACCAGCAGGTTATTGAGTTTACTGTATTTATAAGTAGTACAGCATGATAATTGCGAGATAACCTGCTCAAATGTTATTATATATGCGTATATATGAGTTAGTTTGTTAGTGAGTTGGGCCTATAATTAGGGTTGGGTGTGAGAGGGATCTGCCTTGTGTGGGCCAATCGGCTTTCTGCAGGCTCCCATTTTCCTATGTTTTTATGTAAGCCTACCTTACTTAGCTTAACCCTTTCAAGATCCGATTACCTATTTGTTTCCTTTTCTCTGGCTATTGTGAGATAGACATTATATCAGGAAACGATCGACTGCGGGAGTTTTGGCGGGAAAGGCATGGCAGTATATGGAAGAGATGGCATTGTTTGAAAGGGATCTGCCTTGTGTATGACAATCACCTCTATGCAGACTTAATTTTTTATGTTATGTTAATAAAGCAATGGTAACCAGCAGGTTATTGAGTTTATCTATAAGTAGTAAAGCATAATAACTGCGATATAAATGTTATTATATGCGTGTATTACATACTATTGAATCTGTGTAACATACTTATGTGTATACCATTGATGCTATTAAGTGACATGGCGGTGGTGAGTCGAGGAGGACGTGCTTGTGACTGTTTCCACAGTCCTTATATCTGTAGACTGTGACTGTTCCGAGAGATAACTGCACTCTGGCACAACAGAGTGTAACAGACTTGTTAGGAGTCACTAAGACTCGTTAAAACTCGGACAGACTTATTAGGAGTCAGTACCGACTCGATCCGACTTTTCATAGTCGGTACCCAAATTTCAAACAAGTTTGAAAATTTTATGGCCGCCCAGGGGTGTAACCGACTCATTGGTGGTACTACAGACTCATTAGGGGTACCGACAGACTATCTCCAGGACTCCATGGAGACTCCATACAGAGTCACTAGTCGGTTCCACACTCCTTGATGTGGGAAGGCCCCGTTAAGTTTGTGGGCGTGTGTTTATACGCCTCCTTGTCTTTCTGGGTCACCTCCGTGTAGACGTCTAACTTCTCTCTCGCTCTTTCGTCTGGCTCATTCTGGCTTTCCCACTACCCTGAGAAAATGTGGATGTTCTTATAGTTTTTTTTTTAATCA
Source organism: Paralithodes platypus (assembly GCA_032716605.1). NCBI lineage: Eukaryota > Metazoa > Arthropoda > Malacostraca > Decapoda > Lithodidae > Paralithodes > Paralithodes platypus. The sequence continues at coordinate 63,609,061 of CM064492.1, forward strand.
TATTATCTATTTATTTATTAATTATATAGTAACCTCGTTAGACTTCCATTGAGCTAAACAAAACAAAACCCTTCAAGAATAAATTTGTACATTTTTCGATAGAAATTTTTTTTCCCCTCCTCGAATTTCTGGTTCGCTGTCAAGGAAAACAAAATCAACACCTAAATGGCACGAAAGGTCTATATATTGACAACAAATGGGGCGAAAGGTCTTAAAATCGCCAAACTAATGGAACGAATGTCTTACAATCTCAAAGCTAACGGGACTGCATGAGGGCGAAAAAGCAACACCCTCCCCCTTCATATTAACTGTAACAAAAAAGGTCAGTTGCCCACAAAAGTTCTGTTCCTCGTATACAGAGAGATACACAAATATGCGTCTGGTTGACTTACGAGTGTAGTGTCTTAGCCTATAATATGCAGTGGTTAAGGGGAGGCAGTTGGTTTTTCGAGTCCTCCTCCTCCTTCCTCATGTCTAGCCCTATTAGTTATGAGATTTCAAGACATTCGCCCCATTAGTTTGGCGATTTTCCGACCTTTTGACCCATTTCTTTGCCAATATTAAGACCTTTCGTGCCATTTAGGTGTTAATTTTTTCCTGGCGAGCGACAGCAAGCCTGTATTTGAAGAGGAAGCGGCCTTCGGCCGGAACATTTTCTACCGAAAAATGTACAATTTTGTTTTATTTTTTAAAAGTTTGATAGAGGTTTAGAGAGGAAACTAAACCCCATCCTTAAACCATTGAGCCGAACCAGTAAATTGTGCTGCACAATAGCGTCTGGGCTCCCTTAACTCATCTGATTATTCAACTGATAATTAATATAAACCACTCACGCATACTATTTTACATTCATACATAAGATCACGACGAGGAAGAGCATACAGTTGGAAACTGTACATATTTGAACATAATATAGAAGGTTTTAATATTATGCCATTGATTCAAAACACATTTGTAGTATGTATATAAAAATTGTTGAGCGGTACTTGAAATTGTTGAGCGGTACTTGAAATTGTTGAGCGGTACTTGAAATTAGACAGAATGGATAAAAAACATCATCTGAGGAAGAGCACTTTATTGACAACGTTTCGAATTTTACTTTTTTTCGCACTAGAACTGTTGGTGCCGATTCATCACCTCCATATTTTCGCCGTGAAAGCAAATTTCCGGTACTCCAACCCGTGAAAGACAATATACATCCTTGTCACTAGTTCATTACCTAGCCTACCAATTAGTGCACAATACTTCGTGTTAGAGGCGCCTGTAGAAGTAAAGTCCGTGATATATCCGCCACTTCATGTGTTCGTCTCCCAGGTTTGTTGATTACCTGGCCGTTCCTGGTGATCCTTTCATACCAACTCATGTGCGGGATGTATACTTGATTATCATAGCTCACCCTTGGTAATGGCGGAATGTCCCTACTGGCAACACTTACTGATGATTACAATAAGTCCTGGGGGGGTTGAGGGGGGGGGGTTGGAGTCTCCCTCAACCCATCGTGCATCTATCCGGATCCCTAATTAGGCCCTCTTGAAACATATGAAAACCCTAGCCAAATGTTGCATCGATTTCGTGCGATTACCTTACTTTTGGGGGTAAAATTCTAGCAATGGCTTCAAATTGATTTAAGCATAGATTATTTTTTAATTCCCTAGTTTACCTTATATTTCATGTATTGTGATATTTTGAATGGGTGCAATTTAGTTTTTTAGTAGCCTAACCTAACAACCTAACCTAACCTAGTATAATTTCAAAACCAAAATGCCCAAGTTTATAATACCAGAAACCAATAAGTAAGGATATAAATAGATAAACGAACACAATTCTAATGCTCAAATCGAGTTGGAACCACCGCGAGAATAATACCCTTTTGGGTAAATCCATTGGCCTACATTATGTTTGGATAGTTTTAGGTATATCTAGCGGTCCGCCTGTAGTCGTGTGTTTATGCTGAGGAACAGGTGACTTTCAAGTGTGGATCGACCCGCATTTATCGTATTTTGTGTTTATTACATCTCGTAAGTACAAAACTTGGCTCGAGTTTCCGTATTTATGTATTATTAAAGGTGTGGACAATGTTTTTTTTAACCTATATTCACTCATTAAACGTCTTGACCCCTCATTTTCCCTGAACTTCAAAGCCCTCCCCACTTGTTTTTTTTAAATATTCTCGGGGTAATATGGCCGCATATTAATGATTTATAGGTTTCTACCATAACATTCTTCTAGAAAATATAGATTTTTTTTTAGGTAAAACTAAATAATATAACAAATACAAACCTCAAAAACTGGCTAAAGTAATCAAGATTTTTTTTGTTTTTTTTTTGTTAACAGGGCTGCATTTTATTTCATTCGTCGCAGCTAATGATGTAAAAAGTGGAGAGCAGAGGTCGCAAAATCCTACCAAAATATAGGAGGAAGAAGAAGTATTAAAGGGGCCACCGACACTGCAGAGAATATGTGTACCATGGATAGATGCAGATTAGATAGTATGGCGGAAACCAGGCGGACATGAGAGCTATTGCAGCCGATATCGCAACAACTAGGTAATGTTTTATGTGACGCTCTTGCATATTCGTACTCTTACAACGTCCGCGCACATTTTTGCAAATTGTGCCTTTTTGTTTAATGTTTTCTTCCCCAATGTACCGTGTTTTTTTTACTTCACTCTTAATGTCTGCGAATTTCTTGCTCCAGCTCTGTTTTCTATCACCGCCGAATTCAATGCCACAAAAACCCACTCTAGGTCTTATTCGAGACAGACGGTATGACAGCCGTCGACATATAATAGCTCACAACAGAGATTCAGTTTTGCTTGTCTGAGACTTCTAGACACGTTGTTAAGGGGAGATTTCCACTTGAGGGATTTTTGTCTTTACCCCTTTCTCCCTCATGTTTAGCCCCATTGCTTGTGAGATTTAAAGACGTTCGCCCCATTAGTTTGGCGATTTTAAGAACTTTCACTCCATTTATGTCACTTTTAAGACTTTTCGTGCTATTTAGGTGTCGATTTTTTCCTGGCGAGCGATAGCGAGCCTGTAATTTAAGAGGAACCGGCCTTCGGCCTGGACATTTTTCTATCGAAAAATGTACAAATTTATCTTGAAAGGGAGTCAAGGGGGTGTAATTTCAAGCTTGATGGAAGTCTAGGAAACACACTAAAAACCTCCCCTTAAACGCGTGGGAAGGGCATTGCCCATCTCATATCGAATGAAGATAAAAAAATGAATGTTAGTCTATGAAAGATAACTATATTATCCACTTCCTTAAGCCACTATTTTTTACATATACTGATTATCTGTCTATTTATAGCCAGCATAGTTCCCGAAAGGGTAGCTATGTGGAAAATATCTACTAAATAGATAAATATATCAAAATCCGACCCGCTGAAATCTCTTATTGTCAATAATTTAAATCATCCTTCCGCAATTTCTGGGTCTAAATAATATAGCACTTCGAAGGACCACACAGAGTTTACGTGCTCTGTGACACGCGTTATTGACCTCCCGATGCTTATTTGAGTTCGGCTATATGAGGTCACTAAAATATGTTTGATCTTACTCGATCGATATCGGGTGGTTTAGTTGCATCCATAGGTTGTGATCGATATCGGGTGGTTTAGTTGCATCCATAGGTTGTGATCGATATCGGGTGGTTTAGTTGCATCCATAGGTTGTGATCGTCTAGGACTCTAGGTGTTGTAGTTTACTATACAAAAATAAAGTAAAAAATAAATAAAATATATATATATATATATATATATATATATATATATATATATATATATATATATATATATATATATATATATACACTGTACATATACACCATAGTGAATACACGGTATATTTACTGCCATGAAGACAAAATTATATTGAAACAAATCGATTAGTTACGTTAACGTTATTACCATATTGGGTTTCAGTATTTACCTTTGTTTTGTGAATGTCTTACTTCAAAACGAGAACACATCGCAATTGCTTAATGTGTTCCCGATAGTTTATCTAATTGCCCTAGTAATTTCGTTGGCCAACGGAGCGAAGTCACGGGCATTTGTCTACCATAGTTTCCTTATGTAGGATATAATTATATAATAAGGAAACATGAACAGTAAGGGAGGGCGTCTAGATTCATGTCTCTGTACCCAACGAATTTTTGCTATAATTATGTTTAGTTCATTAGCCTATATGAGGCTGATATACCATGCGAATCACGAAATGCATTGTAAATAGAAGTACAACAATATCCAAGTTGCAACCATAGGAGATTGAACTTGATGATAGATGATCTGGTGTTTAAGATAAATTATTTGATTAAAACGAGCTTGTACACGAGCCAGGTGATGTTTCAGTATTAACACACCACAGGACTTAGCCGCCTCGTGGCTGCTGCCGTAAGAGGGACCATCAGTTATGCGACGCATTGCTTTTGATAATGCAACTTCAAATGCTTTGAAAAGTTTTACTCCTAAATTATTATTACTGTTCCATAAACAAAGTCCGTAATCAGGTATGCAATAAGAATTACAAATAAATTAAAAACGTGTTTTCCCCCTACTATTAGCATTAGCGTGACATTTCATTGGATTAATGCAGTATAGTCCTCATCCTGCAGTCCGAGCTTATTACATGGCCAAGATATTTATATGCACCAACAGCATCAAATACCGGTATATCTGTACCTAACTGTATTGAATCTACGTTACTATTAGTAATCTATGTGTTGCATTTAGATTTACATGTACTTTTATATAATTTTAAACCAAGATGTTCAAGTCCAGTACACAAATGTACATAGATTCTTTCCATGGTGTCTGTAGTTTTGGCAATAAATACTATGTCATCAGCATAGGCGAGGACATTCAGCCTAGTTAGCCCTAATTTAAAGCCATGCTATATATTAGCCATTATCTTTTTATTATTCTTTAATGATTTTCTAAACAGTACCTGGATTCTTATCGACTCATATGATGATGACACTACCTTACACCATTTAACTAGTTTTCCCCAACGACCCACAATGCAATTACTCCAAAACTCACGTGAGGAGGCCATAGCAATCCTAACTTCGGATCTATCAACTATTTCTAATTGGAACAGAAAATCCTGTCACTCTTAATGATTCCAAAACACAATTTCTCCATCTATCCCAATGTCCCACACGACTATCCCTTAATTTTCATCAATACACAAATCAACCCTACGTCCTCTCAATATTCTTGGTTTTCTTTTGACCTTTCTCGGAAAAATCGTATTACCCCTCTTGCTAAAACTGCTTTCCAAATGTTAGGTGTCCTCAAACGTCTCGGTGGGTTACTCACCTCCGCACAGCCTCTTGCTCTGTACAGGGGCACAGTGTGCCTTGAGTGCACCCATGTATCAAGTATTGTTCGCTTGTATTTTTTTTCTTTCTATATTCCAACTACTCCCTCTCGGGTATAGGCTGAGAGCCTGTACATCCAACCGTACATTGAACGGCGAATCCCGTGAGGTCTCGTTCCAGTCTAGGGAGTGAGACATGTGAAGCACTTTGGGATACAACCAGCCCCCGAAATCTTGCCTTCGCAAGATGCAAAGGTTGCCCACCCACGGCTCGAAGCAGCCACATATCTAAAGCTGCTTCGCTCCAGTGCTTCACTGTCTCGCCACCAAGACTCGGCCCCTCACTCTCAGAACGCCACCTATTGAGCAATTAACTCACTAGGCATTGCCCCCCTGTAGCATATTTTGAATATGGGAATATTCATACAATGCTATTTAACTAGGCAACAATCAGGGTATTTTTTTGGCGTTTCGGTGGGCTTTGTGGTAAAGCACTAATACTAGGTACAGCACAACTTACCTCCCAATGGGGAGGTTCCACCCATATTGCACTTCTTGAAAGGGTAGAGTCAAAAGCATTTTGTCTCATCAATTCACCTCCTTTTACTAATTCCCTACAATCCCTCTCTACACACCGGAATGTATCATCTCTCTATTCTATCGCTATTACAATAATCAGTGCTCTTCAGAGCTTGCTCAGTGCATACTTCCTCTGTTACGAAGAGTACGGGGCACGTGCCTTTCAACATATTTCCACCTATATTCTGTCCAACTCTCTAACCCAAGAGTAAACGGATTTCCCTGTCCTTCCCTCTTCCTATGATTTATACTGCTTCAAGCTCTGCGTGTCCAGACATTTTGAGTCTAACGTACCTTGAATTTGGTTTTCTATCACTCTCAACTTTGGGGGTGACACTTGTTACAGTTTGCCTTTTGTCTCCTTCATACACATAGAAAAAACAGATGTAAAGACGTACAGTCGGGCTAATAAGAGATGTCCCGGCACCAATTATGTTTTGATCAATAATTGATACCAGCAATATTTACAAATGATTTCTTCTTTTTGAGTGAGATATACCAACATATTCCTACACTTACCCACCCTATTCAACATCTGACAGACACTGATACAACACAGAGTGATACAAACGTAATGACAGCTGAGGCATGACTTATTAGCGCCACCGTACAGTTTGAGGCACTTAGTGAATTTGAATAGCCTATAGTTCTAACCAACAGGAAGACAAAACAAATAATTGAGGTGTGAGGATAAGGTAAAGGGGAACCAAGCTATTAGTCTCAAAGGATTGCAAGAAATAAAGCTTAACCCCTTCTCTACCGAGGGGCCTTTTTTGTTTTATTCTAGCTATATTTAGACGATTTTGTGCAGTTTAAGAAGGATCTGTGGTAGTACAATGGGTTAAGTGAGATAGTTCGAAGCGTCTTAATTGCTGGTTACCCTTTTAAACTTAATAAAATCGTCTAATAGTTGCCAGCATATAATGAAAAGGATGTCGCCGGTACAGAAGGGGTTAAGGGGATAGTGGCCGGTTTTTTGGGCTATTTATTTTTTTATTTATTTTTAGTTTCCTCGCTAGACCTCCATCAAGCTTCAATAAACAACTCCTACTGTACTGTAGCCCCCCTTCAAGATAAGTTTGTAAATTTTTCGATAGGGCCGGTTCTTCTTAACATTACAGGCTCGCTGACGCTCGCCAGGAAAAAATCGACAAATACATGGCACGAAAGATCTTGACATTGACAACGAAATGGGGCGAAAGGTATTAAAATCGCCAAACTAGTGGAAGGAACGTCTGAAAATCTCAAAACTAATATGCTAAACACGAAGGAGAAGGAAGTCCATAAAAAGCGAGTAGTACCCTCTTAACGTTTCAGAACATTGCATCATAATAGGTGTTAGAAATACTGGGGCGATCCAAAAGGTGATCCAAAAACAGTGTATAGTTAATCTAGACCCTCTTAGATTCACCACGAAAATCAGACAAATGGAACGTAAATAATTAGGAAGGGTAAAAAAGGAAATATAGGGATGAGACAGTGTGTGTGTGTGTGTGTGTGTGTGTGTGTGTGTGTGTGTGTATGCGTGTGTGTGGATCCAAAACAGTGTATATATAGTTAATCTAGACCCTCTTAGATTCACCACGAAAAACAGACAAATGGAACGTAAAGAATAAGGAAAGGTAAAAAAGGAAATATAGGGATGAGACAGTGTGTGTGTGTGTGTGTGTGTATATGTGTGTGTATGTGTGGATCCAAATCAGTGTATAGTTTAATCTTGACCCTCTTAGATTCACCACGAAAAACAGACAAATGGAACGTAAAGAATAAGGAAAGGTAAAAAAGGAAATATAGGGATGAGACAGTGTGTGTGTGTGTGTGTGTGTGTGTGTGTGTGTGTGTGTGTGTGTGTGTGTGTGTATGCGTGTGTGTGGATCCAAAACAGTGTATATATAGTTAATCTAGACCCTCTTAGATTCACCACGAAAAACAGAAAAATGGAACGTAAAGAATAAGGAAGGGTAAAAAGGAAATATGGGAATGAGACAGCATGTATGTGTGTTAGTGTGTGTGTGTGTCTATGTTACTCAGTTACTTGTTCGTCAAGGGGAATCCACGCAATGCGAGCTAAGCTCATTATTATCGCGCCTCCTTAACTGGGAATGTATTGCGTGAAATGCATGTTTAAGTGTTTTATGTACTGTTGGAATGGCTGTGGATGTGTGTGTAGTCTGTATTTAGCCAATTGGCGACATCGGAAACGAAGGCTTAGGGTGGATCTGTATGGTTTGTGTGTGTGTGTATTTGTTATAGCGTCTGTGGGTGGCTGGCCTCATCATCAGCACAGGCGACAGACCGAGCTGCTCACACCAGTCTCAATGGAATCCCACTTTAAGGGGGAAGTGGCCGGTTTTGGGGGCTATTAATTCATATATTTTTTAGTTTCCTCGCTAGACCTCCATCAAGCTTAGAAGTACACCCGCTAGACCCCCCTTCAAGATAAATGTGTACATTTTTCGGTAGAAAAATGTCCAAGCCGTAGGCCGGGTTCTCATAAAATTACAGGCTCGCTCTGGCTCGCCAGGAAAAAATCGACACCTAAATGGCACGAAAGGTTTTAATATTGACAAAGAAATGGGGTGAAAGGTACTAAGATCGACAAACTAATGGAAGGAACGTCTTAAAATCTCAAAAGTAATATGCTAAACACGAGGGAGAAGGAGGTCCATAAAAAGCGAGTAGTACCCCCTTAATTAAATCTCAAAAGGTAGATTCATAAGGAGCTCTTTTCCCACAATTATTAGATGGACAACTTTCTACTGGACTTATTTTTGGGGGGGAACTTTCTTATATTGATTACGGCAACTCAGGTGTAGGTACAGGTATTAATGAAGATAGCTTAATTTTTACAAACTTTAAATTCAGAACATGACAGACCAGAATTGCCGAGATATATATTGCCGGAGAAAATTGTGCGGTGTGACTTCCTCCTTCTTTAGCAGATCTTTCCCCTTCTCTCTCTCCCCCCCCCCCCCACACTTCCTGCTTCCCTAGACTCAGTGTGTGTGTGTGTGTGTGTGTGTGTGTGTGAATGTGTGTGGGTGGGGGTGGGGGCTGGACAACTAACTCTGGACATTTGGGGATCTCAGTCATTACAAGCAACTATCTCTTAAGTACAACGCTATCATTTTAGTTTCGTTCTGGCTAACATTTGACGATTTGATTAAGTTAGGAAAAGTGTCTTAGAGCTCAGAGTAAATCCTTCAGTCCAATAATATTCTGGTTTACACTAGATTATTTTCATTAGTTCAGAAAAGGCTTCTCGTAGTCTAAGGGTTAAGACTGAATACATTATGTATATATCATTTAAGCTTAACTAGACATGTCAGCTCGTCGGAACTCAAGAACTACACACCTCCCATTGAGGAGATTAATTTTGTTAGGTATGCATTCGAGTTCTACTGATGCAAAGGTGCCTGATATCTCTCTCTCTCTCTCTCTCTCTCTCTCTCTCTGGAATTACAAGACGTCGCGGCGGCCAAAGCGTTTCGTACCATATTCAAATTATCCTTTTTTTTCAGGGGTGATTATGTTTTTTTGGCGAGGTGTGTGGTGTGTTGAGTAGCGGCGATGATGATGACAGGGAAGCACAGACCTAGACTTTGCAAGGGTGGTGGTGGTGTTGATGAACCCTTGAGATGTCCCTGCTGCAAATCTCTTCCTGTGGGTGTGTGAGAGTGTGGGAGTGTGAGAGTGTGAGAGTGTGTGTGGGCCTGTGGGGGTGTGAGAGTGTGTGGGAGTGTGGGAGGGTGGGTGTATGGTAGGGTAGGCCTGTGGGGGTGTCGGAGTGTGTGGGCCTGTGGGGGTGTCGGAGTGTGTGGGCCTGTGAGGGTATGGGGGTGTGGGCTTGTGGGTGTGTGGAAGTGTGGGAATGTGGAAGTGTGGGAATGTGGACCTGTGGGTGTGTGTTTTTTTTCTTTTCTATGTGAATGAGGGAGACAAAAGGCACAACTGCCTGCAGCGAGTGCCTCCCCCAGATTTCAAAGAGTGACAGGGCCGAAATCAAGGGACGTTAGAGCTAAAATGCCTGGACACACTGAGTTTGAAGCAATTTAAGTCATAGGAAGAGGGAAAGACTGATTCTGGGAGAGAGTTCCAGAGCTCAGCAGTTGAATAGAAGAAAGTCTGAGAATAGCGTTTCACTCTTGCGTTGGAGAGTTGCACAGAATAGGGGTGGGACTGTGTTGCAATGCGGGTACTACGCACCCTACGTAGAGGAGGTGGTATACACTGGGAAAGCTCCGAGGAACACTGATTATTGTAGTAGCGATAGAATAGCGAGAGAGATGCAACATTGCGGCGAAGAGAGAGAGAGATTGCAGAGAGTTGGTGAGTGGATGGGAGTAAATGATACAAAAGGCTTTCCTTTCTACTTTATCTAGGAGTGCGGTGTGAGAGGATCCTCCCCACATATGTGAACACTACTCAATACAAGGACGCACTGTGCCCCTGTACAGAGCAAGAAGCTGCACAGGGGTAAAGAACCCCTTGAGGCGGTTGAGCACACCCAGCTTATGGGAGGCTGCTTTAGCGAGACTGGTAATATGGTCTTTCCAAGTGAGAGCAGATGAAAATGAGACACCGAGAACATTGAGAGAAGATGAAGGGTTGATTTTTGTATTGTTGAAGAATAAGGGATAGTCCTCTGGAGGTTCCTGACGGGTAGTAAGATGGATAAATTGAGTTTTGGAAGCATTAAATGCAGCAAGGTTTTCTCTACCCCAATTGGAAATAGTATCTAGATCAGAAGATAAGTATTTTATGGCTTAATTACGTTTACTTTTGAGGGACTGCTGGCTGGGGCGTTCTAGAAAACTAATTGAGTGGTGTAAGGTAGAGTCGTCTGCATATGAATGGATGGGACTTGATGTACAGTTGAGAAGATCATTTATGAAAATTAGAAAGATAATAGGAGATAGGACAGAACCCTGAGGAACACCGGAGTTGATAGGATGAGGAAATGAGCAATGGCCGTCCACAACCGCAGCTATGGAACGGCCGGAAAGGAAATTAGAGACAAAGGCACAGATGGAGGGACAGAAACCGAAGGAGGGCAGTTTGGAAATTAAAGATTTATGCCAGACTCTACTGAAGGCTTTCGATATCTCTAGTGCAACACAAAAAGTCTCACCGAAGTCCCGAAAGTTGGATTACCAAGAGTTAGTAAGATATGAAAGAAGATCACCAGTAGAGCGACCCTTAAGGAAGCCATACTGGCAATCTGAGAGCAGATTATGAGAAGAGAAATGCTTAAGAAATTTGGAAGCAAGAATAGTTTAAAAAACTTTAGAGATACAAGAGATGAGAACAATTGGACGATAGTTGGAGGGTTGAGAGCGGTCACCCTTCTTTGGGACAGATTGAAGGAGAGCAAACTTCCAGCAAGAAGAAAAGACGTTAGAGGAGAGACAGAGACGAAAGAGTGAAAGAGTCAGCACGGAAGCACAGTTTTTAAGTACAACAAGAGGAACATGTCCGGACCGTACACCTTCTTAGTATTAAGCCCAGAGAGGGTAGAAAGTACACCTTTAGAAGAGATTAGGATATTAGGCATAAGTAGGAGAGAGGGGGGTAAAGAGGGAGGAATAGCACCGGGATCATCCAAGGTAGAATTTCTGGCAAAAGTTTGAGCAAAGAGTTCAGCTTTGTCCGAGGAAGAAGTGATGGTAGTGCCATCAGAGTGGAAAAAGGGAGGGAAAGACGAGGAAGAAAAGTTGTTGGAAAGGTTTTTGGCTAGATGCCAGAAAGCTTGGGAAGAGCTAGAGTTGGATAGTTCAGTGCATTTATTATTGATGAAAGAGTGCTTGGCAAGTCGAAGAACAGATTTGGCTTGATTCCGGGCAGAAACGTAGGAAGAATGAGATCCTTGAGTTTTAAGGCGTCGGTACGGTTTGAATGCTTCCTCCTTGTTGTGGACAGCAGTAGAACAAGCGTGAGTAAACCAAGATTTTTTTGCATTAGACTGAGAGAAAGAAAATGGAATGTACTCTTCCATGCCCGAGAGGATTACCTCGGTAATGCGTTCAGCACTCTCCGAGGGTCCTCGACCACGGAAGCAGAAGTCATTCCATGGGAAATCAAAGAAGTACTGCTGGAGAGCCTCCCAGTCGGCAGCGCCAAAGTGCCACAAGCGCCGCCGGCTGGGAGGATCGGATGGCCGTACTGAAGAGATAGGACAGGTGACAGAGATAAGTTTATGGACGGAGGAGCCCAAAGGAGAGAAAAGATTGACAGTATAAGAGGAAGGGTTAGAAGTCAGAAATAAGTCAAGAATGTTGGGCCGATCTCCAAAGCGATCCGGAATACGGGTGGGTTGCTGGACCAGCTGCTCTAGGCCATTTATGATAGAAAAGACGTAGGCTTGTTCACCAGGTTTGTCAGTAGAGTGAGAGGAGAGCCATTGGCGGTGATGAAAGTTTAAATCTCCTAAAATGGAGATTTCAGAGAAGGGAGAGATAGATAGAATGTGTTCCACTTTAGAGTTTAGATAGTCGAAGAATTTGGGAAAGTTGGTAGAGTTAGGGGAAAGATAGACAGCACAGAAATATTTAGTATGAGAATGACAGGATAGTTTGAGCCATAGAGTTGAAAATTCAGAGGAGTCGAAATCGGGAACACGAGAGCAAGTGAGTTTCTTGTGCACGTATGCACAACATCCACCTTTGGCTTTGAAACTAGGATAGAGAAAGTAGGAGGATACAGAGAAGGGGATGCTGGAAGTTGTTTCAGATACCTGGGTTTCGGTGGGAGTGTAAGCCTGTGGGTGTATGGGAGTGTGGGAGTGTAAAAACTGGGACTCCTGTACAGAGTTCGAGAATTCTTCACTGACGAGCAGTTGGCCGTGATATATAAAAGTCATGTGCGTTCTCAGATGGATTACTGTTCACCTCTGTGGGGTGGAAGTGGAGTGGTTGCATTGAGGCAGTTGGACAAAATTCAAAATAAAGCTATTAGATTAATCAATAACCCTGCAATCACACAGGACCTTCCTACATTATCCATACGAAGAAACGTTGCATCCCTTGCATTATTCTACAGATATTTTCACAGCAATTGTTCCGAGGAACTTGCTTCAATTGTGCCGCCTCTCCACATCTTTCCCCGTAGAACTAGGGCAGCTGAGAGCGCCCATGAATTTACACTTTCTCCTCCACAATGCAGAACTTCTGCTTATCAGAATTCATTTATCCCCAGAGCTACTACTCTTTGGAATTCACTTCCCTCGAATTGCTTTCCACAAACTTACAATCTACAAATGTTTAAATCCAGTTGTTACAAACATTTTATGAATGGAGGATGCCTTTAGGCACATGGACCTTTTTGTTTTATCTGTGTTTTTCCTTCCTCCGTTTATTGTCTCTTAAAAAAAAAAAAAAAAAAGCCTGTGGGTGTATGAAAATGTGGAGGTGTGGGTGTATGAGAGTTTGGGGGTGTGGGTGTATGGGCCTGTGGGAGTGTGGGTGTATGGGAGTGTAGGCCTGTGGGTGTATGGGTGTGTGGGAGTGTGGTTGTGTGGGAGTGTGGGCATGTGGGTGTGTGGAGGTGTGGGTGTATGGGGGTATGGGTATATGGTAGTGTGAGCCTGTGGGGCTGTGGGTGTATGGGAGTGTGGGCCTGAGGGTGTGTGGGCTTGTGGGTGTATGGTAATGTGAGGCTGTGGGTGTATGGGAGTGTGGGGGTGTGGGTGTATGGGGGTGTGGGCCTGTGGGCCTGTGGGTGTGTGGGGGTGTGGGCCTGAGGGTGTGTGGGGGTGTGGGACTGGGTGTGGGTGTGTGGAACTGTGAGAGTGTGGGACTGTGGGACTGTGGGACTGGGTGTGTGGGACTGTGGGAGTGTGGGTGTGTGGGAGTGTGGGACTGTGGGTGTGTGAGAGTGTGGGACTGTGGGTGTGTGGGTTTGTGGGTGTGTGTGAGTGTGTGACTGTTGGAGTGTGGGTGTGTTGTAATAGTAGTCTTATGAATAATAATGCGAGTGCATTAAGAGACTGTGGACTTATGGAGATTTAGAGATTTTGGGATTCTATGAGATTATGTTAACAGTGAGAGGGAACTTTGGGTAGAAATCCTCTCTCCCCTCCTCGGACCAGTAAACCGCATACAGACCCCCTCTGTAGTGTAGGCCTATATGTACGTACGCACGCGTGAGCGTGTGTATGTATTCATGTACGTATTAGTGCGTTTGAATCAGAGAGCTGCTTGGAGCGCCTTGAGGCACCCCTCATCCGGCAGTCTTAGCCCAGCCACGAACGACGATAGACCTACTGTAGGCATACGGGTCTTGTCGTGAGGGTGTGTGTGTGTGTGTTGTTGTAATTGTTGTTCCCTAAGCTGCCTGGCCGAACAGCCCCGAGTCCAGTAGGAAGGCCATGGCCACGGTCGGGCTTTCCCACAGAGCTCTCAAAGAGTGTAAATTGTGTTGTTGGCGTAAGTGGTTGTGTGAAATGCAGTCTTCCATGATGTGTTTAATGGTATGGGGTGCTGTGTTACAACCCGGGCAGGTGTCGACGACGGAGTCATCCAGCCTCTTCTGATAGCTCAGAAGAGATGGATGGTGTCCGCATCTCAGCCTGGCCAGGTGGACTCTGTCCTCGCGAGGAAGGGAGGATTCAGAAGGATGGATTTCGGGAGGTCGTGCTTGCAGCTGCGTGTTGTCTATGAGTGAGTGGATGGAACGGCGAGTGATATGAGTATGGATGTGCTTCCGGAAGTTGGTTTGGGGTGGGCAGGGAGTGAGAGAAGACAGTATTTGTGTGTGATAGCGTGTGCTGGATGTTGTTTTGATATTTCTTGGTGTCTGTGGGTGTGTTGCCATGTAGTGTAGTGGGTGGTGTTGATTCGTGGAGGCTGCTGCCAGGAATTGAGTGCCTCTCATGTCTAGATGATCTTTGATGATCCTTGGAACGGCTGCGGTCGCGCCGGGCAATTCTCTGTGTGTGTGTGTGTGTGTGTTATAACTATTGTTGTAAGCAAGTAACAATAAGTACCATTAATAAACCTACAAGCAGAGAGAGCATTGGGAGTTTAATTATATACCGACGTGTGTATATGTGTAACATAGAAGTCTAAGAAAGAGATCGTTACAGTGTGAGACTGTGGGAGTGTGGGACTGTGGGTGTGTGGGACTGTGGGAGTGTGAGATTGTGGGTGTGTGGGACTGTGGGACTGAGAGTTTGAGACTGTGGGAGTGTGGGTGTATGGGAGTGTGAGTGTGTGGGTGTATGGGAGTGTGGGAATGGGGGTGTGTGGAACTGTGGGTGTGTGGGGGTGTGGGTGTGTGGGGGTTTGGGAATGTGGGTGTATGGGCCTGTGGGTGTATGAGAGTGTGGGTGTATGGGCCTGTGGTGTATGAGAGTGTGGGTGTATGGGCCTGTGAGTGTATGGGAGTGTGGGCCTATGGGTGTGTGGGACTGTGAGTTTGTGGGGGTGTGGGCCTGTGGGGATGTGGGTGTATGGGGGTGTGGGCCCGTGGGGGTGTGGGCCTGTGGGGGTGTGGACATGTGGGTGTATGGGGGTGTGGGTGTGTGGGCCTGAGGGTGTGTGGGTATGTGGGTGTGATTGCGAAAGAACTCGAACAAATGGTTTCAAATTAGATAAATTTCGTTTCAGAAAAGATATAGGCAAATATTGGTTTGGTAACAGAGTTGTAGATAGTTGGAATAGGCTACCAAATGCTATAGTGGGATCAAGAACGATAGAGAGCTTTAAGAAGAAAAAAAATAGGTATACGGACGAGGTGGGTTGGGTGTGAGGGGGATCTGCCGGGTGTGGGCGAATCGGCGCTCTGCAGACCCCCGTTTACTGACCTCTGACCGTTTTAGTGAGGTCGGTCCTCATGGTATTAGTGATCAGCTGAGCCTATAATTAGGCCTTGTAATTGGGGTTGGGTGTGATGGGGATCTGTCTTGTGGGGCCAATCGGCTTTCTGCAGGCTCCCATTTTCTTATGTTCTTATGTCTATAGGGGTGGATGGTTTGGTGATGTTCGTAGTAATTTGAAATAATTTACCACCGTGTCTGTGGCTCTTACATATACGTACACACACATACCGTATACATACTTAGACATATATAACAAACATGAACATTCACATATATATAGTACCTGTTTTATACTTAAATTTATTCAAGTATACACAAACACACACAGACACATACATACTGCGTTCAATCCTGGTGCCCTTATTACCAAAAAGATATAGACAAGCTAGAACGAGTTCAACGTAGAGTTACCAAAATGATACCTAGCCTAAAGAACAAACCATACGAAGAGCGTCTTAGAGAATTAAATCTATTTCCTTTAACCCAGCGCAGATTAAGAGGCGACTTTATTCAAGTGTTCAAAATTATCAAAGGTATCGACAATATGAACTGTAGTAAGTACTTCACTATCGACCAATCTAATTACACGCGGGGAAACGGTTGCAAAATTATCGGTAAATCTTTTAACTTGCACGAAACTAAGAATTTCTTCTTCAATCGAGTTGTGAACTTGTGGAATGGGCTTCCCCGACACGTTATAGACTGCAGCACCGTTGATTCATTTAAACTTCGCCTAGACAAATATCTTGCATCAAACCCGCGACTGACTGCGTTTGTAAATGAATAACTTTATTTTATCCTCCCCTGAGTTACTAACCCAGTCCCCTAACTTCCTAATCCTGCCACGGACATTAATTCCAGGGCAGTAGTTCCCTATCCAATGTTCCCTTACCCACTCTAAACCACTGTTTGGACAATTGATCCTCAGTGTTTTGGAGGACAAGCAGCCTAGAAGGGTCACCAGACTGTTGTTGCTTGATTTCCTTTGTATTCCTTTGTACTCCTTTGTACTTATACATAGGGGAGGTGTGGTGGAGTGGTCTTGCCACTGGACTGATAATCCAATGGGCCTGGGTTCGAATCCCAATATGTCAATGGGACCATATTGTTGGGATGGAATTTGTGATGTACCCTACTATGGGTTTCAGAGGCCGTGTGGCATCGTTTGTTCCATTCACTTATGCATAGCCTCCGATAGTGCAGTTGGAATGAATGTACATGCTAAGATTGGTATGCAGGATTCGAAACTGCATAATAAATCGTAGGCTTGTGCATCATTCTTTAACTGTCTTCGTGGCGCAATGCATAAGTGTGTTGATTTTCGGTGTGAGCGTCCTGGGTTCGAATCCTCGGACTGCCACATGTGTTTGTTAATTTAATTAATCGAGTTTAGGAGTAAAGTTGGTTGGTGGAGAGAACATAATAATTTATACTTGATATTGTCAGATTACTTGAATTTAAAGGCGATAATAGGGTTGGGTGGTGGCTGATAACTACCGTGCTTGATGGAGGAGCAATAATGGTTTGGTGGTTCTCACAGGTAAGCCACGGTAGCCTTGTCCGTTTTTTAGTCATTAATGTGCGACTTTAACCTCATGACACAGGAACAAGTGGCTTATTTCTACGCTTTTGGTAATGCACTATATTGACAGAAATTAGAGGACGGTGTGAAAAAAGCTGTGTCAAAATATCATACTGATCCAACTGTTTGTTAGTAAGTTATTCCCGAAAAACGATGCCATACGGCCTCTGAAACCCATAGTAGTAGCAGTGCATTACCACAAAGCCCACCGAAACGCCAAATAAATACCCTCATTGTTCCCTGATTAAATAGCACTGTATGAATATTCCCATATTCAAAATATGCTATAGGGGAGCAATGCTTAGCGAGTTCATTGCTCAATAGGTGGAATTCTGAGAGTGAGGGTCCGAGACTAGGAGATAAGACAGTGAAGCACTGGAGCGAGACAGCTTCAGAGATGGGGCTGCTTCGAGCCGTGAGTGGGCAACTAAGCCCCATGCATCCTGCGAAGGCAAGATGGCAGGGGCTGGTTGCAGCTAAAAATGCTTCACATGTCTCACCCCCTAGACTGGAACGAGACCTCACGGGCTTCACCGTTCAATGTGTAACGGTTGAATGTACAGGCTCTCAGCCTGTGCCTGAGAAGAAGTAGTTGGAAAAAACCCAGCCAAATAACATCCCTACCTATATTTTTATCAATACGGTTTTCTACATCACCTGCCTTTTATATTACCATCATGGAATCCTATTTAATTTCCTAATCTATACTGCCAAGACCAATACATATTATATATAATCCTATAGTTGTCAAACAGGAAGTGCGGCCCTAGACGTCGTGATATGATTAACGCTTGATGCTGTGGGTGTGGAGGCTTTGGTGTTATTCAGCCGGAGTCACACGAGCCCTTTTTCGAGCAATATTTAGGGGCAATTATGGTTTGGAATCTTCAAAATTTACACTTTATCAGAATTCAACCGTCTAACATAATCTACCTTTAGTCTAGTTGCCAATACCAGTATAAAAAGTCCCGAAAGGATACGAGAAAAACTTGCTCATAGAAAATTGACTGAAAAAGCGCTCGTGTGACAGCGGCTTTAACTGTGGTGGCTGTATGTGTCGGTCTGTCTGTCTGTCTGGTGGTCACACACACACACACACACACACAGAAACTCTCAGACACAATGCTCATTTTTATCAGCCTGGAAAAAAGGTTACTCCATAAATAACTGTTTTCTTGATGATTGATTAATAAGAAAATAAGAAAGTACTATATCTCTGTACAATATTAATGCCAAGTTTTCACAATTATTAACAACATATGTGGGTATAAAACAATTATTAACAACATATGTGGGTAATTATTAACAACATATGTGGGTATAAAACAATTATTAACAACATATGTGGGTATAAAACAATTATTAACAACATATGTGGGTATAAAACAATTGTAATAGCCGAGTAATGAAGATGGGAGCAAAAAAACAAAACACAAAAACAAAAACAAAACAACAGACAGATACTACAGTAATTGTGGCCCATTTTGAACCCACGAAAAGTTCAGTGAACCTTCAAAGTGCGAATATTTGAAGAGTCATTTCCAAATGAAGGGGGTAGTGCTTGGTTTTTGGTCTATAGGCCTATATTTGTTTATTAATGTATTTTTGAATTTCCTCTGGACCTCCATCAAGCTTAGAAAAACACCTCCTAGACTCCCTTTCAAGATACATTTGTAAATTTTTCGGTAGAAAAATGTCCCGGCCGAAGGCCGGTTCCTTCCAAAATTAGAGGTCTTAATATTGGAAAAAAAAAAAAAAATGAGGCGAAAGGTCTCACAATCGCCAAACTAACGGAACGAACGTATTTTAACTTCAAAACTAATATGCTAAACATGGAGAAGGGGGTCCATAAAAAGCGAGTACTACCCCCTTAATGAGAAGTTTCGATTCACCCTGGGGTAGTTAGGAACAATGTTCATGTAGTGAAAGTGAAGACATGCATCGATGTTATCCCTTTCTACCTTAAGGGGGGTGACCTGTTTTTGTTCTGCCCTTTTCTATCTTTCTCTGGCTTGTATCTATTTGGCCCCATTCAGCCTACTGTTTTAAGACGTTTATCCCCATCCAGGTGTCAATTTTGTACTGGTGAGCGGTAGCGAGCCAGCATATTTTTTATTTTTGTTTAACAGCAGGCTAAATTTGTACATTTTTCGATAGAAAAATGTCTCCGGCGAAGCCGGATTTCTTCATGTAATGCTGGCTCGCTATCGCTCGCCAGGAAGAAATCGACACCTACTGTAGATGGGGATAAACGTCTTAAGATAGTTGGCTGAATGGGGCCGATTGGATACAAGCCAGAGAAAGAGAGAAAAGGACAGAAATAACAAAAAGCAGGTCACCCCCCTTAATACACGCCGATTTTCACAATGTGTAGTAATACAAGTAATTACTCAGCTAATATTTTAAATGCTGGATAATGCGCTTGTGTAACACTGGATTTATTATGTCTAAAATATAAATTTTGTGTGCGTAATTATATATATATATATATATATATATATATATATATATATATATATATATATATATATATATATATATATACAGTATATATATATCCTAATATCCTAATCTCTTCTAAAGATGTACTTTCTACCCTCTCTGGGCTTAATACTAAAAAGGCGTACGGTCCGGACGGTGTTCCTCCTGTTTTAATACAAAAAAATGCTTCCGTGCTGACCCCTGCCTAGGCAAACTCTTTCGTCTCTGCCTCTCCTCTAACGTCTTCCCTTCTTGCTGAAAGTTTACTCTCATTCAACCTGTCCCAAAGAAGGGTGACCACTCTCAATCCTCCAACTATTGTCCAATTGATCTCATTTCTTATATCTCTAAAGTTTTTGAAACTATTCTTGCATCCAAATTTCTTAAGCATTTCTCTTCTTATAACCTACTCTCAGATCGCTAGTATGGCTTCCCTAAGGGTCGCTCTACTGGTGATCTTTCATATCTTACTAACACTTGGTCATCCTCATTTTGGGACTTTGGTGAGACATTTTCTATTGCACTAGACATATCGAGGGCCTTTGCAAGACTGGCACAAATCTTTAATTTCTAAACTACACTCCTTCGGGTTCTATCCCTCCATCTGTGCCTTTGTTTCTAATTTCCTTTCCGGCAGTTCCATAGCTGCGGTTGTGGATGGCCATCGCTCACTTCCTCATCCTATCAACTCCGGTGTTCCTCAGGGCTCTGTCCTACCCCTGCACAGCTTCTTGCTCTCTACAGGGGCACAATGCATCCTTATATTGAGTAATGTTCACATGTGTGGGGAGGATCCTCTCACACCGCACTCCTAGACAGAAGTAGAAAGGAAAGCCTTCCGTATCATTACCTCCCGTCCACTCACCAACTCTCTCTCTTCGCCGCAATGTTGCATCTCTCTCGCTATTCTATCGCTACTACAATAATCAGTGTTCCTCGGAGCTTTTCCAGTGCATACCACCTCCTCTGCGTAGGGTACGTTGTACCAGTCTAGCAGCACAATCCAACCCCTACTCTGTGCAACTCTCCAACCCAAGAGTAAAACGCTATTCTCAGTCTTTTTTCTATTCCACTGTTGAGCTCTAAAACTGTCTCCCAGAAACAGTCTTTCCCTCTTCCTACGACTTACATTGCTTCAAACTCCGTGTGTCCAGGCATATTTGGCTCGAACGTCCCTTGATTTTGGCCCTGTCACTCTTTCAACTCTGGAGGAGGCATTCGTTACAGGCAGTTCTGCCTTTTGTCTCCCTAACTCACACAGGAAAAAAAAAAAAAAAAAAAAAAAAAATATATATATACCGGTATATATACATAATATATATATATATATATATATATATATATATATATATATATATATATATATATATATATATACCACCAGCAACGATTTGGGTGAATAGGAAGGGATCTTGTAGTTCTTGGATAAAAATTAATCTCAATGCTAATCAGTGTCCATAATGTTCTTAAGACTCAGTTTCATTCCGATGCCTCGATAAATTTGTATACTAAATAATGTGTCAAAGCAATAATAACATTTCCGAATTCAGTTACTATACTCGTTTTCAGCGACAGAAAATAAACACAGTATATAACCACCTACAGTATATGTCAATAATTCCCAGTTTCCTATTGTAGTAATTATATATTCTTAGATTCCTAGCCAAGGTCACGGTTAAACGTTTACACAAGCCAATCAGTTGAAATGATTGCCATATCAGTAGGCTGTAATTTTCTTAAGGGGGTAGTACTCGCTTTTTATGGACCCCCTTCTCCCTCATGTTTAGCATATTAGTTTTGAAGTTTTAAGACGTTCGTTCCGTTAGTTTGGCGATTTTGAGACCTTTCACCTAACTTTGTTGTTAATATTAAGACTTTTCGTGCCCTTTAGGGGTCTATTTTTTTCCTTGCGAGCGTAAGCGAGCCTCTAATTTAAAGAGGAACCGGCCTTCGGCCGGGACATTTTTATATCGAAAAATGTACACATTTCTCTTGAAAGGGGGTCTAGGGGGTGTTTTTCTAAGCTTGGTGGAGGTTTAGCGAGAAAACAAAAATAAATTAATAGATAAATATATGGACCAAAAACCAAGCACTACCCACTAAAGAGTCACTGACACCGCGTGTAGAGTTTTAATTTCTTTATGTATAGTGATCCCATGCCATTGTTGAACACGCGTAGAGTACGAGTATTTAAGTATTTCAGATATTTAATGAGTTTGAAAGTGTGGATAATATCAATATGCAGTTTCAACATGAATATAGAACACAACTATGGCTAGAAACTATAGCCGAATTGATTGATCATTATACCCTGTTCATTTAAGCCATACATTTGAGATAAAATTATAAGGACTCTTGATTGACGAACACAACCAGTGTGGGGCGATAGGTAGTCTGGTTGTGGAACGTTTGAGTAATTTTGGTTATCGAGTATTTATTGATGACTTAATTAATGAAACGGTAAACAAGTAAAAAAGCACGACAAGCTTTCTGTCTTTGTTATTTTCCTTTCCAGAGAGTTTCAGTATTAAATGCATGGTAATACAATATAATACTCATAAATGTTATAATATGTGATAGTACCCATAAGTCAGTCTTCTCGCAGAATAGCTTCCTGTTGTTGAAATGAATGGTGGGGGAGTATACTCCATACACTATAGTATGGATATTGTAGAGTCGCAGCAGCTACTAAAGAAACAGGAGGCCCAAACGTCAAGATCTAGGAGAGGCTACTCTGGGTCAACAACACTCGTGGGATGTAATATATAATATGAAGAGGTGAAGAGATGAATGATGACATCTGGCAAGAACAAGCAGCGTGGTGGTGAGAAGATGCAAGGAGGAGGGAACCCCCTCCCAGCCCAGTGGCTGAGGGCAGCCCAGGGCACCATCGGGGAAGGTGGGTTGCAAGAATGAACCCCTAAGCAATACTTGGATTTGCTGGGCACAGAGCCAATCACCATGGGGATCATGACTCTCCAGCAGGCATGCCACGTTCACAGTTCACAGAGGGGCTGAATCCCACCAACCAGAAGATTCAAGATGGCATCAAGGTACAGAAGCTGGAACAGATGGATATTCGCAAGACAATAAATAAGAAGCAGGGCAGCATAAAGGAAGAGGATGAAGCTGGGAGGAGAGGCTGCAGGACCACTGACGCAAGAGATGAACACAGTGGCTGACAATAGTGCTCCCCAAACAAAACCATAGATTTGCTGACCCGCAGAGACAACTACCCTCGACGGCGCGGTGACCAGACAGCTTCTCCAATTGTCTACCTCGCTGTATGTTTATGGTTAGTGGTTCAACTTCAAATGAAACCTTTGACTCAACCTGGTTGCATCACCATATCATAGAGTAGTAATATTGACTGAACAACTGTGACTCCCAATATCACATTAAACGTCGCTCATCTATTCAACATTCAGTTTATTCTACTGCATATTTGTAAGACACCAAACAATTAATAAACAACATTTTGCTCTAAATAATTTAACAAATTAGTTTTGATGGAAAGTAAATTCATACACAATACCCTTTTTCCTATATACAAATTACTAAATGAACTTTTGAAGAGATGTTGCTTGACCCATTCGTCGGGGTTGTATCATCCAACCAACAGTTTTCTTTAGATTATTTGTAGGCCCCAGATGTCTAGCTTAATTGAATAGACTATAGTGTGAACATTATTTCACATATAAGATATGTTCTATGTGGCCAATTATTTCCTAAAAGGTAGAGCAGTAAAGAGTATATAGCATTCAGCACAAAGTGTATAGTAAGTTCTTTGAAATATAAAGTATTCCTTGTAAAGTCATTTATCTCTTCCCCTGCCTCTCCCTTCCCCATTCACCTCCCCCCCCTATCTATCTCTCCTCCTTCCCTCTCCCTCTCTCTCTCTCTCGCTCTCTCCTTCTGCAAATTAGCATTGGCTGGCCTAGATCCACGCAGCCGCTCTCACGCCGCCCTGCCCTCTATGAATGTGGTGCCTAACTAAAGAGATCATCACCCTTTTCCTCCCAGTTTTTGTTGGGTACACCCTTCTAATTTTCCCCTCCTCCCCGACGGCTGGAAAAGGAATGGCTGGCTGGCTGTCTGTCTGGGAAGAGGCTGGCTGTCTCTCAGTATGGTCTTCTTGCATCATATTCTGGCTAACCTTAGCCGTCCTTTTTCAGCTTAGGAAATACTTGTGGGAATCGAAGGGTAAAATCTTATTTTATTTTATAAAATAAAGGTTTTACCTCTTTCATTTTCGGATGACCTTCTTAAACTGCCTGCTATCACCTAATGAACACCAGTTTGAAATATTAAGTAACGTCACAGGCGATCAATAAGTTAAGGTGGTATGATACAAGCCATTTTCCCTCAGAATGTTGCTAAATATAGTTGCCGATCAAAAGTTGACGATAAATTGTTTCGTGTGATGCCACCTTTAACCCTTTCCATCAGATGACGTGTACTTGCTTTATATAACCCAAGACGATTCTATTAACTTAGAATTGGATTTTCAGAACTAGAGGGTTGACGGAGTTCGATTTATATAGATACACATACTGCACAGACTTTGTGGTGCCTACTAGATAGTCAGGACTTAATTCAACAAAATTTGCTACTAAATGGACGGTAAGGCTAGCAAAGCAGAAGGCTCTCTCCCCACCCACTACTCCGGGATAGCCTTTACCCTATGATTCAGAGTGGTCTCTCCAAAGCTGAATAAAATAATTAGGCAGTAGCATACCTAAAGTAAAAACAGATATTGACTGATTGAAAGTTTTTATTTTAATGGAAGGTGATTATAAACAAAATTATAATCAGCTTAAAATGGACATCTAGGAACAGAATGGTTATAGACTATCACAATTTATCATTTAAGTCTTTCAGAATTAGGACGCCTTTCTTAGTTTTATTCTAGCTAGTAGCATTAGACGATTTTATTTAGCTTTGGAAGGCCCTCTAGGAACAAAAAAGCGTGAGGTATAATTATATTAACCATCTGACTTTCAAAATATTTTCCTAAGCAAAATTGTTAAGCCAGTATTATTAAGGCAGTTCTATACACTACCCACTCATCACACTTCCCACTCATCACACTTCCCATTCATCACACTTCCCACTCATCACACTTCCCATTCATCACACTTCCCATTCATCACACTTCCCACTCATCACACTTCCCACTCATCACACTTCCCATTCATCACACTTCCCATTCATCACACTTCCCACTCATCACACTTCCCACTCATCACACTTCCCATTCATCACACTTCCCATTCATCACACTTCCCACTCATCACACTTCCCACTCATCACGCTTCCCACTCATCACACTTCCCATTCATCACACTTCCCACTCATCACACTTCCCATTCATATCACTTTTAATTCATCTCGCTTCCCACTCATCCTTCTCATCACACTTACCATTCATCACACTTCCCATTCATCTCACTTCCCACTCATCACACTTCCCACTCATCACACTTCCCCCTCATCACACTTCCCCCTCATCACACTTCCCCCTCATCACACTTCCCCCTCATCACACTTCCCCCTCATCACACTTCCCCCTCATCACACTTCCCCCTCATCACACTTCCCCCTCATCACACTTCCCCCTCATCACACTTCCCCCTCATCACACTTCCCACTCATCACACTTCCCACTCATCACACTTCCCATTCATCACGCTTCCAACTCATCACGCTTCCAACTCATCACACTTCCCATTCATGTCACTTCCCATTCATCACACTTCTCACTCATAACACTTCCCATTCATCACACTTCCCACTCATCCTACTTCCCATTCATCACACTTCCCATTCATCACACTTCCCACTCATCACACTTCCACATTCATCTCGCTTCCCACTCATTCTTCTCATCACACTTCCCATTCATCCCACTTCCCATTCATCTCACTTCCCATTCATCTCACTTCCCCCTCATCACACTTCCCACTCATCTCACTTCCCATTCATCTCACTTCCCACTCATCACACTTCCCATTCATCACACTTCCCACTCATCAAACTTCCCACTCATCACACATCCCACTCATCACACATCCCACTGTCCATTCATCACACTTCCCACTCATCACACTTCCCACTCATCTCACTTCCCACTCATCACACTTCCCACTCATCACACTTTCCATTCATCACACTTCCCACTCATCACACTTCCCACTGATCCTACTTCCCATTCATCACACTTCCCATTCATCACACTTCCCATTCATCCCACTTCCCACTCATCCCACTTCCCACTCATCCCACTTCCCACTCATCCCACTTCCCATTCATCCCACTTCCCATTCATCTCACTTCCCATTCATCTCACTTCCCATTCATCACACTTCCCATTCATCACACTTCCCATTCATCTCACTTCTCATTCATCACACTTCCCATTCATTACACTTCCCACTCATCAAACTTCCCATTCATCAAACTTCCCACTCATCACACTTCCCACTCATCACACTTCCCACTCATCACACTTCCCACTCATCACACTTCCCACTTTTCTCACTTTCCATTCATCACACTTCCCACTCATCACACTTCCCACTCATCTCACTTCCCACTCATCTCACTTCCCACTCATCTCACGTCCCACTCATCTCACGTCCCACTCATCTCTCTTCCCATTCATCACACTTCCCATTCATCACGCTTCCAACTCATCACACTTCCCATTCATCACACTTCCCATTCATCACACTTCCCACTCATCACACTTCCCATTCATCACACTTCCCACTCATCCTACTTCCCATCCATCTTACTTCCCATTCATCACACTTCCCATTCATCACACTTCCCATTTATCACACTTCCCACTCATCACACTTCCCATTCATCACACTTCCCATTCATCACACTTCCCATTCATCACACTTACCATTCATCTCACTTCCCACTCATCACACTTCCCACTCATCACACTTCCCATTCATCACACTTCCCACTCATCACACTTCCCATTCATCACACTTTCCTCTTCCCATTCATCTCGCTTCCCATTCATCACACTTCCTACTCATCACACTTCCCATTAATCACACTTCCCACTCATCACACTTCCCATTCATCACTCATCACACTTCCCATTCATCACACTTCCCATTCAGCACACATCCCATTCATCTCACATCCCATTCATCACACTTCCCATTCATCACACTTCCCATTCATCTCACTTCCCATTCATCACACTTCCCACTCATCACATTTCCCACTCATCTCACTTCCCATTCATCACACTTCCCACTCATCACACTTCCCATTCATCACACTTCCCACTCATCACACTTCCCACTCATCTCACTTTCCATTCATCACACTTCCCACTCATCACACTTCCCATTCATTACACTTTTAATTAATCTCGCTTCCCACTCATCCTTCTCATCACACTTCCCATTCATCTCACTTCCCATTCATCCCACTTCCCATTCATCTCACTTCCAACTCATCACACTTCCCATTCATCACACTTCCCATTTATCACACTTTCCATTCATCTCACTTCCCATTCATCACACTTTCCATTCATCACAATTCCCATTCATCACAATTCCCATTTATCACACTTCCCATTCATCACACTTCCCACTTATCACACTTCCCATTCATAACACTTCCCATTCTTCACACTTCCCATTCTTCACACTTTCCATTCATCACACTTTCCATTCATCACACTTTCCATTCATCACACTTTCCATTCATCACACTTTCCATTCATCACACTTCCCATTCATCACACTTTCCATTCATCACACTTTCCATTCATCACACTTCCCACTTATCACACTTCCCATTCATCCCACTTCCCACTCATCACACTTCCAATTCATCACACTTCCCATTCATCTCGCTTCCCATTCATCACACTTTCCATTCATCACACTTCCCACTCATCACACTTCCCATTCATCCCTCTCATCACATTTCCCATTCATCTCATCCCCATGTCAAGAAAACCAATAGACCATTCCAACAGAATAAACTTGACCTCTATAACTCACAGACTAGAGCAATCGAGCTAATAAATCTACCATTTGGGAAGGGTCATCCAGGAAATAGGTGTGGAAATGTACAGCCCATTTGTTCTAGCCCCTCGGAGTCACAGAGGTAAGGATTCACGATTTCTGACCTACCTATTTGGAACAGGGTATAGTTTATATAACCCATGCATTATATTATACACTATTGTCTCCCTCACATCTCACCATTACTCCCAGGACGTTATCTATTATTACAGCTATACTAATGTTATCAAATTCATGAAACTCGACAACGACTCCAGGTTTTTTTTTGGCTCTGGTCAACATTTCAAGTTTTTGTGTTCTCTCTGTAAACTGCTTCTTTCAACATAGGAGAATAGCATAGGAAGGAACAAAAAAACATATCGCATCTATAACCCCCCGGGCCGGGGGTTCGACCTCGACCCCTGAAAAACGAGATTTTGTTTTCAGCCACCCAAATTTTTTTTTGGTGTCTGTAGTCTAAAGGGATGCTGTAAGCAATAGAAATGATCATATGAGGGCATAAACACCCATAGGATATCCCTAGGGCCCCCTTGGGGGGCCCCAAAATGTTAGTTTTTGTCAATTTTTATCTTATAAATAATAATATAAAATAGTTTAGTCCCCCAAATTATCAAGTTTTCTTTGCGAGCGGGTGGCACTAGACGGGAAGAAGCCAATATAGGGGTAACTCAAGGAAAATGTCTCACGGGCTCAAACTGGAATAAGTTTTAGTTAAGAGTAAATTTCAATCTCTATTCATGAATAGTGCATGTTTATTCACCTTATATGATGATGAGTCAGCCATTTACTGTCCGATTGTCTCCAATTTCGCCATATAATTAGAACAAGTATACATACACACTCCCTCGGAAGCTTTTTGAGTTTGGGAAATATTTTCCATACTCAAAGGATTTATTTATGATAAAAAATTGGGTAAATTAGTTATATTGATAATTTACCTGCGGTTTTAAACATTATCACGTATCAACTTGGCAATATGCTTCCTAGGAGTTGTAGACAGTCAATATAGGGTACCTCATACACAATATAAAACAATTTTGCACAGTGGATTTTGGATCATCAGATATTTAGTAAAAAAAACTAAAAATACGCTCGCGCGCGCGTGGACATAGGACGATGAAAATTTCAGCGAGTCACACCGTTACACCATTAGCATATATGTGTCAAAAGGCCAGCAATGAGTCTCTTCTAGAAGTTTAATTTAGAATATATCCAGGAGTCTCCCCTTAAGGGGAGATCTCCACTCGAGGGATTTTTTTCTTGACCCCTTTCTCCCTCATGTTTAGCCCCATTGCTTTTGATATTATAAAATGTTTGCCCCATTAGTTTAGCGATTTTAAGAACTTTCACCCCATATTAAGACCTTTCGTGCAATCAGGTGTCGATTTTATCCTGGCGAGCGATAGCGAGCCTGTAATTTAAAAGGAACCGGCCTTTGGCCGGGACATTTTTCTACCGAAAAATTTACAAATTTATCTTGAAAGAGACTCAAGGGGGTGTAATTTTAAGCTTGATGGAGGTCTAGGGAACAAACTAAATACCTCCCCTTAAGGGGGTAGTGCTGGGTTTTTGGGCTATATATTTATTTATTTATTTATTTTTGAGTTTTCTCGCTAGACCTCCATTAAGCTTAGAAACCCCCCCCCCCCCCCCTAAACCCCCGTTCAAGATAAACTTGTAAATTTTTCGGTAGAAAACTGTCCCGGCCGAAAGCCGATTCCTTCTAAAATTAGAAGATTGCTATCACTCGCCAGGAAAACAAAAATCGACATTTAAACGGCACGAAAGGTCTTAATATTGAAAAAATGAGACGAAATGTCTCAAAATCGCCAAACTAACGGAACGAACGTCTTAAAAACTCAAAACTAATATGCTAAACATGAGGGAGAAGGGGGTCCATAAAAAGTGAGTAGTACCCCCTTAATTGAAATGCATGCTAAACACAGCAAACAAAACATTAAGCAATGCTTCATCACAACACACAGCTAAACAGAATCGCACTATATAAAGAATTACAATCCGTTTATCATAAAAAATATAGAAATATCACAGACCTCCATCTGGCCAGCACAAAGCTCCGTGGAGAGCACCTATACTAACCTATAGTCTATTTTTCTATCTTTGTTACTCAGCTATAAGGTAGATTTTGTAGCGAAATGTGATGTTAATTATGAAAACTCGTCATTAATACGACACGCAGCAATAGTAGTTTCACATATTCCCATTAAGTATTGAGAAATCAGCTACTAAGGGATTGAATTTACCATCAGCTGGAAAATATAGAGTATAGTCATAAATATGGTCTCTACCGATCTATATAGGAACTCATCAATAATACAGCAGAAAAATTTGAAGCGTAGATCAGAGAAAGGGGCACTCTGTACTAAGGCCTACTGCTTTATTTAACCCTTTGAGTACCAGCAACGTGTTATATTTTATTCTAGCTATATTTAGACGATATTATAAAGCTTGAGAAGGATCTGTGGTAGTTAAAAGGGTTGATTGAGATAGTTTCAAGCCTTATTATTGCTAGAGGTCCATCCTAGGCTGAATAAAATCGTGCAATAATTACCAGAATATAATTAATAGGATGTCACTGGTACTGGAAAGGGTTAAAAACAACATAGAACTACGTTTATAGAAAATAATATGCAAGAACAAAACAAAATTATCTACAAATACACACACGCAGACATATACAGTATACTGTATATTAAATACAAGAACACAAAATGTGCTATTAAGGGAGCCCACCTCACTTTATTTCTATCTATCTCTCTCTCTTTTTGGCTTGTATCCATTCGGCCCCATTCAGCCTACTGTTTCAAGACGTTTAACCCCATCCAGGTGTCAATATTCTCCTGGCAAGTGGTAGCGAGCCAGCATATATATATATTTTTGTTTTGACAGTAAGCTAAATTTGTACATTTTTCGATAAAAAAAATGTCTCCGGCGAAGCCTGATTTCACCATACAATGCTGGCTCGCTTTCGCTCGCCAGGAAGAAATCGACACTTGGATGGGGATAAAAGTCTTAAAACAGTAGGCTGAATGGGGCCGAATGGATACAAGCCAAAGAGAGAGGGGGAGGAAGAGAAAAAAGCGAGGAGGCCCCCCTTAAACACAATTACTATCAAAGTTGTAACCAAATACATAATACTAACAATGTGGTTACCGGGCATATATGTGAACTAGCTGACAATTGTGTGCAGTTTAAGGGGAGATGGACTGGTTTTCTGGACCACTTTCTCCCTCGTGTAAAGCCCCATTAGTTGTGAGATTTTAAGGCGTTCGGCTCAGTAGCTTGACGATTTGAACACGTTTCGCCCCATTTCATTGTCAATATTGTGCCCTTTCGTGTTATTTAGGTGTCGATTTATTTCCTGGCGAACGATAGTTAGCCTGTAATTTTGCAAGATGAAGGCCGGGACATTTTTCTACCGAAAAATATAAACAAATATCTACAAAGAGGATCTAATGGATGTTTTATTAAGTTTGATGGAGGTCTAGGGAGGAAACTAGAAAAATAATGAATACATGAAAAAATCGACCAAAACGTTAACCATCTCCCCTAAAGAATGGTCTGTGGTAGCATTTTGTGCCTTCCTTGCTCTAACTTCATTTACAGCTCTATATCATGAGTTATATATCCTTCAGAAACTGGTCACTACTCATATTTACAAATTCGTCATATGCCCTAATTTTAGTAGATGTAATCATCCTTTTCACTCTGTTTCGTGTTCTTATATACTCGTTTCTTTGCGTCTCTCGTGTCGCTATGTGGAGTGTTTCACTTTCCACTTTCTGCCTTAACCCCTCCTGTACCGACGACGTCGTATTTATTTAATTGTGGCTACTACTAATCGATTTCATGCAGTTTAGGAAAGATCTCTAGCATATTATAAGGCTCCGAACTATATCAGTCAATTCTTTTAGCTACCCCAGATCCTTCCTAAGCTAAATATAAATAATCTAAATATAACTAGAAGAAGGTATATCAGACGTCGCGGGTACAGAAAGGGTTAAAGTACCTCTGACCCAGCTTCCTCATACCCTATCATCTGTTTCATGCAAACTCATGCCATCATTCTATCTCGGTTATTCCTACACTTCCAGCAAACACATTACCACCACCAACATCCCAATCATCCCAACAATATGTAACATATAAACCCACCCACCCACCCACCCACCCACACACATTCATTCACACACAAACACACGTACTTCCATTAAGGGAGCCCATCTCACTTTTTTTCTCTTTCTCTCCCGCTTTCTTTGTCTTGTATCCATTCGGCCCCATTCAGCCTACTGTTTTAAGACGTTTACCCCCATCCAGGTGTCAATATTTTCCTGGCGAGCGGTAGCGAGCCAGCATATAATTATATAATTTGGTTTTGACAGCAAGTTAAATTTGTACATTTTTCAATAGAAAAATTTCTCCGGCGAAGCCGGATTTCTCCATACAATGCTGACTCGCTATCGCTCGCCAGGAAGATATGGACTCCTGGATGGGGATGAACGTCTTAAAACAGTTGGCTGAATGGAGCCGAATGGATACAAGCCAGGGAAAGAGAGAAAAGGAGAAAGATAAAAAAAAGCCGGTGACCCCCCTTAAAATATTGAGCCTCCCACGCACATCCTGATCACCTTTCAAGCAATTACCCTAACCTGATTTTTCATACACGCCATCACCACATACAAATTTGTCCTGCAGTGACCCCTTCCGTGGCCACATCCACATACACACACACACGCTCACCCACACCCACACACCCTATATAAAACCGCCTACACCCAATCCTCGTAGGTGTACAGTAATTATCACACACACACACACACCCTATATAACACAGCCTACACCCAATCCTCGTAGGTGTACAGTAATTATCACACACACACACACACACACACTATATAACACCGCCTACACCCAATTCATGTAGGTGTACAGTAATTATCACACACACACACACACACCCTATATATCACAACCTACACCCAATCCTCGTAGGTGTACAGTAATTATCACACACACACACTGGGATCATTTCTATAACCAGCCTACTCTGTTCCGCAAGGATGGCACTCATCTAAACCCTGTGGGTTCAGTACGCATGGGTCGTCTCCTACATGAAGCAGTCCGCAGCCATGGATAAAAAAACGCCATTGAGAAGAAGAAGCAGCAGCGACATAAATCATCCAACGCCCAGCAAAAAACAGAGGCAACCGAGGACCACCAGCGATGAGGACCGAGGACAGCGAAGACTGAAGACAGCCATGAACATAAATGTAGATCCGACCAGAACCAAAACATTTATTTAAGAGCGTTCTGAGAGTTCTAAAATCACAAATTTAAAGATTCTCTATGCAAACGCTCGTAGCATGCGCAATGAATTTTCAGATTTAGAGGAACTAGGGTTTACAGAAAATTATGACGTGTTTGGCATAACAGAATCTTGGCTCAATAAACAAAATAGAAGACAGACTTTTTAGAAGAGTATTCACTTCCCGGTTATGTAATGTTTGAGAAAAGTCGAATAAATAAAAATGGAGGTGGCGTTTTACTTTTTATCGAAGAAAGTCTTAACCCGACCCTCTTGTCAAAACCTAAAATTGTGAACGTCGACACATCCTTTGTGCTAATAAAGAATAATAAAGGTACAAAAATAATACTTGCATTTTTACTACAGACCTCCAGCTCAATCAGTGCAAACTGACCGAGAAATTTACGAAAAAATTGCAGATGTAAGTAACTCACAAGATACCGTAATTTTTGGCGACTTTAATTTACCCGTGACCATGTGGGGCGATACTCTTACTTCACACTCTGAACATGACTTGTATGCGAACTTGCATGAGGGTTCGCTCTATCAATTTGTTCGATCGCCGACCCGTGGTAAAATAACGTTCTTGACCTTGTACTTGCAACAAAAGAAGAATTAATAGAGAATTTGAATGTTGGTGATTAATTCAGTAACAGCGACCATCGTACGATAAATTTCAGTTTAAAGTTTACTAGTAACGAACCAAATAGCAGCATCGAGAAAGTCCCTAATTTCAAGAAAGCAAACTTCCGTAAACTTAGAGCTATGTTTAAAGATACTGATTGGAGCTTTCTAAATAACAATAATGACAAATATATCTTGGGAATTATTTGCAACCACTTACCTAAAATCAGTGCAAGACTGCATACCATCGAAAATACGGCGTACAGGCCATAATGATAAGCCCAAATGGTGGAATAAAGAGATTTCAGACAGTTTGCTTGCTAAAAAATGCTAATGATAGATTAAAATCCTCACAAAATGACGAAGGACGGGTGAAATTTGTAGAACTACGACGCAAAGCCAAAACGTTAATTAAGCAAAGTAAAAAGACCCTGGAGGTCCATGTTACGAATCAAAGTAAAACAAACCCGAAAAAATTCTATAGTTATATCAGAAAGAAAAAAGTAGTTACTTCAACTGTTGGACCGTTAGTCGATGAAAATGGAGAATACACCAAAGACGAAGTACAAATGAGTAATGCTCTCAATACCTTCTTTGTATCAGTTTTTACAACAGAAGACCTCAGTGATATCCCTACCGCATCGCCGATTCAAATTGATAATTCTGATGTTTTAAGCAATATCACCATTACAGAGAGAGAAGTATTGAAATGTTTAGATAAACTCAAGGTAAATAAAATGCCTGGACCTGATACAATCTCACCTAGAGTTCTAAAGGAAGCTAAGGATGAGCTCTCCAAACTACTGACATTGCTATTCAATAAATCCTTGCAGTCTGGAACTATGCCTGATCAGTGGAAGCTAGCCAACTTAACACCGATATTAAAAAAAGGCAGCAAATCCCTACCCAGTAACTATCGTCCAATTAGCTTAACCTCAGTTGTATGTAAAATGCTAGAAACCCTCATAAGAGACAGACTCGTAAATCACTTAGAGGAAAATAACATACTTAAAGATACTCAACACTGCTTTCGTAACAAACGTTCCTGTGTAACAAACCTCTTAGACTTCTTCAACGATATCCTCAACCTCTATGATTAGAGTAAAGCTGTAGATATTATATACCTTGATTTTCAAAAGGCCTTTGACAAAGTTCCCCACAAACGTTTACTGCTAAAACTAAAAGCGCATGGAATACAAGACGGTGTGTTGAAATGGATAGAAAATTGGCTCAGCGACAGAAAGCAAAGAGTAGTCATAAACGGTAAGGCATCTAAATGGACCAATGTAAGTAGCGGGGTACCCCAGGGATCGGTACTAGGACCAATTCTCTTTCTAATTTACATCAGCGACATAGACGAGGGTCTCACCTTTACAATCTTAAAATTTGCTGACGATACAAAAATTGCAAATAGCGTACTCTCAAAAGAACAAGTTGACGATATGCAACACAATCTAGATAAGTTGTCATGTTGGGCCCAAATTTGGCAAATGAGTTTCAATGCGAATAAATGTAAAGTACTACATATCGGATACCAAAATGAGAAAGCAAACTATTCGATGAATGGCACTCAGCTTAAGAATGTAAGCAGAGAAACCGATCTGGGAGTAACAATATCGAGTAACCTAAAACCGAGTCGACAATGTTCAGAAGTAGTTAAAAAAGCAAACAAAATAATTGGCTTTATAGGCAGGTCATTTGAGCATAAATCCAAAGAAGTTATCCTAACCCTTTACAATTCCTTAGTCCGCCCTCTTCTGGAATACTGCGTTCAATCCTGGTGCCCTTATTACCGAAAAGATATAGACAAGCTAGAACGAGTTCAACGTAGAGTTACCAAAATTATACCTAGCCTAAAGAACAAACCATACGAGGAGCATCTTAGAGAATTACAAGTATTCCCTTTAACCCAGTGCAGATTAAGAGGCGACTTAATTCAAGTGTTCAAAATCATCAAAGGCATTAACAATATGAACTGTAGTAAGTACTTCACTATCAACCAATCTAATTACACGCGGGGAAACGGTTGCAAAATTATTGGTAAATCTTTTAACTCGCACGAATCTAAGAATTTCTTCTTCAGTCGAGTTGTCAACTTATGGAATGGGCTTCCCCGAGACGTTATAGACTGCGGCACCGTTGATTAATTTAAACTTCGCCTAGACAAATATCTTGCATCAAACCCGCGGCTGACTGCGTTTGTAAATGAATAACTTTATTTTATCCCCCCCCCCTCAGTTATTAACCCATCTGTCCCCTACTAACTTCCTAATCCTGCCACGGACATTAGTTCCAGGGCAGTAGTTCCCTTACCCACTCTAAACCACTATTTGGACACTTGATCCTCAGTGTTTTGGAGGACAAGCAGCCTAGAAGGGTCACTAGGCCTGTTGTTGCCTGATTTCCTTTGTACTCATTTGTACTTTGTACATACACACACACACACACCTTATATAACGCCGCCTACACACAAGCCTCGTAGGTGTACAGTAATAATCACACACACCCATACACACACTCACCCTATATGGGGAAGAATCAACATTGGCTGTGACAGATGAGGTACGGACACAAATGTAGAGTAGGACCCAAGTTTAATCAACGTTTCGCCAGACACGGCTTCTTCAGGAATAACATAAAAATAGGGTACAGTCAGGCTTATATATCCAGTGCTAAGAGGAAACACAAACTAAATAACATGAACGATGATTAATGAATCACTCTGGTTTTCCATTAGTTAACATAAATGCAAGAAGTTTGGCTAGAGAGAAGAAACCTTTATTTAAATTCATAGTGCTGTTCAGTACTATATGGGCAGATTCGAAGCACCTACGTTTGACGGCATTAGATTCACATTTGATCAACTTTGCTTCATTACAGTTCATGCCATTCGGTACCATCCTCCCAACATCAGTGCTGGACTACCACTGACAGAACCGCATTTTTATGACGAATTTTTGCGTCTGGTGTGAACGCTTTCTCCGTGAATAATTTTCCGCTCTAATCTGGCGTCGCACCGTGGTCTATCTCTAGACATTTTGCGTTGGGTTCTGTCTGGTTACGAGCTTAGTGTGGTCGCACCCTCATGTCACCACAACTTCTTCTGCAGCCTCCACAGGCGTTAGATAGCTTCTCTTTTGAGGTATATATTGTTTTCCCTAGTATTGACACATCACTACATATTTGCATTGTCTCATATTTAATTATCTCTCTCTCACACACACACATGCACACACAAACATACAGCCCGACAATTAATATACACAATAAAGTCAGATAAATAATTGAGTTTCCTTTAACCATCTTTCATTCCTTAAGTTCGATCTTTAGCGGAGTAAATTAATATAATGTTACCCAGACTAAAACTAAAATAACGCAATTTTGTGGAAGTTTTAAGCCGGTATCACACGAGAGCTATTATAGTCAACATTAGATGATCAAAACATTTCTGGCAACTTTACTAGAATATTTTGCCCTGGTATTGGAAACTAGACTGATGATAGATGAATTTAAGGGACCGAAATATTTTAAATGTTGAGCTCATAAGCTGCCAGACCAGTGTTGAGGATAAATGTCGAGTAAAAATGTGCTCATGTGATACCAGCTTAAGGGTTAATTGAGCCAGTCTTTATCTCCTTGGATTCTTAAAAGTTTCTTCCTTAACTTAGTAACATCGTCTAATTATAATGTAAACTTGCAAAGTAAACAAACCAAACCGTATACGAACACAGTAAAAAGACAAAACAACTAATCAAAATCAGTTAGAATAAACTAAAAAGCTATCATCTTCACACACTCACACCCCTCCCTGACACATCAAAGGCTAGTCTTCACACACTCACACCCCTCCCTGACACATCAAAGGCTAGTCTCCACCAAGCATATCCTCCCTTTAATTAACTACATGATAAGAGACCGCACACTCTCTGCACTATTTCTTATGGGGGCCCACCTCGCTTTTTTTTGTATCTTTATCTCTCTCTCTCTTCGGCCCCATTCAGCCTACTGCTTTACGACGCTTACCCCCATCCAGGTGTCAATATTTTCTTGGCGAGCGGGAGCGAGCCAGCATATACTGTATATATGTGTTTTTTTTTTACAGCAAGCTAAATTTGTAAATTTTTCGATAGAAAAATGTCTCCCCGGAATTCTCCATACAATGCTGGATCGCTATCGCTCGCCAGGAAGAAATCGACACTTGGATTGGGATAAAAGTCTTAAAAAATAGTTGGCTGAATGAGGCCGAATTGATACAAGCCAGAGAAAGAGAGAAAAGGAGAGAAAGAGAAAAAAGCAGGTGACCCCCCCCCCTTAAGGAACTTACAATGTATTCCAGCTTCTTAACTTGAAGGCCATTGAACGATATTTAAGGAAGCTTGATAGGAAGCATTTTAGATTTTATCTTGTTAAGAGGGGCCACTGGCTTCTTTTATCTTTCTCTCCTTTTCTCTCTTTCTCTGACTTGTATCCATTCGCCCCATTCAGCCAACTGTTTTAATACGTTTATCCCCATCCAGGTGTCGATTTCTTCCTTGCGAGCGATAGCGAGCCAGCATTGTATGGAGAAATCCGGCTTCGCCAAAGACATTTTTCTATCGAAAAATGTAGAAATTTAGCTTGCTGTCAAAACACAAATATATATATGCTGGCTTGCTACCGCTCGCCAGGAAAATATTAACACCTGGATGGGTGTAAACGTCTTAAAACAGTAGGCTGAATAGGGCCGAATGGATACAAGCCAAAGAGAGAGGGAGAGAAAGCGAACAAAAGCGAGGTGGGCTCCCTTAAGGTCTTCAATGCCATGCAACTAAATAATTAGAGGTGGAAAATTGTAAACAAAAATATTCTTCAAATATTCATAACGTACTCGAGCATTCCAAATTATTGGCCATTACGAAATTTCTAAGAACGTTTGGTAATTATTGTTTTCAAGAAAAAGATATGCCTGGTTTAGGTCTTAAATCTTACTTGTCTATGATGGGAGAGCTCATATATTTAAGAAATCATAATGTACTCACACTTCTTAAGGGGAGACTGGCCGTTTGTTTGGTCTATTAAAATTGCAGGCTCGCTATCGCTCGCCAGGAAAAAATCGACACCTAAATGGCACAAAAGGTCTTAAAATTAACAACGAAATGAGGCGAAAGGTGTTAAAATCGCCAAACTAATGGGCTTATAATCTCAACACTAGTGGGGCTAAACATTAGGGAGAAGGGGGTCCAGAAAAACGGTCTACCTCCCGTTAAGACGTTGTCAGCCAGTGAGGGACTTATACGAACGCTATATATAATATCGCTTTAGAAAGTATCTGGTTGATTCTAAAAAAAAATCGTAATCTACTTAACTTTCCTAAGTAGCTGGCCGTTTAAGGGGTTTTAGAACGTTTAACGAAGCTTAGCTGCTATGGTAACATTGTAAAGATTAGAGTAAATATATTTGTGAGTAAACAAAAACGGGGTTCATTCCCGTTTCAAGGGCAACACATTAATAGAAAATCTATTTCCTGCTACACTAGATATCTGTGCTATCTAGTCACTGCGAAAAGATGGTGATTTAAATAATGTATGCAAATAGGTCAGAAAATATAGGCTTGAGTCCCCGGAGGGAAGAAGGAAAACCTAATATTTAGTAGTGGCCCCGAAATAATTGACGATATGCCTATTAGTATAATAGTTCCCTTTCAAGCGCCCGCAGGTAGCCAGTTTGAATCCACCGTCGCGGGGAGAAAGAGTCCTATGTCATAAGCGCAACGATAATTCTCTTATGGAATCTTCTTATGATTGGGTACTCGCTACGAAAAAACTTTCGAAAAAATAAAAAGGAAAAATAAATTTAAAATATGTTATATCTAATGCTTTCCATCTCGGTGGATTTCTTGCGGATTCTATTCCCGACGCTGCTCCCTGAGCCGCCATACTTCCTTCAATGACATAGTAAGACTAACTCAAGACATCAAACGAATGGAAAGGGGATGGAAGGGAGGGCCCTATATCGTCAATGATTTCGGGGCCACTACTAAATATTAGGTTTTCCTTCTTCCCTCCGGGACTCAAACCTATAATTTATTAGTGACCACTCCATCATTGACGATATGCCTGATATCTAAGACTGGAGGGGGTCATTCGTAACAATATCACCACTAACAAATACCATAGGTAGAGACAAAGAATCATATAACAGTTTAAGTCTTTATTGCTTACATACAATAACAAGTAAAAAATGGAAAGAAAGCAGTGCGTTACTTCAAAGAATATCTGCTTATATTTGACCGATTAGGTACATCTGAGATCTCACATTGAGGTTCATCACAATTGTTGCTTAGGAACTTATTTATATTCCTGTTCAACTAAACACGGACATATATCCTAGGAGTATGTATTCTGTCCTTAAACTATTTGTACATTTCATATAATTTGTACACTTTCTTATACTATATAGTTATAACTATGATAGATATATTTTACAAAATTAGATTTTTTTTAAGAGCTGTATAACCAGCTCGACTTATTAAGTATCACAGCTCGTGATCTTATCACATTATCCGCGGAGGGGCTCTAGGGGTCTTTATGGGCTTACCGACACCCCCCCCCCTCCTTTTTTACCCTTTAAGATTAAACTTAATTCGTACTAGCACATGGACTAACTAGATCCGCTGCCGTAATGCCACACAGGCTAGTGTTGGCTTATCCAGAGCCACAGACAGGTATCGCGTCAAGAAAGTATGATTGGAAGCCCACAATTTAGTGTTAGCTATGTCATCAATTGAACATTTTTGTAAAAATCCGAGAGACACAGCCCACTTTCTGATGTCGTGGGCTCTGCCCACTACGCCAGGATTACTTTCCCTAATGACGTCCACGAGTAACGAAGCTAATTTTCTTCTCGTGACGCGAGTACCTGTGCTGTTGACCCATAAACAGCCTGGTTGTTGAGGTTGTGCCACCCTCATAAATTTGATTAAAGCTTGTACTGAGCACAGAATATGATGCGTATGTCCGCGTTTGAGTGCCGGTACTGTAAATTCTGTAAATACATGATTACAATGTTCATTCTTTGCTATGAATGTAGGAGACGGAGTGATTTGTAAGTGTTCATTCAGTCTACCAAACCTGAGGCAATTTGGTTCGTTGCTCATCGCCGCCAGCTCAGACACCCTGTTTTCTGTTGCTAAAGCCATAAGGAACACAGCCTTCTTTAACAATGAGTCAAAATTCGGCACATGATTATATTTGCGCGAGTGAAGTAAGGACAAGGCTTTGTCTAGCGACCAGGTAGGCATGAGCTGACGTGGTGGTGGACGCAGTTTGAAACATGCCCTCATGAACCCTTTCTCCTCTGCCTGTGGTATGGATAGACCAGTTAGGTCGTAAAAGGGGTTTCTAATGGCAGACAAGTGGTTTTTAGGAGTGACTACAGAAAAGCACTTTTGTTCAAACAAATAATCTAAGTACTTAAAGATCAAGGCTACTGACGAGTCTGTTTGCGCCGTTTCTACTATCCCGGTTGTGAACGTTTTCCAATGAGATTGGCATGGTCTCCTGGTCGACATAGTATTTTGATTAAGAAATTTATTTGTAACACTCCCCATACAGAGTTAGCTATTTGGCATTTTGAATGTCCAGAAGGCAAAAGTCAGCGTGGTCTCTAGGTTGCCATTGTCTCCAAGTGGAAGTACGAGACCGGGAGTGACACCGGGTTCTCGCACCACGTTTTCAATTGGTGGTACCACACCTGAGCCGGCCAAAGTGGCGCGATCATCGAGACTAAGCCCCGGGGTTACCCCGTAGTTTGTGAACTACTTGACACATGAGTGAAGCGTCTGGAGGCGGAAAAAGATAAATGGAATTCCATCTGTTCCAGTCCTCCGTCAATGCGTTTGGACCCCATGCCGAGGTTAACTCCCGGCGGGTTAGGAAGAGAGAGAGTCTGTGGTTTCTTTCTGATGCAAAGAGATCCACTTGTGGATGGTATGGGTCTGCAATCATCTTGTTGAAGACGTTTTGCTTTATTGCCCATTCTACTTGACTGCTCTGTCTCCGGGAAGGAGCGTTTTTTTTCTTTTTTTTTCTATATTCCAACTACTCCCTCTCGGGCATAGGCTGATAGCCTTTTACTCTCAACCGCTGAACACGGTGAGGCCCGTGAGGTCTTGCTCCAGTCTAGGGAGTGAGACATGCGAAGCTTCACGGCTCTAAGCAACTCCATCTCTGAAGCCGCCTCGCTTCTGCGCTTCAGTTTCACCCCCACAGACTCGGACCCTCACTCTTAGAACGCCACCTACTGAGCAATTAACTCACTAGGCATTGCCCCCCTGTAGCATATTTTTGAATATGGGAATATTCATACAATGCTATTTAATCAGGGAACAATTAGGGTTTTTTTTGTTTGGCATTTCGGTGTGCTGTGGTAATGCACTGATACTAGGTACAGCACAAATTCCATCCCAATAATATCTTCCCATTGACATATTGGGATTCGAACCCGGGTCCATTGGATTACCAGTCCCAGACATTCGCCACGCCCGGGAGGCAAGATGCATGGAGATGAATGCTCAGCTTTTCGGCTAGAGCAAAAATCTGTTCTGACAAATCTAGCAATTTTCGAGACCTTGTTGACCCTTGCTTTTGAATGCAATGTACCGTGTTCAACTTGTCCATCAGAAAGGCTATTGATTTTCCCTGTAAAGAAGAGCTGTGAGTTTGGAGGAAAAACAAAGGGACTAGAAGTTCTTGTTTGTTGATATGAAAGATCTCGTCTTGGGACCAAAGACCCTGACCCTGGTGGCCTAGGTTCGATTGATATCCCCAGCCTATTGTCCCTGAAGCATCTGTGTCTACCCATACAGTAGGTGGGGGAGAAACCCACGTCATTATTGAGTGCAATGTTTCCTTCTTTGCCCAGACCGACAGTAAGTTGTGAATTAATGGAGGAATGGTCCACAATTTCCTTTCTGGCAAGATTGGGAAAAATTTGTTGCCTTGCAAGATTAATCTCTTCACTTTCAACCGGCCCAACTTAACAGTTAGTTGAATCCAGTTGAGAGAACCGATCATGGACTCCCACGTCCTTCTCGTCGTGTTCAGGCTGTGGAGAAATCGGAACAATTTCCTGCAAAATCTGTTGCGGTTGTCTACACTCTGACTGCGAGTAAGATTGGCTGTGTCCCAGACCAGCCCTATCCACTGAATCACCCGTGTGGGAACAAGATTCGACTTTGCCAGGTTGACCTTGAACCCTAGGGTTTGTACACGATTCATAACTTGTCTGACATGGGTATGACAAACTCTTTGACTCTGCCACTACTAGCCAGTCATCTAGGTACCACAACACCTTGATCCCCTGAGCTAACATTGGCATAAGGGCCTGCCGGACTAATTTTGTGAATATTCTTGGTGCCAGGTTCAAACCGAATGGCAATCTCTGAAAGACACAAGTCTCTTGCCTGATCCTCAAGGCGAGGAATTTTTGGAACCGTTTGTATATGGGGACATGCCAGTAGGCGTCCTTCAGGTCTAGTGAGCACATCCAGCTTTGCGGCGGGAGTGTGAGCCTGATTTGATTCACTGTGAGAATTTTGAATGGCAAGTTGTGAATGTGTGTGTTCAGACACGAGAGGTCTACTACTGGTCGCATCTGCACACTGTCCCTCTTTGGCACTAGAAAAAGTTTGGATGTGAAAACATGTCAAGTTGGATCTACCGGGACAATGATATGCTTGGAGATCATTTCCTGGACTAGTGACTCCACCTCTAAAGAAAAGTGATTGAATTATCGAATTTGACTTAAACGAGGTCGTCAGAGCCACCGCCAGGTAATGCCCTTGTTTACCACTGTCCGCGCCCAAGTTCGCCGGTGCCAGGCCCAGCGACATGCATGGAATGACCCAGTCGTTTGACTGGGCTTGTCCGGCAGTACTGCTCTCGAATCCAACTCGCCTACAGTAGGCCCTGGGAGAGAGAGAGTTTGACGGACTAGTTTTTTGGTGGTGTTGGGGCAGAGGTAGACGGCTGACTAGGTTTGGCAGAGGTCGTTCCCTGATGAGGCTTGTGTTGTGACTTACTTTTGTTATCCCACTTGCCTGATGGTTTACCCTGTTTGTGCTTGTACCGAGTACCTCCCTGCTGTTGGGGAGGCTTGGGGTCACGAAATGACTGTTTAGCACCGGTAGATTGAGACTTACCTCCACCTTTTGGTTTGGAGTATGGTTTCTTGAAATACTCCTTCGGCTGGGAGGTACTCATCTTCAAGCTATCTAC
Source organism: Paralithodes platypus (assembly GCA_032716605.1). Lineage (NCBI taxonomy): Eukaryota > Metazoa > Arthropoda > Malacostraca > Decapoda > Lithodidae > Paralithodes > Paralithodes platypus. The sequence goes on from CM064492.1 coordinate 63,653,113, forward strand.
CATATTGAAAACTGCCCTCCATGTGTCTGTGTTTAGTAATTATGCAGTTAGTACAGGGGAAAGAGTTACCCGGCGACCAATGTCTTCCGGTAGCTTCTTGACCAAATACACCCTTAACTCCTGCCGTGCACGAACAGCCTCCATTAGGGCTATTCTGATGTCACCTAAGGACTGTATGGAATTTTGTAATAGCAGCCGCCGGGACAAGTCCGTGGCCTTTCTTACATTCTGATCCGAGATGGCTGAGATAGTCCTCGTGAGGGACTGGGCAATTTGGCGACTTAAGATGAATTGTGAAAAAAGTCTAATACTTTATTATGCAATTTGAAATCTCTGTCTAGGTGGGCTGGAGGTGGGGTAGAAAAAGGATCCTGTAGTTTATACAGAGACAGCTTGGGAGCCGAAAGGAATTCAAACAGTGCAGGAGACACCCCACCTGCCTTATTAATGGGTAATGAAAACCATGAGTAAGTTTCTTGAAGAATTTGGTGGTAGGATTTGGAGGTAATGGTCGCTGCAAATTGTTGCGCCTCAGCTTCCCAGTCCACCCATGGGCCCACACCTACCTGCCCCACCTGCAGGACTGGATTGTGACTCTGATTGAGCACCGGAATTGTATCCAATTCCGGCGTTAGTGAATGGAGTGCTTTAATATAATTCACACCGTCAGATTGTGTCCAATCTGCAAAGAGTCGTGCAGTTGAGGCGGGAGGTAATGCCGGAGTAGAAGAGTAAACAAAGAAGTCAGAGAAGTACACATTAGGTATAGCCTTAATTGTAATATCTAATAATTGCCGTTGCGCGTATTTCGCTCTAAGCTTTTTACTCTTACTCACTTCTATGGTCCAGTCACTAGGGACCGGAAGCTCCCCCGATACAGTCGTTTGTGCCAAATGTGGGTTTTTGGCGATAGCCGGTACCCATGAACAATCTGGCCCGTACTAGAGGGGCATAGGACCTCTCCTGTGCGGGAGTCTATCGAGTGGGGGAGGAGTAACGTCCGTGATAACCCGGTCGTTCGTGGTAGTCAACGAGGCGGGCACTGTTGTGCCACTTGCCGTAACATTCGCCGGATTGACGTTAATGGGGAGAAAAGAGCTATTGGGAGGCCTAACCCCAGTTGGTTCTAATGGCCGCACAGTTGACTCTACCGGGGAAGTTACCGGTGTTGTAGTAGAAGGTACCGGAGACGAAGGGATATACTGATGCATAACCTTATGTAATAAATCATTGAGATCGTCTGTTGTGACACACTTACTATGAGAGTCTCTCGAAGACCCAGAACCTTCCGACCCTTCTTCATGGGGGTTCGGTTTTGCCGAGGACAGATTAGCCTCCTCTGTCTCATCTGGTAGTTCTAAAATCTCCGGCATTTGTTGCCTTGGTTCGGATTGTTCGTTTAAAGGCCACACTAAATCTGGGACAGACGAAGGGATTGTCTCTACAGTATCACGTCCCTCCGCCGTATCCAGAATCTGAACTATTGGTTGTACCTGTGAGGGTTCCGACTGTCTCCAGACCCCCCATCCCTGATTAACGGGTGGTTAGGTGTCCGGTATTACCTCACTTGCCTGAGAATTAACATAGGTATGATGTGTACTAGTTGAACAACCTTGGTACTGATCCGCTAATACTCTCCGAGACACTATTGGGGGGCCCTGCCTTGGTACGTTAAAGTTTAGGTTTGGTATGGCAAACGTAAAGTCTTGTGATTCACTTATAGATTCCCTGGGTACATCCCTGGGATTAGACTCAGTCCCCTCCGTCCCTACCTCCGTGCTGCCAGATTAGACGTTAGGCCCTGTGGAGGTAGAGGCGGAGGAAAGTGGCCGCGGCTCCTGCTGAGGCTGGCGCCGTGACACCGTCTCATCCGTGCTGGCACTAGAATGACTAGTCACTGATTTGGGAGTTGAAGTTACCGAGTCTTCTTTCTGTCGTTTCAACGACCTAGTTGTCTCGACGGAAGACTGACGGGACCGTCTATGTGGAGACCTAGATCTGGACCTAGAGTGGGTCCCGGGTGAAGGTGAACGTCTCCGTTTTGGGCGGCCGAGGGTGTGTGTGGGGGGGGGGGGGGGTTGCCGCATTGCTGTCGTCGCTACTCTCACTACTACTTACTAGCTCTTTAGATATTACTTTAGATTTAGCTTTCGGTTTAGCCTTAGCCGGGGTTAATTTTAAATTTGGAGATTTGATTACCAGATAATCCCAAAGCTCTCCGTCATCCCATTGTAAGGCCTTATGGGCAACGTCTTTTGCGTAAACATTATACAGGTTCTTAATCTCCTTTAATGCCACTAGGCATGAATGATCTCTCTTCTCGAATAGCGCCGTCCGCAATACTGAGCACACGGCGCATTTCTTAGACACCCAGATGCCCCTTTATCTGTCAAGGCATTTTGCACACCTTACACATAGTTTGTGTGCTATGACTGGTAAAAGAGAGCAGGTAGGAGTAGCGCATAGCGTGAATAGCATGATGGATAAGGACAAACCCCCCCTTCCCCGCCGTGATCGGCTCCTCACATGCCGCCTGTGCTGCTACTATGTGTCGTGATCTGGAAATAGAACATTTCTAGGAATCAATGCTCATAAGGATAATCCGAGAGGTTTGACACATCCTACCTCAAGTCCGCCGGAAAATTAGCTATAGCCACTGCTACTCTAACCTTCCGCTGGGCCTGACAGTGAAAAACTTTGGTTTTTCAATTTGTTTGAACTGCTTACCTGTGACCATGTGTCACTGGCCCATTAAAACTGTAGCCTTGGACTATCTTATTTACTATTTGGACTAGAAAGATAGTATTGTCACACTTGACTGTTGCGCTGTGCGTAGAAGTCATGCCGGGTGAGGCTATCGGTTGGGCGAGTTCACTCGGTGGGCCGAGAAACTTCCCTTAGGAATTAGCATTTCCGCCGGGAGGTAAGTGGTACAGCACACCACTCCGGGGATCATTGGTTCGTTCTCCTCGTCTGCGCGGAAAGAAACAGGCGACTACAACGAATAGTCCGCTGGAAAGAACAACCAAAACTATCAAGGGTGTTGCCATATCTGTGAAAGACAGACACCCCCAAAAACCCCACACCAACAGGACGTCTCCTGGGTCCTTGTAACATGCAAAATAATCACTACATGCAACACAAAGGATACATCTTAGGGCTACAATAGTATTTTTTTTTTTTATTAATAAAAATAATACCCCTAGCCCACTACGGAGACCCCTACTGAGGCTGGCCACGCGCTGGCTCGTAGTAATCATCATCTTTGGCTGGTTACCTTACGTCCTGAAGAGACAGCAGCTGCACAAGGCGAAGGAGCCTCCTGAAGACACAGCAGAAGCCCCTGGCGACGGTCCCACGAGAGAGGGAAAACGCAGACTCCAATGAAATTAATGAAAGCATATATGTAATCCACCGGGATTCGAACCTCGGTTATCACACACAGATTTTTAAACACTAACCATTACACCACCAAGACAGTTAAAGGTTAATGCACACGCCTACGACTTATTATCCATTCTCGCATACTGGATATTAATCTAATCATGTTCATATTCCCAACCGCGCTATGGTAGCCTACTGTTTAAGTGAGAGGAAAGAATATTCATGGGGGCACAAATCATATAGATCGGCCTCGCTACCTTGCTACCTAACTTTATACCTAACCTAGATCCCTACCTATCACGGGTTATTATTCATATACCATACCTGATCAAATAATTAACCAAGAACCATAACTATAGTCTATTCGCTGTAAGTAGACGAAAAATCATGACCTCTAACCTCTGTAACTCAAACACGGCTAGAGTAATCGAACTAATATGTCTACCATTTGGGAAGAGTCAGTCTAGGAATAGATGTGGACATTGACAGCCCATTTGCTATGGCTATTTTTGAGTTACAGAGGATAGAGATCATAATTGTTCGCCTCCTTACAGTGAATAGACTATAGCACATGTAGGCTATACCCTGTTCCTAATAGGTAGTCCAGCAATCGTGAACCCGAACTTCTGTAACTCATAAAGGGCTAGCGCAAATGGGCTGTAGATGTCGACACCTATTCCCTTGCTGACCCTTCCCACATGGTAGACATATTAGCTCGATTACCATAGTTTGTTTTGTGAGATATAGAGGTTAAGGGGAGGCTGGCCGTTTGTTTGCTCTATTAATTAATTTATTCCTATATTTTGTTAGTTTCCTCCCTAGACCTCCATCAAGCTTAGAAAAACACCCCATAGACCCCCCCTTCAAGATAAGTTTGTACATTTTTCGGTAGAAAAATGTCCCGGCCGAAGGCCAGTTCCTCTTAAAATTGCAGGCTCGCTCTCGCTCGCCAGAAAATAATTAACACCTCAATGACACGAAAAGTCTTAAAATTGACAACGAAATTGGGCGAAAGGGGTTAAATTCGCCAAACTAATGGGCCGAACGTCATATAATTTAAAAACTAGTGGGGCTAAACATTAGGGAGAAGGGAGTCCAGAAAAACGGTCGCCTCCCCTTAATGGTCAAGAGTTTGCACATACATACTTACTTGGCATAGGGTATAGCTATTTTATATTATGAGCTGTAACATTGTCGGAGATTAAGGGACCCCACCTCGCTTTTGGAGGAAGTGGAGGAGATAAGTAAGGTGTTTAAGGAAAAGAGAGCTGTGCAGCATGTGAGGAGGTGTGTGGAGTGAGGAGAAGAGGGAGGAGAGTGAAAGGTAAAGCATGGTGGACAGAAGAGGTAAAAATAGCTGTGGAAGAAAAGAAGAAAGCGTATAGAGAGTGGTTGGGTAGTAGAGGGAATAAAGATTTGGAGAGGCAGAAATGAGCGAGTTATGTGGAGAGAAAGAGAGTGGTAAAGAGAGTAGTGAAGGAAAGTAAGAGAAGAGTAGATGAGGAATTTGGAAGGAATTTGAGTGTAAAATGGAGGGAGTGTAAGAAACTGTTCTGGAAAGAAGTCAAGAAAGTTAGGGAAGGTAGCAAGGGAAACAGTAAGGGTGTGAAAGATAAAAATGGGAGAATGCTAGCCGAGAAGCAAGAGAGAGTCGAAAGATGGAGGGAGTACTTCAACGAGTTGCTAAATGTAAGGAATGAAGAGCCAGCAAACATAGTTGGATATGGTATGGGAGGGAGAAGAGGTGAAGTAGTGGAGGAGGAGGTGGGGATCAGGAGGTCAGAAGTGTGGGAAGCCATGAAAAGAGTGAAGTTGGGGAAAGCACCAGGAACAGATGGAGTGTGTGGGGAAATGTTGAGGTATGGTGGGGAGATAGTGATCGAATGGGTATGGAAAATGCGCAAACTAGCATGGGAGAAGGGGAATGCACCCAATGACTGGAAGACAGGCATAATAGTCCCCCTATATAAGGGCAAAGGGGAGAGAGGAGTGTGTGGTAACCACTGAGGAATATGTCTTTTAAGCGTAGTAGGGAAGGTGTACAGTAGGGTATAGTGATTGAGAGAGTGAGAGTGAGAACGGAAAAATGGATAGGCGACGAGAAGGGAGGTTTTAGGAAGGGAAGAGGATGTGTAGATCAGATATTTACCCTGAATTGTGTTGTGGAGAAATATCTGGAGAAGCAACAAAAGGTGTATGTTGCCTTTATGGACTTGGAGAAGGCCTATGACAGAGTGGATAGAGAAGGCATGTGGAAAGTACTTAGAATATACAGAGTAGAGGGCAAGTTGCTGAAAGCAGTGAAGAGCATGTACGAGGGTGCAAAGGCGGCAGTAGGTGTGGAGAACGAGCAGAGCGAGTTCTTTGACCCGAGTGTTGGGTTGAAACAGGGGTGTGTGATGTCCCCGTGGTTGTTTACTGTATATATGGATGGAGTCATGAAAGAAATACTTGGAAGAGCAGTGGATGTTGGTGTATCGCTGAAAAGGGAGGGAAATGAGTGGAAGCTGCCTATACTGCTGTTTGCGGATGATACAATTCTGATGAGCGATAATGAATGGGAGCTGCAGGGTTTGGTAAATGAGTTTGGAACAGTGTGCGAAAAACGGAATTTGAAGGTAAATGTGGGGAAGAGCAAGGTTATGGTCTTCGAAAGGGGTGAAGTCACAGAGTGTGAGGTGAAGTTGAACAGTCAGGCTATGGAGATTGTCAGCTCTTTTAAGTATCTGGGCAGTGTGTTGAGTAAAGATGGGATTATGGATGAAGAAGTGCGGGAGAGGGTACAACAGGGGAAGAGGGTTGTAGGAATGTTGAAAGCAGTAACAAGAAATAGGGTGGTCAGTATGGAAGTGAAGAAGTCCTTGCATGACAGTGTGGTAATCCCGACACTAACTTACGGAAGCGAAGCATGGACGTTCGGGAAGAGACTCAGACCAAGAGTGAGAGCGGTGGAAATGAGTTACTTGAGAAGTGCGTGCGGAGTTACATGGAGGGATAGACAGACGAATGAGGAAGTAAGAAGGAGGTGTGGTGTAGAGGTAGATGTGCTGGAAAGTGTGAAAAGGAACAACTTGAGATAGTTCGGCCATATGGAACGTATGGAAAGCGAGAGATTGACTAAGAGGGTGTACGAGAGCGAGGTGGAAGGACAGAGAGGGAGAGGTGCACCGAAGGAGAGGTGGAAGGATGGAGTGAGGAAGTATATGAATGAAGGCGGTGCTGGTTGGGAGGAGGGGCGTTGACTGACTGGGGACAGAGGTGCATGGGGGCGGTTCGTTCGTGGCCACCCCTTCGGGGATCACGGCGTCAGGCAATAGATAGATAGATAGATAAACCTCGCTTTTGTTCTCTTTCTCTCCCTTTGGTTTGTATCCATTCGGCCCCATTCACCCTACTGTTTTAAGACGTTTATCCCCATCCAGGTGTCAATATTTTCCTGGCGAGCGGTAGCGAGCCAGCATATATATATTTTTGTTTTGACAGCAAGCTAAATTTGTACATTTTTCGATAGAAAAATTTCTCCGGCGAAGCCGGATTTCTCCATACAATGCTGGCTCGCTACCGCTCGCCAGGAAGAAATCGACAGCTGGATGGGGATAAACGTCTTAAAACAGTTGGCTAAATGGGGCCGAATGGATACAAGCCAGGGAAAGAGAGAAAAGGAGAGAAAGATAATAAAAAGCCGGTGACCCCCCTTAATAAATAAGAAGCCATTCGAGGAACTTTTAAGCCCTGTTTGAGACGCTTGGTTTTTAACTTAACCATTTCAGTACCGGTTTCGTCCTTTTAACTTCATTCTGGCTACTAGTACACGATTTGTTCAATGTAAAAAGGGCCCCCAGCCATTAATCCATTCACCACCATTACGTAATTTGTATTTAACCCCTTCACCACCATTACGTAGTTTGTATTTAACCCCTTCACCACCATTACGTAGTTTGTATTTAACCCCTTCACCACCATTACGTAGTTTGTATTTAACCCCTTCACCACCATTACGTAATTTGTATCATATTCTGGTTATCATTAGACGATTTTCGTTAGTTTATAATCTACCTATACGACTCAAATGGGTAAATACAGTCTCAATAAACCCTCCTAGTAACGTATTGGTCATTCTTAAACTGCAGAACATCATCAAATTTTAGTCAGAATTTAAGGTATAAAGGGGTTAACATGCCTCACAATATCTCACTTAACCCTTTTTTACTACCACAGATCCTTCTTCAACGTCACATAATCGTCTATAGCTAGACTGAACATACAAAGACGTCGCCGGTACGGAAAGGGTTAATAACGTACCGAAGGGGTTAATATGTTCCAGAATAGTTGGTATGCTTAAGGGAGCCCAGATAGTATTGTGCAGCATAATTTACTGGTTCGGCTCAATGGTTTAAGGAGGGGGTTTAGTTTGCTCTCTAAACCTCCATCAAACTTAAATGAACACCCACAAGACCCCCCTTCGATATAAATTTGTATATTTTTCGGTAGAAAATGTCCCGGCCGAAGGGCAGGTTACTTCTATAATTACAGGCTCGCTATCGCTCGCCTGGAAAAAATCGACACCTAAATGGCACGAAATGTCTTAATATTGGCAAATAAATGGGGCAAAAGGTCTGAATATCGCCAAACTAATGAGGCGAATATCTTGAAATCTCATAACCAATAAGGCTAAACATGAGGGAGGAGGAGGAGGACTCGAATTACCAACTTCCTCCCCTTAAGCTTATTGGCGGGACATTGATAAACGATGAGAGGTCGCAAGGGAGCGAGCTGTCGCTTCAAACAGTCTACTGCACCAAATCACCACCCATAACGAGGGGCGTCGCGCTCCTTGGTGCCGCTAGAAGAGCGGCGAACACATCCAAAGGTATCCAAAGGTAAAGGTATGTGTGGAGTAGTTGGAATAATCAATGATGCACGGGCCAGGTTCGGAGAGAAAGGTGTTGCGTTAAGGGGGTAGTACTCGCTTTTTAGGGACCCCCTTCTACTGTATAGAAGCATATTATGTTTAGCATATTAGTTTAGCATATGTTTAGCATATTAGTTTTAAGATTTTCGTGCCGTTAGTTTGTCGATTTTAAGACCTTTCGCCCCATTTCTTCGTCAATGTTAAGACCTTTCGTGACATTTATGTGTAGATTTTTCCATGGCAAGCGATAGCGAGCCTGTAATTTTTAGAAGGAACCGTCCTTCGGCCGGGACATTTTTCTACTGACAAATTTACACATATATCTTGAAAGGGGGTATAGGGGTTGCTATTTACACATATCTTGAAAGGGGGTATAGGGGTTGCTATTTACACATATATCTTGAAAGGGGGTATAGGGGTTGCTATTTACACATATATCTTGACAGGGGGTATAGGGGTTGCTATTTACACATATATCATGGAGGGGGTTATAGGGGTTGCTATTTACACATATATCTTGAAAGGGGGTATAGGGGTTGCTATTTACACATATATCTTGAAAGGGGGTATAGGGGTTGCTATTTACACATATATCTTGAAAGGGGGTATAGGGGTTGCTATTTACACATATATCTTGAAAGGGGGTATAGGGGTTGCTATTTACACATATATCTTGAAAGGGGGTAGAGGGGGTTGCTATTTACACATATATCTTGACAGGGGGTATAGGGGTTGCTATTTACACATATATCTTGAAAGGGGGTATAGGGGTTGCTATTTACACATATATCTTGAAAGGGGGTATAGGGGTTGCTATTTACACATATCTTGAAAGGGGGTATAGGGGTTGCTATTTACACATATATCTTGAAAGGGGGTATAGGGGTTGCTATTTACACATATATCTTGACAGGGGGTATAGGGGTTGCTATTTACACATATATCTTGAAAGGGGGTATAGGGGTTGCTATTTACACATATCTTGAAAGGGGGTATAGGGTTTGCTATTTACACATATATCTTGAAGGGGGGTATAGGGGTTGCTATTTACACATATATCTTGAAAGGGGGTATAGGGGTTGCTATTTACACATATATCTTGAAAGGGGGTATAGGGGTTGCTATTTACATATATCTTGAAAGGGGGTATAGGGGTTGCTATTTACACATATATCTTGAAAGGGGGTATAGGGGTTGCTATTTACACATATATCTTGACAGGGGGTATAGGGGTTGCTATTTACACATATATCTTGACAGGGGGTATAGGGGTTGCTATTTACACATATATCTTGAAAGGGGGTATAGGGGTTGCTATTTATACATATATCTTGAAAGGGGGTATAGGGGTTGCTATTTACACATATCTTGAAAGGGGGTATAGGGGTTGCTATTTACACATATATCTTGAAAGGGGGTATAGGGGTTGCTATTTACACATATATCTTGACAGGGGGTATAGGGGTTGCTATTTACACATATATCTTGAAAGGGGGTATAGGGGTTGCTATTTACACATATATCTTGAAAGGGGGTATAGGGGTTGCTATTTACACATATATCTTGAAAGGGGGTATAGGGGTTGCTATTTACACATATATCTTGAAAGGGGGTATAGGGGTTGCTATTTTAAGCTTGATGGAGGTCTAGTGAGGAAATTCAAAACAAATACATTAATAAATACCTAGACCAAAAAACAAGCACTACCCCCTTAAAATATAATATATACTCGGGTCAAATTTATGTGTCCGCAAATTACTCTCACAGTTACTCTTGCAGGTTACAGGTTCGTATTTTGATTGTAATGAAGTTCCGAATCATTCAGTTTCAAGGGCTACTTCACACACCACTGCCAACCAATAATTTTCACTCATAATCAGACATGCGATATGGATTTGCTGCCAAGTTAATTAGAATAGAGTAATTACATTTTTGTCGGTCGAGCTAGAATGGTCTAAGATATTTCGATGTGAGTGTCCTAGGTTCGAGTCCTTGGAGTGCCACATGTATTTGTTGATTTCATTGATTGAGTTTGGAGGTAGAGTTGGTTGGTGGAGAAAACATAATAATTCTACCGTTTATGAGTTTGACTAACCTATTCCCCTCCCCTAGATTAGCTTAGCATAGGCTAAGTTAAGTTAGACAAGGATAGAAGTAAAGTTGGGTCATAAGTTAGGCAACAATCCTAGATTATGGTACGTTAAGCTAGATTAGGAGCGGTTAGAAGCTGAATTAGGATAATCTAGGGTTAGTTCGGTTAGAATTGGTTGGGCAGGTGAGGCTAGGTTAAGGGGACGCAGTTGGTTTTTCGAGTCCTCCTCCTCCCTCATGTTTAGCCCTATTAGTTATCAGATTTCAAAACCTTTGCCCCATTAGTATGCCGATTTTCAGAACTTTTGCCCCATTTCTTTGCCAATATTAAGACCTTTCGTGCCATTTAGGTGTCGACTTTTTTCCTGGCGAGCGCTAGCGAGCCTGCATTTGAAGAGGAATCGGCCTTCGGCCAGGAAATTTTTCTACCGAAAAATTTACACATTTATATCGAAGGGGGGTCTTGTTGGTGTTTTTTATAAGTTTGATGGAGGTTCAGAGAGCAAACTAAACCCCCTCCTTAAACAATTGAGCCGAACCAGTAAATTATGCTGCACAATACCGTCTGAGCTCCCTTAACACCTTAAGCTCGGTTCACACATACACGAATTAAAGTCCCGTCCGGCCCCGACCTCTTAATTCGCCTGCAAACGGGCAAGGACGCCGGCAAAATCGCCTATGGACGGTACAGGGATGTGTGGTGTCGCCAGCACACGGGAGGCGGCGACCATTTTGTGCATGCATAAAATGGTCGGTGTGGGCCGGGGCAACTGCCACAAAACGTGTCAGGCCGGGACACACATGGGAGCATTCGGCGTCTAGACGCCAACTGGGGGGGTCTAGACGCTGACAAATGGGATGAGAACGGCGGCAAAAAAACGTTTGAAGGAGAGTCGGCGATGTGGCACCGTCGTGTCACGTGAGCTGGTGACACCTCACGTCCGTGTACCGACCATAGGCGATTTTGCCGGCGTCCCTGCTCATTTGCAGGCGAATTAAAGGGTCGGGGACGGACGGAACGTTAATTCGTGCATGTGTGAATCGAGCAAAAGGGGTCGGGGACGGACGGGATGTTAATTCGTGCATGTGTACCATGGGGCCTCCAGATTGATGCCGTCCTGCCTATTTTTTTGGTCGTGGCCGGACGGGATGTTAATTTGTGCATGTGTGAACCGAGCTTTAGTAGTGGGTCCCGCCTTAAGTCGGTTAGAGAACCATAGCCTAAACAGCGGGTCCCGCCTTAAGTCATATGCGATTTTGAGCACATTATCGGCTCTGAGAGAGAGTCCACGCTGTGGGAGGACTGCAGGCGGGCTCTGACCGTTCAGCGTGGACCTAGTCCCGCCACTACCACATCTCAACACATCCTTGGTCCCGCGAGACAGAGTAAAAACTGAGGAAATTACTGTATTTTAGTTTTTTTCCCTTCGTGTTGCAAAATCGTTGCAAGAGAACCCGTGGTCGTACAAGGATGATTCAGGTGTCATTGGAAAGCTCAATTATCGCCCTTTCACGGATACATAATTGTATTACGCTCTGGCTCTTCTTTATGCATGAAAAAGAGCATGCAATGAAGCTCGTTTAGGGTAAATCTGCCCGCTTGACAGGTAGTAGTGTTACAAAAGGACCCGATAGTTGGGGTCCCTTAATAATCACACATGTATTATGATACTGTAAGCTGTAGTCAGCACTATTTATATAATAACGGACCCTACTGTAAATATCCTGGCAGACTGCATAATAAAGTACTACCATTTTCGTTTTGTATGACTTCTCTCTTATTTGTTCGGAGATATTTCGCTCTTTCCTTCTATAAGCTTAATTCTAGTTACCTTTTCTATTCGCTCAAGTTTAGTAAAGATCTGGTAATTCCTTTTTATTATATGTATTATTATTAATTACATATATCGGTGAAGTTTATCCCTTTATATAGTTACATCCTTTTATACTGAACAGTGCATGAAAATCCACTTGAAAATAAAAATCTTCTTGCTTCCATGTAATTAACTACTAAGTCTTTAAAACAAATATAAATAAAAATATATTGTTCTCCAGTACTTGCATGTCTTTCATTTGTGCCTTTCACCGTCTTATTATTCTGAATCACTCAAATAAACAATGTAGAACATGCTGTGGTAAAAAGGTACATAGAAGCTTAATGGGGGTCACCTGCTTTGTTATCTTTCTCTTCTTCTCTGGCCATTCGGCCCCATTCAGCCAACTGCTTTAAGACGTTTATCCCCATCCATGTGTCGATTTCTTCCTGGCGAGCGATAGCGAGCCAGCATTGCATGAAAAAAACTCGAAAAATGTACAAATTTAGTTTGCTGTCAAAAAAAAAATATATATATATGCTGGCTCGCCAGGAAATTATAGACACCTGGATGGGGGTAAAAGTCTTAAATCAGTAGGCTGAATGGGCCCAATTGATACAAGCCAAAGAGATAGGGAGAGAAAGAAAAAAAGCGAGGTGGGCCCCCTTCAGAAAATATCCGTAGATAATTTTATTCAAATTACAATCATAGTAATCTCAGTATTTTCTCTTGCCCAATTTTGTCACAAGCCACAAATATATACATAGTTTCGGTACGATACGCTTGTTCTTTATTAAACTCTAGCTAACATGTAAGTTTATAAAGGTAAAATTTACCTCTAGTGATAAAAAAAAATATATATAATTATATAATTATATATATATATATATATATATATATATATATATATATATATATACCGGTATATATATATATAATTTCTATTCTGTGTGTAAGAAGGAGACAAAAGGCAAAACTGCCTGGAACGAGTGCTCCCCCCCCCCCCTCCCCCCCAAAACAATTGATAGTGACAAAGCTAAATTCAAGGTACGTTGGAGTCAAAATGTCTGGACACACTGAGCTTGAAGGAGTTTAAGTCGTACGATGATGGAAAGATAGATTGAGGGAGAGAATACCAGATTTTGTTGTTTATGTGTATGAAGGAGACAAGGGAGTCTGCCTGTAATGAATGTCAGAAGTTTGGCTTTGGGGGACTCCCCCAAAGCCAAAAGAGTGACAGAGACGTTGGGGTCATAATGCCTGGACACACGAAGTTTAAAACAGTTATAGGATGAAGGAAAGATTGATTGAGGAGAGAGTTCCAGAGTTCACTTGTTGAGTAAAAGAAAGCATGAAAAATGTTTTCAATTCTTGGGTTGGAGAGCTGGACAGAATAGGAGTGGGACTGTGAAAGGCGTGTGCCTCGCACCGACAGAGCTCTGAAGAACACGGATTGTTGTAATAGCGATAGAAGAGTGAAAGAGATGCAACATTGCGGCGTGTAGAAAGAACTAGAAGGGAACTAGTAAGAGGAAATGAGTTGAGGCGAAATGCTTTTTACTACTCTTTCGAAAAGTTCGGTATAGGTGGAACATCCCCACACATGAGAACAATACAAAAAAAAAATAAAAAAAAATAGAAGGTCCCACCCCTTTCCCATTCTTAAGTAAGCCATTTTAGATTTACAGAAGAGTGACCATTACTTGCATGTCCACAAAAAGCATGTTTCCTTCTATTTTTTTTTTTTTTTTTTTTTTTTATTAAGGTGACGGTTACAAAGTGGTGTACAATCTATCGTATTCTAGTTACATTGTAGTTTATCTTATTGTACCAGTACCTCCCTACAATCAACCTAGTTGTTCCCCAATTCGTCCCTCCGCCACGACCATTTCAAAGTCCAAGTCTCTCACTCTTGTCCTCTGTAGCGGGAAGGACCTTGTACCCCTGAGACATAGGAGTGCAGACCTGAGAAGAGAGAAAGAGAGCCGGCATCTCATCCAAGTTATGACTTGGCTTCTATGCTGGCGCTTTTTCTCCGATATTTGTTCAGCTAATCTGGCATAGAAGACACTTGCAGAAGGTCCCATACCTCCCGACGATGAGAAGACCAGAGGAGTAAAGCTTCCTTGATCCCTGTTCAAAATTCTTTCTTCATAAGCACATTTTTTCTCACTTTCGTTTCTCAAGTATGCCACCTTGTGTCCTCGCTCACGATATGTTTGTGCTCTTGGGTTGAAGATTCTGATGTCGAAAAAAGCCCGTTGTCCACTCGTCCAAAAACCTCGAGCACTTACGTCCACTCTTGCTTCATTTGAAGTATTTGCAGTATTGTGGGCCAAGCGCTGTCCGTCCATAGGCAGAAGTTCCGGTTCGATTCTGACATCATGGCACACCTCGTCCAGCATTTGTGCAGTGATGTCTCGTACTTCATCATGCCGGATACAGATGAATCCTCCTTTCTTACAGGTCATACAGTGGTCTGGGTTGTTTATTTCACCGCATGCACATTTCAGCGGCAGGTTCGAAACTGGCCACCCATACCTCAAGGCTACGGCATCATTGAATTCTTGTTTATTTAAGCTGAAGCCTTTCTCCTTTATTGGTAATTATGTGAGCCAATTTGAAGCCCCCGTGTCTTGTGCCATCTCCACTCTCATTTTCAGTTCTTCCCTACATCTGGTCTTAATTTGTTCTAGGCTATGTTTCTGTCTCTCTTCTCTGCTCTTTGTAATTTCCTGTCTTGCATTTCGTTGTTCCTCTTCGTCCACCTCAACATTTTCATTTTGCTCCCGTATTTTTTCTGTCGGAGACGTAGTAAGTTTAACCCGGCCAGACCCAGCGACGCGTCTGACGAGTCACCTATGTATGTAACGCCAAGGCCCAGCGACTCGCCTGACGAGTCACCCTTTTAGCTCAGTCGTAAGGCTCAGAGTGGCTCTACCTAGAGGGCTCAGATTTGTATGGGAACTGTGTAAGTATCCCACGCACCCATGCCGATGGTTGAAAACTCTCAAAGTCCAACCGCGTGCGCGTGAGCGCGAATTTTTTTTTTTTTGGGGGAAATTGCCTTCAATTTTTTACTCTTGTCAAATCCGTTTTCGAGGGCTCTGTAGGACCATTTTTTGAGCTTTTTGATCGGTTTTTCGTGGTTTTTCCTTCATTCCTAACCCATTCGCTATTGTTTCTGGAAAAAAAAAACTTTTTTCAAAACCGGCCGGGTTCTGGTGGTACATTTATTAATAACTAGCTGGGGCTCGACGGGTTAAGGGAATTTTGGTACTCATGAGGTGCAGCCTCCACTTGGTTTATGATCCCCATACCTCCGAACCTTGGCGGAAGAGCTAATAGATCTCTTAGCTCTTGCGTGACGCCTTCCATCTCTGTTAAAGCCGGTATGAATGCTCCTCTGATTGCTTCTTCCTGCGGTTGGAGCATCTGTCTAATGCCAGGCACTGTTCTCATAAGAAAGGTCCATCTGTGCTTAACACCATATGTGAAGGCAGTATATGCAGCATGTGGTTCAGATTTCGCAATGTCTGCCAGGGTTTTCACTTCCTTTACCCACTCTGCTACCTTTTTTCGCACATAGTCTCTCTTGCATTCTTCTGTGCCTATTACTGCTCCCAAATGGCGTTGACCCTCTTTTGTAATCTTCACTCCTGTCCCATCAAAAGTCCGCACCGCTTCTTCATACTTGTTTTCTTTCACTATTAGTACAGATTTAAGCATTCGGATGGTACCCAATGACTTCGCCCACCGATTGTACTCTCCGCCACCATTCTTTGAGACCCCCTATTTTTCCTGCACCTGTGAGGTCATCCGCATACGCCACTTGTTTCACTCGGGTTACCTCATGTTTTATTTTCTGCTGCAGAATAGATAGTGCCAGTGCGTACATTGCCATTGCCACTGGATCTCCTTGCGTTGTTCCTTCATTTGATTTGAGAATTTTCATTTCTTCCTTCTTTGTGCTTCCAACTATATACAGGTTAGCTGGCTCCTTATAAGTATGAGAACAATATACGATACATGGGCATACTGTGCCCCTATACAGAGCAAGAAGCTAAGCATGGATGAATAACCCACGGAAACGGTTGAGCACACCTAACTTCTGGGAAGCTGTTTTTAGCAAGAGTGGTAATATGATCTTTTCAAGAAAGGTCAGATAAAAAAGATACAAAGAATTTTGAGAGAAGATGAAGGACTGATTTGTGTATTGTTGAAGAGTAAGGGATAGACTTGAAGAAGATTGTGATGGGTAGATAGAAGGAGAAATTGGTTCTTGGAGGCATTGGGACAAATCTTCTCAGCCTCAATCAGAAATAATTGATAGATCAGAAGATAGGCATGCTATGGCCTTGTCCGTCACATGACTTTTGGAATGATTACAATGCTGGGATGCTGTGAAAAACTATTTGAATAGTGTAGGGTAGAGTCATCAGCATATGAGTGGATAGGACTAGAGGTATAGTTGAGGAGATCATTAACCCTCTCCGACATATGACGCGATATTGAGCCTATTAGGGATACTTTAAAACCTTTGTTACCATCAGGGGTATTTAGAAACCTTTAGTTTAGTTACTTCAACCTCTGCAGTTGTCTTTGAGTTAACTGTGGGCAGAAAACTAATTTTTGGAGAGGTAATTATAAGAGTGAGAGAACTCTATTTCTTATTGGTAATCAGGCAACCTCTGCGTCATATGAGTCCGAAGGGGTTAATGGATATTAGAAAGAGAACTGGACAAAGAACAGAACCCTGAGGAACACCGGAGTTGATATTGAGGAAGTGAGCGATGGCCATCGACAACTGCAGCTATGGAAGGGTCAGAAAGTAAATTAGAGACAAAGACACATATAGAGGGATAGAAACTGAAGGAGGGTAGTTTGGAATATAGACATTTGTGCTAGACTCTATTGAAGGCTTTCGATATGTCTAGCGTAATAGAAAATGTTGAGTGGAAGAAAGACTGGGAAAATCTGTTCACTCTTGGGTTAGAGAGTTGGACAGAATAGGGGTGGGAATATGTTGAAATGCGGGTGACACCTACTCTCCATAAGGGAGGGAGCATACACTAATAAATATCAGAACATTGAGGATTATCATAGCAGTAAAAGAGAGAGAGCGAGAGATAATAGAAAATTAGTCAGAGAAGGCGAGTTGATGAAGCAAAATGCTTTTTACTCTACCCTTTTGAGAAGGGCGGCATGGGTGGACCCTTCCCACATATTTCGAACAATACTCCTCGACACACGAGTGCACGGTATGGAAGCATATTAGGGTCCCTAGCTCAGTGGAGCCTATCTACCTCCGCGGAGGGACCAGAGCCTGCATAGTTCTACCTTAGGTTAAGTTAAGTTAGGTAAAGTTAGTAAAGGTTAGTTAGGTTATGTTAAGTTAGGTTAGGTTAGGTTAGTTGTACCTAACCAAGCCTAACCTAACAACCTAACCAAACTAAACTTTACTAACCTAAGCTCATGTATCCTAACTAACCTAAGCTAACATACCCTAAGGTAGAAATCTGGACCTTCCGCAGAGGTAGGTAGGCTGGTGAACCTAATATGCTTCCATAGGAAAAGTCCTTCATACAACCAGGGGTGATGATCGAGGACCGAGAACTACCAGGGACGACGATAGAGGACAGCGAGAACAGAGGACCACCAGAAACAATGATCGAGGACACCGTGGACCGAGGACAACCAGGGACGAGGATCGAGGACTGAGGGCAGACAGGTACATAAATGTAGATCCGAGCAGAACCAATAATTTGAATAAAGAGCGTTCCGTGAATTCCAAATCGAAAACTTTGAATGTTTTCTATGCAAACGCTCGTAGCATACGCAATAATTTTTCAGATTTAGAGGAACCAGTGTTTACGGAAAATTACGATGTTATTGGCATAACAGAATCTTGGCTCAATACAGAAGACAGACTTTTTAGCAGAGTATTCACTTCCCAGTTATGTAATGTTTGAGAAAAGCCGAATTAATAGAAATGGAGGTGGAGTTTTATTTTTTATCAAAGAAAGTCTTAACCCGACCCTCTTGTCAAAACCTCAAATTGTGAACGTGGACACATCCTTTGTGCTAATATAGAATATTAAAGGTACAAAAATAATACTTGCACTAATATACAGACCTCCAGCTCAATCAGTGAAAACTGACCGAGAAATTTATGAGCAAATTGCAGACTTTTAAGTAACTCGCAAGATACCGTAATTTTTGGCGACTTCAATTTACCTGTGACCAAGTGGGGAGATAGTATTACTTCACACTCTGGACAAGACCTGTATGCAAACTTGCAAGAGAGTTGGCTATATCAATTTGTTAGATCTCCAACCCGTGGAAATAATATCCTTGACCTTGTACTTTCAACAAAAGAAGAATTGATAGAGAATTTGAATGTCGGTGATGAATTCAGTAACAGCGACCATCATACGATAACTTTCAGTTTAAAGTTTACTAGTGACGAACCAAATAGCAGCATCGAGAAAGTCCCTAATTTCAAGCAAGCAAACTTTCGTAAACTTAGAGCAATGTTCAAAGAAACTGACTGGAGCTTTTTAATTAACAATAACGACATAAACAAACATTCATCATAAGTTGAATGAGAGCAAACTTCCAGCAAGAAGGGAAGATTTTAGAGGAAAGACCTAATGTAATACCCATTGCAGTGTTATGTCAGTATTTACATTTGATTTTGATTAACACTAGACAATTATATTCAGGGTAATGGGCATCTTTCATTGTCCATGGGTAGCTGATTTATGTTCTCTGTCTCCATCACATATTACAGATGTTATCAACTCTGCATAAACAGAGTGGTATCGCCCCCTGTATAGTGGTACAGTTGGTCAAAGTTCCAGCTGACCCTCCCTCGCTCTGGGGCTCGCAGAATTACCTGGCAATACTGGTGTAGGAAGGAGGTGTGTCTTACAAAGATTGGGATTGGTAGATCTGATTTCGGCTACATTATTGTTGTTGTTGTTGTTGTTCCCCAAGCTGCCTGGCCGAACAGCCCCAAAGCCCCGAGCAAGGCCAAGGCCATAACCGAGCGCCCCCACAGAACCTTCCCTGCCGACCACAATAAAGCCTGGGTGACCGAAGCCACTCCATGGCGGGGAGCTGAGGAGGGTGCAAAAACGCCCGGGAAACCAAAGCCCCACCCAGGGCCCTGTGCCCCTCAGCAATTATGAAGAGAAAGTTGAGGGGCAAAGGAAAAATGTGACGCTTTAGCTTCCAATCTTGGTAGATTGGGAGGTCAATCCACGGAAGAGACGCCGTCACTTGAGATCTACAAAATATATAAGTAAAAGGAACAGTCAGAGTAAGCTATGGGTATGGCAGAGATCGCTCAGTTCTCACTCTGATAGACCAGCCCATCACCACTCTACATTATTGTTAGAACATATACTAAACAAGGGAAAGTAAGTCTATCTCAAATAAAAATGCATACATCGCTATGTATGATCCCGAACATTCACCAAAAGTTCGTAAATTTGCTTAATATTAAAGTTATTATATCCACTGATTGGCAACGCATATAAAACTTGCTGGCTGCCACAACTTACTTTACTCGATTTTATAAGAATACATATTTCTGTTTTATTGGTGGCAGCTTAATGAAGGAGCATTTAGTCTTCACAACGTGAACATTACATAGTCAAATTTGCAGTATTGTACAGGACAGACACAGGTAACAAATTAATGGCAAGTGGTATCCCTGCACCACTACACCAGTATTGCCAGCTAATTCTGCGAGCCCCAGAGGGAGGGTGAGTCAGCTGGAACTTTGACCAACTGTACATGCCGGCCGAAATGTCTGTCTGTCTGTCCGAAAACGCCTCCTAGACTGTTCGACGGATTTTCACCAAACTTCACACGAACATTCGGTGTGTGAATTAAAACAAAAAAAGTTGAATTTGTGCAATAGTTATGATTTTAGGTAAAACATATGTTGGTGAGTAGTAGTGATGATGGTAAAAGTTGTAGTGGTGATGACAGTAGTAGTTGGGTATATTGATAGTGATTTATCTTCGGTTGTTTGATATACCTTTTTACAGAGGCCCCCGTAGCGGTGGCGTAGGTTTGTTTTACTGTATATGTGTGTGTGTGTGTGTGTGTATGAATGTATGTAGACACACCATTATCGTCGAGAGAGAGAGAGAGAGAGAGAGAGAGAGACAGAGAGAGAGAGACAGAGAGAGAGACAGAGAGACAGAGAGAGAGAGAGAGAGAGAGAGACAGAGACAGAGACAGAGAGAGAGAGAGAGAGAGAGTAACAATATATATAAAGTGCATGATAAGGTAATAAAGACCTTGTTCCTCCCCTGTCGCCGCAATATCCCTGCAGCGAATATATTCCTCTTAGGTAAGTGGGTCACACCTGTGCTGGGGGTAAACAAGGGGGGGGGGGGGGGGCATGTGTTGGGGATGGAGGTGGGGGTTAGGGGTTGGTAAGAGAGAGAGAGAGGGGAGGAGATGGAGGGGGTTGGGGGGGAACAGAGAGAGGGAGGGGAGGGGGGTTGACAGGCAGACCAGATGGGGGGGGGGGGGGGGGGATGATTTGGAGGTGGAGGGGGTTGGGGTTGGGAAGAGAGAGAAGGGAGGGGAGGTTTGACAGGCAGACCAGATGGGGGAGGGGGATGTGTTGGAGGTGGAGGGGGGGTTGGGGATGGGAAGAGAGAGGGGAGGGCGGGGGGGGGGGTTTACAGGCCGACCAGATGGGTGTGTGTATAAAGGATGCAACTAAGCAAAACGACACATTCAGGTAACTAAGCCATTCTCCATTTTTATCTAATCCAGTCACAACATTCTGAACACTCACGCACAACACTGGCATGCATAACACTATATACATAATACTATATACAGTACATACATAAATACATACATACACATACATACATATACTATATACACAAGCAAGGACCTTTCTTTAGCAACAGTGTTTCATACAGTGTTGGAGCTTGTAATGACAATGAATAAGACTATATAACAACATATCTAATTTATTGTCTTATCACTTAGCATAGCCCTGTGAAGCTCATCCTTATATTTTGTATATGAAATTAGGGAATAACGCTGATGTAAAGACTTGTGGAGATGGAGTGGAGGTGGAGTAGTAGTGGTGGAGGGGAGGTGGAGTATTGGTGATGGTGGGGAGGTGGAGTATTGGTGATGGTGGGGAGGTGGAGTAGTGGTGATGGTGGGGAGGTGGAGTAGTGGTGATGGTGGGGAGGTGGAGTATTGGTGATGGTGGGGAGGTGGAGTATTGGTGATGGTGGGGAGGTGGAGTAGTGGTGATGGTGGGGAGGTGGAGTAGTGGTGATGGTGGGGAGGTGGAGTAGTGGTGATGGTGGGGAGGTGGAGTAGTAGTGGTGGTGGGGAGGTGGGGTAGTGGTGATGGAGGGGAGGTGGAGCAGTAGTGGTGGAGGGGAGGTGGAGCAGTAGTGGTGGAGGGGAGTTGGAACAGTAGTGGTGGAGGCGAGGTGGAGGTGGAGCAGTAGTGGTGGAGGGGAGGTGGAGCAGTAGTGGTGGAGGGGAGTTGGAACAGTAGTGGTGGAGGCGAGGTGGAGTAGTGGAGATGGTAGAGTAGTGGTGATGGTGGGGAGGTGGACTAGTGGTGAAGGTGGGGAGGTGGAGTAGTGGTGATGGTGAGTAGTGGTGATGGGGAGGTGGAGTAGTGGTGATGGTGGAGAGGTGGAGTAGGAGTACAAAGGAGTACAAAGGAAATCAAGCAACAACAATCTAGCGACCCTTCTAGGTTGCTTGTCCTCCAAAACACTGAGGATCAAGTGTCCAAACAGTGGTTTAGAGTGGGTAAGGGAACATTGGAAAGGGAATTACTGCCCTGGAACTAATGTCCGTGGCAGGATTAGGAAGTTAGTAGAGAACAGATGGGTTAGTAACTGAGGGGGGGGGATAAAATAAAGTTATTCATTTACAAAACGCAGTCAGTCGCGGGTTTGATGCGAGATATTTGTCTAGGCGGAGTTTAAATGAATCAACGGTGATGCAGTCTATAACGTTTCGGGGAAGCCCATTCCACAAGTTGACAACTCGATTGAAGAAGAAATTCTTAGATTCGTGCGAGTTAAAAGATTTACCAATAATTTTGCAACCGTTTCCCCGCGTGTAATTAGATTGGTCGATAGTGAAGTACTTACTACAGTTCATATTGTCGATGCCTTTGATGATTTTGAACACTTGAATTAAGTCACCTCTTAATCTGCGCTGGGTTAAAGGAAATAGATTTAATTCTCTAAGACGCTCTTCGTATGGTTTGTTCTTTAGGCTAGGTATCATTTTGGTAACTCTACGTTGAACTCGTTCTAGCTTGTTTATATTTTTTTGGTAATAAGGGCACCAGGATTGAACACAGTATTCCAGAAGAGGGCGGACTAAGGAATTGTAAAGGGTTAGGAAAACTTCTTTGGATTTATGCTCAAATGACCTGCCTATAAAGCCAATTATTTTGTTTGCCTTCTTAACAACTTCTGAACATTGTTGACTCGGTTTTAGGTTACTCGATATTGTTACTCCCATATCGGTTTCTCTGTTTACATTCTTAAGCGGAGTGCCATTCATCGAATAGGTTGCTTTCTTATTTAGGTATCCGATATGTAGTACTTTACATTTATCCGCATTGAAACTCATTTGCCAAATTTGGGCCCAACATGACAATTTATCTAGATTGTGTTGCATATCATCAACTTGTTCTTTTGAGAGTACGCTATTTGCAATTTTTGTATCGTCAGCAAATTTTGAGATTGTACAGGTGAGACCCTCATCTATGTCGTTGATGTAAATTAGAAAGAGAATTGGTCCTAGTACCGATCCTTGGGGTACCCCGCTACTTACATTGGTCCATTTAGATGCCTTACCATTTATGACTACTCTTTGCTTTCTGTTGCTGAGCCAATTTTCTATCCATTTCAACACACCGTCTTGTATTCCATGCGCTTTTAGTTTTAGCAGTAAACGTTTGTGGGGAACTTTGTCAAAGGCCTTTTGAAAATCAAGGTATATAATATCTACAGCTTTACTCTAATCGTAGAGGTTGAGGATGTCGTGGAAGAAGTCGAAGAGGTTTGTTAAACAGGAACGTTTTTTACGAAAGCCGTGTTGAGTATCTTTAAGTATGTTATTTTCCTCTAAGTGATTTACGAGTCTGTCTCGTATGACCGTTTGTGAGGATTTTAATCTATCATTAGCAAATTTTTTAGCAAGCAGGCAGTTTGAAATAACAGGCAGTTTGAAATAGTGGTGATGGAGGGGAGGTGGAGTAGTGGTGATGGTGGGGAGGTGGAGTAGTGGTGATGGAGGGGAGGTGGAGTAGTGGTGATGGTGGGAGGTGGAGTAGTGGTGGTGGTGGGGAGGTGGTGGTGGGGAGGTGGAGTAGTGGTGATGGTGGGGAGGTGGAGTAGTGGTGATGGTGGGGAGGTGGAGTAGTGGTGATGGTGGGGAGGTGGAGTAGTGGTGATGGTGGGGAAGTGGAGTAGTGGTGATGGAGGGGAGGTGGAGTAGTGGTGATGGAGGGAAGGTGGAGTAGTGGTGATGGAGGGGAGGTGGAGTAGTGGTGATGGAGGGAAGGTGGAGCAGTAGTGATGTAGGGGAGGTGGAGTAGTGGTGATGGTGGGGAGGTGGAGTAGTGGTGATGGTGGGGAGGTGGAGTAGTGGTGATGGTGGGGAGGTGGAGTAGTGGTGATGGAGGGGAGGTGGAGTAGTGGTGATGGAGGGGAGGTGGAGTAGTGGTGATGGAGGGGAGGTGGAGTAGTGGTGATGGTGGGGAGGTGGAGTAGTGGTGAGGGTGGGGAGGTGTAGTGGTGATGGTGGGGAGGTGGAGTAGTGATGATGGAGGGGAGGTGGAGTAGTGGTGATGGAAGGAAGGTGGAGCAGTGGTGATGGAGGGAGGGTGGAGTAGTGGTGATGGAGGGAAGGTGGAGTAGTGGTGATGGTGGGGAGGTGGAGTAGTGGTGATGGTGGAGTAGTGGTGATGGTGGGGAAGTGGAGTAGTGGTGATGGTGGGGAGGTGGAGTAGTGGTGATGGTGGGGAGGTGGAGTATTGGTGATGGAGGGGAGGTGGAGTAGTGGTGATGGTGGAGAGGTGTAGTGGTGGTGATGGTGTGGAGGTGGAGTAGTGGTGATGGTGGGGAGGTGGAGTAGTGGTGATGGTGGGGAGGTGGAGTAGTGGTGATGGTGGGGAGGTGGAGTAGTGGTGATGGAGGGGAGGTGGAGTAGTGGTGATGGTGGGGAGGTGGAGTAGTGGTGATGGAGGGGAGGTGGAGTAGTGGACATAGAGGGGAGGTGGTGTAGTGGACATAGAGGGGAGGTGGAGTAGTGGTGATGGAGGAGAGGTGGAGTAGTGGTGATGGAGGGGAGGTGGAGTAGTGGAGATGGAGGGAGGTGGAGTACTGGTGATGGTGGGGAGGTGGAGTAGGAGTTAGAGAGGTGGAGTGGTATTTTATTACATTCGTGGTGAGGAATATCTGTACAGTATTGAAAGGAATAAATATGGTCCACGGACGTACTTTAAAAAAAAAAATACGAATTAACCATTTGACCAAACTACTAATGGTTTTCAGTAGATAATTATCACTATATCGTTTTTACCTTATGAGGGGTAGGGTTTATTCATTAGTTTATTTATTTATTTATTATTGTTTTTGTTTTCTCCACCAAGCTTAATAAATTATCCTCAAGATCTGCCTTTGAGATAAATTTGTAAATTTTTCTTTATAAATATGTTCCGGCCGAAGGCCGATTCCTTCAAAATTACAGGCTCGCTATTGCTCGCCTGAAAAAATATCGACACGAAAGGCCTTAATATTGATAAAGAAAGGGGATGAAAAGTCTTACATTCGAAAACCAAATGGGGCAAACGTCTTAAAATCTCAAAACTAATGGGGCTTAAGCTAAGGGAGACGGGTGTCCAGGATATAGCAACTACCTCCCCCTTTAAGGAAATGTCCATGTCTTCATAACCACACCGAAGCAGTACAGTCACAGCAGGTAAACAGGTATATTTGTTATAGGGACGTTTTGATATGCTGATGGAACACTTTAATTATTCTTGGATATAAAAGGACGAACTATACATTGATTTTCCTGATTGGAAGATCTACGATTTACTGGCATCATATATACACACACACATACTTCTCTTGCTCTCTTACTCTCACTCATCAATATATATATATATATATATATATATATATATATATATATATATATATACATATATATATATACATATATATATATATATATATACCAGTAAGAGACGCAATGAGAAGTAAAGCAAGTGGTGACGGCAATCATACTATTGACCAAACCATACACACAGTTCTGCATTGTCGATAGGTTCCTAAAGCCTGGACAAATGCCACCATTATATATATTCACAAAAAGGAGATGCTAAAGAACTGAACAACTAACTACCAATTAGCTTGATTTCTGTTTTGTATCCTGTTAACAGGTCGAACACTAGATTCAAATGAGCCAAGAAAAGAGTCAGGTTTATGAAGTGGATACTTGACAACATAATATCATATGGAAGTTGTTAGCCAAGTCATTGAGAAAACAGAGTAATTTATGAAGCCCTTGTGTATGGCATTCATATATTACGAAAAGGGATTTGTCGCAGTCTAAATTCTTGCTGTAATGAGAGCGATTCGAAATTAAGGAATAGAAGAACATTATATGCAGGTTTTAGGAGACATACCGTATAGCGATGGGACAGCAACAATATAGCTCCACAAAGAAACGGAGAAAATACCAGTTGAGAAGGGGGTGAGAAAGGGCATTAAAATTCATCAAAACTGTTTACAGCATGCTTGAAAGACATATTGAAAAATCTTGAATGGGCTCAGAATTGCTGATTACAGTTCTTTTCAGCGACTCGGGAGAAGAACCAGGATTCGAACCACAATCATTCACAAACACATCCCACGCTATAAACCACCTGGCTACGGCGTGATAAAAGCATACCAATTTTTTCCCATATTTTATATATATATATATATATATATATATATATATATATATATATATACTACAACTACAGTGAGCTACTAAATGTTTATATACTCGCAACTGGACTCAAACCTCCGACAGTCAGGACGAATGTTCAAGGGTTAATCCACTACACCATGGCGTGATACAGGAAACTTAACCTTTTCCTATATACATAGGAAAAGGTCAAATTACCTTTAACACGCCGTGGTGTAGGCTAGTGGATTAAACCTTGTATATTCGGTCTGACTATCTGAGGTTCGAATCCGGCTGGGAGTATATATATATATATATATATATATATATATATATATATATATATATATATATATATATATATTAGTATATGTATGTCATATGTCTTTACTGTATGCGAAATTGCGTGAAAAGACAGTATCATTCAACTATATTTCTCATATTACTTACATTTCAGTATAATTTGTGACCTAGATAGATCTCTTTATGTGTACTGTGACCCTGTGTGTCCCGGGGCTGTAAGTGGGGCATACCTGTTGGCTTGGTGGGGGGTGGGGGTGGAGGGAAATTGAACAGCAATACAGGATGCACACTGTAGCTAATTAGAGGGGCACCGAACTAGGAAGACAAAGGCTTACTAATAGTGTGTCTGTATTGTCTTATTAGCATGGTCTTAGCGTTGTTAAAATATTGAAATACACCCGTTTCGTTTTGTACAACACAAATTTCATAGGATAATTTTCTTACTGCATATTTAGTAAGGATGTTTGCTTTAAAGTAAATGTAATTACAATGTATATACGAAATTAACACAACAGTTGAAACATTGGCATATCAACATAGCAAGAAATACTGAAATTAAAAAAAAAAAGTAAACAAAATAACAATCCATGTAGTTATATTGGACTTAGCTAATTGACTTGGAGGTGTCGTCTTAATTAGCTTTCAGGGGTCTAAGAGTCAAACTTTATGGACAAAAACTGCTTGATCATTGCAAAAACATTCAATACCCTTAATTAAGGTGGGATGGGCGTATCTACTTGTTTATATAAAAAACGTGTTATTATATATATATATTTTTTTCAGTTTCCTCCCTAGACCTCCATCAAGCTTATATAAACATCCCCAAGACCCCCCTTCAAGACAAATTTGTAAATTTTACGAAAGAAAAATTTCCCGGCCGAAGGCCGGTTTCTCTTAAATAATAGGCACGCTATCGCTCGCCAGGACAGAATGGACACCGAAATTGCATGAAAGGATTTAATATTGACAAAGATTTGGATCGAAAGGTCTTAAAATCGCCAAACTAATGGGCCGAACGTCCTAAAATCTCAAAACAAATGGTGCTAAACATGAAGGAGAAGGGGGGCTAGAAAACCCCCCCCCCCACCCCCTTAATAATATTATTACACACAAAGCACCACAACAACCCTCAAACGCCGGATCCGATATGGTTAACCTAGCTAAAAGAGCTAAGTAGAAAGTCGCTTAAAATATATAATGTAAGTCACCAGTTTACTGTAAGGGTTAAGGGGGGATGGTTGATTTTTCTGCCCTCCTTCTCCCTCATGTTTAGCCCCATTAATTTTCATATTTTAAGACGTTCGGCCCATTCGTTTGGTGATAAGAAGGCTTTTCGCCGCATATCTTTGTCATTATTAAGACCATATGTGCCATTTATTTATTTTTTCTTCCTGGCGAGCGATAGCAAGCCTTGTAATATAGGAGGAAACTGGCTTTGGCCGGGACATTTTTCTACCGAAAAATGTATAAATTTATCATGAAGGGGGATCTTGGGGATGGTTTAAGCTCAATGGAGGTCTAGGGAGGAAACTAAAACATTTTAACTTAATAAATACATCAACCAATAAATATTAACTTAATAAATAAATCAACCAATAAATAAAACATCCTCCCTTAAAACAAAAGTTATCGTCAAAGCTCAATCGTAATTTTTCCTGCAACATTTCTGAGATCTTTTGTACTGTCGGAAACTCGGCAGAGGATATGTTAATTTAAGTGGCAGAATTGTTTAAAAGTTTACCTCATTAGTTTATAAACCAGTGTTGATAAAAGTTGGGAATATAAAAAGTTTAATAAATAGGCCGTTTCGTCAATAATCCTATACTGTAGTGCCTTAACGGAATAATGGTGGACTATGATGCTTTTTTCCGTAAGGGTACGTTTCAGGTCACATCTCCATGGCAATACAAATGTTTATGTTAATACTCTATCACCCATTAATTTTTTTACATATATATCATGAACACCCTATATATATATATATATATATATATATATATATATATATAACAACACAACAGAAAAATACTGAAATACAAATAAACTAGGCGAACTATAAGCAAATCAAGTCAAAAGATTACATCGCTCTCATCCACCACAATATATAATTCTTTACTGTATCAGGAATCTAGCACCGATGTTTTATAGACCACGACGAGATAGCATCCTAACCTTCTCTAATGCCAGTTTATTTTATCCCCGTTTTAATGGACTAGTTTGGCGATTATATTTCGCCCCATTCAGGTTTCTATTTTTTTTTGGACGAGCGATAGCGTGGCTGCAATACTGGAGAAAATCAAACTTCGGCTGGTTGACTATTATTAAATTTTTTTTTAAAGATTTTATCGAGTTTAAAGAGTATTTGTTGGGATGAAAGGGTTAATTAAGATGCCTTTGATTATTAGAGGTTCTTCCCAAGCTTATAAAATATTCTAGTGTAACCAGGAATAACAAAACTAAGACCCCATGATCTTCAAGGAATTAGCCTAAATAAACTATATTGTGAGCCATCGTATAAAAGAGCTTGTAGGGGTGAAAAACGAGGCGTGGGTTTTGGAGAGAGAGAGAGAGAGAGAGAGAGAGAGAGAGAGAGAGAGAGAGAGAGAGAGAGAGAGAGAGAGAGAGAGAGAGAGAGAGAGAGAGAGAGAGAGAGAGAGAGAGAGAGAGAGAGAGAGAGAGAGATTCTTCGGGGGCGCACCCCTGGGGAGGGGTGGACTGTCCCTGGGTGTGGGAGGGAGGGTAACACTGTGTTTTTGGCCTAGGATTATATAATATATAATTATATAATATTATATAATATATTATATATGCACAAATTCAAAATATCATTTTTGACTGACCGTCGCATTGACCCACCAAATGTTTGTGTGAAGTTTGATGAAAATCCGTTGAATGATCTAGGAATTTTCGGACAGGTAGACAGACAGACAGACAGACAGACGGAAGACAGATTTCGGCAGGCAATGTACCATTATACAGGGGTCGATACCATTCTGCTTACACAGAGTTGATAATCGAGTGTGCCATATAGAAAACGTTGACTGTAATGCTCGCCTATGCCATATTGAAAACAGTTATGACGAGAAATGGGCAAGCCGCCCTCCACAGCCAGCCGCCTGCACCTACCGGAGCGTCCCAGGGCCCCTCTACCACTGCTGCCATACCCAAAGATACGATCCCAACACCAGAGGTGCCGCCATACCGTCAGAACATACCACAGGGGCGGCGGCCTTTCTTCAGGCCCCACTACCAGAGGGCCCCTCCTGCACCTGCTGGAGTGCGACAGGGCCCACCCCCCCCCACTATCACTGCTCCACCACGGCCTGCCGCCCCAATGCCTTGTCTGACCCCGTAACCCCAAGACACGCCACAAGGGCCGCGTGTTCCCTTCAGGCCGCATAATACCAGGGTCCTTCCTACGTCAGTTTTCTCCCCTAGAAAACTGGCTCAAAATAACATTTACCCCATGGAAAAGAGCGGCGCCCCCCACCATCGAAGTAGATCCCCCCAGAATTATTTCTTCACCCAAGAGGCGGTGCTACGACCGGGAGCCGGAAATGACGTCACGCCAACCTGGATGACCTGACGTCACCACAACAATTCGCTGATTGGTCCCTGGAGGGGATCAAGAGGCGAATCCAGATGGCTCAACTACTATTATTGCCTCTACCCCCGTCGCAGGAGCGACAGGGATCTATGTCACCTGTACAAAGGGCAAGGGTCACCCTTTTTCCTTGCACGAAAATTAGGCCAGGGAACACCTAAACGTTGCATAGATGCTCAGACCAGGTCAGGGAAAGTATCTCATCTCCCCTCCTGGGTCCGAGTGCCTCAAGCCTCTCTAGGCGTTTCCTAACCCTAGCTCAGTGTGGTAGTAAGTTTTTGTAAGTAATCCTTACCTGTAAACGGCAAATCCCGACAGGTAACAAATTAGGTGTTGACTGACCCTAACCACTAATTTCAACCAGGAGTATCACTACAAGCCTAACTGGAGAGATAGTGCTAGCTTCTTGACGCTTATTATTATCCGTGGTCTGTCTGTCAGACCCCCTCTAACGTAATCATTAATTTATCCAGTTTTACCTATTAAACCCACACACGCTACCTTTAACGTAAATAGCTATCTATAGGTATATTGTCACAAATTTTTCTGGCTACTCAATCGCCAAACCGCTGCTCTACCTATAGATGACCAGCTCTGCCTCACATACACTCTGTACTAGAATCAAGCTAGCTATTCCCTACACTTATGAGCACTGTTAGGATTTCCATTTAATCATCCTTGCCTCTCTTATTATGTTCGTGTGTTGTTCTATGTCCTATATTTATTTGCAATTGTTTTGTTGATGTCCTTCAGGCATGTTTACCAGACTACCTGTAAATATACACTCATCGAGTATTGTTCACTGACTACTATCTGTATATATTATAAGTTTGATTCCCGGAGGGAAGAAAGAAAACCTAATATTTAGTAGAGGCCCCATAATCATTGACGATATGCCTATTAATAAAATAGCCTCCATTCAAGCGCCCGCGGTAGCCAGTTTGAATCTACCGCCGCGGGGAAGAACTGAGTATCCGTCATAAGGGTAACGCTTATTCTCTTATGGAATCGTCTTATGATTGGGTATTCTCTACGAAAAAACATTTGTAAAATACAAAAAAGAAAAATATACTTAATAATGGTTATACTATAGCTTTTCATCTTGTGGATTTCTTGTGTGGGGTTCCTTGCCGCTGCTCGCCGAGCCGCCATACTTTCTTCACTGACATATTAAGATTCACCTCAAGACATCAAGCAAATGGGAAGGGGATGGACGGGAGGGCCCTACATCGTCAATGATTACGGGGCCCCTACTAAATATTAGGTTTTCTTTCTTCCCTCTGGGAATCAAACTTATAATTTATTAGTGGCCCCTCCATCATTGACGATATGCCTGATATCTTAAGACTGGAGGGAGACATTCGTGACAATATCAACACACTAACAAATTACCTCAGGTAGAGACAAAGAATCCGTATAACAATTTAAGTGTTTATTGTTTACATACAATGTTTATAAAAATGGAAAAGGGAAGCAGTGCGTTACTTCAAAGAAGATCTGCTTATAATTGACTGGATTTGCACTCTGCGATCTGTCTAAATGTTTGTTTAGGGACATATTCTTATTCCCTTTCAAACAGGTACCGACCTATAATGCTTTGGATTATATACTGGCCTTAAAACTATTTGTACATTCTATAATTGTTTGTACATCTTGTTTATAATATATAGTTGTACTAAGATAGATATCAAAATAAAATAAAATCTTTTGAGCTGTAGAATCAGCTCGACTATTAAGTATCACAGTTCGTGAACTCATCACAACATCCGGCGGAGGGTTCTAGGGGTCTTTGAGCTATCTAGCACCCCCCCCCCCCCCCTCCCCCCATCCTTTTCACCTTTTAAGATTAACACTTAATTAGTAATAGCACATGGACTACTAGACCCGTTGCCGTAACGCCACACAGGTTAGTTTTGGTTTATCCAGGCCCACCGACAGGTATCGCGTCAAGAAAGTATTGTTGGACGCCCACAGCTTTGTGTTAGCTATGTCGTCCACTGAATAATTTTGCATGAATCTAAGAGAAACCGCCCACTTTCTTATATCATGAGCTCTGCCCAATACACCGGGATTACTTTCCCTGATTACATCTACGAGTAAAGAAGCTAATTTCCGTCTCGTGATGCGATTCCCTGTTCGGTTGACCCATAGGAAGCTTGGTTGTTGAGGTTGTGCCACCCTCATAAACTTAAGTAAAGCTTGTACCGGGCATAAAAGATGATGTATGTGTCCTCTTTTCAGCGCCGGGACAGTAAATTCTGAGAATACATGATCACAATGTTCATTCTTTGCAATGAACGTGGGAGACGGGGCGATTTGTACATGTTTGCTCAGTCTCCCAAACCTGAGGCAGTTAGGTTCGTTGCTCATCGCCGCCAGCTCAGATACTCGGTTTCCTGCCGCTAAAGCCATCAGGAACACAGCCTTTTTTAATACTGAATCAAAATCTGGCGCATGGTTATATTTGCATGAGTGAAGCAACGACAAGGATTTGTCAAGCGACCAGGTAGGCATGAGCTGGCGTGGTAGTGGGCGTAGCTTGAAACATGCCCTCATGAAGCCTTTTTCTTCTGCCTGCGGTATGGATAGACCAGTGAGGTCGAAAAAGGGGTTTCTAATAGCTGACAAGTGATTCTTTAGTGTCACTACCGAGAAGCGTTTATGTTCAAACAAATAA
The DNA here is from genome assembly GCA_032716605.1 of Paralithodes platypus. Taxonomy (NCBI): domain Eukaryota; kingdom Metazoa; phylum Arthropoda; class Malacostraca; order Decapoda; family Lithodidae; genus Paralithodes; species Paralithodes platypus. The sequence continues at coordinate 63,685,887 of CM064492.1, forward strand.
TCTAGGTACAGTATTTAAAAATGAGAGCCACTGAGGCGTCTGTTTGTGCCGTCTCCACTATCCAGGTTGTGAACGTTTTCCAATGTGATTGGTACTGTCTCCTGGTGGACATAGTATACTGATTAAGATTTTTTTTTGTAACACTCTCTCCATACTGGGTTAGCCATTTGGCATTTTGAATGTCCAGAAGGCAAAATTCAGCGAGGTCTTTAGGTTGCCAATTGATTCCAAGTGGAAGGACGAGACCGGGCTCTCGCACCATGTTTTCAACTGGTGATACCACAACTGAGCCGGCCATAGTGGCGCGATCATCGAGACTAGGCCTCGGTAACCCCGCAGTTTGTGAACTACCTGACACATGAGTGAAGTGTCTGGAGGAGGTAAAAGATAGATGGAAGTCCACTTGTTCCAGTCCTCTGATAATGCGTTGGGACCTCCCGCCGAGGTTATTTCCTGGCGGGTTAGGTAGAGAGGAAGTCTGTGGTTCCCTTCGGACGCAAATAGATCCACTTGTGGACGGTATGGCTCTGCAATCATCTTGTCGAAGAATTTTAGTTTGATTGCCCATTCTACTGAGGTGCTCTGTCTCCGGGACAGAGCGTCTGCCCAGACGTTCGCTACGCCCGGGAGTTAAGATGCATGTAGATGAATGCTCAGCGATTCGGCTAGAGCAAAAATCTGTTCTGACAATTCCAGCAACCTCCGAGACCTTGTTGACCCTTGCTTTTGAATGCAGTGTACCGCATTCAAGTTGTCCATTCGAAACGCAATTTACTTCCCCTGTAATGAAGAGCCGTGAGTTTGAAGGAAAAATAGTGGGACTTTATAAGAAAGTTCATGTCTGGGGACCAAAGACCTTGGCCCTGGTGGCCTAGGCTTGACTGATATCCCCAGCCTATCGTCCCTGAAGCAACTGTGTCTACCCATACCGTAGGCGGAGGAGAAACCCACGTCATTATGGAATGCAATATTTCCTTCTTCGCCCAAACAGACAGTAAGTTGTGAATTAATGGAGGAATGGTCCATAATTTTCCCGCTGGCAAAAGCGGGAAGAATTTGTTGCCTTCCATGATTAACCTCTTTACTTTCAGCCGGCCCAACTTCACAGTTAATTGGATCCAATTGAAAGAACTGACCAGGGACTCCCATGTCGTTCTCGTCGTATTCAGACTGTGGAGAAAACTAAACAGTTTCCTGCGAAATCTGTTGCGATTATCCACACTCTGAGTGAGAGTCAGATTGGCCGTGTCCCAGACCAGCCCTATCCATTGGATTTCCCGTGTGGGTACAAGGAGAGACTTTGCCAAGTTGACCTTGAACCCTAGGGTCTGTACATGATTTATGACTTTGTTTACATGAATCTGGCATAAACTCTCTGACTCTGCCACTACCAGCCAGTCATCTAGATACCACATCACCTTGATCCCTTGAGCTAATAAAGGTATAAGGGCTTGCCGGACTAATTTTGTGAAGATTCTCCGTGCCAGGTTTAACCCGAAGGGTAATCTCTGAAAGACGTAAGTCTCTTGCCTGATCCTCAAGGCGAGGAATTTTTGGAGCCTTTTGTTTATGGGGACATGCCAATAGGCATCTTTCAGGTCTAGGGAGCACATTCAACCTTGCGGCGGAAGTGTGAGCCTGATTTGATTCACTGTAAGCATCCTGAAGGGTGAATTGTGAATACGAGTGTTCAGATACGGAAGATCTACTACTGGTCGCATCTGCACACTGTCCCTCTTTGGCACTAGAAAAATTCTGGAGGTGAAAACATGGCATGCTGGATTTACCGGGACAATGACATGCTTGGTGATAATTTCTTGGACAAGTGACTCCACCTCTAAAGAAACATGATTGAACTCTTGAGTTTGACGTAAACGAGGTCGTCGGAGCCACCGCCAAGTGATGCCCTTGCTTACCACTGTCCGGGCCCACGTTCGTCGGGGCCAGGACCTGCGGCATGCCTGGAACGACCCAGTTTCTGTACTGGGTCTGTTCGCCGGGACTGCTCTCTAATCCAACTCGCCCGCGATAGGCCCCGGGAGAGAGAGAGTGTGACTGACTAGTTTTTTGGTGGTGGTGTAGTGGAACGAGGCGGCTGGCTGGTTTTAGCAGACGTCGATCCCTGATGCGGCTTGTTGTGAGACTTACCTTTGTTATCCCACTTGCCTGAGTGTTTACCCTGCCTGTGTTTGTGCTGAGTACCTCCCTGCTGTTGGGGAGCTCTGGGGTCCCGAAAGGACTGTTTAGCACTAGGAGCTTGAGGCTTATTACCGCCTTTTGGTATAGAGTACGGTTTCTTAAATGGCTCCTTCCTAGGCTGGGAGGTACTCTGCCTTAGAATGTCTACCATATTAAGTAGTGAGGCAGTTAATACTGGGGAAAGTGTTGCCCGGCGACCTAGGTCTTCCGGCAACTTCTTTACTAAGTATACTCTTAAATCCTGGCGTGCTCTGACCGCCTCCATGATAGCTATTCTTATATCACCTAAGGACTGAATGGAGTTTTGTAGCAGAAGCCTTCGTGATAGTTCCGTGGCCTTCCGTACATTCTGATCCGAGATGGCCGTAATGGTTCTCGTGAGTGACTGGGCAACTTGGCGACTTACTAAATATTGGGAAAATAGTCTAAGTGCTTTACTGCGTAACTTGAAATCTCTGTCCAAGTGGGCCGGAGGGGGAGTACAAAAGCAGTCGCTCAATTCGTAAAGTACGAGTTTGGGGGCTGCTAAGAAGTCAAACAAAGCCGGCGAAACCCCTCCGGCCTTATTAATGATAGCGAGGCCCATGAGTGGTTCTCTTGGGGGATCTGATGGGAGGATTTCGAGGTAATGGTGGCTGCGAATTGTTGCGCCTCTATTTCCCAGTCAACCCACGGACCCGTACCTAACTGCCCCACCTGCAGGACTGGACTGTGGCCTAGATCGAGCGCCGGAACTGTATCCAGTTCCGGTGTCAGTGCATTGAGGGACTTTATGTCGTTCATGCCGTCCGATCGTGCCCAGTCTGCAAAAAGTCGTGCTGCTGAGGTGGGAGGTAAAGCCGGAGATACAGAGTATACGAAGAAATCAGCCCTGTATACATTGGGTATTGCCTTAATAGTAACATCCAATAATTTTCCTTCTACATCTTTGGTTCTGAGTTTCTTACTCTTACTTACCTCAATGGTCCAATCACTAGGAACCGGAAGGTCCCCCGACACGGTCTGCTGTGCCATATGTGGTTTCTGTGTTATTGCCGGAATCCATGAGCAGTCTGGCCCATACAGGAGGGGCATAGGGCCTCTCCTCTGTGGGAGTTTATCAAGAGGGGGAGGAGTAACATCCGTGATTACACAGAGTTTAGAGGTAGTCAAGGAGGCAGGCACCGTCGTGCTACATGCCGTGGCTGATGCCAGATTAACGTTAAGTGGAGGAAAAGAAGCTTGGGGAGATTTAATGCTGGTAGGTTCTAAAGGTCTTACCGTGGAGTCAATCGGGAGAGCTACCGGGGTACTGGTGGAAGGACCTGAGGTAGTAGGAACATATTGTTGCATAATTTTATGTAAAATATCAAGTTCATCTGTAGTCACACATTTACTGTGGGACCCCCTAGAGGATTGAGAGCTCCCTTCAGATTCCTCCTCATTGTTCACTTGTTGAGCCGAGGACAGATCAACGTCCTCCTGATCTCCAGGTAAGTCTATCACTTCCGGCGTTTGTTGCCGGTTTTCAGGTACCTGATTATCCGGTGGCCAAATTAGGTCTGGGACAGACGAGGGGAGTGTGTCTAAGTTAGTATTTTCCCCCGTCATGGCCTGATTATCACTAGAGGGGTTTAGCTGTTAGGGCGATTGTCTCCAGACTCCCCGGTCCTCTCCTGCAGGTGGTTGGGAGTCCGGTATTACCTGAGAGTCATCATAACTTTGACGTGAGCAGGTTTGCGAGCCCCCATAGTTCTCGGCTAATACCCTATTCGACACAATCGGTTGAGCTCTACGTGCTACATAATTTAGCTTAGGTATAGCAAAAGTAAAGTCATGTGGTTCACTCAAAGACTGACTATTCACATCCCTAGGACTCGACTCAATCCCCTCCGCCCCTACCTCCGATCTTTGTAATGTGGAGGTAGAGGCGGAGGGAAGTGGCCGCGACCCCGGCGTAGGCTGGTGGCGCGGCTTCGTGACATCCGTGCGGGCACTTTTACGACCTGTACTACTATGTCCTGAACTAGATTGTTTTGTCGAAGAATCCGAATCCTCCCTCCGTCGTTTAGTCGACCTAGATGATTCAAACTGAAGAATGACGGGATTGTCTATGGGGGGACCGTGATCTTGACCGAGACTTAGTACTCAGGGAAGGGGACCGCCTTCTCTTTGACCGGTCAGAGGGGGTCTCCTCGGCACTCTCACTGTCGCTGCTATCACTACTCACCAGTGCTTTAGATAAGACTTTAGTTTTCGATTTTTAGTTTTGTTGACTTGGCCAGAGTTGATTTTACTAAAGGAGATTTTATTACTAGATGATCCCACAGGGCCTCATCATCACAGTGTAATGCTTTATGGGCCACGTCCTTTGCGTAGCCATTAAATAAGTTTTTGATCTCTTTTAAAGCCGCAAGGCATGCAAGGTCTCTCTTGTCGAAGAGCGCCGCTCTTAGTTCTGAACACACGGCGCATCTCTTCGACACCCATAATCCCCGTGAACGATCGAGGCACTTACCGCATTTTATACATAATTTATGTGCAAAAACTGGTAAGAGAGAACAGGTAGGAGTAGTGCTACTGTGCATAAGTTAAACCGAGGCATGATGGAGTTAGGACCCCCCCCTTGCTGTAATCGGCTCACCCAACTGCCGCCGGTACTGCTACTGAAGTGTTGAGATCTGGAAATAGAAATTTTCAGGAATCAATGCTCATAAGGATAACCTGAGAGGTGTTAACACATCCTACCTCAAGTCCGCCGGAAAATTAGCTATAGCCACTGCTACTCTAACCTTCCGCTGGTATTGACTCCGAGAAGCTATTAGGTTTCTCTGATTCTTTGAACTGCTTACCTGTGACAACGGTGTCACTGGCCCTTGAAGACCTTAAGCGTTTTACTATCAATGACTATTTGGACTAGAGAGATAGTAAAAGATCACACATTCTTGTAATTCTTGACTATTTAGTCAGTGTTTACCAATGAACTGTGCGCCGGGCGTACTAAGTTGCCGCGTGAGGCTATTGGTCAGGACGAGTTCACTCGGCGGGCCGAGTTATTCCCTGAGGAAATCGCGTTTCCGCCGGGAAGTTCATGGTTTAGCATACCACGCCTGGACATTTGGCAAGTTCCTTACTCGTCCGCAGGACAAGAAACAGGCAGCTGGCTTTGGAAGCCGCCGGAAAAACGAACAAACATTTTCAGGTGTTGACTTATCTGTGAAAGTCAGACACCCCCAAAAAACCCACACCAACAGGACGTCTCCTGATTCCCTCTAAACATGTAAAATCTCACATGAAAACTCAGGGAAACACATTAGGCTATGACATACATGGAATAATATTATTCATCAAATAATGACCCCTAGCCTTACCCGGAGACCCCTACTGAGGCTGGCCACGAGGCTTGTAGAAACAGCAGAAACGGCAGCTCTCCAACCTCCTGAAGACCCAGCAGCAGCAGCACATGGTGATGAGGCCCACGAGAGGGGCCCACGTGCAGACCCGGACTCTGGAAGGTTCAACACCACGTGTGGCAACCCTTAAACCAGAGCGTCTGCTAAAAACAATAATGCAACGGTCTCATAGAGACGGCCTGAAGCATAATCCTGCGTTGAAGTAGCCTCCTAACTAATAAGTTAAGCAATAGCTAAGGCGCATTTGACAATAACATAAAAATACATGATGCGAAGATCCTGGTGGACACGAAGCACCTGTACCAAAGTACCCTATTTTAACACTTCCTGCGGGCATACCAATGGGGTAGCCTGTGCTAGCTAATCTAAAACCTTGTTCAATACAACTCAGATATATATACAAATGAGTAAGGACTCACTAGAAGGGAGCAAACGAAGAATGAAGCGGAAGGCACCCAACTACTCGGGACGACCGCGGGAAGAGGAAGAAAGTATGGCGGCTCGGGGAGCAGTGGCAAGGAACCCAACACAATGGAGATGGAGTTCATCTGAACCAGGTGGGAGCAGCACGTTTTGGGCGTCTTCTCAACGATGCGGTGAAGGATTTTCGGAGAAGAAATCGACTCAGCACAGGACAACCAGGAAGGAGGACCGAAGACAGCGAGGGCGGCAACCTGCGAAGGAATTAAATGCTAATCTGTCAAGAACCGCGAATTTGGATAAAGCTCCACCAACACGACCCAAATTCAAAACTGCCAGGGATAACGACCGAGGACCGATGTCAGCCATGAATGTAAATGTAGATCCGATCAGAACCAACATTTTTATTAAAGAACGTTCTGCGAGTTCTAAAACCGCAACTTTAAAGGTTTTCTATGCAAACGCTCATAGCATACGCAATAAATTTTCAGATTTAGAGGAACTAGTGTTTACTGAAAATTATGATGTGATTGGTATAACAGAATCTTGGCTCAATACAGTAGATAGAGACTTTTTAGCAGAGTATTCACTTCCCGGTTATGTAATGTTTGAGAAAAGCCGAATAAATAAAAATGGAGGTGGCGTTTTATTTGATATCAAAGAAAGTCTTAACCCGACCCTCTTGTCAAAACCTCAAATTGTGAACGTCGACACATCTTTTGTGCTAATAAAGAATAATAAAGGTACAAAAATAATACTTGCATTAATATACAGACCTCCAGCTCAATCAGTGCAAACTGACCGAGAAATTAATGAACAAATTGAAGATGTAAGTAACTCACAAGATACCGTAATTTTTGGCGACTTTAATTTACCTGTGACCAAGGGGGGCGACGCTCTTACTTCACACTCCGGACAGGACTTGTATACGAACTTGCAAGAGAGTTCGCTTTATCAATTTGTTCGAACACCGACCCGTGGTAATAACGTTCTTGACATTGTACTTGCAACAAAAGAAGAATTAATAGAGAATTTGAATGTTGGTGATGAATTCAGTAACAGCGACCATCGTACGATAACTTTCACTTTAAACTTTACTAGTAACGAACCAAATAGTAGCATCGAAAAAGTCCCTAATTTCAAGAAAGCAAACTTTCATAAACTTAGAGCTATGTTTAAAGAAACTGACTGGAGCTTTTTAATTAACAATAACGACATAAATACATCTTGGAAGTTATTCGAAACCACTTACCTAAAAGCAGTGCAAGACTGCATACCATCGAAAATACGGCGTCCAGGCCATAATAATAAGCCCAAATGGTGGAATAAAGATATTTCAAACTGCCTGCTTGCTAAAAAATTTGCTAAAATCCTCACAAAATGACGAAGAACGGGTGATATTTGTAGAGCTACGACGCAAAGCCAAAAAGTTAATTAAGCAAAGTAAAAAGACCCTAGAGTTACATATTGCGAATCAAAGTAAAACAAACCCGAAAGAATTCTATAGTTATATCAGAAAGAAAAAAGTAGTTACTTCAACTGTTGGACCGTTAGTCGATGAAAATGGAGAATACACCAAAGACGAAGTACAAATGAGTAATGCCCTCAATACCTTCTTTGCATCAGTTTTTACAACAGAAGACCTCAGTGATATCCCTACACCATCGCCGATTCAGATTGATAAGTCAGATATTCTAAGCAATATCACCGTTGCAGAGAGAGAAGTATTGAATTGTTTAGATAAACTCAAGGTAAATAAAACGCCAGGACCTGATACAATCTCGCCTACAGTTCTAAAGGAAGCTAAGGATGAGCTCTCCAAACCACTGACATTACTATTCAATAAATCCTTGCAGTCTGGAACTATGCCTGATCAGTGGAAGATAGCCAACGTAACACCGATATTAAAAAAAGGCAGCAAATCCCTACCCAGTAACTATCGTCCAATTAGCTTAACCTCAGTTGTATGTAAAATGCTAGAAACGGTCATAAGAGACAGACTCGTAAATCACTTAGAGGAAAATAACATACTTAAAGATACTCAACACGGCTTTCGTAAAAAACGTTCCTGTTTAACAAACCTCTTAGACTTCTTCCACGATATCCTCAACCTCTACGATGAGAGTAAAGCTGTAGATATTATATACCTTGATTTTCAAAAGGCCTTTGACAAAGTTCCCCACAAACGTTTACTGCTAAAACTAAAAGCGCATGGAGTACAAGACGGTGTGTTGAAATGGATAGAAAATTGGCTCAGCGACAGAAAGCAAAGAGTAGTCATAAACGGTAAGGCATCTAAATGGACCAATGTAAGTAGCGGGGTACCCCAGGGATCGGTACTAGGACCAATTCTCTTTCTAATTTACATCAACGACATAGAGGAGGGTCTCACCTGTACAATCTCAAAATTTGCTGACGATACAAAAATTGCAAATAGCGTACTCTCAAAAGATCAAGTTGACGATATGCAACACAATCTAGATAAATTGTCACATTGGGCCCAAATTTGGCAAATGAGTTTCAATGCGGATAAATGTAAAGTACTACATATCGGATACCTAAATGAGAAAGCAAACTATTCGATGAATGTCACTCAGCTTAAGAATGTAAACAGAGAAACCGATCTGGGAGTAACAATATCGAGTAACCTAAAACCGAGTCAACAATGTTCAGAAGTTGTTAAGAAGGCAAACAAAATAATTGGCTTTATAGGCAGGTCATTTGAGCATAAATCCAAAGACGTTATCCTAACCCTTTACAATTCCTTAGTCCGCCCTCTTCTGGAATACTGCGTTCAATGCTGGTGCCCTTATTACCAAAAAGACATAAACAAGCTAGAACGAGTTCAACGTAGAGTTACCAAAATGATACCTAGCCTAAAGAACAAACCATACGAAGAGCGTCTTAGATAATTAAATCTATTTCCTTTAACCCAGCGCAGATTAAGAGGTGACTTAATTCAAGTGTTCAAAATCATCAAAGGCATCAACAATATGAACTGTAGTAAGTACTTCACTATCGACCAATCTAATTACACGCGGGGAAATGGTTGCAAAATTATTGGTAAATCTTTTAACTCACACGAATCTAAGAATTTCTTCTTCAATCGAGTTGTCAACTTGTGGAATGGGCTTCCCCGAGACGTTATAGACTGCAGCATCGTTGATTAATTTAAATTCCGCGTAGAGAAATATCTCGCATCAAACCCGCGACTGACTGCGTTTGTAAATGAATAACTTTATTTTATCCTCCCCTCAGTTACTAACTCATATGTCCCCTACTAACTTCCTAGTCCTGCCACGGACATTAGTTCCAGGGCAGTAGTTCCCTTTCCAATGTTCCCTTACCCACTCTAAACCACTGTTTGGACACTTGATCCTCAGTGTTTTGGAGGACAAGCAGCCTAGAAGGGTCACTATATCTGTTGTTGCTTGATTTCCTTTGTACTTTGTACTCCTTTGTACTCCTTTGTAAAAGAACTCCAAGAGATGGAAAGCTATAGTATATCAATTATTAAGTATATTTTTCTTTTTTATATTTTACGAAGGTTTTTTCGTAGAGAGTACCCAATCATAAGACGATTCCATAAAAGAAGAAGCGTTACCCTTATGACGGATACTCCGTTCTTCCCCGCGGCGGTAGATTCAAACTGGCTTCCGCGGGCGCTTGAATGGAGGCGATTATATTAATAGGCATATAGTCAATGAATACGGGGGCCACTAATAAATATGACAACTCTCTAACTATCCCTCTATAATAAATGTGTAAAACTAACTCGTGTATTCACTTAGCACTTCTCCCTCGTAACACGGACCTTCCGTTATACACAACTTCACAAGTGTCGTATATGTCCAGAGGTTATTTTGGACTGGTATCTCAAAAACGTTGACTATAATATTCGCGTGTGTCATATAGCAAACGTTGACTGTAATATTCACCTGTGCCATATATAAAACGTTGGTTGTAATACTCGCCTGTGCCATATAGAAAAGGTTGACTGTAATATGCGCATGTGCCATATAGAAAACGGTGACTGTAATATTCACCTGTGCCATATATAAAACGTTGACTGTAATATTCACCTGTGCCATATAGAAAACGTTGACTGTAATATTCACCTGTGCCATATAAAAAAGGTTGACTGTAATATTTGCATGTGCCATATAGAAAACGGCGACTGTAATAGTCGCATGTGCCATATAGAAAACGGCGACTGTAATAGTCGCATGTGCCATATAGAAAACGTTGACTATTATTTACGTGTGCTATATAGAAAACGTTGACTGTAATATTCGCGTATGCTATATAGAAAACGTAGACTGTAATATTCGCGTGTGCCTAATAGAAAACGTTGACTGTAATATTCGGGTGCTATATAGAAAACGTTGACTGTAATATTCGCGTGTGCTATATAGAAAACTTTGACTAATATTCGCATGTGCTATATAGAAAACGGTGACTAATATTCCCGTGTGCTATATAGAAAACGTTGACTGTAATATTCGCGTGTGCTATATAGAAAACGTTGACTAATATTTGCGCATGCCATATAGAAAACGGTGACTAATATTCGCGTGTGCTGTATAGAAAACGTTGACTAATATTCGTGTGTGCCATATAGAAAACGTTGACTGTAATAATCGCATGTGCCATATAGAAAACGATGACTGTAACACGACTGGTACATTATTTATTCAGGGGAGATCTTCTTTAAGGGTTTGTTTTTCTTGACCCCTTTCTCACTCATACTTATTCCCATTAGACATTTGCCCCATATGTTTTGCGATTTTAAGACCTTTCGCCCAATTTCAGTCAAGATTTTTTCGTGCCATTTACTGTCTATTTTCTCCTGGCGAGCGATAGCAATCCTGTAATTTAGGAGGAAGACAGGGAGATGGGAGATACACAGACACACGGGAAGAGACAGAAATAGCCATGACAGATACACAAGATTTATAATATTTTTTAATAGATTTCCATAGATACTGTTACGACCGGGACTCTTATAAAACAAGGGCTCTTAATCATTGGACTAGAAAGGCACACAGCCACAACGGTAACACTAGATCCAACCCTCAAACTTATAATGCCGGTGCACAAAAACACCTATACCTAAATACCTACACCTAAATCTGCGATAGCGGGGTATCCTCTAACTCTGTATAAGTGCACTACTACTACAGGCTGATGATCTCTGATACAGCCTGATCACAACAACATACAATTACGTTAATAATGTATACAAGGAAAAAGATAAGAGAGCTTAATTAAATCACTGGAATGATTTAATGAAAACAAGAAGGTATAATTAAAGTTACTCTAAACAGTAATAAACTGTCACTCCTATATTAAAGAAAGTGAATGAAAGTCCTAAAGCATCGAACAGGAATCTTCTGAAGAAAGTCTGATGCTGCTTAAGATGATCGAATCGGATTTTGAACTGTTATATAAAGCAGGAACAAGATATGACAAGTGTAGGGACATACAGTGTTAACTGGCACGGGAATAACGATAAATGTGCAATAGTATTATCTCCAACAACAAAAGAAGTACTTCCTCAGGCAACGCAAAAGCCTGCTCGGGTTGTGCAACTCAACAACAACCAAGGCTTACACTCAACATGAATACAAATGCTGCATACAATTTAACACAAGAGTTTATAATCCTAATCGGGTGTCTGCTAGGCGAATAAATTCTAGCTGGGATGTCGTAGGCTAGGAAACAATGGCTGAGTAAGCGGCTCGTAGCCTAGCGAGGTCCTTAAGACTGTACGGCCAAATTACGTTAAATGACGGGGTGCTCTCTTGAGAGATCCAGATCGCTAGTATCTGGTTCCCTCCTGGCAACCCTCTTCAAGTCAAAGCAAAACGAGTTAGCACAGTGTTGGGTGGCAGAGGCAAAAGCCCTCACTCGCAACACAGTGCTAAACTCACAAGGTATACAGTTAGAAAGACAACCTAGGCTTCCCACGTATCCGTTGCGATTGTACAAGTTCAACAAAACCTGCTACACATCGGAAATCACAACACCAATAGCCCCACCCCAGTCTAGCATTAAATAGCCCAGCAGACAACCAAGAAATAGGTAGGGAGACACCGTGAGTGTGTCGAACCTCTACAGACAAAATGTTAACTCCTCCAAAATGTCTAACTAAACATGAAATCTCTGAGAGCTTCAGCATATAATACGATGGCCGATATATGAAATCATGCAGAACCAAAGGGGAGTTATGATGTTAAATAGATTAGAAGAATAAGAGGTAAGAAGTTGAGAGAGAGAGAGAAAGTGTTCTATAGGTGGAAGTCGGGGACAGATGGCAAGGGAGGTGTGAAGGTTATGCTGGTCAAGCAAGCTCTGAGCAAGGAAGGCACAAAGGCAGCAAGGAGTGCGGGGGAACTACCTTCTGCTGCGGCAGAAGGGCGGCAAAGCGGCCAGCCACTCAGAGGGCCCGGCCGTGGCATGACGTCACCGAGACAACGCGTAACACTACGCGCACAACCCTCTGCCTCCTGCACTTACTCACTCACACTCTCTAGCTGTATCATTCAGTCTTACACATTAAACTTATAACTGATGATATAAAATATAATGCATTGTCACAGACGAAAATAAAAACCACTTCTATACTGCCTGTGACATGACGATTCACAAGAAAGAAAGTAGAACATTCTCTGATAACTGTAGCCCATTTCACTGCCCTGGCGAGCGCTAGTGGCTACCGGGAGGCGATTCTGCCAACGCTGGTAGGCGTCAACACCCCGCCCAAGATATGGGATGCTCAACATTAGGCGAACACCATATCTGACAAGGCAGAATGCCGACAAGCCCGCCACAACCAGCCACTCCGCCAGAAATGAAATGCAAAGCTCAATCATAAACAAAACAAAATTTTAGCATAAATAAAATCTTATAACCCCTCCCAAACATAAGTATAATTTTAGCCTGCTATGCTCCCAGAGCGAGCTTCACAGAGCCCAGCCTCCTAAGTGAAAGACAGGTTCAACTTAGGACTTTAGCTATAACCTTGGCAACTTACGATTAACTATCAAAAAGAAAGAGTTTTTATGTGATTTTTTTTATTTAATTTTAATGTTGTTTTTGACGGCTGCTCTACAAGGGCAAGCCTGATTTTTCTCCACTCTCAACACACACTGACTGAACGGCGAGGGTTCTCCTGCAAACAAACCCTCCCGTGAAAAACAATCAGCCAAAACATTATCAGTGCCCTTAGCATGCCACACATCCAACTTGTATTCCGGCAGCACAACAACACCTGACACTGATAAACTGCCCAGTTCATCACAAGACTGGCACTTCTCTTCGCTCTTTCCGGCAACGGGGCCTGCCAACAACCTTTCACTAGTTCTACCTTCATGATTAGCGATGCAACCCCGATGCGGTCTATGGTATCGTCAACTCTAGGTAATGGATAGGCGTCTGTCAGGGATAATGCTTCCACACTCTTGCAATCACCTACACACGGATCTTGCCACTCAACTCAGGTTGCAAACTCACTGGCAACGACCACTCACGATATCCCTTATCCCTCAGACCCTTGGGTAATGGATAGGTGTCTGTCAGGGATAATGCTTCCACACTCTTGCAATCACCATACACACGGATCTTGCCACTCAACTCCGGTTGCAAACTCACTGGCAACGACCACTCACGATATCCTTTATCCCTCAGACCCTTTTTCCACATGTCGTCTAGCTCTGTTTTCACGACAGGCTGTTGAGCAGGATTTATACGGTAGGGAATTAAACTGAGCCTTGCACTGTCTCCAGCCTCCATGTCGGATTCTACCCCGTACATCAGGCCTGGAGAAGCAACAAACATGCGGATGCACTGCCACAGCCTAGTAAACAACTTATCTCGCAGAACAACATGCCTAGTGCCCTCCCACAACCCAGCCGAGACCGCAGCTTCTAACCTGTAGTCTCCCTCCTTCTCCACCTTCGTCCCTAGAACAGCCAGGTCATGAGAGGGACAATCAGTACCACCTGTGCAGTCACTCCCATAGTTCATTATTGCTAAGGCTTCCCCGCCGATACCGTACATGCGCACCCCCGCATTCCTTACGACTACATCTGCCTGCGCAGCATCATCGCTTTTTGCGACATGGCCAGATACAGTCGGTCTATGGTAGGTCTGTTGCATTCGACTAGAGCAGCATTGGGAGGCTATGCGACGACCGGGCACATCCACTCCACAGCCAACCTCACCAATCTGCTCAATGTCCTCCTTCTGACCACCACCCTTGGCAGCCATGGGTCGACCCTGACCTGACAACCATGTCCAAGCCTCGTCGCCCACCTTGAACCACCGAAACAACGAGGCTAACAGTCTACCAACATTCAAGTGACCTGCCCGCGGAACATCTTGCACCGCCTGAGTTGGGAGGCTCGGGTGCTCGGCACGACCAGTGGGGTATGAACCGAGCTGGTGCTGGAGCGCTGCACACTGCTGCTCAGGCAGGTGCTCTAGCGCTTCAACAGCCACCAGACTCGTGTCCCCCGCCCACTGCTCCGCCGAGACATGACAATCCCAACTCTCCTCCACCTGTGCCCTACTGCCCCCCTCTCCTTCTCCACCTTGGCCGCTGCAGACCAACGCAGGGACAGTAGGCTGCTCAGGTGGTTGCCTCACAAACTCCTCCAACAGGTTCAAATGACATGTTTCCCCGTCCTCGTGTTCGATAGCCCCGTTCCCACAACTCTCCTCCAACTGGGAACTACTAAGTCGCGGAGTGCCATCACGCCCAACCATGTCACTAGGGGTGACAGGTTCTGGGGACACTCCGGAGCTCACCTCTGAGTCAAGTACTAAGCCGCCAAGGAGAGCCGCTGGAGCAAAACTCACAAAACTCCCAACTTTAGCTTGCTCCTTCCGACCGTTCCTCCGCTGGTCTGAAGACTGAGGAATAGGCTGTGACACCTTCGATGCAAGAGATCTTGTAACAACGCACGCCATAGGTTGTACTTGACACTTCTCTACCCCCTCCTGTTCCTCCCTACTCACGTCGGCCGGCTTCTCGGCAACGACTAAGGATGAAACCTCAGAAGTAGGCACCGCAAAGTCGTTGCCGAGAAGGAGGTCGACGCCCCCAACAGGCAAGTTCTCCACAATTCCAACATCCAACTCTCGTGTCACACTATCTACCTCCAGTTCCATCTTGACCAACGGGTATGACCTGGTAGCATTGATACCTTGCACCACAACCACCCGTGCCGCGTTTATTGGTCTACCAGTAAAGTTCTTCAACAAAGTCTGAGAGGCACCTGTGTCTCGCAACAGCTCAACTTCATGCTTCTTACCAGCCCACTTCACGCAGCCACGCCCTCGATGGTCACAAAAGACATCGCGCACAGTGTTCGAGCCTTCCGGATTCTTCTCCACTGGCTGTGTCCCAGCCTCTGACGTCATACCCCGGGCAAACTCAGACGACTTCGGGGACACCCCAATGTTGCGAGCCAAAGACACAACTGCATTAGGTAGCTTGCTTGGACAGGCTCTTGCAAAATGCCCTTTCTCATGACAATGAAAACACTCTAACTCCCCCTTGGGCTTCCCTTGAGGTGGGGAAGGGCCCGGACCCTTCTTAAACGGGACGATATTAGGTTTATGGTCAGACTTAATATCATTGCTCTTGTTGTTATTGTTATATGGTGTATCACCGACTCGGGGGGGGTGGAGTGTTGCACCCCTTGTTACCTGCATCGTTCCGTTGTGCAGACCCGCACCCACGAATCAGCGATAGCCTACGGTCAGCCATCTCAGCTGCCTCCTGTAGAGTTTTCGTATTTTTTTCTTTAAGATTCAACGTCAGATCACCGCCCGTACACTTGAAAAATTGTTCTAGAAGCATCAGCTGTTTCAACTCCTGAAACGTCGATGCCTTCTCAGAACGCAGCCAGTTTCTAAATGCATCGGACAGATCCCGGGCATGCTCAAGAAAGGTGCACTCACGACCCTTCGTTACACCCCGGAACTTCAATCTGTACGTCTCTGGTTGTAACTCGTACGCCCGCAGAACAGCTTCCTTCAATACCTCATAATCGATGCAAGACTCCAAGGGCAACGCATCATATGCCTGGAGTCCTTTGCCAACCAACCTAGAGGAAACAAGGGCTGCCCACTTAACCTCGGGCCATTGGTGCTCCCGGCACTTCTTCTCAAAACGCATGAAAAATTCGGTGACACCCGACTCGTCAAATACAGGGACTAACTTAAGAAGGTGCGATAAAGACTGATCAAGACCTCGATTCCCAGAACCGAGACGCTGCCCTGTTGACTCCACCCGAGACTTCTCAAGATCTTTGTCTGCACAGTACATGGCCTTTCTCTCCTCAGACTGAATCCTGAGCTCAGCCTCTCGCTGCCGTTGCTCGAGCTCAGCCTCATGCTTTCGTTGCTCAGCCTGCATTTTAGCCATCTCAAGCTGGAAGATCTTATCTGCAGTTAAACCTTGAGGAGGAGGAGATGCATCAATTGGAGACCCCCCTGTGATACACCCGGGGGCAAACCACGCTGCCAGTGACTATCGGCCTGCGGGAACGTCGGATCCGGTGTTCTAGAGCGCACGATGGGAGTAGAGTGGAGGGGGCTTGGCCGAGGGTGCCAAAGCACCCTCTCCACCCCGTGCACCACGCACCCTGCCCAGCACACATGCCACCAGGTCACTTCTCGTCATGCTGCTAGTGCCAACATGCCCCATGACCGTGGCCAAACACTGGAGACCATACCGATCAATCCCCGCCACCCGGTTAACAGTAATAGGCATTTCCAGAAATTTCCTTGCATCCTCCTCACTAGTTATTACTCTCATGTCCTCTAACAAACCCAGCCTCTGCACCTCAGAGCCTGCTTCCCGTACTGTGTCCTCACTGTACACTGATCCGTCGTCCGACATAGTGTCCACCGAAAATTCTCAACGTTTATAAAAAAAGGAGTACCTAAACTCTCATGTAGCACTATTCATTCAAAAATGCTTGAAGACTCTTAAGTGTTATACTACTTGCCAAAAAAAAATCCGTGTCCACTATATTCCTTCAAACAAAAACAAATGACCACAACACTCCTGTAATATTTCTCTAAGTTCACAAAATCCTGAGCAAGGTCGCCATTTGTTACGACCGGGACTCGTATAAAACAAGGGCTCTTAATCATTGGACTAGAAAGGCACACAGCCACAACGGTAACACTAGATCCAACCCTCGAACTTATAATACCGGTGCACAAAAACACCTATACCCTCCAGAGTTAAATCTGCGATAGCGGGGTATCCTCTAACTCGGTATGAGTGCACTACTACTACAGGCTGATTATCTCTGATACAGCCTGATCACAACAACATACAATTACGTTAATAATGTATACAAGGAAAAAGATAGAGAGCTTAATTAAATCACTGGAATGATTTAATGCAAACAAGAAGGTATAATTAAAGTTACTCTAAACAGTAATAAACGGTCACTCCTATATTAAAGAAAGTGAATGAAAGTCCTAAAGCATCGAACAGGAATCTTCTGAAGAAAGTCTGATGCTGCTTAAGATGATCGAATCGGATTTTGAACTGTTATATAAAGCAGTTACAAGATATGACAAGTGTAGGGACATACAGTGTTAACTGGCACGGGAATCACGATAAATGTGCAATAGTATTATCTCCAATGTGACGTTAACCACTCCGTTAGAACCGCATGGCTTGTCCTACAGTGACTCGCTAGGATCGCCAGGGCAGTGGATGTGGCTACAGTTGATGTATTGTTGTGTGCTTTATTTCATATGAAAGCTTGTGTCATGGGCAGTCCAGAAAGGCTCTTTGTTTTCGCCCATGTCAAGGCTTTATATATTTAATTGCAAAGTATATGTTTTATCATTAAGTAGTAATGATAGGAATTGAGAGAGAGAGAGAGAGTAGAACAGAGTGAGAGGAGGCGCGTAGTGTTTTGCTATACTCGATGACGTCATAGCTGGCTGGCCTCGTGGGGATTCGTTGAGGGAGTTTTTACCATGCTTTGTGACGTCATGTTTGGCTGGCTTCTTTAGTATTGGTTGGAGGACTTGTTACCGCTTTTTTCCCACACGGCTCGAGCTAGTGCTAGTATATATACAGCCCTCTCGCCACTTTCTCCCTCAGATCTGGTTTCTAGAACGCATCCCTCTTATCCCTTTGATACCTGTCCCCCTTGTTGCACCTGAGAACCTTTTCCTCTGCCTATCTCTCTCATTTTCCATACCTTTCACCACCTTTTATTCATATTATATCCCCTCTGGTTAACTCTGCATAATCAGCTTTATGCTGGCCAGTTGTATTGTGCGTTAAGGTCTGATATAACCCATGTAGTTGTTAAGATAAGTTGATCACGAAGCATGGGTTGGCATTCATATTGTTTAGTACCGCTTCCTATAATTATTAGTGTTCTGCTGGATTAGATAATGCTAGACTAGGAGTCTGATATTATAAGGTATTGTTTCCTATGAGTGCTGGCTTTAGTTAAAAGCTGCACGACATACCTGAGAACTGGAGTTGATTGGGTAAATTCTAGTCTGTGTGCCATTGAGAGTAGAGCATGCACGAATGAGGGCTTTTTGCCTATACCATTCTGCACTGTTCTAAGCTCGTTGTTTGTCTTTGAGGTACGCCAGGAGAACGCTTAATACTTCGGTATTAAAGTTTCTCAAGAGAGCTACCCTTCATTATAACGTAATATTGGACGCACAGACTTGAGATTTGCACTAGGCTATGCGGCATGCCATGCGCACCAGTATCTCGTATCATTGACTCTAGCTAGACTTTATCAGTCATAGTAGACATTAAGTATATTAACCCAATTACTCTTTTTATGCATACCCGTTTATGATTACACAAGCATTTCGCAGCCTAGTTTGATGTATGGAGACACAATCGACTTAGGCTCTTTTTGTTGATAGGAATACTGCATTGTCGTGGCGATTATTATTGTTGTAGCGTTTAGGATATTCTTGGCCCCGACTGCATTATATATCCTGCCTTTTGTGTGCATAGCCTGCACGAGCATTGTTCCGCTGCCAGCCTTTTTGGGTTCCATTTCCGATTCGAGCATCTTGATAGCATCTAACATTTAAAGAAGATTCCTTGTTGGTGTTGAAGGACTTTAGTGCACTTTCTTTCATGCAGGAGTGCCTGACATTTATTGATTAAAGTAACGTAAGCTGTAACTTCTCTTACCACCTTACTTTGCATACCATAACCAAGCACCTTCGGTTATAGGTAGTAATAGGCTGTTTTCACATAACATTAAGCCTAGAGTAAACGCACATTTATTGAGAGTTTAATAACCTTTTATTGCATATAGAACTCTGTAGAGTATTTGTGTTCTTTGTTCACTGGGAATATACATCAGAGGTTGGAGCTAGCGCTTTCCGTTGTAGCATTTATGCCATTACTAGTCCAATGAATAAGAGCCCTGATATATTTAAACCTCAGTCGTAACACCAACAACAAAAGAAGTACTTCCTCAGGCAACGCAAAAGCCTGCTCGGGTTGTGCAACTCAACAACAACCAAGGCTTACACTCAACGTGAACAAAAATGCTGCATACATAACATAAGAGTTTATAATCCTAATCAGGTGTCTGCTAGGCGAATAAAGTCTAGCTGGGATATCGTAGGCTAGGAAACAATGGCCGAGCAAGCGGCTCGTAGCCTAGCGAGGTCCTTAAGACTGTACGGCCAAATTACGTTAAATGACTGGGTGCTCTCTTGAGAGATCCAGATCGCTAGTATCTGGTTCTCTCCTGGCGACCCTCTTCAAGTCAAAGCAAAACGAGTTAGCACAGTGTTGGGTGGCAGAGGCAAAAGCCCTCACTCGTAACACAGTGCTAAACTCACAAGGTACACAGTCAGAAAGACAACCTAGGCTTCCCACGTATCCGTTGCGATTGTACAAGTTGAACAAAACCTGGTACACATCGGAAATCAAAACACCAATAGCCCCACCCCAGTCTAGCATTAAATAGCCCAGCAGACAACCAAGAAATAGGTAGGGAGACACCGCGAGTGTGTCGAACCTCTACAGACAAAATGTTAACCCCTCCAAAATGTCTACCTAAACATGAAATCTCCGAGAGCTTCAGCATATAATACGATGGCTGATATATGAAATCGTGCAGAACCAAAGGGGAGTCATGATGTTAAATAGATTAGAAGAATAAGAGGTAAGAAGTTGAGAGAGAGAGAAAGTGTTCTATAGGTGGAGGTTGGGGACAGATGGCAAGGGAGGTGTGAAGGTTATGCTGGACAAGCAAGCTCTGAGCAAGGAAGGCACAAAGGCAGCAAGGAGTGCGGGGGGGGGGGGGGACTACCTTCTGCTGCGGCAGAAGGGCAGCAAAGCGGCCAGCCACTCAGAGGGCCCGGCCGTGGCATGACGTCACCGAGACAACGCG
The DNA here is from genome assembly GCA_032716605.1 of Paralithodes platypus. NCBI lineage: Eukaryota > Metazoa > Arthropoda > Malacostraca > Decapoda > Lithodidae > Paralithodes > Paralithodes platypus. The sequence continues at coordinate 63,706,327 of CM064492.1, forward strand.
TAACACTACGCGTACAACCCTCTGCCTCCTGCACTTACTCACTCACACTCTCTAGCTGTATCATTCAGTCTTATACATTAAACTTATAACTGATGATATAAAATATAATGCATTGTCACAGACGAAAATAAAGACCACTTCTATACTGCCTGTGACATGACGATTCACAAGAAAGAAAGTATAACATTCTCTGATAACTGTAGCCCATTTCACTGCCCTGGCGAGCGCTAGTGGCTACTGGGAGGCGATTCTGCCAACGCTGGTAGGCGTCACAATACACTGGCCCAGCGAGGTGGTCAGAACTTAATTCTAGTTGAGATAGCAAACCTGATTGTAAGGAAAAGTGGAAGGAAAAGAAAGCAAAAGAGAAAGAGAGACAAAGACACACATAATTGGGATGGAAATAACATTTATATTATACAGTATAATATATGTATATATATATATATATATATATATATATATATATACATACAGGGATAGACAGAAAGGGAATATGAAAGAGATAGAAGAAAAGGACAGATGAGAGGGACAAACAGATATAAATAGGAGAGGGAGATGGGAGACGACAGAGGCAAACACAAACGGTAAGAGAAGAAGAAAGAGAAAGACCGGTAAGAGAGGAAGATGAGAAGCAGGAACAGACAAAGAAAAGGGGAGACAGACACAACAGAGGAAGACCAGAGAGAGACAGAGATACACAGGAAGGGAAGCTGGGAAATGCAGAGACAGAAAGGAGACATTTATAGACAGAGATACAAGAGACAGGCAGACGGAGATACAGACAGAAGATGAGAAACACAGAGACAAGGAGGGAGAGAAGGTAAGGTGAGATTGACAGAGGCAGAGATAGGGACAGAGAGTAACGAAAACAAATGATTAAACACCGAGAGACAGAGATATGACCAAAGCAGAGATACATAGGAAAGGAAAAGGAGAGAGACCGAGACAAATACAGAAATATACAAACAAGGAATATGAGAGAGAGAGAGAGAGAGAGAGAGAGAGAGAGAGAGAGAGAGAGAGGGAGAGAGCGAGAGCGAGAGAGAAGTGTTCCATGGTCAAATGCCCACAATGAACTTGACCTAATAACTTGTAACCAGAGAATATTCCTCTTCACAACTACTCTCTCTTATCTGCTCTCCCCCCCCCTCTCTCTCTCTCTCTCTACCTTTCTCTTCGTCTTCCTCTCGCTCTTCGTCTTCCTCCGTCTTCCTCTCTCTTCGTCTTCCTCTTTCTTCGTCTTCCTCTCCCTCTTCGTCTTCCTCTTTCTTCGTTTTCCTCTCTTCGTCTTCCTCTTTCTTTCTCGCTCTCTCTCTCTCTCTCTCTCTCTCTCTCTCTCTCTCTCTCTCTCTCTCTCTTTCTTCCCCCCCTCTCTCTCTCCAATGCATAATATTTGTGTAATTTATCATGTCATACCTATATATCAGTAAATATAACTATTCTCTTATTTGTAATTGTATAGAATAAATTGACATGTTTTGTCTTTGAACCTCTCAAAACTAAACATTTGAAATCGGTAATGCATCCTCAATTCCTATTATTTGATAAGCCAACAATTATGAACTTCGCTAACTGAATCAGCATGTGTCTATATAACCTTTTTTTTGTACAAATGCTATGTAGCTATATATATTTAAATACATCAAATCGATGTGAAAACTTTGTATACGGATACCAATTAAAATTGTAAATGCATTATAATCCATTGATCAATATTATTATATGTCAATTATGTAATCGAGAGGCCTCGTATCTACTGTATAATACGGTTGTATATACTGTAACTCAAATATCTCACTCTTCTAATTAACTCATCTTTTTCCTTCATCACTTGCTTTCTAATTTATAAACTTCCCAGAAACTTTCATCTAACTCACTCTCTTTCCTTGATATTTACTGCATTATCTCTCTCATTATCTCTTCTTCCTGTACAATAATTCGACAATACTACCACATAACATGAACCTCTGTCGGTTTCTTAAGGGAGCCCACCTCGCTTTTTTTATCTCTTTCTCTCCCTCTCTTTGGCTTGTATCCATTCAGCCTACTGTTTTAAGAAGTTTACCCCCATCCAGGTGTCAATATTTACCTGGCGAGCGGTAGCGAGCCAGCATATATATATTTTTGTTTTGACAGCATGCTAAATTTGTACATTTTTCGATAGAAAAATGTCTCCGGCGAAGCCGGATTTCTCCATACAATGCTGGCTCGCTTTCGCTCGCCAGGAAGAAATCGACACCTGGATGGGGATAAAAGTCTTAAAACAGTTGGCTGAATGGGGCCGAATGGATACAAGCCAGGGAAAGAGAGAAAAGGAAAAACAGATAAAACAAGCCGGTTACCCCCCTTAACCTTGCGCCTCTTTCACGAGCTTACTAATTAATATTCAACATTCTGGAAAAAGGTATCATTCTGCTCTTATCTGTAACAACTTCATTATGGCACCAACGACATTTAATTAATTTATCTTCCGTGTTCTTTGAAGTTCTATTTTTCACCATTTTTCTTTTAATATAAAGGACGGAGGGGGAATTTTCTAGTCTAGCCTATTCTGATATATACTATATCATATTTTTTGAATTGAATGGATATATTTTTACAGGCGCACACCCGGCCAAATGTCCATGAATTTTAGTTGTACTTTTATATTTTATATGCTATTGTTTTAAGAGTTCTATTTTCACATGCTAGGTATCCTCCTCCCCTTTTAAAATTCACCAACTAGACGAGACAGAGTAAGGGGCGAGGGAATCCGAAAGTGGTCCCAGACCCTAAGAATTGGAAATGCTTAGGATTCGGTTCGGGCTCTGTCTCGTATCGGCCATCCCCAGCTATGGGGTATGTGCATTAGTACTGTATATACATACATGCATGAACAAATATGTCTCTGTATAAACTCGGAAATTTTGCCGGCTGAACATTGGGCTAACATTATTTGAAGGAGTTTCACTAACTTAAGGATATTGTTCACGCCTCCCTCTTACTACTATTTATGGCGGATCTCTTAACCCCTTCAGCACGATAACCCCCTTTTTATTTTGTATTCTGGCTAAAACTATGTTAACCTTTAACTGTCTTGATGGTGTAATGGTTAGAGTGTTTAAGATCTGTATGTGGTAACCCAGGTTCGAATCTCGGTAGGATCACATGATTTAATTAATTTCATTGGGAAGTGTTTGGTGAAATAAATAAATCAGATTATTCAGAGGATTTATAGAGATCGTATTTGCCCCGTTGAGTCCTAGAGGTAGATATTATAAGCTAAATAAAATCGTTAACTGGTACCCAAAATATGACGAAAAGTACGTCATCGTGGTGAAGGGTGTTAAGAGGGTACTACTCGCTTTTTCTGGACCCCCTTCTCTCTCATGTTTAGCATATTAGTTTTGAGGCTTTAAGACGTTCATTCCGTTAGTTCGGCGATTTTGAGACCTTTCGCCTCATTTTATTTTTCAATATTAAAGCCTTTCGTGCCCTTTAGGTGTCTAAATTTTCCTGGCAAGCGATAGCGAGCCTCTAATTTTAGAAGGAACAGGCCTTCGGACGAGACATTTTTCTACCGAAAAATTTACAAATTTATCTTGTCTAGGGGGTGTTTTTCTAAGCTTGATGGAGGTCTAGCGAGGAAACTCAACAATAAATAAATAATTATAGACCAAAAACCAAGCACTACCCCCTTAATAATGTTCTGGCTAGTTTGAGGCCGCGTTATGCAAATTAGTTAGACTGCGTGAGACTCAGGGTTAATTAAGATGTTAATTCAGTTTTAATTACTTTGATGCCTACTGGTCCTTTCTAAAACACTATCTGATTCGACCCCTTGTGGGTTATTAGGATATTTTGTATAATCAATATTGAAGATTTGGCTTGCTTTTGCCATTTTCCAGCAATGCACTTTTATTTGACCCCCAAGGCCAACACATATGCCTTCCCAGACTTCCTTCAAACAAAAAAAAAGGCCCACCCAGACCCTCATCAAGCCAAATTTGTAAATTTCTCTATAGATATCTTCTAAGTTACATGCTCGCTATCGCTCACCGAGATTTCATCGACACCTGAATGGAGTGATGCGTTTTCTTATCGCCAAACTAATCGGGTGAAGTGTCTTAAAATCTCCAAACTAATGGAGTGGAACAGGGAAGATCCAAAAAGGCCTCCTTTGGTGCAAATAGGGTTAAGAGACATTGCATCAATAATGTAGATTTACCATTGGTTTACATTGCCACCTTTCTTACAATTTTTGTGTCTATGTGTATGAAAGAGACAGAAGGCAGGTTGCCTGTAACGAGTGTCTTCCCCAAAGTCATAGGAGTGACGAGCCAAATTCAAATAATCAATAGTCATAATCATTTCTATTAGGTTCAATACCTCTAGAACTATTAGGATGGCATAGTTGTTATTTTTACCTCCGCCAACTAATTTGGACGAGTTTTGTTTTCGTCTCCGTTTGTCTGTTCGTCTGTAAACAAGATAGCTCACAAAGTTATGAGCCGATTTTTCCGAAATTTGAATGGACTGATAAAATATGCGCTAAGTAAGAAGTGGTTCAACTTAGGGCCTCGATCTGGAGATTTTACGAAATTTGGTGGGCAGATAGGATATGCGCCAAGGAAGACGTGACAGTGTAGGCGGAGGTATGCGCTCTACCGAGTGTCCCTGTAGTTTTCTAGTGATTCTTAATTCCTTCAGTATTATGATTTTTTTTATTTTTTTTCTGGCTGACAGACGATATTCTACATATTATAAAGGATCACTGAGAACGATTACAGCTAATGCTATTACGATCAACCAAATTCTTCAAATTCTTCTTAATCTGAATAAAATCGTCTACTGATAGCTGAAGTAGCAAATTCATTATCATATACTGAAGGGGTTAAGATAAATAGCGAGTTTAATGCAGGGACGGCTATTTTTATTCACGTGAGCACCACGAAGTAATATATATATTTTCATTGTAGTAGCTGCAAGGGTAGCTAAACTACCTCGTGTATTCTATCTTTTTTACCAACCAACCTATGAACAATATTTGTGTTATGTCCACCATACGAATTGCAGCAGCACACACCACCAGTACCGCGCCACAAGGAAACAAAAGGACCAGGGAGAGAGGACCAACGCACCCTTCATGCGCGCAGCAGATGCCTTCATGCGGCCAAACTAAAAACAAGAATGCTGTCTGAGGCCGCCTAAATAACAAGAACACTGAATCATGCTTTTCTTGCTCACAGGATTCAAACCAGCATACGCAGAAATAGGAGAGACTATCACTTAACTGGCAAAAGTAAGCCAGCTAGGTACGATACTAGTGCCTTCAGGTCTGAAGACTGGAACAATCCCAGGTACGATACTGGGCATTCTAGGTTCGAAACTAGGCACCAGGTCAACAGACTGGCAGCACCAAGTGTTGTTGGTAATCTTGCTACGCTCCAGACTAGCCCCTCAGGTCTGAGGACAAAGTGCAAAATGCTCTAGTCAGCCTGCTACGTTCGATACTAGCAAGTCTGGTCCAAGTAAAGGGGCCCTCACACAGTCAGGAATGCGAGCTAGTGGGAGTCTAACAGGAGTCGCTAGAGTCACTAGGAGTCATCGATTTTCACCGTGAATAGGCCCGCGAGTCCGAATTTTCCCCTACTCCTAGTGACTCTAGCTTGTACTCCTGACTGTGTGAGGGCCACTTAGAGACCCGTTGAGTTCGAAACCAACATTCGTGCAAGACAGTGTTAACAGTGAGGCTCGATGCTCACTTTCAAGGTCATAGACTAGAACATTGATCAACAACAGCTGAGACTCCTCTCTACCCTTTCTTTCGCATGTGGTACGAAACCATGCAAAGTGAGTGGTCCAAGACCTAGCCTACAAGCAGAGCAACAGCAGAAAATAGAAAGTTCTAGCAAAAAGATGTCCAGGCTTAACCAGACACGCACGAAGGAAAAGTGTAGAAATAAAAGCCCGGTACGCCGCTAATGAGAAAAATCACAGTCCCCCTCCAACACCAGGGAAATCATTAAAGTAAAATATATACGCAGTGTCTGTAATGGTTAAGAGTCTCTTTTTGCAGTTCATATATTTTTCCCCTTACAGGAAAACAAAACACAAATTTTTATCCTTGTGTTTCCCTAGTTATATTATCTTACTGTTGATCACCATTATTTTAGTGTCTTTTTGTAGCTTCATTGTGTGACTTATTCCATTTGTATAAATAAGTGTTGTTCTGTACTTATTGTATAACTTGTATTTGTGTTTCATTGTAGTTATATGTTTAATACTTACTGTATATCTTTTAGAATTCACCATTACCAGATTTGCCCTAGCAAAATAATGTGTATCTTAGTCAGGTACTGTATATATGCTACTATTATTACATTCCATTTTAATTAATCTGTACATACCGAAAGGTCGATAAAGTTAATGAAGAAATATCTTAAAATAATGAAATTGAACTTGCAAATTAGAATCACGATCTTTATGAACAAGATATATGCATTTGAACATATGTAAATTAATTAGTCCGCGAGGTCTCCGTTTTGCTAGGGAGTCTAATACTAGATTTGATCAGGAAAATGTAGTCATAGAACAATTACAACTCTACTTTCAACTATTTACACATTCTTGCGTACGTATAGTAGTATTATGATACACTGACGAAGTACTGTATATTGCAAATCAGCCAAGGTACCCGCACCCTGCGAGGGATGGTTAACTTTTTGGGCGATTTTTGCATGTAGTCATTATTTTTCTAGTTTCCTCCCTAGACCTCCATCAAATTTAAACAAGCATCCATTAGATCACCCTTCTAGATTAATTTGTAAATTTCCCGGCCGAAGGCCGGTTCTTCCAATATTACAGGCTCACTATCGTTCGCTAGGGAAAAAAATCGACGCCTAAATAGCACGAAAGTTCTTAAAATCGACTAACTAATGGGGCAAACATCTTAGCATCTGAAAACTAATGGGGCTAAACATGAGGGAGAAAGTGGTCCAGAAAACCGGCCCACCTCTCCTTAAAGGGTATTCCTAATCATAATTCGATCCCGATAGGATAGTACTATTATAAAAAGTCTACGGAGATCACATACCGAGTATTTTTGTTCTATGTGGATGAGGGATACAAAAAGCAAAACTGCCTGTGACAAGTGCCTCCCCCTGAGTTTCAAGATAGGATAGGGTAATAGGAGAACTGCAATAAAGCCGATGTGATGGAATATGTTGCATGGCTTTATAATTATATTTGTTTGTTGGCTTCATTAATCGAGTTTAGGAGTAAAGTTGGTTGGTGGAGAGAACATAATAAATAAACCCCCTGAGTACCCATGCCAAGCCTCATCTCCTTAGTCCTAAAGGGGCTAGAGGGACACAAACCCACACTACCACTATATATACATAGATTTGCGTGAGCCACTTTGAATATAATTAAATTTCACTAGTTAGTGTACTAATCACCGCTATATTTGTTATTATACTGTACTAATCACCGCTATATTTGTTATTATACTGTACTAATCACCGCTATATTTATTATACTGTACTAATCACCGCTATATTTGTTATTATACTGTACTAATCACCACTATATTTGTTATTATACTGTACTAATCACCGCTATATTTGTTATTATACTGTACTAATCACCGCTATATTTGTTATTATACTGTACTAATCACCGCTATATTTGTTATTATACTGTACTAATCACCGCTATATTTGTTATTATACTGTACTAATCACCGCTATATTTGTTATTATACTGTACTAATCACCCTATATTTGTTATTATACTGTACTAATCACCGCTATATTTGTTATTATACTGTACTAATCACGGCTATATTTGTTATTATACTGTACTAATCACCGCTATATTTGTTATTATACTGTACTAATCACCGCTATATTTGTTATTATACTGTACTAATCACCGCTATATTTGTTATTATACTGTACTAATCACCCTATATTTGTTATTATACTGTACTAATCACCGCTATATTTGTTATTATACTGTACTAATCACCGCTATATTTGTTATTATACTGTACTAATCACCGCTATATTTGTTATTATACTGTACTAATCACCCTATATTTGTTATTATACTGTACTAATCACCGCTATATTTGTTATTATACTGTACTAATCACCGCTATATTTGTTATTATACTGTACTAATCACCGCTATATTTGTTATTATACTGTACTAATCACCCTATATTTGTTATTATACTGTACTAATCACCGCTATATTTGTTATTATACTGTACTAATCACCGCTATATTTGTTATTATACTGTACTAATCACCGCTATATTTGTTATTATACTGTACTAATCACCCTATATTTGTTATTATACTGTACTAATCACCGCTATATTTGTTATTATACTGTACTAATCACCGCTATATTTGTTATTATACTGTACTAATCACCTCTATATTTGTTATTATACTGTACTAATCACCACTATATTTGTTATTATACTGTACTAATCACCGCTATATTTGTTATTATACTGTACTAATCACCTCTATATTTGTTATTATACTGTACTAATCACCTCTATATTTGTTATTATACTGTACTAATCACCCTATATTTGTTATTATACTGTACTAATCACCGCTATATTTGTTATTATACTGTACTAATCACCGCTATATTTGTTATTATACTGTACTAATCACCTCTATATTTGTTATTATACTGTACTAATCCCCTCTATATTTGTTATTATACTGTACTAATCACCCTATATTTGTTATTATACTGTACTAATCACCTCTATATTTGTTATTATACTGTACTAATCACCTCTATATTTGTTATTATACTGTACTAATCACCCTATATTTGTTATTATACTGTACTAATCACCCTATATTTGTTATTATACTGTACTAATCACCCTATATTTGTTATTATACTGTACTAATCACCTCTATATTTGTTATTATACTGTACTAATCACCGCTATATTTGTTATTATACTGTACTAATCACCCTATATTTGTTATTATACTGTACTAATCACCCTATATGTGTTATTATACTCTACCCCTTCTGTACGGCGACGTCTTTTAAATCTTATTTTAGCTATATTTAGACGATTTTGTGCAGCTTAGGAAGAATATGTAGTAACTAAAGGGATTATTTGAGATAGTCTTAATATTTTCATTGGTAGACGTCGATCCAAGTGAATAAAACCTTCCAATAGTTGCCAGAATATAATGCAAAGTAAGTCACCGGCACTGAGTGGGTTAATTGCCAGAATATAATGCAAAGTAAGTCACCGGCACTGAATGGGTTAATTGCCAGAATATAATGCAAAGTAAGTCACCGGCACTGAATGGGTTAATTGCCAGAATATAATGCAAAGTAAGTCACCGGCACTGAATGGGTTAATTGCCAGAATATAATGCAAAGTAAGTCACCGGCACTGAATGGGTTAATTGCCAGAATATAATGCAAAGTAAGTCACCGGCACTGAATGGGTTAATTGCCAGAATATAATGCAAAGTAAGTCACCGGCACTGAATGGGTTAATTGCCAGAATATAATGCAAAGTAAGTCACCGGCATTGAATGGGTTAATTTTCCAGAATATAATGCAAAGTAAGTCACCGGCACTGAATGGGTTAATTGCCAGAATATAATGCAAAGTAAGTCACCGGCACTGAATGGGTTAATTGCCAGAATATAATGCAAAGTAAGTCACCGGCACTGAATGGGTTAATTGCCAGAATATAATGCAAAGTAAGTCACCGGCACTGAATGGGTTAATTGCCAGAATATAATGCAAAGTAAGTCACCGGCACTGAATGGGTTAATTGCCAGAATATAATGCAAAGTAAGTCACCGGCACTGAGTGGGTTAATTGCCAGAATATAATGCAAAGTAAGTCACCGGCACTGAATGGGTTAATTGCCAGAATATAATGCAAAGTAAGTCACCGGCACTGAATGGGTTAATTGCCAGAATATAATGCAAAGTAAGTCACCGGCACTGAGTGGGTTAATTGCCAGAATATAATGCAAAGTAAGTCACCGGCACTGAATGGGTTAATTGCCAGAATATAATGCAAAGTAAGTCACCGGCACTGAGTGGGTTAAGGGGGGGGATGGGCGTATTTATTTGATCATATATATATATATATTTGTATAATTTGTTTAGTTTCCTCCTTAGACCTTCATTAAGCTTAAAGAAACTCCCTCAACACCCTTTGTACATTTTTTAATAGAAAAATGTCCCCGCCGAAGGCCGGTTCCTATTGAATTACAGGCTCGCTATCGCTCGCCAGGAAACAAAATCGACACCTAAATAACACAAAGTCTTACTATTGACACATAAATGGGGCGAAAGTTCTTGAAATCGCCAAACTAATGGGGTGAAAGTCTTAAAATCTCATAAATAATGGGACTAAGCATGAGGGAGAAAGGCGTCGAGAAAAACTAAACACCTCTCCTTAAATAAACCATTGACCATGTTATGCAGAAGTATATCCCTTAACCCGATCAGTACCGGCGACGTCTTTTTGTTTTTATTTCACCTACATTTGGACGATTTTATGAAGCTTAGGAAGGATATATGGTCGCTAAAAGGACTCATTGAGATAGTCTATAGCCTTTGAGTTGGTAGAAGTCCTTACTAAGCTGAATATAATCATCTAATAGTTGCCAGCATCTAATTAAATGAACGTCACCGGTAGAGAAGGGGTTAACAAAAAACAATATCGTTCAGTCTCCCAAGCGGTTGATGAAGACGATACTGATTCAATGATTTAAAAAAGAAATTAAATTTATCTAGAAGATGGATCTTGTGGGTGTATTTTTAAGCTTGATGGAGGTCTAGAGAGGAAACTAGAAAAATCTATAATGAATATATACATCGACCAGTAAATAAAACCTTCCCCCTAACGCTTTCAGTACCGATGAAGGCTTTTTATTGGATTTCAGCTAAATGAAGACGATTTTATAAAGCTTAGGGGAGATATATGGTAGCAAAAAGGACTAATTGAGATAATCTGTAACCATTTGATGGTTAGACGTCCCTCCTGACCTGAATAAAATAGTCTCCTAGTTACCAAATAATATGAAAAGGATACTGAATGGGTTACTTTTTTTGCCTCCTGCCTCCACATTTCTCGCTCCTATTGTTTTATCATGTTTATCTGTAGCTCCTTGTTTTTCTGTGACTGTATTTCTATTCCTACACTTCCAACATTGGTGGGTATGAAAAGGGTGTGTAAAGTGTCCACAATAATATACCCATTTAAGGGAGAAGGGTTATTTTTTTGGTCGATTATCTAATTTATTTATTTATTTTATCAATTTGTTTAGTTTCCTCCCTAGACCTCCATCAACCTTAAAAACAACATCCATTAGATCCCCCTTCTAGATTAATTTGTAAATTTTTCGGTTCTTCCAAAATTATAGGCTCACTATCGTTCGTCAGGAAAAAAAATATCGACACCTAAGTAGCACGAAAGGTCTTAATACTGACAAAGAAATGGGGCAAAAGGTCTTAAAATCGCCAAACTAATAGGCCGCACGTCTTAAAATCTGAACACTAATGGGGCGAAACATGAGGGAGAAGGGGGACCAGAAAAAAGACCCTCTCCCCTTAAAGGTATAAATATTTGTCTATGTTATTATTATTATTATTATAGAAGCTGTCTAAGCCTCCCAACAGGGTGCAGATACACCTATAAAAGATGAATCCCCACAAAATACCCGTAAGTACTGGAGAGAGACTACGACAACTAAGAAAAAGGAAAAGGGCTACAGTAGTTAGAGAGCCCAGAAGAAAAGATCAGTTTGTCAATTAAAACACCATTCTAAAAAGAATAAAAGCAAATCATGATTAAAACAAAAATTTACTGCTGTAATAAAACATTAACTCTGGACTTAAAAGCTGAGATATGGGTTGACTGTACAACCTCGTTTGGCAAATTATTCCAAAAGGGAATCATTGAAGGAATAAAACAACGAGAAAACTGAGATGTAGAAACATTAATTGGAGTCATGGCAAGGTCATTAAGACTCCTCGTAAATCTTGTTGCGCGAATTGGAATAAAAGGTTCTGGTAAAACACTATGCAATGGATGCTGAGTATTGTTAACAATTTTAAATAAAAGACTAAGGGCACCAACCCGACGCCGATGATGAAGATCAAGAGATAGAGCAGGGAGAATAAATTTAATAGAATTAAGAGCTTTATCAAGCAATTTCAAATGACAGTCAGCAGCCGAGTTCCAAACAGGAGAGCAATACTCAAAATAAGGCAAAATAAAAGCATAAACAGATGTTATGACTGTGGTTTCACAAGCGAATGTTTTGTAACACTTGCGAAGTAAACCAATCTTTTGAGCAATAGTAGAAGACAAGGAACGAATATGCTTCTCAAATGTCAACTTAGGATCGAGAGTCACTCCAAGCAAACGCAAACCTGACACATCCTCAATTTGTTCACCAGAAACATGCAAACAAGGATGAGGAGGAGCCAAAGTACGTGATCTACTGATTATCATGGAGTGAGTTTTCTTAGCATTAAGCTTCATACCCCAAAGTTCACACCAAGAGGTAATCTTAGCCAAGTCCCTGTTTAGAGATGCTGCAACTTCGATTCTACTCTCTGGAGATGGAATTGATGAGTATAAAGTTATGTCATCGGCATAAGAAACTAGTTTATTTTCAAGCTCAGAGCACAAGCAAGCAATACAAATAATGAAAAACAGAGGCCCAAGCACACTGCCCTGTGGAACACCTGAAATAACAGGCACAGAAACAGAAGTGCATCCATCAACGACAACATGCTGAGACCTGTCTGTCAAAAAATCTTTAAAAATAGATAAAAGACTACCACCAATACCATAAAGTTGCAGCTTATATAAAAGGGCTTTATGATTAACAAGATCAAAAGCAGAACTAAAATCAATAGCCACAACACGAGATTCATATCCTTTGTCCAACGAAGACTGAAGATCATGAGATAAAGTTAAAGAGATAAAGAGATGTGCATGAAGGAGACAAAAGACAAAGCTGCCTGTAACAAGTGTCCCCCTCAAAGTTGAAAGAGTGATAGAGAGCTAAAATCAAGATACGTTAGAGGTAATTTAAGGGGGATCACCGTTTTTTTTTATCTCTCTCTCTTTCCCTGGCTTGTATCCATCCGGCCCCATTCAGCCAACTGTTTTAAGAAGTTTATCCCCATCCAGGTGTCGATTTCTTCCTGGCGAGCGATAGTGAGCCATCATTGTATGGAGAAATCCGGCTTCGCCGGAGACAAATGTACAAATTTAGCTTGCTGTCAAAACAAAAATGTATATATGCTGGCTCGCGACACCTTGATGGGGGTAAACGTCTTAAAACAGTAGGCTGCATGGGGCCGAATGGATACAAGCCAAAGAGAGAGGGAGAGAAGGAGAAAAAAGTGAGGTGGGGTCCCTTAATTGTGTTGGAAAGAAGTGTAGTGTGCTTGCTAAGTGTAGTGAAATGAATAGGAGGCGGAGGCGTCTGTGAGTTAGCTGGATTACTATCTGTGTAAGTGAGGCACAAATAGAAACAGCCAGGCATATTGGTAGTAACTTACCCATATTATTCATATTTTTTTCTTCACCAACCCACTATCGGGTTTAACTTACAAATAAACCTAATTAATGAAATCAATGAAAGTAATGAATACATGTGCTACTCCAAGGACTCGAACCTAGGATACTCACACCGAAATTCCGCACACTAAGCATTACGCTATCGAGACAGTTAAAGGTTTATGCACAAGCCTACGATATATTATGCATTCTCGAATACTGCATATTAATCTAAGCCTGTACATCCTCCCAACTGTTCTGTAGTAGCCTAATTATTAGACGAATGGAAGGGGTAATTGATGGGGCACTTAGAAAAGGTAAACCAGTATCAATATACCCAAAGATCTTATATACTTTTGTTTTTACTCTAGCATATTACTCTAGCATATCTCTCGCATTATTTTATTTTTGTGTGTATCTACTATATATGTATTTTTGTGTGTATCTACTATATATTGTATTTCTTCCATTATCATCGCAACTATTTCTTCCGTTACTTCTTAGCCTTTCTCTTTATTATGAATTCTGCCTTCTCTCTTTCCAACTTCTTCGCTCCTTTTCTTCCAAACTACTCCCTTCCTGCTTCTTTTCCTTCAAAGCTTATTTTCCTCTCTTCTCTATACCAATTTTCCTAGTTCTTTCTCTTCGCGGCTTTCATTTCCTCCGCTTCTTTTTATAATGTGTTGTTCTTACACTATTTCTTCTCTTTATTATTTGTTGCCCTTACTCTATGTCCACTTTATTTACACTTTCAATTTCTTCTTCTTTACCTTCGTCTTCTTCTTCTTCTTCTTCCCATTTCTCCTTTAATCTTATATTTTTTCGCTTTTCTAAATTTACTTTCCTTACATTTTCTCTTTACCAACCATCCTGATTTTTCCTCTTCTTCTTTCTCCCTTTACCCATTTTATTTATTTATAATTTATTCTATCTTTCCTACATTCAGTTTCCTTATATATTCTCTTCGTCATTATCCTTCTCTTGTCAATTATCCTTTCTTTATTATTCCCTTTTTACCTTATTATCTATTTCCTGTTTTACACATCAAATTTCCTTAAATTTTCTCTTCGCTACTATCCTTTTGCCTACTTTCCCGTTTTCATTTAACTTACTTGCCATTCTCCACTTTTCCCGCTTACTTCATTCTTCCTCTCTCTCTCTCCTGTTTCTTCCACTCTCTTCTCTCCTTCATTCATTACGTTCTTCCATTTCTCCCTCTTACCTCATTCTTCCTGACCTCTATTTTTTTTCTCTCTCATGTTTCTTCCACTCTTCTCTCCTTCATTCATTATTTTCTTCCATTTTCCCTCTTACTTCATTTTTCCTAACCTCGAATGCGCGGTTTCGCTCCCTTCTGTTTTTCCCTCACTTTTCTCCTTCCTTCCTTTCTTTTTTCCTCCCATTTTACCCTCTTACCTCATTCGTCCTGGCCTCGAAACCCCCCCCCCCCCCCTCTATCTATCTTTCTCGGCCAACTGACCCACTTACTCTAGCCAGCTGCTGTCACCCAGGACTCTTCAGTCACGGGAGATATAGGCTACTGTATATTATTGTGAGACCGCCACTCTAATATCTTCCATTGTGTGTCACTCTGTCCTCGTAAATTAGTAATAAGAGTGAGAGAGAGACGGTTATACTGGGGTTAAGGAGGATTTACACTAGAGACTCTATGGTAGCAAAGATCGGCCAACTTCCACCACATTGCTGCCATTAGCCTCTCTTTACACAAATTTGTCCATACTGGTATAAGTGTGGCGGGATTAACATTCTACAGGTTTCCGTATTCAAATCCCAATGGGTTAATGGGATGGGATTATTGGAATGGAGGTTGTGATAAATTTAATGTTTGTACATATTTTAAATATCTAGGAGTGATAAGCGTTGACGCAGGTGTGGGAATGGAGGTAAGACCGAGAGTGTTTTAGGAAAGGTATTTTTTCGGAGCAATGGGAAGCATGTGGAAGGTGAGAAATCTCTGAATGAAAGCTATAAGTGCAATGTACCAAGTGATAGTTGTACCAACAGTGATGTATGGGGCTGAGACATGGGCTTTGAAGGCACAAGATAAAAGAAGGTTGGATGTGATGAAGATGAACTGTTTGAAGAGTATGTGTGGAGTGACTGGTAAAGACAGATTAAGGAATTAAGAGGTATGTAGGAGAGTGGGATAACAGGAATTCTTTTCGGCCAGAGTGGAAACTTGAAAGAAAGGGGCTATGCTGGTATGGACATGTTGAACGAATGGGAGATGAAAGGCTTACACAGAGAATATACGAGTCGGAAACAAGGGGAAATAGATTGAAAGACCTCGGCGGAGATAAAGAGATGGTGTGAAAAAAGTCTTGGAAGATAGCGAGATGATTTAAGAACAGGCAAGAGAAGTGGTGATGAATATAAATGAGTGGAGAATGCTTGCGAATAGAGGAGTGATAACTTGGTTGTAGGGAGTGGGGGTTGGGCACCAGTTGGACTAGATAATAGTCTGTCAGGTGCCTGGCCCTGGGAGCCGGTGTATATGTGAAGGGCCCTGCCTGGAAGTAATGTGGGTGGGCATTGTGGTGTACGTCCGCTGTGTGTCTGCCTGCTGAGACTGGAACCTCTCCAGAAGACCTGGGATCTAGAAAGTTTTTGCTAGGGAGCCCATCATGGTCCTTGGGTCTTCTCCTGGGTGACTTACTATGGGTTTCAGAGGCCGTGTTGCATCGTTTTTCGGGAATAACTGCCTGTGAGGAGTACCTCCCCCAGAGTTGAAAGAGTGACAGGGCCAACATAAAGGAATATTCGAGCCAAAATACCTGGACACACGGAGTTTGAAGCAATTTAAGTCATAGGATGAGGGAAAGATGGATTCAGGGAGAGTTCTAGAGCTCAGCTGTTGAATTAAAATGTAAAACTTGCAAACAAAGTCAAACCAAAACTGGGACAAAGACAATATAAAGTCAAAACAACATATCAAAATTGCTATGTGGAAACAACGCTTACTAAAATAAAATTTATAAAATGAAAGAACACAATCCACCACATAGGGTGTACATTACTACATGAGCAAGTTAATCTGGTTTCCAAGCAAACTAATTGCACACATAACTACGCACTATCGTCACGTTCAGGGAATTAGTCAATTGGGAATATAGTTTCACTCTTGGGTTGGAGAGTTGCACAAAATAGGGGTGGGATTGTGTTGCAAGATGGGTGCTACGTGCTCTAAGTAGAGGAGGTGGTATTAAGTGAGAGAGTTCAGAGGAACACTGATCATTTGTTAAGAGTACATGCTCTGGACACCAATACAAAGATAAAGTAAATCATTCTAAATCAATAAAATGGATAATAAATAAGATAATAAGATAGGCAGTAATAATTTGTGAGCACTAATGCTTTCTTTTCCTTAAGGGGGGGGGGTCACCTGCTTTTTTATATTTCTCTCCTTTTCTCACTTTCTCTGGCTTGTATCCATTCGGCCCCATTCAGCCTACTGTTTTAAGACGTTTATCCCCATCCAGGTGTCGATTTCTTCCTGGCGAGCGATAGCGAGCCAGCATTTTGTGGAGAAATCCGGCTTCGCCGAAGAAATTTTTCTATCGAAAAATATACAAATTTAGCTTGCTGTCAAAACTAAAATATATATATGCTGGTTCGCTACCGCTCGCCAGGAAAATATTGACACCTGGATGGGGTAAAAGTCTTAAAACAGTAGGCTGAATGGATACAAGCCAAAGAGAGAGGGAGAGAACCAGAAAAAAGCGAGGTGGGTTCCCTTAAGTTTGTCACTGGAGTCTGATGGAGGGCCGCTGCTGCTGCTCATCATATTTTTATTTTTTTGTTTTTTTCTATGTGATTGAGGGAGGCAAAAGGAAGAACTGCCTATAGCGAGTGCCTCCCCCATAGTTGAAAGAGTGACAGGGCCAAAATCAAGGGACGTTCGAGCCAAAATGCCTGGACACACAGAGTTTGAAGCAATTTAAGTCATAGGAAGAGGGAAACACTGATTCTGGGAGAGAGTTCCAGAGCTCAGCTGTTGAGTAGAAGAAAGACAGAGTAACGTTTCACTCTCGGGTTGGAGAGATGCACAGAGTAGGGGTGGGAGTGAGTTGCAAGTCGGGTATCACGTGCCCAACGTAAAGAAGGTGGTATACACTGGGAAAGCTCTGAGGAACACTGATTATTATAGTAGCGATAGAATAGCGAGAGAGATGCAACATTGCGGCGGAGAGAGAGAGATTGCAGAGAGTTGGTGAGTGGACGGGAGTTAATGATGCGAAAGGCCTTCCTTTCAACTTTGTCTAGGAGAGCGGTGTGAGAGGAACCTCCCCACACATGTGAACAATACTCAATACAAGGACGCACTATGCCCCTGTACAGAGCAAGAAGCTGTGCAGGGGAAAAGAACCCCCTAAGGCAGTTGTGCACACCCAGCTTTTGGGAGGCTGCCTTAGCAAGACTGGTAATATGGTCCTTCCAACTGAGAGCAGAAGAAAAAGAGACACCAAGAATATTGAGAGAAGATGAAGGATTGATTTTTGTATTGTTGAAGAGTAAGGGATAGTCCGCAGGGAGTTCCTGACGGGTAGATAGATGGAGAAATTGGGTTTTGGAAGCATTAAAGGTAACAAGGTTTTCTCTGCCCCAATTGGAGATATTAGTTAGATCAGAATTTAAGTGTTCTATGGCTTCATTCCGTTTGTCGTTGAGGAATTGCTGGCTGGGGGTTCTGAAAAACTAATGGAGTAATGTAAAGTTGAGTCGTCTGAGTATGAATGGATGAGAGTTGAGGTACAGTTTAGAAGGTCATTTATAAAAAATAGAAAGAGAATAGGAGATAGGACAGAGCCCTGAGGAACGTCGGAGTTTATAGGGTGAGGAAGTGAGTGATGGCCGTCCACAACCGCAGCTATGGAACGGCCGGAGAGGAAATTAGAGACAAAGGCACAGATGGAGGGATAGAAACCGAAGGAGGGTAGTTTAGAAATTAAAGATTTGTGCCAGACTCTATCGAAGGCCTTCGATATGTCTAGTGCAATAGAAAAAGTCTCACCGAAGTCCCGAAAGGAGGATGACCAAGAGTTAGTAAGATATGAAAGAAGATCACCAGTAGAGCGACCCTTAAGGAAGCCATACTGGCGATCTGAGAGCAGATTATGAGAAGAGAAATGCTTAAGAAATTTGGAAGCAAGAATAGTTTCAAAAACTTTAGAAAGACATGAGATGAGAGCAATTGGATGATAATTGGAGGGTTGAGAGCGGTCACCCTTCTTTGGGACAGGTTGAATGTGAGCAAACTTCCAGCATGAAGGGAAGATGTTAGAGGATAGACAGAGACGAAAGAGTTTGCCTAGGCACGGAGTCAGCACACGGAAGCACAGTTTTTGAGAACAACAGGAGGAACACCGTCCGGACCGTACACCTTATTAGTATTAAGCCCAGAGAGGGTAGAAAGTACATCTTTAGAAGAGATTAGGATATTAGGCATAAGTAAGAGAGAGGAGGGTGGAGAGGGAGGAATAGCACCGGAATCATCCAAGGTGGAGTTTCTAGCAAAAGTTTGAGCGAAGAGTTTAGCTTTGTCAGAGGAAGAAGTGATGGTTATGCCATCAGAATGGGAAAGGGGAGGGAAAGACGAGGAAGAGAAATTGTTGGAGAGGTTTTTGGCTAGATGCCAGAAAGCTTGGGAAGAGCTAGAGTTGGATAGTTCAGTGCATTTATTATTGATGAAAGAGTGTTTGGCAAGTCGAAGAACAGATTTGGCTTGATTCCGGGCAGAAACATATGAAGAATGAGAGTCTTGAGTTTTAAGGCGTCGGTACCGTTTGAATGCTTCCTCCTTATTGCGGACAGCAGTAGAACAGGCGTGAGTAAACCAAGATTTTTTAGCATTAGTCTTGAGAGAAAGAGAATGGATCGTAAGGGGAGGAGATTTATTATTCTGGTCTCCCTTCCCCTGTATATTTACCATCATTAGTTTTCATATTTTAAGACGTTCGGCCCATTAGTTTGGCGATTTTAAGACATTTCACCCCATCTCTGTCAATATTAAGATCTTTCTTGACATTTACTGTAGGTGTCGATTTTTTCCTGATATTGAAAAGGATTTGTGTGTTCATACTAGCATTGCCTTAAAGTGCATTAAAATAGGACAGAAAACACCAACACTATTGACCTATGTATTCAGCAATGCTTTCTTTGTTTCTTAGCCAGATGGTTGGTCTAGTGGATAGCAACTTTATTTCCTACCCAGGGGTCGGGCGTTCGCACCGCTCTAGGGCGTGTAGGTTTTTCCCAGGGTCCAGGGTCCCTTAACCCTGTTTTTTCCACTAACCATAGTTGGTTACCGTCTCCCTTGAGCAAAAAGATAATGATCACTGTTGGCTGTTACAATGCTAATGAATCGCGCAGGAGAGAGTACATAATTATTCATTATGCTCTAATTTGGACACTCCTGGAATATGTAGTGCAATTCTGTTGTCTAACAGTCAGAAAAGTTGAGGAAAAAACAAAACTCATTTCATTGATTAGAAAGCGGAGCTACTCGGATCGGTTGTAAGTGCTAGGTCTTTATATACTGGAAACTCGTAGACTGCTAGGTCAACTCAATGAAGTATTTAGATACTCAACAATGTAGATTATAAGATGCTTAGACTCAACATGCTATCATCATGCAATCATATTGCAACCATGTTACACATCCACTATGCAGAGGATGTGTATCACTATGCAATCTCTCTCTCTCTCCCTCTCTCCTATGTTGTGTTATGTTGGATATACAGATATACAAGGGCATGTTAGTGAAGTCTTTACCGCCGCCCCCTGACAGCCACCAACACTCAAGCGTCTGTCTGGACCCTCTCACTACCCCTCCTCCGAGCTGGTAACT
Source organism: Paralithodes platypus (assembly GCA_032716605.1). Taxonomy (NCBI): domain Eukaryota; kingdom Metazoa; phylum Arthropoda; class Malacostraca; order Decapoda; family Lithodidae; genus Paralithodes; species Paralithodes platypus. Next base: position 63,726,776 of record CM064492.1, read on the forward strand.
GACACTCATGACCTCCACAAAGTAGGACAGGCTCAAGTGGTCCTCTGCTTTATGTTAACAGTTCGTGTAACGCCATCAGCTTAATGAATGGGCTTCGAGTCCAAACGGCCACGCTCCGGATCGGCCGCAGTCTCCCAACCTAACTTTCAGTTGAGGGGAGAAGGGCCGTTTTTCTGGTCCCCTTTCTTCCTCATGCTAGTCCCCATTAATTTTGATATTATAGGAAGTTATCCCCATTAGTTTGTCGATTTTAAGATCTTTCGCTCAATCTCTTTGTCAATATTAACCCTTTCACGCATATGACGCGATTTTGAGCATATTGGGGATACTTTAAAGGCTTTGTTACCATCAGGGGTATTTAGAAAGCTTTAGTTTAGTTACTTCAACCTCTGCAGTTGTCTTTGAGTTAGCTGTGGGCAGAAAACTAATTTTGGAGAGGTAATTATAAGAGTGAGAGAACTATTTCTTATTGCAAATCTGGCAACCTCTGCGTCATAAAAGCGTGAAAGGGTTAAGACCTTTCGTGCCCTTTAGGAGTCTATTATTTTTCCTGGCGAGTGATAGCGAGCCTGTAATTGTAGAGGAACCGGCCTTAGGCCATGACATTTTTCTACCGATTTTTTTTACAAATTAATCTCATAGGGGATCTAATGGATGTTTTTGTAAGTTTGATGGAGGCCTAGGGATGAAACTAACAATATGAATATATAAATAAATAGAACCAAAAAATAACTACTGTCCCCTTAACCTTTTGCCAGGTTCATTGACGCAATTTGACAGCTTATTCTGGCTCTCATTTGACGATTTTATACAGCTTAGGGGGAACTTGTGGGGGCTGAAGAGTTAATGGAGATAGTATTTACCCCTTAAATTCCTTGATATCCTTCCAAAACTGCATACAATCGTTTACTGAGAACCAAAATAAAATGGATAAATGTGTCTTAGATTCTCAAGGGGTTTATTAAATAAAAAAGAACTAACTTAACCGAACCTAAACTAATAATACCTAACCAAGCCCAACCTTTTCTAATTTAAACGTAGGTTGTTTAGGATTAGGGAGAGTGGGCCCGTTTAGGATATTATTGACCTGCATCCAATGATAGTCGTGTAGAGGTCCAGAGTTAAACCGGTGTCACACGAGGACTTTCATCCGACAATTTTTTCAGGCAACTTTGGTAAAGTTACAGAATATTGAAGTCTCGAATAATCATATACATTCAGTCTAGTTGTCGATTCGAATGCCTAAACAAACTATTATGAGAAAACACTTGCTCTTCGAAAATTGACGGAAAAATTGCTCGTGTGACTCCTGACTAGATTGATATGTCTGACGATACACTTTGATCTATATATGGTGGGTATGAGGAGGGATGTTACACTCTTTTGATGACTCAACGTTGGAAGACAGTTAACCCATTCTATATCGGTGACGTCCGTTAACTTTATTCTGGCTACTATTAGACTAGTAGCACCCCAATGATGTCCTGGAAACTAAGTAGAGCCTGCACAACTTGGTGGGGATAGAGAGCACTGGCTGAATAATACTTACTAATAACTCATAACGTCTCCACCAGCTTGTAACGCCTCCACCAACTCCTAACGCCTCCACCAACTCGTAACGCCTCCACCAACTCGTAACGCCTCCACCAGCTCGTAACGCCTCCACCAACTCGTAACGCCTCCACCAACTCGTAACGCCTCCACCAACTCGTAACGCCTCCACCAACTCGTAACGCCTCCACCAACTCGTAACACTAACTCTTATAACTATCTATCTATTGCCAGACGCCTTACTCCCCTTAATGTGGGTGGCCATACACAAAATGCCCCCAAGCAAACCTATCCCCTATAAGAGGGACAACCCATGCCAGTTTACTGAAAGACTTACAGGATTGACCACTCAATTTAGGGTCCGTCTGACTCCGAGGCCTTTTATGTATTTTTAGCACTATTTTTCTACAGTGGTGTGCGGCTAATCCATCCACTAACCTGCTTCACCCTAAGATAGCAGTACTGATTTGTATAAGGTTTACTCCCCTAGACAGGTTGCCGACCAAGGCTGACTAGTCCCATCCATCCGGATTTTTATAAGGTTATCTCCCCTAGATGGGTTGCCGACCAAGGCTAACGAGTCCCATCCACCCTTATAACTAATGGGACGAAATAGGGGAGGTCCAAAAAGAACCCCCTCGGACCAGTTATGATTAAGGTTACCCAAAGTCCTTGATAAATTACTTTAACTACTACATTGCCTTAAAGATATTAAAACTCATATCTTACAACTTTCCTAAAATCCATCCCATGATCTTAGAGAGACGTAGTTGGGAGAGTAAATTACCCTTTGGAACACAGTACGTTTAAGGGGAGATAGGCAGTTTTCTGGACCCCTTTCTCCCTCGTGTTTAGCCCCATTAGTTTTGATATTTTAAGACGTTCGGCCCATGAGTTTGGCGATTTTAACAACTTTAGATACATTTCGTTCTCAATTTTTAGACCTATCGTGCCATTTAGGTGTCGATATTTTCCTGCCGAGCGATAGCGAGCCTGTAATTATAAGAGGAACCGGCCTTCGGCAGACATTTTTCTACCAAAAAATTTACACATTTATCTCAAGTGGTCCTCTGCTTTATGTTAACAGTTCATGCAACGCCATCAGCTTAATGAATGAGTTTCGAGTCCAAAAAGCCTCATTCCGGATCGGCCTCAGTCTCCCAACCTAACTTTTACTTAACCCTTTCAGTACCGGTGCCGTCCATATAAGTATGACTCTGGCTACAAGGGGGCGGGGGGGGGGGGGGGGCGCCTAGGGGGTGTTTTTCCAAGTTTGAGGGAGGTCTAGCAAGGCAACTAAAAAACAAATGATTTAATAGAAAAAACAAAAACAAAAAAACAATAGCATCTTTAAAAGAGTAATTGAAGTGTCCATAACAATACACCCATTTAAAGGCATATTGATGGTAATAATACATCTAATACTACGATAAAAAGATTAGTCTATCAATATACCTACTAATTATGTACTTTTTCATACCCTTTTGTACTTTTAGTATCAAAATATCAATAGATCCTCACGACAGGGCTTGGAAATCGTCTGAATTTACAGAATAGTTAAAGAGGGAAAGCAAATGTCATGCATATCTTAAATTTTGTTTTCCCCTTCTGCTCTCTTCACCTGAAAACAGTGTTAATTTCTGCCAGATTCTCTTATCAGTAATCCTTACTTACTCGAGACCATCTTCTCTATGGTATGAATAGACTTTTTGTAAATGTGTCTATTTAGCCACTGTCTATATTCTATAACTTCAATCCGGAGCTTATTCCACTCACTAATTATACTGTAGGTAAAGATATTTGTAGTTGTCTAGGTTCACTTTCCTGCTCATTAATTTTAATTTGTTTCCTCCTGTGAATCTCTTTGGCCATCGTAAATAGATTGACATTTGTTACTAGACCCCTTTAGAATCTTATAACACTATCAGACGTCCCCTTATTCTCAGTTTCTTAAGCGATAACAGATAGAGTTATCTTCATCTCTCATTGTTTATTTCTAAAGGTTGGGATTAATTTTGTTGCTCTTCGCTGAACGGATTAGAGTTTTTCTGTCTTTTATTACGTAGAAACCAGAATTGCACAGCATACTCTATATGCGGCCTCACAATACTTTTGTATAATATAATTATGCATCCGCTATGCTAATGAACATTTATTCTAATGGAACTTAATGCTTTTATCACTTTTGTAGCTGTACATTGGCTTGTAGAATATATTATATTCATTAACAAACACTCCTAGGTCCTTTATCTGTGATACGCTAGTTACCTTTTCTATGTTCATATAATATTTATGATTATTGTTTTGGAAGCCTATTTGTAGTATCTGAAATTTGTTTACATTAAAGGGCATTTGCTAAATTTCTGACCACTCCATGATTTTGTTTAGATCTGATTGCAGGCTAATTTTATTGCTTTACGAAATTATTGCATCTCCTATCTTAATGTCATCAGCGAATTTAGAGATTATATTATACGAGAGAGAGAGAGAGAGAGAGAGAGAGAGAGAGAGAGAGAGAGAGAGAGAGAGAGAGAATGCCTTTAGGAAGTAACCGTGACTTAAAAAGAGATAGATGAAAGATATGACAATTTGACCATGACACAAAACGACCATTGAGAACAAATAAGGAAGACTTGTTTTAATATTTACTCTCTCTCTCTCTCCTCTGCTTTACGTAATATATATATATACAGTGTGTATATATATATATATATATATATATATATATATATATGTATATACACATATATATGTATATATGTATATATATATACACATATATATATATATACATGTATATAATATATATACAGTATATATATATACACGCATATATATATATATTATACAGTATATATATATATACACCCATATATATATATATATATATACAGTATATATATACAGTATATATATATATATATATGTATATATATATATATATATATATACAGTATATATATGTACATCCATATATATATATATTATACAGTATATATATATACACCCATATATATTATATATATATACAGTATATATAACAGTATATATATATATATATATATATATATATATATATACAGTATATATATATATATATATACTTTATGGGAACATTACCAGCACCCTCGACGCCCCATCAGCATCACCGCCCGACGCCCCCCGATGCTCACCTGCCCCCAGGCTCCATATTTCATCAGGAAATCATCAAGTATATGAAATAAGTCGACCTGAGGGACCCACAATGCCCTCTTAATTGATTTTATTTTTCTATATTCCAATTACTCCCTCTCGGGCATAGGCGGAGAGCCTGTACATCCAACCGCTCAACACGGTGAAGCCCGTGAGGTCTTGTTCCAGTCTAGGGAGTGAGACATGTGAAGCACTTAGAGCTCCACTCGCAGCTAGAAGCAGCCCCATCTCTGAAGCAGCTTCACCTTTGTACTTCACTGTCTCATCCTCTAGACTCGGACCCTCACTCTCAGAATGCCACCTATTGAGCAATTAACTCACTAGGCATTGCCGCCCCTATAGAAAATTTTAAATATGGGAATAATCATACAGTGCTATTTAATCAGGGAACAATGAGAGTATTTTTTGGCATATCGGTGGGCTTTGTGGTAATGCATTGATACTAGGTACAGCACAAATTCCATCCCAATATCATCTTCCCATTGATAAATGTTGATGACACCCCTTGAACCAGTGCCCCTCCTCACTCCAACTGGAGCCACACAGCACCACCAAGCACCCCTTGCCCAATCAAGCAAGGCTTGGAAAGAGAAAACACCACCACAAGCAACCCCGACCTTCGCTCTTCTCATGGGTCAAGAGTACGAAACCCTGATCCCCCCAGCCTGTGATTGTTCCAGTAAGAAACATCAAGCAGGCCTTATAAGGGCCAGGAAACCTCCCTTGACAGCACAAGTTTTGTACACTTGATATGAGCACAGAATTTACTCTTCTCCCTCCCCTCTGCACCTTCAGCAGACCCAGCTCTCCACTGTGTCAGAAGGCATTAAAGACTTATATTATGAGAAGTTAAGGGGAGCGTCCGCCATGTTTTTCAAAATGGTCCGATCATTTTCATTTGTGTACAGACGATAGATACCACTTCTAGGAACAAGGTATTAAAAAATGAATCAAATCGGACTGCTAGTTTTTTTGCTACCTCGGATTTTAGCATTTTTAGCAAATTTTAACACCGCTAAAACTGTTGTTGTTTTTGGACCAATTTTAATAAATAAGATATCATTGGAAAGAGGGAAGAAAATTAAATACAATTGTGAGACGAATTTTTGATACCCCCTTTAGTTTTGCCGTTATATAAATACTAAATTTGTGCTGCGCCGGCTCTCCTCTCATGAATAAACCAGTCGGCAATATTTAGTCTTTTTCACCCCCCAAATACTAGTCCCATTTGTTTTATTGCTGTTACATCTTAATATCTTCATATTAAACATAAAATAGGCGCATATAAATAAGTAATAACGATATTTATCGAATAATGACTATTTTCGTTGGAAATGTATCAAAATATCCTCGCCTGGCGGGCACTTTCAAATACCATAGGTTCGCCGTTTAAAAGTTAATGACTCCACTCTGTGTTATTGCCCTGATAATATTAGCACTTCAAATTTATATATGCAAATTTTACCCTAGCAAGCAGATATAGCAATAGCTTCCAATGACACTGAACAGTGCAGGAGTGTAGCATGCAGAGACTGGAGACTGACTGACTCTTGCTGACTTCTCAGCATGGATTCACACAGGGACGTTCTTGCCTTACTAATTTGCTTAGTTTTTTCTCAGAGGTATATGAAGCAGTAGATAATGACAAGGCATACGATATTATATATTTAGATTTCAGTAAAGCTTTCGACAGAGTCCCTCATGAGAGATTGATGAGAAAGGTTGAGGCACATGGAATAGGTGGGGCGTTGTTGGGATGGATTAGGTCATGGCTAATTGGTAGGAAACAGAGAGTCAGCATAAATGGTACCAAGTCAGAGTGGGGAGCAGTCAAAAGTGGTGTCCCCCAGGGATCGGTATTAGGTCCCCTGTTGTTTCTTATATACATAAATGACCTAGATTTAGGTATAACTAGTAGGATAAGTAAATTCGCAGACGATACTAAAATGGGGAGATCAATTGATTCAGATAGCGATATAGAGTGCCTCCAAAGGGATCTAGATACCTTACATGAATGGTCAGTAAATTGGCAGATGAAGTTTAACATTGACAAATGCAAGGTATTAAAGATAGGGAAGATGCAAACAAATGTTAAATATAAACTAGCTAATTTAGAATTAGAAAATTCAGACTGCGAGAAAGATCTAGGTGTGTTTGTTAGCAATGATTTGAAGCCTAGAAAACAGTGTATAGGCGTTCGTAATAAGGCAAACAGGATTCTCGGGTTCATCTCTAGGAGTGTGAGTAACAGAACTGCTGATGTTATCTTAAAACTTTACTTGTCATTAGTGAGACCCCATATGGATTATGCTGTCCAATTTTGGTGTCCTTATTACAGAATGGACATAGATTCATTGGAGAGAGTACAGCGTAGAATGACAAAAATGATCCATAATATTAGAAATCTTCCGTATGAAGAAAGGTTGAAGAAATTAGGTTTACATTCGTTAGAGAGACGCAGAGTTAGAGGGGATATGATAGAGGTGTTCAAGTGGGTTAGTGGGATTAACAAAGGGGACATGACAAATGTACTAAAGCTCAGTGATAGCGAAAGAACTCGTACCAATGGTTTTCAAATTAGATAAATTTCGTTTCAGAAAAGATATAGGCAAATATTGGTTTGGTAACAGAGTTGTAGATGGGTGGAATGGACTACCAAGTGCTATAGTGGGATCTAAAACTGTAGGGAGCTTTAAGATAAAATTGGATAAGCATATGGACGAGAAGGGTTGGGTGTGAAGGGGGATCAGCCGGGTTGGGCCAATCAGCGCTCTGCAGACCCCCATAATCCTGCGTTAATCTCTAACCGTTTTGGTAGGATGATCCTCAGGGTATTAGAGTGTTGAGCCTATAATTGGGCTTTGTAATTGATTTGGGGTTGTGTGGGACAGGGATCTGCCTTGCTTAGGCCAATCGGCTTTCTGCAGACTCCCATTTTCTTATGTTCTTATGTTCTTATGTTCTTATGATTGCAACACAGGCCTATAGTCTGTTCGCTTGCAAGTAGGTGAGAAATCATGACCTCTATCCTCTGTAACTCAAAAACGACTAGAGTAATCGAGCTATTATTTCTACCATTTGGGCAGATTCAGTCAAGGAATAGATGTGGAAATTTACAGCCAATTTGTTTTAGCCCTTTTTGAGTTACAGAGGATAGAGGTCATGATATATCGCCTACTTACAGCGAATAGACTATAGTTGGAGGTGGTGAAGAGGGACAGCAAGGAGATTAAAACAAGGAAAATATTCCGCTTAAGCTTTTTCCTTCATTACTTTTCTTTAACTATCCCTTCTATGACTACTAATTTTCTAAACTATATCTTAATCTAGCTATAGCTTTTTCTGGAGAAATAGCCGGTAAATAGGCGAGCTGTTCCCACGCAAGCGAGGACAGAGACTCCAAGAACAGAAGAAGAAAAAGGTGTGTGTGATATGGGTGGTGTAAGTAGTTTGAATAGTGTGTGTGTGGGTGGTATGTGTAGGTGGTGGGTGTACATGGGAGGTGTGTTAAACCTATTTACCTTGACAAACCGCAGAGTAAGAGGGGACCAAATCCAAGTTTATAATGTTATCAAAGGCCATAACAACATTGCCGCAAGTAAGTACTTCACCATAGAAAATTCAAATTACACAAGAAGTAATAGTTACAAAACTGTTGGTAAGGCGTCTCCTTGACATGAAGCGAACCACTTTCTTTTCAACGAGTGGTCAACATATCGAATATATTGTCTAGAAGTGTTACAGAGTGCCATACAGGCCAGCCATTCTAATATTATCTTTATTAATATCTTGTTATGAATCCCCGACTGACTGCGTTTGTGCTCGAGTAATGTGACTATATCACTATCGTTCATATTACTATACTTTTATATTCTGGACCACAGACTTTCTGAAGATTAAGCCATTCAGTTGACAGACTGACCTTTCAATTCAATTTCCTCCAATGTTCTCCAAATTATTCTAAATCTGTAAAAATGTAGTAAATCCCTGCAGACACTGATCATCGGAGGGCACAGTAATTACAGTATAGAGAGTGAACCAGAAGAGACGCGGTGTTATCAAGCTTACGGAGGGCCAGTACGAGGTTGCAGAAAAATAAACTTGCAAGAGATCCTGTAGTAATGGAGAGCGGCCATTTATTTCTTTGGACGGCATTTTGGTGCCATAATTACCAAGCAATGGGGTGATACAAGGGTTAGAGGATTACAATTATTCGCTGGATCTTGGGTGATACTATATTTTCGATTATGTAGAATTTAGACCCAAAGGTTATACAGTATATCTTGATCCAGTATGCCCAAATGTTTATTGTGGGCATGGAGAAAATAGAGTATAAAGAGAACCAAACATGACCAGTGACACCAAAATGGCGTAGGTTGCCGGAGCTCAGTCTCTAGTCCTGGCTTACCCTGCACATGATCTACATTATTGTGGTTGTACTCTCGAAAAGAATATGGGTATGAAATGGACAATTAATGTGTCGATAGCAATATACCCATATACAGGTATATTGGTAGTAGTAAGCCCATCTAATATAAGAATAGAAGGGTAAATCACTATCAATATACCTAATGATCTTTCTTATCTTATTCATACCCTTTTTATACCCTTGAATTTTTATAGTGCATGACTAAAATGAGTAGGACATGAAATTCCTCTGGCGGTTGGATTTAGCAATACAAAAACAATATATGCCTTGTAACTGCAATGCAAACAATCAAGCGTATAAACAGGGTATGCAAAGTTATACAAGATAATTGGATCTATTGGTGATTTAAATTTCTAACTGATATAAGATTACCACCAATATATCTTTGATATGAGTTAGATTATTATGGGCACTTAACCCTTTCACGCATTTATGACGCAGAGGTTGCCAGATTAGCAATAAGAAATGGAGTTCTCTCACTCTCATAACTACTTTTCCAAAATTAGTTTTCTGCCCACAGCTAACTCAAAGACAACTGCAGAGGTTGAAGTAACTAAACTAAAGGTTTCTAAATATCCCTGATGGTAACAAAGGCTTTAAAGTATCCCCAATAGGCTCAAAACAGCGTCATATGTCTGAGAGGGTTTATATACCCTTTTCATATCCATAATTATTAAGAGTGTGGTATAGATTCTCAACACACTCATATAACATATTTAAAGCCAAATTCTTCGGTTCATAATTAGCGCATAATCCGAATTACACAAACGCTTTTAACACTATCTGGTGCGACATTTTAAGAGTTTTTCCTAAATTTAAGCATGAAGTGGGGTTCTGGGGAGTCGATTTGTGTTATTTTTAGCAAACTAAATAAAAAATGCTAGTTTTTTTTTTTTTTTTTTTTTTAAACATACGTCTACAATAATTATAAGAAACTCCAAAATATACCCACATACCGTCGGATCAGGGTATAGCAATAATGACTAAAGATCTTACAGTAAGTTATATTTCAGCTGACGGTAGATTGAATCCTGAACTACTGATTTCAAGGTACTTAACAGAATGACTGACCACATTAGACAATGTCAAAGGACAGGGGAGATGTGGTGTAGAATGCAAGACTACGGAATCATGACTGAGAGCCGGAGAAGTTTGGGAACTAGAAGGTTGCCTATGAACCAAGCCATGAGTACCCGGCATTATAATATCTCCCGTTAATAGACAAATATAAAACTTGTCTTTCTCTATCATAATAATATCAGTTTTCATAATTACCAACATACATCGCAACACTATCATCATCATAACGGAGTCATCAAGAACTATAATCTACGCTAGTGACGTGAAGACCATTACTGTCTATTTTCTTAACTCTGTGTGCGTGCGTTGGAGGAGGGGTGTGGGGATGAGTAGATGGGCTGGTTTGTGTGCATGAGAGAGGGAGAGAGGAGAGAGGAGAGAGGAGAGAGAGAAGATACTCACACCACACAGACCTTGCGGTCCCTATTAGGTGGTCCGGCCTTAATACTACTAATACTACTACTTAATACTACAGGAACAGTGTATAGTTGAAGGATAGATTAGCAAAGTAGAAGACTCTATCCTCACCCTCCGCCTAAAAAGCCGTATCAGACAATATAATAGGAGGCAGTGTAACCTTATGGGACGGAAAATGCCCACAGGGAAAGTTTATATATAGGATAGAAAGAAATTAGTATGATACGGCAATTACACTTACATACCTACTGATTTTAAAGAGAGAGAGAGAGAGAGAGAGAGAGAGAGAGAGAGAGAGAGAGAGAGAGAGAGAGAGAGAGAGAGAGAGAGAGAGAGAGAGAGAGAGAGAGAGAGAGAGTGTGTGTGTGTGTATAATAATAATAATAACAATAAACGGTTTATTAAAGAATGGCAGCCTCATGAGCTGAAAATACACATTTTACAATTTAGTGGATGAACATGAGATGTACAGATATGAGGATGGTAAGCTTAGTTTACAAACAATAAATAAATACAATAATGATGCATGTGCAGAATACAAATTATCATAAAATAACCATGAGAGTAAGTGATATACAGTACATATACACATTTATTTACTTACTCATATACAGAACATTCGTATATACACGTACGTGCGCACATACATATATAGGAACATAAGAACATGCAGTAAGTGTGCACATGTCCGTATACACAAACGCTCACGTATGCACACAAACATACATACATACAGAAACTGTTTTGGTATAGTCAGGGTAAAGAGGGTGCAGGTACTGCACCCTCTTTACCCTGACCATTAACTGGGAGGTTAATCCTCGGTAGTGTAGGTGTGTGTGTGTGTGTGTGTGTGTGTGTGTGTGTGTGTGTGTGACAGAAGGCGAAATATGGAAGAGCTGGGCGTTCTATTGTTAAGGGTGGAAATACATGGATGAAGATACGCGAACACTTAATAGATAATGCTTATGCATAGATATATAATCAGAAGTTGCGCTAGTGAGCAATATGTTCTCGCTCATATGTACGTATATTTACATACATATGTGCATATGACCATATAAATACACGTACAGTACATATATATATTATATACCTTATATTCTCAACCGGGCTCGAACCATTGACAGCACATACACACAGACATACATATACATAAATATATGCACATTACATGCATATATGCTCTTCTCTTATCCTACCTGATACTCTCAGCCGGGCTCGAACCACAAACAGTATACACTATAGACACATATATATATATACATAAATAACGCATACATACATACACATATACGCACACATACATACATATACTGCACATACATAGATACATATATACACATATACATAAACAAACTCAAGAAAATACATACATAATTATATTCTAATACACACACGCACACACACTTATGCATATATTATTAAAGGTGGGCGCGTATATATGGTGTGACAGGCCGTTATTACACATTATTAATAATATTAACAATGGTTGGGATAGGACTATTTTTATATCTGTCAGTTCTTGCTCTTATTGGTTGGAGTGTGTTGAAATGACGAGCTGCACGTGTAGGTCTAGGGGCGTCTGGTGGAAGTAAGTTTCTGTGTCGTGGGTGAACAAGCAGCTTAGATGCAAACTGTTTGAGTGTGTTGTAGTGGTGGGTTGAGAGTGCAGGTATGCTAAGGGTGGTGAGAGCTTCCTCGTACCCTGGAAATGTGCCACCCAGGATGATCCTGCATGCCCTCCTCTGAACTCTCTCCAGTTGACGTTGTTGTGTTAGGGTTAGAGAGGAGGACCAGGCGGGAGAGGCGTAGGTGAGCTTAGGGAGTATGAAGGTGTTATATATACTCTTCAGCTCATTCTCCGGCGCCCCCAGGGATCTCAACCGCCTTAGCATAAACAACTTGTAAGTGGCGGTCCTGACTGTGGTAGTTACATGTTTCTTCCAGTTCAGTTTGTTGTCCACAGTGATTCCGAGGAGTTTGGTGGACTTAACAAGCTGAAGGGGATGAGGACCAATTGTGACAGTGGGTGGAGGAAGGTCGGTAACGGAAGTGTTGATGTGCATGACCACTGTCTTGTCATGATTGATAGTCACATGATTGTCTGTGGTCCAGGCTTGAAGACGGTCGAGGATGTCTTGTAGGGGGTCATAGTTAGGGGAGGTGTTATCGACAGTAATGCCGACTGTCGAGTCGTCCACGTACTTCCAGTGGAATGGGGTGTCCTTTAGGGCATCATTAATCAAGATGAGGAACAATAGAGGCCCCATCTTTGTGCCCTGTGGGACTCCACATGTGATGTCTAGGAAGGTGGAGATGAAGCCTTGGTATCGCACTGCTTGTCGTCTGTCACTAAGGAAGTCGGTCAACCACGCAACCAGGGTAGGATGTAGCCCCAACTTTATGGCTTTGTTGATGATGATGGTGTGGTCAACAAGGTCAAATGCTTTCCTGAAGTCAATAAAGGCAAGGGCGAGGGAAGTCTTTCTCTTCTCAAGATTTGTGTAAATATAATCTAGGAAGCTAATAAGACAGTGAGTGGTGGAGGAGGTTTTTACGTTGCCAAACTGTTGGGGATCGATCAAGTGACGGATTTGTGAGTAAGCCCAGGTGAATACAAAGTCCTCACAGATTAGACTAGGGATGGGCGTAATGGCAATTGGTCTGAGTTCATTAAGAGAATGTGGGGAGGGGGTTTTGGGGATTGGAGTGACGTATGAAGTTTTCCAGTCTGCAGGGCATTTACTTTGCCTTAAGGAGGCATTAATTATCGAGCAAAGGGGGGTGGCAAATTCCACCGAAAATTCTTTGTATATTTTCATGGGTAGGTCTACTGGGGTTGTTGATCTTTTTTATTTGAAACTGGAAAGCTTTTTGGCCACTTCAAATTCTTGAACAGTTACTGGGGGGGAAGGGGATGGGAGGAAGGCAGGGAGGTTGGTGCAGTCTAGTTTGGGGAGGGTTTGGCAGATGGTAGAGAAGTGATTATTTATCAGTTCAGGTGCATCTACACGAGGGACATGGGAAACACAGGGGATCGAAGGAGTCCCACTACTTAAGCCACAAAGATTCTTAATTTTAGAGTACCACTGACTGATATTGGTTTGTTTTAAATGATGAATCTTTGTAGGGTAGTAGGACTTCTTCGCCCAACGGATTTCCCTTATCACAATGTTGCGTAGGTCCTTGTAGCGATTGTTGTCCGTGTAGAAGGCCTTGTTCCGATTCTGCATCAGTCTCTTGATCCGAGGAGTAATCCATGGGACGTCAGAGGGGTGCATTTTGGTCCTCTTGGTGGGGAAGAAGTGGTGGTAGGCTTCGGTGGTGGTAGATACAAAGTTGTCCCATTTGGCATTAACATCTTCTTCAGTGAGAACCTCCGTCCACGGGTAATGAACCAACCACTGCCCGAACCCCCGCATTGCAGAGTCTGGCGTTGGTCGGTAGGTCCGGATGACGGGGGTCTGTTGATGGGAGGTGGTAGGGGCAGGTGACCAGAACACAGAGAGATGAGTGCTGCGTCCCACAGGAGGTAAAGGTTCAGGTGGGAGGTACTGCTCATCCATGTCTGTCAAAATAAGGTCAAGAGTGTTGTGGTTGTGGGTGGGGAAGTCAACAATTTGTGAAAGATGCAGCTGTTCTTGAATCTCACAGGTGTCTAGTTCATTGAAATCCCCACAAACCACCAACTTGGATGATGGAAATTGGAGTTTGAGATCATCACATGTATCGATGATGTGGTTGATTAGTGCGGGGCCGGTGGGGGAGCGTGGTGGGTGGTAGATCACACAGTAGATAATGGAGGCAGTGTGACGAGGGTGGGAGGGGGGATTAACTCTCACCCAGAGTGCTTCGATTCCCTCCGGGACCTCAATATCCAGGCGAGATGCACACAGCTGTTTCCGGGCGAAAATAGCTACTCCTCCCCCCCTCCTCTCTGTCCGAAGTTGGTGAAAGAGGTCATAGTCTTGTATCACGCATATTTCTGGGGTGATTTGCCATGCTTCAGTAACTGCTACAATATCAGCACTAATTTGTTTAACTGTCACAATAAGTTCGTAGAGTTTATTACACAAAGAGGTGACATTGGACAGTAGCAGCGATGGGAGGTTATACCAAATACGGGGAACCTCAAAATGTGCGTATGGTTTCTCTACTGTCACTTTTTTAGGTACTTTTTTGTGTGTTTTTATGATAGGAATTCGCTTGGGGACATTCCTACCTCCTCTCCGGCCACGATTGTGAAAATTTGTCAATTCTTTTAAACGCACTATAGTGTCTGAAGGTGGGTATCCAGCCCCCTTTTTAAGACGAATTAAGGAGGAGGCAGAGTAGCAAGGCGACATGGTTGATTATGCTCTGTGTGTGTGTGTGTGTGTGTGTGTGTGTGTGTGTGTGTGTGTGTGTGTGTGTGTGTGTGTGTGCATGTGTGCGACGAGTATTGGTCAAGGTTATTAAATATGTTAAGTCTACTAATTGCAAAGCTCACCATTAAATATTGCTACAATTAGACTGAAGCCCCTTCCAGAAACTTACTCAATGCCAGTATTATGTGCCGCTTTTTGAACCAATAGCATAAGTAAGAGTATTTTTATCTCGCTTATGTAAGTATGTTCAACTGTGCGTTCTTAATTTGTTTTGCAGTTAAACAGATTACACCACTCCACAAACACACACGCTCTCTTACGCATACCCCTACGTATGAACACTGTCCTTATCTAATACTAATGCTGTCCAATATATTTGTTTGTACGTACCCATATATTTATCCACCACTGCTGTGGGATATTAAAATCAAATACTTGAGTTTAGTTAATTATTTCGATATTGAATAATGATCTTTTACCATTCGTTCCATCCATTTGTATTCATAATTGTCTAAGTACAGATTACTATGCATTCTTTGAATAATATTTTTCCGCAAGTAAACAACCTGTGTTCTGCTAGATACTTAATCATACCGATATCTAATTATCTAATCCTTTGAGCATGCCAAGTTTTTCCCACCTGCTCCGTTTACCCAGTACACTGTAACCTTTTCCTCCATGATCTCCCACAACCTAACCCAGCACATTAAGCACACATCCTCTCATATGCAGACGACCTCACCATCACATCACCCAAAGTCCAACAAGCAACAAGCCACCTACAATACCTCCACAAACACCAGATCCTTACAAAACCTAAACGCCCTCAGAACCCTCACAGGCAAGGACTTTGGCCGACAAAAAGAAACACTGTCCATACTTTACAAACAGTACATCTGCACAATCATGCAGTATGCATCCCAAGCCTGGTCATGCTGCACCTCAACCACAAATATGAAAAAACTACAAACTACTCCGAATAAAGCCCTCAAAAACATAACAAGCCGTATACAAACCAAACATAAATCACATACATGCAGAAACACATATCCTTCACCTGAAGACTAATTTAGACATGATAGGAACAGTCTTACTCCTCCGCTCACGACCAACTTCTCCCATGCCACTCCCTAACACATAACCCACCCCCACTTTTTTTTCTATGTGGAGGAGAGACAAAAGGCAAAACTGCCTGTAACGAGAGCCAGTAGAGCGACCCCTAAGGTAGCCATACTGGTGATCTGAGAGTAGATTATAAGAAGATAAATGCTTAAGAAATTTTGAAGTAAGAATAGTTTCAAAAACTTTAGAGTTGCAAGAAATGAGAGCAATTGGACAATAGTTGGAGGGTTGAGAGCGGTCACCCATCTTTGGGACAGGTTGAATGAGAGCAAACTTCCAGCAAGAAGGAAAGATGTTACAGGAGAAACAGAGACTGAAGAGTTTGCCTGGGCAGGGAGTCAGCACGGAAGCACAATTTTGAGTACAACAGGAGGAACACCATCCGGACCGTACGCCCTCTTAGTATTAAGCCCAGAGAAGGTAGAAAGTACATCTTTAGAAGATATTAGGATATTAGGCATAACTAGGAGAGAAGGGCTGGAGAGGGAGGAATAGCACAGGAATCATCCAAGGTTGAGTTTCTAGCAAAAGTTTTGGCGAAGAGTTTAGCTTTGTCAGACGAAAATGTGATGGTAGTGCCATCAGAGTGGAAAAGGAGAGGGAAAGACGAGAAAGAGAAATTGTTGGAGAGGTTCTTGTCTAGATATCAGAAAGCTTGGGAAGAGCTAGAGTTGAATAGTTCAATGCATTTATTATTGATGAAAGAGTGCTTCGTGAGTCGAAGAACAGATTTGACTTGATTCTGGGAACAATCCTAGGAAGAATGAGATTCTCGAGTTTGAAGGAGACGGTACCATTTGAAAGTTTCCTCCTTATTGCGGACAACAGTAGAACGAGCACGAGTAAACCAAGATATTTTTGCATTAGTCCGAGACAAAGAAAATGGAATGTATGCCTCCATGCCCGAGACCTTGGTAATGTGTTCAGCATTCTCCGAGGGTTCCCGGTCACAGAAGTAAAAATCATGCCATGGGAATTCAAAGAAGTATTGCTGAAGAGCCTCTCAGTCGGTAGCGCCAAAGTGCCACAAGTGGCGCCGGCTGGGAGACATGTGACAAACACATGCCCAATATTTCAACCCCATCTACATCAACATCACTCACTTCCAAACACCAACAAGCTTATACACACATAGCTCACCCAACAAACCATCAACAATAGTCCACACAACACAGTCCTAAACTCTCCACCTCTCAAGATTAATCCATCAGAAAACACAGTTTCCAGAGAAACCCAAGTCACACTTGCATGCCTCAGGTTCGGCCACCACCCATCATTACAAGATTACAAACACAGAATAGATCCAACTCAAGACCCTTCTTGTCCGTGCTGTCAAAATCCCACAGAACACTTAAAGCCTCATTCAGACAAAGGACTTTGTCAACACGTCCTTAACCGTCCTTGGAAGACTTTACAAATTTTGGTCGGGACCAAATATGGGGAACCTTGCAACAACATAGTGTTTTGGCACCCATACACAATACACCTGACATTGCCTCAGCCTTGGCCCTGCAAGACGTTGGCAGGTCTAGCAGAATACGGGACAAACTACCCAATTTGACGTTTCAGGGACGTATTCTGTTTCCGTCCTAGTTTCATCCTGGTTTTATGGACAGTACAAAGGCTGAACAAGGGCGATTGATTTACGATAGATGGACTGGAAACCCGCGCTTGCAAGCTCCGAGCATGACCCCCCTCCGTCCACTTGGACCTCCCACCGTCTTTATTGCGGCCCAACCATGCACTACGGCTGTCTAGTGTTGGTGCTGGCCAACCTTTCCACTTTTTTTGGACATGTTAAAAAAAGACAGGGGTGTTAACGCCTTGACGCATCCTTTCCACAATTCCCTTGACCTTGCCCTGACCTTGCACCAGACTTTGCACAACACGTGCTTATTTCAAAGTCTGGAAGGGTCGGGACGCCAATGTGACAGGCCCTATATACTGCACTCCCCAACACGTGCCGCCGCCCCCCCCCTCCCCCCCACAGACAACTTAATCACCTAACTCAGGACCCATCTGAGAGAGGTGGCGGACTACCTGGATGCCGCGGGATTCCCATAAAGGGCATCTTGGGGCTACTACAAAAACAGCCAGAACCCAGTACACTGTAAACATTGTAAGTTCATATGTAACAAAAATGGTGCACATAAATAAGTAATGGTAGATTTGTATGTCCAAAATAGTACATGTAAACAATTGGAACATATATTTAGTCTATAATTTTTGTTACATTTGCACGTAATTTTTTACAGTGCATCCTCTGTGTCTATTTACCTGTATCAAATTCTTATAAAATCCTTTAAAAGCAACTAACTGCCCATTACAATTTATTGTTATATCATCTTCAATGTACAGTTTGCCGCACAAATATTTAATAAAATCGTAATTTGGAAGCTTCGGACAAACCTCCCCACCCACCTCACTCACTCCTCCTCCTCCTCCTCCCTTCCACCTCACCTTCCCTCCCTCGCTTCCACTGTCCGGCTCAAGTGTTTCACGGTTATGTAGTAGGTCACCGTAGGTGTGTTGTAAAACATTATTACTAATTGCTTTCATTTAAGTATATTGATGCCCTAGCCGTAAAATAGTATATTAATTATGTTCTTAACCCATTCTGTACGGGTGACGTCTGTATTATTTGATTTTTGCTACATTTAGACGACTTTATGAAGCTTAGGAAGGATATGTGGTAGCTAAAAGGATTAAATGATTGGTTGAGATAGTGTGTAGTCTCTTAAGTGGCAGACGTCCTTGCCAAGCTTAATGTAATCTTCAAATATTTGCCAGACTATATTGAAAAGGACGTCACTGTTACTAGATGGGTTAACAAAGTTTAGGATAGTATAAATTTGTAATCGAATTTCATAAAGAAATTCATGGATAGGTTACGTATGAGGCATATTCCAGACAACTCAGAGAGGGAGAGAGAGAGAGATTAGTGATTCAACAACTAAGGCGTCTTTCAATAGATAGATAGATAGAACTTAAGTATTCCCATTTCAGCTATGAATCGGGATATTATATAGTATATGTATAAGTGAACATATATAGTTCTTTCCCAAAAAAACGTATTTCCAATTAGGCCTATGTGATATGATTGAGAAATGGATGAGTAATATACACGCGATGTGACCATAAAGGGGAAGTAATCTAAATAACGAATGTTAAAGCATCAATAGAGGGTCAGAACAAATACGGGTAGTAATGCTTACAATAATAAGAGTGGTGATGAAGTGATAAGATAAGCTTTATATCTCATGGCATTAACACTGTAAATGCAGTCCACCGAAATGAATTGAGTCATATATAATCCTGAATCATATTGCCTTATTAGTTATTATAAGAGGAATTAGTAAATGAAGTAGGCAATTCTGAAATATATTGAATACTGAATAATTTTATGGAAGACAGAAACTCTGTCTTCCAGAAACTCATACAGAAACAGAAACTCACACAGCCCGGATTGTGAAGCGATGGTTTGCAGATCAGCGTCACGTGCAGCTATTGGACTGGCCTAGTAAGGGATGTGATCTTAATCCCATTGAGAACGTGTGGGGAACCATTGTAAATACGTGGACACCTGACCAAGAGCGGACCTCCCAGCAACTACTGCACCACACAAGGCAGGAGTGGGAGCTATTACGACGAAACCAAAACGTAGTATATAATCATGTAAGAAATATGCGGGACAGATTACAGGGCGTCATAGATGCAGATGGAGGCTGGACAAAATATTGAGTTAACTAATGATCTATCAGAATCCTAGAATGCGTATTTTTATATATTTGTTTTCGCCAAGAAGTATCTAATCCAAACTATACCAGTAGGTTCATAATGAAGTTTTGCCTTAAACTTGGAATATAATCTTTCATAATATTCATAATATTTATTTAGTTTGTATATATACGCATTATTTGTTGTCAAATTAACATTTCTCGTGTCTATTAAAGATTATATGGGTTTAAATGCATAAACCATTACTTTGTATGAAAGTATAAGTAAATTACAATACAGAGAATACCGGTAATTGTTTATTTCTCCTTTTCATCATATTATGTTGTAGATTTTACCATTACTCTCTTATTAAGTATTTTATTCCAACTGATTTTTGAATACTTAATGGTTACATCACATGTATATCATGTAGGATCATCGTCTCAGGAATCGTCCCCCGGCTTGGTGTAGAGAGCCGATTTTACAACATAGCCACCAGCACAAATCGTTGTCTAGCAAACC
>CM064492.1:63747272-63944772 GCA_032716605.1 Paralithodes platypus
ATATGAATGAGGAACAGAGTTGGGGCCAAAACTGATCCCTGGGGAACACCAGCATTTATTGAGTGAAATTGAGAATAAAGGCCATCTACCATTACACGTATTTTTCTGTTATGAAGATAAGAAGAAATTAGTGGAACTAATGATGCAAGGCCGTAGTGTGACATCTTCGACAATAAGGATTGATGCCAGACTCTATCAAATGCCTTTGATATATCCAGTGCTATTGTATGTGTTTCACCATGTTGGTCTGTAGCTTGGTTGATTTGATGCGTAAGAAGGCAAAGAATGTCTGCAGTTGATCGACATCGTCTAAAACCATATTGCCTATCACTGATTAATTTATTATTCTCCAGATGCTTAATTATGTGATTATTTAATATAATTTCAAAAACTTTGCCAAGAGTGGAAGTTATAGCTATTGGTCTGTAGTTTGATGGATCTGAAGAGGCACCTTTTTTAGGAACTGGATGGATGTTTGCTTCTTTCCAGGGTACTGGGAAGCATGAGGTATGAGTACACAGACGGAAAAATTTTGCCAATACAGGAGCGAGCACCAAGGAGCAATTCTTAAGTACTATTGGAGGAATTTCATCTGGACCAGGAGCCTTATCTACTGAGAGATTCTGCAAAATAGTTTTGACATGTCTGGTGTGGATCTTAAGTGAGGGAATTTCAGGTGAATTAAAATTAAGTACAGGGACATCTTGATTTATTTCATCTAAGGTTGAGTTGGTGGAGAAAATATCCGCAAGAAGGTTAGCTTTACCTCGTGGGTCACTTACAAGATTGCCAGTCGGAGATTTTAATGGTGGAATGGATGAAGCAGTAGTGAAGTTGGATTTGAATGAGTTAAGAGTAGACCAAAATATTTTGTTATCATTTGGATTATTTAGAAGTTTATTTGCCTGCTTATGGAGAAAGTTTGATTTAGTTAGGTTTAATACAGTTTTGGCATGATTTCTGATGTTTCTAAAAGTAATTAAAGGCTTCATGTGTTTTTGATCTTGTGTATGCATTGTAGCTATTGCTTTTTGTTCAGTTACTCTAGCACAATTATGGTCAAACCATTTAGGTGAATTAGATCTTTTACTGTACTTTTGATGAGGAATAAAAGTTTTCCATTCCAATTTTTACAAAATCTTGTATGTGGCTCAAGGTGGAGTGTGCATCATTAGATAAGAAAGAGGTCCAGGGAATATCAATAAAGAAACCTTGAAGACCCTCCCAGTCTGCCCTATCGTAATGCCATTTAGTCACCAAAACAGGTTCAGAGTGGGAAGGTGTGGTAGATGATAGACAGGTGGCCTGTATCAGACAGTGATCAGAAGATCCAAGTGGGGACCTCACTGTAACATCATAATTTTCTGAATTGGTTGTTAAAAATAAGTCCAGTAGGTGGGAATTATGATTAGGATTATCTGGTACACGGGTGGGTTGGTTGACTAGTTGAATGAGATTAAATGAGTCTGCAAATAGCTCACATTCAAGACCAGCATCATCAGTCCTGGCTGAATGAGTGAGCCATTCAACATTATGGACATTAAAATCACCCAACACAGTGATTTCAGAAGAAGCATTTAAGTTGAGGACTTAAGTTGAGTTGTAAATGAATAACTTTATTTTATCCTCCCCTCAGTTACTAACCCATATGTCCCCTACTAACTTCCTAGTCCTGCCACGGACATTAGTTCCAGGGCAGTAGTTCCCTTTCCAATGTTCCCTTACTCACTCTAAACCACTGTTTGGACACTTGATCCTCAGTGTTTTGGAGGACAAGCAGCCTAGAAGGGTCACTAGACCTGTTGTTGCTTGATTTCCTTTGTACTCCTTTGTACTATATTGCTCATCCATTTCTCAATGATATCACACAATTGGAAATGCGGGAGAGAACTATATATGTTCACTTGTTATACATCTATCTATCTATCTATATGCTCAGGCCCAATCCCCATTTTGGGGGTAGCCGACTCAAGACAGAGCAAGAACAGGGAAAACACAAAA
This sequence comes from Paralithodes platypus, assembly GCA_032716605.1. Taxonomy (NCBI): domain Eukaryota; kingdom Metazoa; phylum Arthropoda; class Malacostraca; order Decapoda; family Lithodidae; genus Paralithodes; species Paralithodes platypus. Next base: position 63,749,274 of record CM064492.1, read on the forward strand.
ACAACATAAAACAAAAAATAAACACAGATAAAAAACACAAACTCTCACACATCCAGGTCACCCAGGAGAAGACCCAGAGACCAGGGTTACCAAGGTCGCTCCAGCACTCCCCCGGCCCCTGTTATACATATACTATATAATATCCCGAATCATAATCATAACTGAAATGGGAATACTTAAGGTCTATCTATCTATCTATCTATTGAAAGATGACCTAGTTGTTGAATCACTAATCTCTCTCTCTCTCTCCCTCTCTGAGTTGTCTGAAATATGCCTCATGCGTAACCTATCCATGCATTGCTTTATGAAATACGATTACAAATTTAAACTTTGTTAACCCCTTTAGTAACAGTGGCGTCTGTTTCAATATATTCAGGCAAATATGAGATTACATTAACCCCTTCACCAACATGGCGTAAGTTGTATCATATTCTGGTTACCATTAGACGATTTTCTTTAGTTTATAGTCTACCTGTATGACTCATATGGGTAAACTCGATCTCAATAAACTCTCTGAATACCATAGGTCCTTCTGAAACTTGCATTAAATCGTCTAAATGTAGCCATAATGAAAGGCAAAAAGACGTCATGGTGCTGAAGGGGTTAAGCTTGGGAAAGACGTCTGCCACTTAAGAACATAAGAACATAAGAACATAAGAAAATGGGAGTCTGCAGAAAGCCGATTGGCCTAAGCAAGGCAGATCCCTGTCCCACACAACCCCAGTTCAATTACAAAGCCCAATTATAGGCTCAACACTAATACCCTGAGGATCATCTTACCAAAACGTTTAGAGATTAACGCAGGATTATGGGGGTATGCAGTGTGCTGATTGGCCCAACCCGGCTGATCCCCCTTCACACCCAACCCTTCTCGTCCATATGCTTATCCAATTTTATCTTAAAGCTCCCTACCTTTTTAGACCCCACTATAGCACTTGGTAGTCCATTCCACCCATCTACAACTCTGTTACCAAACCAATATTTGCCTATATCTTTTCTGAAACGAAATTTATCTAATTTGAAACCATTGGTACGAGTTCTTTCGCTATCACTGAGCTTTAGTACATTGTCATGTCCCCTTTGTTAATCCCACTAACCCACTTGAACACCTCTATCATATCCCCTCTAACTCTGCGTCTCTCTAACGAATGTAAACCTAATTTCTTCAACCTTTCTTCATACGAAAGATTTCTAATATTATGGATCATTTTTGTCATTCTACGCTGTACTCTCTCCAATGAATCTATGTCAATTCTGTAATAAGGACACCAAAATTGGACAGCATAATCCATATGGGGTCTCACTAATGACAAGTAAAGTTTTAAGATAACATCAGCAGTTCTGTTACTCACACTCCTAGAGATGAACCCGAGAATCCTGTTTGCCTTATTACGAACGCTTATACACTGTTTTCTAGGCTTCAAATCATTGCTAACAAACACACCTAGATCTTTCTCACAGTCTGAATTTTCTAATTCTAAATTAGCTAGTTTATATTTAACATTTGTATGCATCTTCCCTATCTTTAATACCTTGCATTTGTCAATGTTAAACTTCATCTGCCAATTTACTGACCATTCATGTAAGGTATCTAGATCCCTTTGGAGGCACTCTATATCGCTATCTGAATCAATTGATCTCCCCATTTTAGCATCGTCTGCGAATTTACTTATCCTACTAGTTATACCTAAATCTAGGTCATTTATGTATATAAGAAACAACAGGGGACCTAATACCGATCCCTGGGGGACACCACTTTTGACTGCTCCCCACTCTGACTTGGTACCATTTATGCTGACTCTCTGTTTCCTACCAATTAGCCATGACCTAATCCATCCCAACAACGATCCTCCTATTCCATGTGCCTCAACCTTTCTCATCAATCTCTCATGAGGGACTCTGTCGAAAGCTTTACTGAAATCTAAATAAATAATATCATATGACTTGTCACTATCTACTGCTTCATATACCTCTTGAGAAAAAGCTAAGCAAATTAGTAAGGCAAGAACGTCCCTGAGTGAATCCATGCTGAGAATAATTTATTAAGTTAAATTTGTCTAAGTGGCTTCTAATTTTCCTAGCAATAATAGACTCTAGCAACTTTCCTATGATTGATGTGAGACTAATGGGACGGTAATTGGATGCTATCGATTTATCACCTTTTTTGAAGATCGGAACTACATTTGCAAGCTTCCAAGCTTCTGGAACTAAACCTGTTTCTAAAGACTTGTTAAATAAAAATGCTAATGGGCTACTTAACTCATCTCTGCATTCTTTTAATACTCTAGCATATACCTCGTCAGGACCAGGCGATTTTTGAGGTTTCAGTCTGTCAATTTCCTTAAGCACATCATTTCTACTTATACTAATTGTACTTAACATATTTTCTATACTATCACTATATACCATATTGACTTCTGGAATCTGTGCCAAATTTTCATTAGTGAAAACAGAAAGAAACTGACTATTTAATGTACTGCACATTTCTAAATCATTTTCTGTTATTTCTCCTATTGAAGTTTTTAGGGGGCCTATTACATCTCTAACTTTAGATTTATATAGTTGGTAAAAAGCTTTAGAGACTACAAACTATCTCAACCAATCATTTAATCCTTTTAGCTACCACATATCCTTCCTAAGCTTCATAAAGTAGTCTAAATGTAGCAAAAATCAAATAATACAGACGTCACCCGTACAGAATGGGTTAAGAACATAATTAATATACTATTTTACGGCTAGGGCATCAATATACTTAAATGAAAGCAATTAGTAATAATGTTTTACAACACACCTACGGTGACCTACTACATAACTGTGAAACACTTGAGCCGGACAGTGGAAGCGAGGGATTTGATTTGATTCTTTATTGAGAAAGCATAAATACATGGGAATACATAATTACACGTCTCAAAAGGGCAAAGGTGGTAAAACAGTCTTTTACCCTACTCATATTATACATGTACAATATAAACACAAACATGAACACAACATTTATTAAGTTTTTATCTCTATACTTGTTAGCACACCAGTTGTCCCTAACTGTTTAAGAAGGACCCTTAGCTAAGCTGGGCTTAGGCTTAGCGCGGGTTTGTTATAATCCTGCTACTTTCCTCAATGTCACAGAATGACTCTCCCACATTACATTATCTCAAAAGGGCGAAGGTGCATACGCAATCTACACCCTATTTCTAGCTTAAACTATGTCATTACATATATAGTTAGATGAGTAATACATTGATATTGAAGATAATTTTTAACACTACCTAAGTTTAGTATATACAGTATTATAATAAAGACATATATCTAAAATACATGAGTCCCCGTTATAGACCTTGATCAGATTGTTTTTTGTTTTTTGTTTTTAAACACGCATGCTGTCCCACAAGACCCCCAACTGAGCCCCGACCGTGTTAATCCCTCCTTAAACATCCTGGAGGGACCCTAACCGTCGTGACCCATACACCAGACCCCAGCACCCAAAACATACAGCCATACAGATTCAGATTCAGATTATTTTATATCCATAAAATAATATTCGGAGGGAAGGTGCAAGTAGTCCTCCGGGAGGGATGTGCCGCATATCCGGAGGTACTTGTACATCAAGCCATTAGCCGAGAATATTGAGGACAATACAGCAGTATGGTTAGGGAGCGTAGACTGAGGGAGGTGGACAGGTAGGTAGGTATAGCTCCGGGAGGGTAGGTAGGCTGAGGGATTGATTGATTTGATTTTATAATTACAAGTCTCAAAAGGGCAAAGGTGGTAAAACCGTCTTTTATCCTACTCATATTATACATGTACAATATAAACACAAACATGAAAACAACATTTAGCAAGTTTTTATCTCTATACTTGTTAGCAAACCAGTTGTCCCTAACTGTTTAAGAAGGACCCTTAGCTAAGCTGGGCTTAGGCTTAGCGCGGGTTTGTTATAATCCTTCTACTTTCCTTAATGTCATAGAATGACCCTCCCACTCCAGTTTAATACATAAGAACATGCCTACATATACACACACATACATACACCCATACACACATATATACATATACAGTATATACATACATATATACACATATACATACATATACATACACACACACACACACATGCATGTACATATACCTACATACATACCTATACACACATTAATTCATACAATAACACACACATTTCACAATATACAGTATATACATACACATTTATTATTATAATAACAATAATGATATAATGAGGCTATCAATTACATAATAATCATAACACTAAATCCTAAACTTTGTTTTATGTATATTTACCTTACGATGTATTGTATTTTTTTGCATTTGGCTATTATTTGAGTAATCATATAGCAAGGGAGGGAAGGTGAGGTGGAAGGGAGGTGGAGGAGTGAGTGAGGGGGGTGGGGAGGTTTGTCCGAAGCTTCCAAATTACGATTTTATTCATAACTTGTCCGGCAAACTGTAAGTGTATAAAAATAATACGAATATACAAAAATATTTGTTTTCTATACTACTTTCAAATTATCTAACTCTGTATCCTGTAACTACACACACACACATACACACACACAAAACATACCACCCCACACATACTTACATACCCATCATGCCATACACACATACTTACATACCATCATTCCATGCAAGCACACACATACATACACACACTTACATACCCATCATTACACACACACACACCCATGACGCCGAGTTCTGGTTCAGGGAGTCAATACCGAGGAATATAGTTCAAGGGCGGTTCGTTTATAAAACATATTCTCTCCCTGTTATGAGAGCTGAAGGCACAGACAGCTTAGTGCAGTAGGAGATATTGAAATAAGAAATAAAAAACACACATTGTACAGTCCTTGTTTTTAACCCCTTTGTGAACTTATATACGTTCACTAATGCGCCATAATGTGTACCTTCTGGTTGGAAATGATAACAAAGTTAGGAGTATTTAATACTTTCTTTTTTCATAGATAGACATACATAAAATAAAGGAACACTGATACGCACACTTCTGCCCACTCGCTTAAGTGTGCGCGCACACTAACAAGAACATGCACACATACTCAACTCATACATGCACTCGCACTCACAAATACATACATACAGCCAAACATGCACCTTACAGTTCCAACATTAATAGTTGATATAGTACTGTAAGTATATCGCCTTGAATCCTCAACGGTCTGCATTTGTTTCCGATTAATGTATGTTTCTCCAACAAATAGAGACATATTAAAGCAATCACAACTTGCTCACAGTAAACGGGGTATCACACGAGCGCTTTTGTGGAGTCAACTTTCGATGGTAAAAAATTTCCCGGGATCTTTTGCACTGGTATCGGAATCTTAGACTGAAGCTATATATAATTTAAGTGACAAATAATTAGAAAGTTTACCCTATAAACTGCCAGACGAGTGTTGAAGATAGATGTTGGGGCAAATGCTTTTGTGCGATATCGGTATAGTAGGTTGTATATATGTATGTATGTATCTATGTATGTACGTATCTATGTATGTATGCATCTATGTATGTATGTATGGGTTATGCTGGATTCTACCTCCCTCTTCAGACTACATGGGCTAGAGCAATAGGGAAATTGATGCCTATTTAAAAACTAATGAAATGATTGTACATTTATGAAATCTCACTGGACATCACCCCTGATGGGCCGCTTTTCTGTACCACTTTCTCCCTCATGTTTAGCCCCATTAGTTTTCAGATGTTAAGAAGTTTGCCTCATTAGTTTGTCGATTTTAAGACCTTTTGCCCCATTTCTTAGTCAATATTTAGACCTTTCGTGCTCTTTAAGTGTCGCTTTTTTCCCTGACGAACGATAGTGAGCCTGTAATGTTGGAAGAACCGACCTTCGGCCGGGAAATTTTTCTACCGAAAAATGTACAAATTAATCTAGAAGGGGGATCTAATGGATTTTTTTTTAAATTTGATGGAGGTCTAGGGAGGAGACTAGAACAATAACGAATACATGCAAAAATCGCCCAAAAAGTGAACCATTTCCCCTAAAAATATATATCTATTTCTACTTATGACGTTCAACAAGGCATTTGGTTACAATGTTGAAAGATTTACGAATATGTCAATCAGTTACTTTGTCTATTGGTTTGTCACTTTATTATTTGTTTGTTTGTCTCGGTCTGCCTGACTGTGTGTCTGTGTAGCAGTCTGCCTGGTTCCGTCTTCCTGCTTATCGTTGGCTGTCTGTATTTTTGTCTGCTTGTCTTTGACTTTGTTTATCGTTGTCAGTCTGTATATCCGTCCGTCTGTCTGTTTATCGTTGTCCGTTTGTGTGCCTGTCTGTCTGTTTATCGTTGTCAGTCTGTATATCCGTCCGTCTGTCTGTTTATCGTTGTCCGTTTGTCTGCCTGTCTGTCTGTTTATCGTTGTCCGTCTGTATATCTGTCTGTCTTTTTGTTTATCGTTGTCAGTCTGTATATCTGTCTGCCTGTCTGTTTATCTTTGTCCGTCTGTATATCTGTCTTCCTGTCTGTTTATCGTTGTCCGTCTGTATATCTGTCTGCCTGTCTGTTTATCTTTGTCCGTCTTTATATCTATCTGTCTGTCTGTCTTTCTGTTTATCGTTGTCCGCCTGTACATCTGTCTGTCTGCCTGTCTGTTTATCGTTGTCCGCCTGTACATCTGTCTGTCTGTCTGTCTGTCTGTCTGTCTGTTTATCGTTGTCCGTCTGTATATATGTCTGTGTCTTTGTTTATCATTGTCCGTCTGCATATTTGTCTGCCTGTCTCTGTTCATCTTTGTCCGTCTGTATATCTATCTGTCTATCTCTCTGTGGGTAATTCTGCAGAACAACTACTGTTTTTTTGTAAGTTATTTATTTATTTATTTATTTCTATATGGGAAGGTCGATTATGGTGTATTTCATTGTTAGAAAGTGAGAAAAGCAGTTTTTATTGCCATGTTCATTGTCAATTGTAATTCTGATACTCCAACAATCTAGGGGAGAGTTTGGGAATGCGGGGCTTTGGGTGGGGGAAAAAAGGGGGGTATGATTTTACGGTGTGACAGCCGCGAGACCCATCAATTTGTGTGTGGCCTACGGAAGTGTCATATCACATAATACATTGCTATATATATCTGTACTGTCGGAAATTTATTATAAAGTAGTTTTGACCCCTTTCTGTTAACATATACGAGAATATCAATAAGTCCTGGGGGGGGGGGGGGGGGGATATGTATTTATGCATTTTAGGTCACATGTTTTTTTTTGTATTATAATCCTTTTTTTCCAGGAGTTCCTTCATTGATCCGTGTGTTTTAAGGTATTTTTCCTTCTGCAAATGCCTTTTACCGATTATATAGCAATATTAAAACATTTCCTCTGAAGACCATATTTTGTTATTACCCTAACCGAACCTGGGGTCTGCTGCCCCCAGACCCCCGCTGGGTTAGCATTGATATAGAAGATGACAAAATACTAAAATTACGGTGGAGAAGATAAAAATATTAGCTCTTCACTGATCCAAGATGGCCACCATTTTTCCTTCCACCCTTAAATTAACCCACAGTCTAAAGAAAAATAATTTAATTTGCAGCAGTAAAGATATATATAGCGGTGACTAATACTGTAAGACTAAGCTATAGAAAACACTTTGAGAATTATATCCCATATGTGACCTAAAATGCATATTGTCCATATACAGTATACTGTATATATGGCATGTGTTAAAATTGTTGGCCATCACATGGTAACAATTTACTAAAAGGGGTAATATGAAAATATCTTAATTTAAAATACTGAAAAGTAACAAAATCAACGAGAAAATCCGAGCCAAGTTCTGGCCAAAGTTGGCTCTGATTTTGCCATTTTTCCGAGTCTAAAAAAAAAATCCAAATTGAAAAAAAAAAAAGGCTCTGATTTGAAAAAAAATCATATTAAAAACAAGTGAAAATCCGAGCCATGTTTCGACAGAAGTTGGCTCGGATATGGAAATTGATATCATTAAAGACGTCTTGCGCCGCACCATTAGAACACATTTATTAGGGAAAATAGGGACCTGTAGACTCGCCATATTTTTCTCATTATAGTTCGCATGGAGAAATTTAGTTATCGACACCAGAATAATCAGTCCCGACCATAAACAAAGCATTCCGTTCAATGAATCCTTCGACTTGACCTTGTTTTGAACGATGCGGTGGGCACGATTCACCCAATAAATGGCGCAAGCGTTACTCGCAAAAACGAAATACCTGCAACCTGTTCTTGTCCCCTTACAGATCAACATATATGAGGATGAGGTAAAATCCTGTGTAACGGGTGGAACTGTTTTTCAGATGCCTATTTACTAAGAAACATAGAACAATATCTTTAACCTAACCAAAACCTAACCTAACCTAACCTAGTATATTAGTGGATTATTTATGAATGTAAATGTAAAAATATATGGTCAATATTTACGAGCCAGCCGCACCACAGCTGCGATCTCATTTATAATGGTAGTTTTGGGTTCATATCATTGTATACTTCATTGCTATATTATTTTTATCCACCGGAATTTTTTTTTCTTGGCTTTATTTTTTTATTATATTTTTTTTTAGCATTAACCTAACCATAAAACCTAACCAAAAAACCTAACCTAACCTAACCTAATAGCCCCCAAATACTTTTAAGTTAGGTTAGGTTTTTTGGACAAACTGGATTTTAGGTCACGTATGGGATATAATGTTCTAAATTTATACCATAGCTTTGTCATAGAGTATTAGTCACCACAAATTATGTCTTTACCGCTGCATATTAAATTATTTTTCCTTAGACTTTGTGGGTTAAATAAGGGTGGAAGTAAAAATGGTGGCCATCTTGTATCAGCTGAGAACCAATATTTTTCACTTTTTTACCGTATTGTTAGTATTTTGTCATATTCTATATCAATGCTAACCCTGCGGGGGTCTGGGGGCCGGCAGCCCCCAGGTTAGGTTAGGTTGTTAGGTTAGGGTAATGACAAAATATGGTTTTAGGGGGCATGTTTTAATATTGCAAAATAATGGGTAAATATGAATTTGCAGAAGGAAAAACGGCAAAAATGTAGTTACCGGGGTTTACCGCCCGTCTTGTTTACACTACGCGGACGCTCACCATCATGTTCCCGTCTATTTTGACTGCCTTTGGATACAAAAATACATTACCCTAACCAAACAACCTAACCTAACCTAACCTAACCTAGTATTATAGATTTATAAGTATTTATTTTATTATAAGTATTTATAGATGATTTATGTTGTATGTCGGTAGTGGTACACCCGGTAACTACATCCTTCCCGGAAAAAAACACCTTATAACACACTAATCAATGAAGGAACTGATGAGAAAAAGGATTATAGTACAAAAAACACATACGTGATCTAAAATCCAATTTGACCGGTTTTTTGGTTAGGTTAATGCAAAAACATAAAAATAAATGGTACGATTTTAGTTTCTGGACACCTATTTGACAGGTACAGTCGTCAGGATTAATTAGTTTCATTTTCCCTGTTAGTAGCACTGCACGGTGGAGAGGTATCCCCTCCACCTCCTCTCCTTGTTGTTCCCATACCCCCACCTAAACCGTCTCATTTTCTCTCCGACCCCAGAACTACACCCACCCTCCCTTCTCTCGCTCTCACCCAGCTAGGAGCTACTTCTTGGACCTCACCGATTAAATTTATTCTGAACACCTAATGAAGGGATGAAGTATTTCACACACATCTCTCGACCACCATCTCCTGCACATTACACATATGCACTAAACAAAACCTAACCTGAAGCTAATTACTACCGTTACTAGTAGGGTTAACTGTATTATGATATGGATATACCAGGTATGAGAGTTAGAAATACACACTTGTATAATTATATATAAGGTATAAAGAGATTATTTGGTTATACACGAAACTGTTATACAGAGTGGTATTGTAGTAGACAAATTATTGATCAGTTCAATATTATTACTCTTGTAGTTATTCTGGTATTTAATAAATGGGCGTTATATAGTTATTAAGTAATTATTCTTAACCGGTGTGAATTCAAATTATCTTAAGATAATAAGCTTAAATAGGCGTGAAGCTTTCAATAGTATTATGTAGAGTAGATACTCTACGTCTTGCCATTACTCAGAGAGTATTTAACGCAATTTTCTATGTTTCAACCCATATAGATACATAGCCATAGTGAACGCCCCCCTTAACTTGGGTATAAAACAAGATACCTGATCCAATTATGGCAAGGTGTTAAGGGTATGGTGACACAATGAATAAGTCCTTCCCTAATGTATGGGTGAGCGTAAGTGTTGAGGGTATGGGAATTTTAAAATAAGACCCTCCCTAATAGACAGATGAGCGTAAGAGTACCCGAGGGGTAGTTAATTAAAATAAGGCATATGTATTGGTTATCAACCCTCCAGGATTATTAACTGGGTGAGAGCGAGAGAAGAGAGGGTGGGTGTAGTTCTGGGGTCGGAGAGAAAATGGGAGGGTTTCGGTGGGGGTATGGTAACAAGAAGGAGAGGAGGTGGAGGGGATACCTCTCCATCGTGCAGTGCTACTAACGTCTGAGACAGGGAAACTGAAACTAATTAATCCTGACGACTGTACCACCAAGGATTTAATACATATTTTTTTTTCGGTTTCCAAGCATCCAACACAAAGCTACACCTTTTTCTGGTCCGGTAATAGTATTGAAAACAATATAATAACTTTTTAAATGTAGTTTTCGACGAGAATAAAACGGCGCGTTTGTGCCGAAAATCGGCGGGAATCCGTCGTCACTTAGGATCGTCGGTTTGTTTACCCAGGACGCTCGAGGTTACGGCCAGCTGCAGTTAGTTGCCCCCTGCTGGCAACATATATGACGATTATTATAATTCAGGGGGGGGGGGGGGGCAGAGCCCTCAACCCGTCCTGTATCCCACGGCCTATAACGCAAGTCTTTATCAACAAAATTACCCAGCAATGTGGTTAGCTTAGCCATTTTAAGTCGACCGCCGGGAAGTCACTCCGAGCGTACAGTTCGTCTCATATTATCATTAGTAAAGTGTCCCCATTGCTTTTTTAGTGTTTCGTACACCAGAAAAGGGTGTAGCTGTTGGATGCGTGGAAACCGAAAAAAATATATGTATTAAATCGTTGGCGGTACCTGTCAAATAGGTGTCTTGAAACTAAAATCGTACCAAATAAAGGTTAATATACAGGAGACGCAACAACGTCTTTTTCAGGTATTTTTTTTTTTTATTTTGCTTTTGGTGTTTTAGTCTAATCTAGTGATGAAATTGAATAGGAATTAAGCATTTACCCATTATCCATCAATCTAAAGACACGCCCCCCGATAGTGGAGAGGGCTATGAAGATCAGGGAAATTGAGGGGTAAAAAGCGTATAGAACACGATAATACACATTTGTAGCCAAAATTTGGCTCGGGTTTTGTCAATTTCCAGACCCATAAAACCCAACGTTTTGAAAACCCGAGCCAAGTTTTGACGAAACTTGGCTCGGATTTAACCAATTTAAAAATGAAAATAACACAGTAAGTTTAGTAAAATGTTGGCTCGTGTTTTGTAAATTATCCAGACCCATATAACCCGACATTTTGAAAACACGAGGCAAGTTTTGACGAAACTTCGCTCGGATTTTAGTAATTTTCATGTTAAAATTACAGAGTAACCCTAATAAATTCTTTGGGTTTTCATAGGGTTAACATTAGCCTAACCTAATGAAGCAAGAATGGAGTTTACATTAGCCTAACCTAACAACCTTACCTAACCTAACCTAGTATTTAACATTAGCCTAACCTAACAACCTTACCTAACCTAACCTAGTATTTAACATTAGCCTAACCTAACAACCTAACCTAACCTAGTAAGAAGGGGGGGGGGGGAAATATTAAGGAAACTACCCACAAATTATTTCAATTTTTTTTTTTTTTTAGTTTTAGTTTATTTGCATCAATATATAGTGATTGACATTAGTTTCAACCTCCGCAAAAAATAGTTTTCCCCTTTATTCAACGATCTTAAGACACGGCGCCCGATAGTGGGGAGGGCTATGAAGATCAGGGAAAATGTGGGGTTAAAGACATAAAAAGGCGATATGGCTTTTAAGATGAAAGTTGGCTCGGGTTTTGTTGTTTTTCAACTTGAGAAAACCCCAAAATGAAAAAACTCGAGCCAAGTTTTGGCAAAAGTTGGCTCGGATTTTAAGATTTTTCAGCTTCATAAAAGTCAGAAAGTGGAAAAAAAGATCAGGGAAATTGTGGGGTAAAAGATCAGGGAAATTGTGGGGTAAATTATGAAAATCAATGAAAATATTTAAAAACTTATTCCAAAAATCCATTATCCAACAATTAAGCTACATTAAAGATATTAGCCTAACCTGCCAACCTTACCTAACCAAACCTAGTTATGAGTGGGGGCTGCCGCCACCACACCCTCGCTGGTTGGATGGTACATGGGATAGAAAATTAACTTACCCAGTAAGCTCATTATCCATTATCCAACAATTAAGCAACATTAAAGATTTTAGCCTAACCTACCAACCTTACCTAACCTAACCTAGTATTATGGGTGGGGGCTGCCGCCCCCACACCCATGGTTGGATAGTACATTGGATAGAAAATTAGATAAATTCCTAGTGTTAATTAGACTGAAAGGCAGGGAGAAAGAGGTCCGCCGAGTCGTGTTGTTTGCCGTCTATGGGGAGGTAAATATGTGTGGTTACATTAGCTATAATTGCTGTAATGCATTTCCGCCGCTACTGGCATATATAGGAATGAAGTCATAGAAATTGATGGATGCGCTGTGTAAGTAACGCTAGAATAATACCGAAAAAACACTACAGGGGTGGCGTCTGTGGGAAATCCTGGACAAATATCGTTACAGGTTACAGGTTCTGTATCTCCCTTACTAGAATTTTTCGAGGGTTGACACTTATTTTAACATGGAGTATAGGTTATATTACATCCTAAATGAAATTAAAAAAAACTCTGTGAAATGTTTTGGGTTGTTTATATAATAGAAGTTACTGTGGGACACGTAATATGTTGAAGGGGGAGCTCTGCCCCCTCTAAACACCCGTCACTTATGTCATCATAATCTGTTGTACTTCATAGGGGGTCCAATTAAGGAGAAAGTGAATTAACAGACGAAATTAGGCCGCAAATTACAATAACATAGCAGGCCGCCGTTTATGAGACTTTTTACACATAATTTTCAATGTTAATTTTCTCCCTTAATCAATTTTTCCAAATGATCAAACTTACATATAAATAAAGTACAGTTTATATGGATTCCAACATGCATTTCAAAATTGTCATGAAAATTGGTGGGTGGTTTGCTTAACCCTCTCCGACATGACGCAATTTTGAGCCTATTAGGGATACTTTAAAACCTTCGTTACCATCAGGGGTATTTAGAAACCTTTAGTTTAGTTACTTCAACCTCTGCAGTTGTCAGAGTTAGCTGGGGGCAGAAAACTAATTTTGGAGAGGTAATTATAAGAATGAGAGAACTATTTCTTATTGCTAATCTGGCAACCTCTGCATAGTATGAGTCTGAAGGGGTTAATATATACCGAATGGGGTTAACATTAGCCTAACCTAACAACCCAACCTAACCTAACCTAGACCTAGTACGTGGTATACAAAACTAGCCCTTGCATGCCAGCTACTGTGGGTTCAAAGTACCCAGTACGTGCGATACAAAACTAACCCTTGCATGCCAGCTACTGCTCAAGATTCCCGAGCTAGCTGTGGTCCGGCTCCTTTATTTTGTCCACCTAACCTAGCAAGAATGGGGTTAACATTAGCGTAAGAGGGGGCTGATGGTCACCCGCTGAGCCGCCTCAGCGCCAACCAACCAACTAACCTTAATGAGCACAGGATGTAGTGAGTTGAGGGTTGTTGGGTTGAGTGGCTCGAGACTGAGGGTAGTAATGCGGAGAGTCGTCGGGTTGAGTGGCTTCTGGTTGGGGTTGTCGAGATAAAAGAAAGTTGTTCAATTATAGTGTTTGCAAGTCCAAAGGGTCATTTCTGGACAACAGAAAACTCAAATCGTGGAAAGTGCTTGCCTTTATTGTCTATTACCAAAGTAAGTACCTTACCTTTAGATACCTTTAGATGTGTTCGCCGCTCTTCTAGCGGCACCAAGGAGCGCGACGCCCCTCGTTATGGGTGGTGATTTGGTGCAGTAGACTGTTTGAAGCGACAGCTCACTCCCTTGCGAGGATGGGCTCGTCTGGCACTTTTTGCAGTTCGACATCTAGGGCTCTCTTGAAGTTGTCTAACGAGATGTCCCTCATGTCTCTTACTCGCCGTGGGAGTTTGTTGAAGAGACGTGGGCCTCTGTGTGATAACCAGCCCTCTCGCAGAGAGCCCATAGCACCCCTGTTATTCATCCGGGGGATTTCGCATTCCCAGCCTCTCCTATCACTGAATTTCATGACTATCGGAGTATGTAGGTTTGGTACTAAACCCTCTGCGATTTTCCACGTGTATATTATTAGGTAACGTTCTCTTCTACGTTCCAGTGAGTACAGATTCAGTGCTCTTAAACGCTCCCAATAGTGTAGATGTTTTATCGAACTTATATGCGAAGTGAAATTTCTTTGTACACTCTCTACGTCATTTATTTCACCTGCTTTGTATGGGGATGTTAATACGCTACAGTATTCAAGCCGCGGTAGCACTAGAGATTTGAAGAGCGTTATCATAGGTACTTCACCGCGTGTTTTAAAAGTACGCAGAATCCAACCCGTTAGACGTTTCGCAGCCGCCACTTTGACCTGGTTATGTACTTAACCTCGAGAGACTTCAAACATCTGCACCCTCTTCGTAATTTGAAAATATCATTGCAGACTAGTGTCGACTGGCATAGTTTTTGTGGCGAGTTCTTGCATTGTCAACTCTCACTCTTCCTTCTTCACCACCCTGTACACATCTTCAGACTGAACGGGTTGAAGATCCTGGACCTGTGTATCCAAGCCTGGCATCACCCGATTGGTCGATAGACATCACGTGTCAGTGGACTAAATCGTAATTGGTTGAACTCTATTATAATAGTTCATTGCATTCGCCACCAGATGTCTCAGTTGTTGACTGACAGTCACACAAAAGAGCTCTCCCAGCAGAAGAAAAGGAAGAAGTGTAAACAAACTCTTAAAACGTAAATATCCATATAATATGTATTATGTTAGTTTCCTGGGAATGACACCTACATCAAAAATTTGGAAAAACTCAATTTTTCTGTCCCCAATTTTCCCATGGATTTTTTTATTTTTCCCTGTTAGTTTTCATCAATATATAGTGTTTGGAAATAATTACAACCCTCTGAGAAACCGTTTTCCTTATTATACAACAATCTTAAGACCGATAGTGGGGAGGGCTATGAATTCAGGGAAAATGAGGGGTTAAAAGCGTAACAAAGACATTAGCCTAACCTAACAACCTTACGTAACTGGTGGGGGCTGCCGCCCCCACACCCCCGCTGATTGGGTAACAGTGTAAAAAACACAGTATTATGAGACATACCCTACTCCGCCACCGAGTGGCAGTGGGAGGGCCGAGAGGTTCACAACAATAACATGGACGCAGTGTTGCCATATTCTAAATGCAGAATTATCGTATTGTGACCACAAAATTATGGAATTTGCACCAAAATTATCGTACACACTAATATATATATATATATATATATATATATATGGTCATTATACAGGAGACGCAACAATATAGGTAGCACATTTGTAATGGTAGTTTTGGGTTCCTATCATCATATGCTTCATTTCTATATACTTTTTATCCCCGGGGGAAAAAAACAAAAAATCTTGGAGTTTTTATTTTTTTCTTGGATTTTTTTATAACCTAACCAAAAAACCTAACTTAACCTAACCTAAATGTATTTGGGGGCTATTAGGCTAGGTTAGGTTAAGTTAGGTTAGGTTTTTTGGTTAGGTTAATGACCCAAAAAAAAAAATCCCAAGAAAAAAAATGAAAAATCCCAAGATTTAGTGTTTTTTTTTCCCCGGGGATAAAAAGTATATAGAAATGAAGCATATGATGATAGGAACCCAAAACTACCATTACAAATGTGCTACCTATATTGTTGCGTCTCCTGTATATTAACCATATATATATATATACAGGTATATAGGCAATGTTTGTTCTAAATGGCGTGTGTACGAATCGGTGCCGTCTATAGGAAGGGATTGACAACCATGTTACGAAAAAATTCCATTTTAGTACCATATATTTTTATTAGGTTTTGCCGAGGGTTGAAACTAATTTTAATATGATGCTTAGAGCATATAGATTCCATATCTGTTTTCAAATGTCAAAATAATTGGTGACAAATAAATGGAGTTATACTAAAAAGGAAAAGTTATTTTAATACCACGAATTTTCAGAGTGTTTTTTATAAACAAAATTGGTCATTTGCATCAATATATAGTGTTTGTAATTAATTAGAAATCTCGGGAAAACCTATTTTCCCCATTAGGCCTATCGATCGATGTTGAGACACGCTCGCTGCCCGATAGTGATTTGAAAAGACATTAGCCTTACCTAACCTAACCTAGTATTATGGGTGGGGGCTGCCGCCCCCACACCCCCGCTGGTTGAGTAGTAATCCCTTAATTAAAAAAAAAAATTGGCTGTCTATTATACGAAGGTGAAAGAAAAGTCGATGAAGTCTATGGTGTTTACTCTGCAATCTTCAGCTTGATTGTACATTGATAACGGGAAAGTACCGTATTGACAACCTTGTTACGAAAATTAAATTTTAGTAGCATACTTTTATATTAGGTTTTTCAGAGGGTTTAACACATTTTCATATGATCTTTAGAGCTATCGATGACTGAAAGTACCGTATTGACAACTTTGTTACGAAAATTACATTTTAGTACCATACTTTTTTATTAGGTTTTGCCGAGGGTTAAAACAAATTTTCTTATGATGTTTAGAGCATATAGATTCATTATTTATCTTCAAATATATCAACAAAATTTGTGGTATTAAAATAACATTAAACCAAATTTTTATCAAATTTTGTTTTGGAAAAACTAAATAAGATGGTCACCAATTTTCCCATGGATTTTTTTATTTTTCCCTGTTAGTTTTCATCAATATATAGTGTTTGGAAATAATTGCAACCCTCGGCGAAACCGTTTTCCCCATTATACAACCATCTTAAGACACGCCGCCCGATAGTGGGGAGGGCTATGAAGTACAGGGAAAATGAGGGGTTAAATGCGTAAAACGGCGATTAAAACATATTTTAGCAAAACTTGGCTCGGGTTTTAAGGTATTTCTAAGGCCTAAAACCCAATATTTCGGAAACCCGAGCCAAGTTTTGGCCAAAGCTGGCTCGGATTTTGAGAGTTTGTAGACAACAAAATTACAGTAACCTCATTTAGAAATTTGGCTCAGGTTTCCCGAAATTGCAAAGGCATAAAACCCGAATTTTGGAAAATCCGAGCCAAGTTTTGGCAAAACTTGGCTCGATTTTGCGAATCGAAAAAGACTAACTACATGTCGGAAATCGGCTCATGATTTCCCTAATTGCAAAGCCATATAACCAGATTTATCAAAAACGTAGCACTTATTTAAATCATAAATATCCAGTAACATAGACCTAGTACATTGGATACAAGCCTAATCCACACCTAACACCTACAATGTGTCCGTAGTACCTAGTAGGCCTACATGGGATACAACATGGCGGTTGGGCCGGCGCCCATTTAGTAGCCTACCGGTATTCGGCCGTGTCTGTAAATACGAATGCGAGGAACTTCGAGCGAATTCCTGATCAAGCGGATGCACAATCTAATCTAATTAACCTAACATAACATAACCTAACCTAACCTAAATGCGCCTCCGCTCGAATATGAATTCGCTCGAAGTGTCCAGATACCGTAAATACTACCGCAACTACGAATCTTGTTTCTCAAACCTAGTTTATTAACTTAACCAAACAACCCAACCTATCGACAGAGATGGGCAGGTGGAGTGGACTAAAAAGCTGGTGGACAGACCTCGGGAGACAGGTGAAAATAGCGTGTGTACGAATCGGTGCCGTCTATAGGAAGGTATTGACAACCATGTTTCGACAAAATTCCATTTTAGTACTATATATTTTTATTAGGTTTTGCCGAGGCTTAAAACACATTTTCATATTATGTTTAGAGCATATAAAATCCATATGCGTGTTCAAATATTGCAAAATAATTGGTGACCAACTTATTTAGTTATACTTTTGTTTTTTCCCAGTTTCCGCGTCTGCTGAACCGTCCAAAAACACGCTAAAAGGCGTGTTTTGAAGGAGAGAGGTGGTGGGGGGTAGTGGGGGAGGGGTAGTATAAATGTAGATTTACCCTATATTCCTTGAACAAAATATAAAGAAAACTTGGTAAATAAGGCTGCTCTAGCTGTCTTGAATGCTACCACATCGGTTCGGATTTGGCCATTTTTCAGAGTCAAAATAACTTACAATAGGAACAAAAGTAGCCTCAGATATCACCTCTTCGAAGTAAAAAAAAAAAAAAAAAAAACAAAAAAAAAAAAACAAAAAAACTAAAACACGAGGAGGGCGGAACCTAGTCCTGTATCCAATGGCAATCTGTTATTGTAAAATAGCTGTGGTCCGTCTCCTTAATATTGTCCGAGATGATTTTTGCTTCTTTAACCCCATATTTCCCCTCCCCACAAGTAGGGGTTGTGTTTTTAGATTGTTGGATAATGGGTAAATACTAAAATGCCCCGGTCCTTGGTATATAAAACTATGGTATATCAAAGAAAACATGAACACAAATAAAATAAAAAATAAATAGAACAAAATAATAATAATAATAATCATAAAATCGATTTGGATCCACCACTAGAATGTTACCGATCCTTCCAATTATATCCGAGCTCACTATAGGAGACAACAATTAAACTAAGAGACCATTATTACAATTATTAATCTTACTTGTCATTGAGTGGGCTGTATCCGTAGACTGCGATGTTCTAGACTCACCATGATATACTGTAATAAAGAAAAAACAATTAACTATATGATCACTGAAAATTGAATATGTATACCACTTACAATCGTGCATTTATGATATTCAATAATTCAGTTTTAGTATACAGTATATGCACGGTTTATCGCACATTTATAGATACACAAAAATTACCTATGTCTTATGGAGATTATACTTCGTAACGAGAACCTAAATTTATCAATATATGAACCCGATATTATCAGTTATATTTGTTTAATCGTGGTGCAATACATAAGTGTGTTGATTTTCGGTGTGAGCGTCCTGGGTTCGAATCCCTGGACTGCCACATGTGTTTGTTAATTTCATTAATCGAGTTTAGGAGTAAAGTTGGTTAGTGGAGAAAACATAATTAACTCACTGGCCAATAGAGGTAAACCGGACGTGTTGACGTGATTTTATAAGCAACACAACAGATTAAGCGGAATTGTACGCACGATAATTCACTGTTATTGGCACTTGGTTCAAATAGTTAAAATAGGACTTCAGAGGCTATCGATCCTATTGGATTATTAAGCCAGCACACTGCAAGTCAAGAATAACGTCAGGACTGGAGCCTCTCTACAAAAACTCCAGTCTGTTACCACTGTTATCACTGTAAAGGTCAATCTGGTACTGAATTATTTAATGACCAACACGCAGCTTGCGGTTAACAATTGAATTCTAACTGTCTCGAAACAGATTTTATTATTTGTATATTGCTTCAAATTTCTAGCGAATCTATGATGAAACCTTTAACATGGATTTGTGAGGCTTCACATGGTTTGATGATTCGTGTTTAAGGGGAGGCAGACCGTTTTTCTGGACCCCTTTCTCCCTAATGTTTAGCCCCACTAGTTTTGAGATTATAAGACGTTTGGCCCATTAGTTTGGCGATTTTAACACCTTTCGCCCCATTTCGTTGTCAATTTTAAGACCTTTCGTGCCATTTAGGTGTCGATTTTTTTCCTGGCGAGCGATAGCGAGCCTGAAATTTTAAGAGGAACCGGCCTTCGGCCGGGAGATTTTTCTACCGAAAAATTTACAAATCTATCTTAAATTTTTTATTTTCTAAGCTTGATGGAGGTCTAGGGAGGAAACTAAAAAAATATATGAATAAATGAATTAATAGACCAAACAAACGGCCAGTCTCCCCTTAATTCCGCAACGAACCTGTATATTCTTATAAAGCTTTGGTGAAGCTTCATTACCGATTTAGTTCATAGGCTAATAGTATTATAGGTATCTGATCCTTATGTTTCTTCCGTTATTTTTCTTTTTGTTATTTTTTTTGAGACACTAGGTCTTGGTAAAGTAATTTCTAAACTAATTATAATGTAAAACTTGCAAAATAAACAAACCAAAACGTATACGAACACAGTAAAAAGACAAAATAACTAATCAAAATCGCTATGTGGAATAATATCCCTTACCGTCTCTACCAAATAACCCTTTCTGTACCGGCGATGTCTTTTTTATTATATTCTGGCAACTATTAGACGATTTTATTCAGTTTAGGATGGGCGTCTACCAATTAAAAGGCTACAGACTATCTCAATTAATCCTTTCAGCTACTTTATATCTCTCTCAAGCTTCATAAAATCGTCTTAATATAGCTGACCATAAACTAAATAAGCCGTCCGCGGTACAGAATGGGTTCATTGTGAATATAAAAGGAGTAGCATTTTATTTAAATTAACCCCTTGAAGCTCCAAAACGCATTTCTGTTTTGTTTTCTGGTAATTATTAGACGATTTTATTCAGACTAGGAAGAGTATATGGAAGTCAGAGGGTTGATTGAGAGAGTCTTTACCCTTTTATTACCCACAGATCCTTCCTAAGCTGCATACAATCGTCTAATGATAGCCAAAATAAACTGCTAAAACGGGTCAGAGCTTCAAAGGGTTAATAGGGATACAGACTATAATAATTATCCAATAACGTCAGGATTTTCTGACATGTCTGCCTTTCTGTACAGTACACTCGACCAAGAAACAATCTTTACACTGGTGAGCTGTAAATAATCTAGAGTGAACGGAATGAATCGGATGAAACATACGTCTGTGAGGTATTATCACAAGATTTCGACCCACTTCCAGAATGTTTAGAGCGTTAGTGTATAGATTGTTTCTTGGTCGAGTATACATCTATATGCCTGACTATATTTTTCTGTCTATCATTGCATCTATCTGTCTGCCTGCCGACATCTCTATCTTCCTTTCCTATACTGTGCTCCAGTCCTGACGCTATTTTTGACTTACAGTGTGCTGGCTTAGTGTTCTTATTAATGTTGGATGGCCTTGTTGCGTCAATGTAAACTTTTAAGGGGGGTCACCTGCTTTTTTTTCCCTTTCTCTCTTTTTCTCTCTTTCTCTGGTTTGTATCCATTCGGCCCCATTCAGCCAACTGTTTTAAAACGTTTATCCCCATCCAGGTGTCGATTTCTTCCTGGCGAGCGATTACGAGCCAGCATTGTATGGAGAAATCCGGCTTCGCCGGAGACATTATTCTATAGAAAAATTTACAAATTTAGCTTGCTGTAAAAATAAATAAAAATAATATATATATACATATATATATATATATATATATATATATATATATATATGCTGGCTCGCAACCGATCGCCAGGAAAATATTGACACCTGGATGGGGTTAAACGTCTTAAAACAGTAGGTTGAATGTGGCCGAATGGATACAAGCCAAAGAGAGAGGGAGAGAAAGAGAAAAAACACGAGGTGGGCCCCCTTAAATGAGCTTGATGAGCACTTGAACTTCATTTCAAGCCATTTATCACATGGCTCGAGCACAAAGGCCACATCTTCGAACGTGCTCTCTTCATTATAGTTTGCTTAACACTTAACCCTTTCAAGATCCAATACGCGTTTCTTTTCTGTTTTTCTGGCTATTGTTAGACGATATTGTTCAGATTAGGAAGGGTATATGAAAGTCAGAGGGTTGAGATAGTCTTTACCCTTATAATTCCCACAGATCCTTCTTAAACTGTATGAAATCGTCTAATGCTAGCCAGCATAAACTGTCAAAAATGCGTGACAATCTTGAAAGGGCTAACACTGTATATCTCTAACTTTAGCCAGACTTTGCCTTGACCCCCGAGCAGGTGACCCCGGGAGGCGATTGGTTCCATTCTCTAGTAGCTTGTTTAGGGGTAGGTTTAAGGGGACGCTATTTTATGTATGTATTTATTTGTTTATTCTATCTATCTATTGCCTGACGCCGTGATCCCCGAAGGGGTGGCCACGAACGAACCGCCCCCATGCATCTCTGGCCCCAGTCAGTCGACGCGCCTCCTCCCAACCAGCACCGCCTTCATCCATATCATAGAGTACAGAAGGATACAGAGGAAAAAGAGATGCCACAAATCTGTAAATAGTGATCCGCGCGTTTGAGAGATGGCAGCACGATCGCAAAGGAAAATGGGAGGGTCCCCATTGATTCGTAATAATCTCTACCTTGTACTAATAACGCTATTAATAATCAATTGAACGTTATCCAGAGACTCTGTAGACATGACAGAGTTAAATAGACATAAGTAGAGGCTACTGTAAAGGCCAGATCATCGTGAAATTGTCGTCATTATGAGGCTCACAAGCAAACCTCATCCAACCCCCGCCATTGTTGTTGTGAGATTCGAGAGTTGCCAACGTCAAACATGCTGGGACAAAATATCCCTAGACGTCATAAGTATAACCTATGAACGTATTTCGTGAAATGCCCTGTTTTAGTGCAACTTTATAAATTAACATCTACATAACATGTAAATAATAATATATATTCAATATTACATTTTAATTCTTGTTGTGTTGCTTGTAGTTATACAGCTTACATCATATATAAGTATTTTTTATATTGTATATGTATTCCTAATATTTTCCTCTTGCTTTTATATATCTATTTTATTTCAAATAATTTACAAGTGTTTTTTACCAACATTAAATCACTCTTAAAGACGTTCACTCTCTATTTCCCCCTTATTTTGTGGATTTTCCCTTAACTTTGGTAACACTGCAGACAAGCCAGGCGCACAAATATCAAGGAGTATCTAATAGGGAAAAATTACTGATGTGTTTTGGTTGTATGCCCTACAACAGTGCTGCCACTAAATCCCAAGGATGCGCGGCAAAATAACCATGTGACGTCACGCTTTCCGCTCTATCCTTCTGTACTCTATGATCCATATACTTCCTCACTCCATCCTTCCACCTTTCTTTCGGTTAACATCTCCCTTTCTGTCCTTCCACCTCGCTCTCGCTTCCCATATGTTCCATATGGCCGAACCATCTCAAGGTGTTCCTTTTCACACTTTCTAGCACATCTACCTCCACACCACACCTCCTTCTTACTTCCTCATTCGTCTATCTATCCCTCCATGTAACTCCACACGCACTTCTCAAGTAACTCATTTCCACCCCTCTCATTCTTGGTCTGAGTCTCTCCACCAACGTCCATGCTTCGCTTCCGTAAAGGGCCCTTCACCTAGTTAGGAATGTGAGCTAAAGTCACTATGAGTAGGGGAAAATTCGGACTCGCGGGCCTATTCGCGGTGAAAATTGATGACTCCTAGTGACTCTAGCGACTCCTGTTAGACTCCCAGTGATTCCCGGCCAGTCGCGGCCGCTTGGCCATGTCCGAAAAATTATTCATCATGTTGAAAATTTTGGCCGCGAATCAGACCACTTCCACTGACTCACAGTAAGTCCTGGTGACTCGCGGTTACCCTCGGTGACTCCATTCTCGTCCCATTGACTCCCGATGATTCGTAAATGATTCTAACATGATTCGCGGACACTATTTATGACTCGCGGACCATATTTAGTTACTTGGTATAGTCTATTCGCTATAAGTAGGCTACTTTATCCACCACTACCAATTTATACACCACTTCCACTTTATCTACTACTACCATTTTATCTACCACTACCACTTTATCTACCATTACCACTTTATACACAACTACCACTTTATCCACCACTCATACTTTATCTACCACTACGACTTTATCCACCACTACCATTTTATCTACCACTGTCACTTTATCCACCAGTACCACTTTATCCACCACTACCACTTTATACACCACTACCACTTTATCCACCACTACCACTTATCCACTAATACCACTTTATCTAACACTACCACTTTATCCACCACTACCACTATATCTACGACTACCACTTTATCCACTACTACCACTTTTTCTACCACTACCACTGTATTTACCACTACCACTTTATCTATCACTACCACTTTATCTACTACTACCACTTTATCCACCACTACCAATTTATCTACCACTACCACTTGATCTACCACTACCACTTCATGAACAACTACCACTTTATCCACCACTACCACATTATCCACCACTACCATTTTATCTACCACTTTCACTTTATCCACAAGTACCACTTTATCCACCACTACCACTTATCCACTAATATCACTATCTAACACTACCACTTTATCCATCAGTCACTTTATTCATCACTACCACTTTATCTACCACTGCCACTTTATCCACCACTACCATTTTATCTACCACTGTCACTTTATCCACCATGTACCACTGTATCCACAACTACCACTTTATCTACTACCACTTTATCCACCACTACCACTTTATCTACCACTACCACTTATCCACTAATATAACTTTATCTAACACTACCACTTTATCCACCACTACCACTTTATCCACCACTACCATTTTATCTACCACTGTCACTTTATCCACAACTACCACTTTATCCACCATTACCACTGTATCCACAACTACCACTTTATCTACTACCACTTTGTCCATCACTACCACTTTATCTACCACTACCACAAATTGTTGTGACCTGCTGTTGCTTGTTCTCCTTTGTAATAGCCGAGTAATCAAGATAAAAACATGGCATGTTACCATCAGTTGGATATACAGTAATAGACTATTGTCCCAAACGTGCCAGAAATATAATAATATAATAGATCTGGGGGGGGCCATCCATGGCATACTCGCATCTCCATCCTTACACCTCGCACTGATTCTCGGTGAATCCCAGTGACTCGTATATAACTCCTCCTGACTCCCACTGACCCGTGTATTACTCGCATCGACTCGACTCGTATCTAGCACTAATCCGAAAACGACCGTTAATTTTCAAGTTTTCAATAAATCTAAATCGCACTTCATTCGCTGTTTTATCCCGTTGACTCCTGGTAACTCACAGAGACTCCTTGTGACTCGCAAGTACACTCCCGCTGACTCCTACTTTGTCGTGGTGGCACGTGGAATTTCGGACACTCGCGGTCATTTTTGCAGGAACCACCAGGAGTCATCACTCCCAGTGATTCTAGCTCACACTCCTGACTGTGTGAGGGCCCCTTAAAGCCTAGTTAGGCTAGTTCACACATTCAGGAGTGTGAGGCCGAGTTTCCAGGAGTCCACAGTCTCGGAAACTCGCGTGATGATTCTTGGAAGAATCCCATGGGCACTCTGAGTCACCCTGGGTCACTCTGGGTCACTCACGGATACTCCAGGGAACTCCGCTCGGGCAGCCCAAATTTCAACCATGTTTAAAAATATTGCCCCGAGTCAGATCAACCTCAAGACACTCGGGAACACTCGAAATAGATCGTGATTACTCGGATTAACTCGGAACAACTCATAATTACTCCAAATTAATCGGTGGAACTCATCAACACTCGGGGACAAAACCACGTGGCCGAATATGCAAGAGTGATGTTGAGTGTTTATGAATGTGATCGAGTATCCCCGAGTGTACAGCAGACACTTGTGCTAACTCAGCCTGCTATGAACAATTGGCCGAATGAATATCGAGTGCATAAAGAGTAGCCATGAGTATAACTCGAATGATCTCGATTGTACTCGAGTGTTGCTGGTTATCACCGGTTATGTCAAATAAGATAACCCGAATTGTCTCGAATAATGCTGAGTTAGGCTGAGTTGTTTCGAGTTGTCTGGAATAACCCAGAGTGAAACTTGAGTGTAACTCGAGTCCGTTCGAGTAACCCGGAGTGAAGCACGAGCGTTCGACAATCGACGAGTGAAACCCAACTCGTGGCAACACCGCGTGAACCAGCTGGTATCCTGCGCTTGTCCCCCCTTCCCCTAGCCCCTATAAAAAACCGAGTATGATATCGGTCGAATGGGTCAAGGAAAACCCCTTCCTCTATGTCAAACGCATGAAGGACTTTAAGGATACAAGGAGGAAACAACGTTACTTTGACGAGAAGGCAGCAACCCTTAAAGCTTCGGTTACAGGTAAGCAACCGCTGGTTATTGTAGTGATTTGTGTATATGTTCGTCAGTAAAGTGTAAGCTTTACCTTATTAAGGGGAGACAGACCGTTTGTTTGGTCTTTCATTCCTTTATTTCTTAGTTTCATCACTAGACCTCCATCAAGCTTAAAACAAAAAACCCTAGACTCCCCTTCAAGATAAATATGTAAATTTTTCGATAGAAAAATATCCTGGCCGAAGGCCGGTTTCCCTTAAAATTTCAGGCTTGCTGTAGCTCGCCATGAAACAAATTGATAAGTAAATGGCACGAAAGGTCATAAAATTGACAAAGAAATGTGTTAATATCGCCAAACTAATGGGCCGAACGTCTTAGTCTCAAAACTAATGGGGCTAAGCATGACGGAGAAGGGGGTCCAGAAAAACGGTCAGCCTCCTCTTAACATGTTCGCCATGGCCTAGGCAAAATGTGTACAATAATGTGGGCAGGTGTCGTATTAAGGAGTGTGTGTGTGTGTGACATGTATAATGTAAATGATTGTTGAACGAATATCACTAATGTCTTATATTTTTCTATCCTTCTATCACAGGCAGCCAGTTGTCTGTGTGGGTGACGGTAACGAGGTCACGCTTTGGCAAGCTGACCAACACAAAGAGTGGTGACGGAACACAATGTGGGTAGAAACTGTCTGAGCGGGATGAGTGGATCCTTAAGAACTTTGCGTTCATGAGGGGCCACATATCCTGGACAAAAACCCGCATAACAGCCGAGGTACGTTATAGCCTATAACAGTTACATTATACAAGTAAAGACACTGCCACATGTGACATGATCATACATATCATTGCCACAAGTGTTGCAAGTCAAACCTCAATTCATACTGTATCTCCAACCATAGGCCTATTGATTTTTATTATAAAATTTGTATGTCACAGTGAGGGGTGTCAAAAGTACCTAATAATTTTACTCAAGTTCAAGTACAAGTATGTACTCATAAAGTTACTCAGGTATATGTAGAAGTAACCAACTAGAAAGCTACTTAAGCTAAAGTTAATATCTACCTACTGCCTGGGGGGTTGGGGGAGAGGGGAGGCTTATCAGCGCCATGTATATACTGTATAGTGGTGACCTTGGAACTACCCAATGTCACACCTAAACTTGGAGGAATGTCAATGGAAAATGCTACTTGTAATTCCATATCTATTGGAAGGAATAATTCGGAAAGTTGCTGAAGTTTTACTCCACAAAATTAACAGAAGTAAAGTAAATGCAGTGGAGTAAATGTACAACTAATTCTTATATATGATACTCAAGTTAGAGTCAAATTAGTGGGCACAAATTAATACTTTATACAAAGTAGAGACTGAGAAAATATACTTAAGAACTGTACTTGGTTACCTTTACACCCCTGGTCGCAGTACCTATGTTTGTGCCCCATTCTCTTTTAATATGTCAGAATTATATATATTTGCCTGCACGTATTTCAATATAAGGGATCTAAAGTATAGAGAATGCTCCGTTTATTGTTTGTTTAAAAACAAAATTGCAGTAAAATCCTCCATGTCATTATCATTAGTTTAACTAATTTTCCTTAGACATATATATTTAATACTTTTAATAGAAAATATTATTATGTTTGGGTTGCATGGACATTGGACACATGACACAAAGTTCACTTACATTTATTGATTAATAATAATAAATCATACACATCAAACATTATTAATGCTCCTGTTATGTAATTGTGATTGTAATTGTCACATTACTTATATTTACGAATGACATTAAAACAGGCTATGTCAAACTAATATACATTTTATCATCCAGTTCCTAGAGCGGCATGATGAAGCCCCTTCACCCACCCTGCCTGCCGCTGAACCTCGGCCATCCAGCTCCACATCGTCACCTGTGGGTGTGGCATAGGTTGTCATGGGGTGGCCTTTATATATGCAAGGGGAACAATGGGAGGGAATCGGGCTATACTCCCAACGGACTCCTAGGCAGACTCCTGAACACCCACGATAACTCTGATTAACTCTGATTAACTCTATTTGCATTCTGGATAACTCTTAATTACTCTTACACACTCGGATACACTCTGTACCGGAAATGACAGTTAAAATTCAAATATCCACACACTCTCAGTACACTCTTGATGACTCTGTAATTAATCAGAGTGTCCCTGAATGTACTCGGGGTTACTCGAAATAACTCATGGACACTCTAGGGCAATCTTGTAAACTCCTGGTATTTTTCACACTCTGCCTCATTCCTGCCCGATTAACCAAGACTGTGGACTCCTTGAAACTCGGCCTCACACTCTTGAATGTGTGAACTAGGCTTAAAGCCTAGTCAAGGGCTCACATCATACCTGAGACTTGAAGGAGAGGCAGGGTATTATGAAAAAAGTTGACAGATT
Source organism: Paralithodes platypus (assembly GCA_032716605.1). Classification (NCBI taxonomy): domain Eukaryota; kingdom Metazoa; phylum Arthropoda; class Malacostraca; order Decapoda; family Lithodidae; genus Paralithodes; species Paralithodes platypus. Next base: position 63,777,974 of record CM064492.1, read on the forward strand.
AAAGAGCATGGACCTGCCTAATGATATATCAATTAAGATTGATATTATCATCAGGACAGCCGTGGCTCTTGCTGGAGGAAACAACTCTCTCCTCCAGCAATACCTACCTGCCCTCCTTCAGGCCAACAATCTCCCAGGTATTCTTGTACCTGATCTTCTCAACAAATGTTGAGCTGAGGAGACGTTTAGGTATAAAGAGTATTAGCGAGGTGATGCGTACAAGTAGACTGGGATGGTATGGACATGTGGAGAGAATGGATGAACAAAATTGGGTGACAAAATGCAGGTCTGTGATTGTGGAGGGAGCTGCACCAAGGGGTGGACCGAGGAAGACCTGGGATCGGACTATACGCGCCGATCTCAAATCCAAGAACTTGACAAGTGAAGCAGCCCTTAACAGGGTTGCCTGGAACGCCGCCATTAGGACAAGAGACTGAAACTGCACTTATGTGTGGAACACTCAGTCTTAAAATGTTATGTATGTATGTATGTATGTATGTACCAGGAGGGTTGTTGGACAATGCCCAGAGGGGTCCTGTCAGACAAAGACCTACTCCACAGAGGCGCTTGACCATCAAAGCGCCTCTAAACAGAATTTGTTTTCCCCCTGAACCTGAAGCAGCAACTCCAGAAGCTGATCCTGTAGAAGCTACTGGAGGAGCTGCTGAAGAAGAAAACTCAACTCCAACTACTACTGTAGCAGAAGAAGAAGAGGCGATGGAGGAGACACCTGCAGTCAACACCAACCCACCTGCAGAGCCTCCTTCAGCTTCTCCTTCAAAACCTGAAAAAGGAGCCTCCATGCCCCTCATTGAAATCGAACCAGTGAGGTAGGTAGAGGGGAAGACTCAACCAGACACCCCCAAGTCCCCCATCGAGAGCCCCAAAACCAAGAAAACCAAGAGAGACCCAGACACCCCTCTAAATCTCTTCCTGAACAAGATCCTTCCTAAACTACAAGAACATAGAAAAATCACTCTGCCCAGATTATACGACCACTGGATGCCCAAGGAGTACCACCAATACATGAGTCACTGTGCAGACTACAAAGAGGATCGTCATAGCTCTGCAACTGCTACTTCCACCGCACTAACAAGGAAGATAATAGCCTCCCACCGTGCTGCTTCGCAACTGTCGAGGTAGCCATAAAACAAGGCCTGCCAAAGTTACCAAGGAGAATACCACAGTAAACACCAACACCTGCACCCCAACACCAAATAGCTATTAGTACGGGACTCCCAGTCGGGCCGGGAGGATAAATATATGGCCTTAAATTCCCTTCCCGTACAATAGCCCACAGTTCCAGCCCCCCAGCTCTCGACCCAGTGCCTCCCTGGTCGGGTCCAGCCGCCTTCTCAGTAACGCCGATCCCCCAAACTCTGAAAACCATCAGGCAGCTCCAGTTAAGCCTGGACACCTATCTCTCTTGCTGATATTCACTTCATCCAACTAATTCTTGTCCTATCCCCACTTCCACCTAACCCCCTTTCACTACTCATTTTGATTGATTGATTGACAACCTATGCCACACCCACAGGTGACGATGTGGAGCTGGGTGGCCGAGGTTCAGCGGCAGGCAGGGTGGGTGAAGGGGCTTCATCATGCCAGGCAGGGTGGGTGAAGGGGTTTCATCATGCCGCTCTTGGAACTGGATGATAACATGTATATTAGTTTGACATAGCCTGTTGTAATGTCATTCGTATATATAAGTAATGTGACAATTACAATCACAATTACATAACACGAGCATTAATAATGTTTAATGTGTATGATTTATTATTATTAATCAATAAATGTAAGTGAACTTTGTGTCATGTGTCCAATGTCCATGCAACCCAAACATAATTATAATTTCTATTAAAAGTATTAAATATATATGTCTAAGGGAAATTAGTTAAACTAATGATAATAACATGGAGGATGTTACTGCAATTTGTTTTTTAAACAAACAATAAACGGAGCATTCTCTATACTTTAGACCTCTTATATTGAAATACGTGCAGGCAAATATATATAATTCTGACATATTAAAAGAGAATGGGGCACAAACATAGGTACTGCGACCAGGGGTGTAAAGGTAACCAAGTACAGTACTTAAGTATATTTTCTCAGTCTCTACTTTGTATAAAGTATTAATTTGTGCCCACTAATTTTACTCTAACTTGAGTATCATAATTATATAAGAATTAGTTGTACATTTACTGCACTGCATTTACTCTACTTCTGTTAATTTTGTGGAGTAAAACTTCAGCAACTTTCCGAATTATTCCTTCCAATAGATATGGAATTACAAGTAGCATTTTCCATTGACATTCCTCCAAGTTTAGGTGTGACATTCCTTGGGTAGTTCCAAGGTCACCACTATACAGTATATACATGGCGCTGATAAGCCTCCCCTCTCCCCCAACCCTCCAGGCAGTAGATAGATATTAACTTTAGCTTAAGTAGCTTTCTAGTTGGGTACTTCTACATATACCTGAGTAACTTTATGAGTACATACTTGTACTTGAACTTGAGTAAAATTATTAGGTACTTTTGACACCCCTCACTGTGACATACAAATTTTATAATAAAAATCAATATGATTGGAGATACAGCATGAATTGAGGTTTGACTTGCAACACTTGTGGCAATGATATGTATGATCATGTCACATGTGGCAGTGTCTTTACTTGTATAATGTAACTGTTATAGGCTATAACGTACCTCGGCTGTTATGCGGGTTTTTGTCCAGGATATGTGGCCCCTCATGAACGCAAAGTTCTTAAGGATCCACTCATCCCGCTCAGACAGTTTCTACCCACATTGTGTTCCGTCACCACTCTTTGTGTCGGTCAGCTTGCCAAAGCGTGACCTCATTACCGTCACCCACACAGACAACTGCCTGCCTGTGATAGAAGGATAGAAAAATATAAGACATTATTGATATTCGTTCAACAAGCATTTACATTATACATGTCACACACACACACACACACACACTCCTTAATACGACACCTGCCCACATTATTGTACACATTTTGCCTAGGCCATGGCGAACATGTTAAGAGGAGGCTGACCGTTTTTCTGGACCCCCTTCTCCGTCATGCTTAGCCCCATTAGTTTTGAGACTAAGACGTTCGGCCCATTAGTTTGGCGATATTAACACATTTCTTTGTCAATTTTATGACCTTTCGTGCCATTTAGTTATCGATTTTTTTCATGGCGAGCTACAGCAAGCTTGAAATTTTAAGAGAAACCGGCCTTCGGCCAGGAAATTTTTCTATCGAAAAATGTACATATTTATCTTGAAGGGGAGTCTAGGGTTTTTTGTTTTAAGCTTGATGGAGGTCTAGTGATGAAACTAAGAAATAAAGGAATGAAAGACCAAACAAACGGTCTGTCTCCCCTTAATAAGGTAAAGCTTACACTTTACTGACTAACATATACATAAATCACTACAATAACCAGCGGTTGCTTACCTGTAACCGAAGCTTTAAGGGTTGCTGCCTTCTCGTCAAAGTAACGTTGTTTCCTCCTTGTATCCTTAAAGTCCTTCATGCGTTTGACATAGAGGAAGGGGTTTTCCTTGACCCATTCGATGATATCATACTCGTTTTTTTATATGGGCTAGGGGAAGGTGAGACAAGCGCAGGATGCCAGTTGGTTCACGCGGTGTTGCCACGAGTTGGGGTTCACTCGTCGATTGTCGAACGCTCGTGCTTCACTCCGGGTTACTCGAACGGACTCGAGTTACACTCGAGTTTCACTCTGGGTTATTCCAGACAACTCGAAACAACTCAGCCTAACTCAGCATTATTCGAGACAATTCGGGTTATCTTATTTGACATAACCGGTGATAACCAGCAACACTCGAGTACAATCGAGATCATTCGAGTTATACTCATGGCTACTCTTTATGCACTCGATATTCATTCGGCCAATTGTTCATAGCAGGCTGAGTTAGCACGAGTGTCTGCTGTACACTCGGGGATACTCGATCACATTCATAAACACTCAACATCACTCTTGCATATTCGGCCACGTGGTTTTGTCCCCGAGTGTTGATGAGTTCCACCGATTAATTTGGAGTAATTATGAGTTGTTCCGAGTGAATCCGAGTAATCACGACCTATTTTGAGTGTTCCCGAGTGTCATGAGGTTGATCTGACTTGTGGCAATATTTTTAAACATGGTTGAAATTTGGGCTGCTCGAGCGGAGTTCCCTGGAGTATCCGTTAGTGACCCAGAGTGACCCAGGGTGACTCAGAGTGCCCATGGGTGCATGCGATCTTCCAAGAATCATCACGCGAGTTTCCGAGACTGTGGATTCCTGGAAACTCGGCCTCACACTCCTGAATGTGTGAACTAGGCTTAAGTCAGTGTCGGGATTACCGGTGCGGTTCTTTTAACTTCTGGCTACTGTTAAATGATTGTATTCAGTTTATAAAAGGCCCCCAGCAATTAACAGGCTTCGAACTATCTCACTTATCCCTATTTACTACCACAGTTCCTTAAACTGCACAATATCGTCTAAATTTAGCTAGAATGAAATTAAAAGACGTTGCCGGTACAGGAGAGGTTAATAGCCCAACGGCCCATTGTTGTGTATAGTGTGTGGTGGTGCATGTGGAGTGTTATTTTACTGTTGGAATGGCTGTGGATGTGAATGTTGTCTGTAACCAGTATATTCAGCTAGATCATGCTGAGGTCAGGTGCTAGCATTCGTATTGTAAATGCGACACTGGTCTACTGCACCTCTGATGTTTGCCATTGTATGTAATTTAGAAATGACCTGTAGATGCCAATAAGATTAACAAAATTTTTTTTTATACCATTTGGATTTGGATTTTTAGCTGAATATAATAGTCTAAGGTAACCAAATATATGAATATAACAGTTTATTACTATGAAGTAGAGACATAGTTTGGATTCTTATTTAACCCTTGTCTGGCGGGGGTGGACTTAAGTCGGTCTAGAGAACCATGGACTATGTGGCGGGGAACGACTTCAGGCGGTGTGCAATTCTGAGCAATATTTGGCTCTGAGAGAGAGAGACGAGTGGTGGGAGGAGCGTAGGTCGACTCTGACCATTCGGCATGGCTCTCGCGCCAGCACTGGGCCCAGCTCCACACACACCCACACTCACTGCCTCGCTACACAGGGAATTATGTAAGGAAATTACCGTATTTTAGGGATTTTTCCTTCGTCTTGCACGATCGTTGCAAGAGAACGCGTGGTCGTAGAAGGATGGTTCTGGTGTCATTGGAAAGCTCAATTATCGCCCTTTCAGGGATACATAATTGTATTACGCTCTGGCTCTTGTTTATGCATGAAAAAGAGCACGGAAACAAGGTCGTTTAGGGTAAAACCACCTGCTTGGCGGGTAGTACAAGTTACTGACGGGCCCGCTCGTAAGGCGTTAATAATTAACCCAGGGAGTGCGATAGGCATAACAGAAGTGTTTGTATAGCGGATACGATAGGCCTTACGGAAGAAAGCCCATGAAAATTTATAAAAAATAATACGTCCCACAGACACTCAAATGGAAGCAATTATTGACTATTTTTCCTCTTATTTTTGTAATGCCTCCCTTATTCCTGCACAAAATATGGTGAGTCATAGTCTTCCACACCCTCCACTCTCTATCACATGCGCAAGAGATGCCAAACACAACTCAGTGCCTTCAAAGATCTTGGAGAGCCAGGATATTGCTCTCTCTCTCCAGCCTCCATCCAACCCCTCCCGCCACAAGTATACATTTTTCACTAGATATTTGCTGTTTACACCTGTTCTGGTCTTCACTATTCACATGTTCATCATACAAGTAAAACATACACATATGGAGCAGAAATAATGATTTATATGGTAAATATAACTAATTCTATAAAAATCAAAGGTAATAGATTCGCATAGGCCACGCGGGCAATTAAATAACATGAACGGCGCTCTTCTCGGGTAATGTATGCCACATTGCCACATTATTATAATTAATATTATTATTATTAAAATAAGCTTTGGTTGTAGGTTCTTAACTACACTGGGACAGTTTTCCTAGTTTATTGTTTACGGACACAGTATTGTAGTACGTGGGCTTTAGTCCCACCGCAGGTCTCCGAAGAAGGCTGCCATGATAGTGACGTCAGATAGACCCTCTGACCTCACTCTTTCTTTCTTTCTCTCTCGGGGTAATAAAGAATGTCCAGACTGTGTGTGTGTGTGTGTGTGTGTGTGTCAAGTAAGGTGAGGACGCGCAGAAACATCTTGATGCCAAAATAATTTGTCTTATGTATTTATGTTTTGTATAATTTTTACTTCGCGAAAGTAATTTGAATGGCTACAATGCATATGTATTGATTTTTTCTTTAATTATATGCTAATTTCATAATGTACTACCATCAAGTATTAAACAATTTAGAAAAAACTAAGAACACATAAGTGTGGTGGCAACACTCTCTGTTGACATATCCCCCACCCTCCACCATTCATTGTTTTAAAGTTTACTTATTGTTCACTATTCTTCAGAATGTACAGTCACGGTAAAATAGTTTCGTCAATCGACACTATTTATTAAGAAATGACGCTTTTACTTAGCTGGACAAACTCTAGTATTACATATTTGTTTAGGTGTATTAAGAAGTTATTTAATCTTACAGGAATAAAATACCATTTAGACAAAATGTAGACAAGTTATCTTAGATGGTTAATTATTGTTCTTACCCACTTTTAACATTAATTCAAGTGCCGTATGTAAAAGAGTATAGCCACCTTCAAACAATAAACTAATCTGTGAGGACAATCAATTCAACCATATCTGTACTGCAGGCTCCATGTACCAGGTTCATGTGTTGGCTACTGCATGTGAAAGCGTAGTTAGAAGTAATATTAAATAACCTATACAGTTTGATATATATATATATATATATATATATATATATATATATATATATATATATATATATATATATATATATATATATATATATATATACTGTATATATATATATATGGTGTATATATATATATATATTTGAATAGATAGGAACGCTGAAAGCAGTAACAAGAAATAGGGTGGTCAGTATAGAAGTGAAGAAGTCCTTGCATGACAGTGTGGTAATCCCGACATTGACTTAAGGAAGCGAAGCATGGACTTTTGAGAAGAAACTCAGACCAAGAGTGAGAGGGATGGAAATGAGTTACTTGAGAAGTGCGTGCAGAGTTACATGGAGGGATAGACAGAAGAATGAGGAAGTAAGAAAGAGGTGTGGTTGGAGGTAGATGTGCTGGAAAGTGTGAAAAGGAACACCTGGAGATGGTTCGGCCATATGGAACATATGGGAAGTGAGACAATGACTAAGAAGGTGTACTAGAGTGAGGTGGCAGGACAGAGAGGGAGAGGTAAACTGAAAGAGAGGTGGAAGGATGGAGTGAGGAAATATATGGATGAAGGCGGTGCTGGTTGGGAGGAGGGGCATCAACTGACTGGGGACAGAGGTGCATGGGGGTGGTTCGTTCGTGGCCACCCCTTCGGGGATCACGGCATCAGGCAATAGATAGATATATATATATTCAGTTCAGTTCAGTGAGTGACAGAAGGAGGTTGTGTTAATCTGAGTTCCTGCCCGGACCACCTGCTCGTGACCCAGTGACCATACGCACCTACCTGTGTTTGGAGGCAGTGCACTCGTGTATATATATATAAGTGTTTTAGCTCAGTATTTAGCTGTTAGTTGACTTATTTGTTTTTGTTTTCTGTACTTAGTTGTTTGCTCCTCGCTAAGCTTTTTGGGATCATGTCAGGTATGGAGTGCGAGTCCTTTACTGAACTGCATAATTTTATTCTCCAGGTAAGGGAAGAGATGGTTGTGGTGAAGGAAGAGGTCTTGACTCTAAGGGAGGTTAATGTTAAACTTCAGAGGGAAGTGGATTTGATTAAAGACGAAAATCTAGCTTTCAAGCTTAGCCAAGAGGAAGTCGAGTAAGGGGAAAAGGGAGGAAGTTGATGAAAAATTGTATTCATGGCAGGTTGTTAAAAATACGGGTGGGAAAGTCACACTCAAGAAGCAGGATAGTAGAATAGGTATGAGTGTGACAAATACATTCTCTCCTTTGCGAGACGAATGTGAGGGAAAAGATAGTCAGGATAAGGGAGGGTTAGCCGAAGTGCCTGCCGCCGACTCAGCTCCAACCGCTGACGCTGTGCTACCTACCACCACCACCACCACCAAGGGAGCTTCTGCCACCACCGGGGGTTCTCCAACTGCAGCTGCTGGATCCTCCCGAGGGAAAGGTAAGTCTGTGTCCCGAGAAGGTAAGTCTGTGTCGATTGTGGGCGCCTCCATGGTAAGACATTTAGTTAGGGCTGCCCGCACTAAACTTAGGAAGGTTGTGTGTCTGCCTGGCCATGGAGTTGGGAGGGTTTTAGAGAAGATGGACCACATCTTGGAAGATAGTGGAGATAACCCCATTATTTGTCTCAGTGCCGGGAGTAACGATGTTGGTAAGGGTAGAAGTGAGGAACTGCTGCATTATCGGGATGTGTTAGATAAGGTTAGGATGAAGGGAGGGATCCCTGTAGTACATTGTATCCTACTCAGAAGAGGAGTTCCCAAGGAATGGACATCCAGGGCGATTGGTGTCAATTGCCGTTTGGAGAAATATTGCAAAGAAAAAGCAATACCATTCATTGATAACTGGGATAGTTTCTATGGGAGAGATGGGATGTACGCAAGGGATGGGGTTCATCTTTCATGGTTAGGGGTTTCTACATTAGCTAGTTCTTTAGATAGGGTGGTTGTGGGGTTTTGAACAGAAATATTGAGAGTGTAAATGAGAGGTTAAATGGAACAATTTTAGCGTCAGGCGAAAGCGATAAGGATATTCAGTCTCATGCTAAAAATGATGACTATATTGCAAATGATAGTAGTGATGGTGCAACGGAAGATGGAAATGTCGTTAGAAATAAAGGTAAATTAGGTATAAAGAAAAGAAGTAAATTGAGAGTATATTACACAAACTGTAGGAGTCTATGTAACAAAATGAACGAACTTAGAGTCCTTGTTAGCAAAGAAAATATAGACATAATAGCGCTAACTGAAACGTGGATTAATACAGAAACCAGGCATTTTTTAGCAGAATTTGATATACCAGGATATAGTTTGTTTAAATATGACCGAACAAGTAAGAGGGGTGGCGGTATAGCAGTGTTTGTCAGGAGTACATTAAAAAGCTGTATTAAATCAGGTATTAGACTAATTAACGATAATGAAAGTGTTTGGGTAGAGGTTAACGAAGGTAGTGAGACCATAGTTATTGGAGTTATGTATAGACCGCCAAATATGAGTAGAAATGACGGAACATCATTATGGGAGGAAATTAAAATGGCATCAAGGTTTAGCAATGTGTGCATTATGGGGGATTTTAATTTTCCGAATATAGATTGGCAGCATCAAATAGGAGACTCTGATTCTGAGGAGTTTATAGAGGTAGTACAAGATAGTTTTTTATCTCAATTCATAGATACGCCGACTAGAGGTAATAATATTCTCGATTTAGTTTTCAGTAACAATGAACATATGGTAAATAATGTAGAGATAGGGGACCACCTAGGAAATAGTGACCACAATTCTGTGTATTTTAATATACAATGGAAAGGTAATACCAGAGAGAATACAACATTAATACCTGACTTCAGAAAAGCCAATTATGGTGGGTTAAGAAGAGCCCTATTAGCTGACCCTATGGTCAAAAAATTAAGTCGATCCAGGTGTCCAAATGAGTGTACCCCTTCTCAGGCACCTGTCATCTTAAGTCAGGAAGAGACGTCAACCTTGGTAGATACATACGATAATTTTATCGAGTCAGTATTCAATGCACAAAATAAATACATCCCCAAAAGAAAATTTAGATCAACACAGAACCAACCCAAATGGATGAATAATAGACTATTAGATCTTCTAGGACAAAGAGAGGAATATATAGAAAAATTAAAAAAGGCGAAATTCACCTACTTGCTTACTATCAGAATCTATCAAGACAGGTAAAAAAAGGATATTAGGAAAGAAAAAAGAAATTATGAAATTAAGGTTGCCAATGACTCAAAAAATAATCCTAAAGCTTTTTACCAACTATATAAATCCAAGGTTAGAGATGTAATTGGTCCCCTTAAAACTTCGATAGGAGAAATGACAGAAAATGATTTAGAAATGTGCAGTACATTAGATAGTCAATTTCTTTCCGTTTTCACTAATGAAAATTTGGCACAGTTTCCAGAAGTCCGTAAGGTATATAGCGATAGTATAGAAAATAGGTTAAGTACGGTTACTATAAGTAGAAATGATGTGCTTAACCTAATACGTGCGCACAGGGTTTTTTCTACAGGGTAATACTGTGCGCATGTATGATGATTTTGGGACCCATTGCCAATTTCGATAAAAAGTACATCATCGTGTAGGAAATGTTTGTGTGCATCGGCCCATATATATTTGTCCCCCCCAAAATGTCTGGGGGGGGGGGAACGGTCCGTAGTTGAAAAATGTGGAGCGAATGGCACCGCGCGGCTAGATTGTCATCGAGCGGCGAGATTTCCCTGCCGAATTTTCACGCGGCCAGGGGATAGAAGGAGAGGGAGGAGGGGGTGGGTTACCGCGTATTATCACGTATATCTCCTTTTTTTATCCCTTTTAGGCTATGTAGAGTATGTATACGTGTGTAGGCCACCCATATAACAATAAATATGCCTCATAGTGACCAAAAATTGCAATATATAAGGGAATTATAAGAGAATTTTTAGGCAGGAATGAAGATGGGTTGGAGGTTTGGCGGCAATTTATGAGCTGAGAGTGTGGTTTACGCCATAAATATCACTTATATCTTGTACTTGGAGCACTGTCATGCTATAATACAGACTTGTACGTATGTAGACGTGCCATATATCAATATATATACCGCATATAGACCAATTCATGCGATATTTACGCACATTATCAATGAGTTTCTATGCGTGAACAAAGGTGTGAGTGAGTTGTGCTGGGAATGAAAGTTGGAGAGGGTGTGTTACGCCATAAATATCACTTATATCTTGTACTTAGAGCACTGTCATGCTATAATACAGACTTGTACGTATGTAGACATGCCATATATCAATATATATACCGCATATAGACCAATTCATGCGATATTTACACACATTATCAATGAGTTTCTAGCAGACGGAAGCCTGAAAGGGTGGGTGGGGGTGGGTGGGTGGGTGGGAGGGAGGCATGCAGGGAGTGAGTGAGTCGTGGAGAGAGGGAAGGCTGGCAGGGAGATCTCTAGATAGATAGCCAGCTTTGTGATAATTGTGGAGGCGCCCGAGGCGTATGGATGTCTTGGTATTTTGAACCTTATGTCTACCAGGTGTCTGGTGTTCGTTGCCACCAAGAGGTCTACAATAACATGAGTCAGGAATGGAGAGAGAGAGAAACTGAGACATGCGTATGTCGTACGTATAAATGGACTTCAGAATTGCATTTTTATGCAAGCAGACATTGCATTTTAGACACATGTGAAGTACCACAGAAACATGTAGGCCATTGACTGTAAATAAAGTACTATATTATAGACCAGCAACGAGGGTGGAGAGTAAACACAGGCAGATTGCCTTTTTTGATAGAGAGCTAAATATAGACTGGTGTCTCCTTACACTTGCGAAAGGGTAGATTGCCACCAGAGAAACTTATATTTATTTATTTCCAAGAAATATGCAATCTAAATGTATATTCGAGACCTACTGCAAGTATTTGTATGACAGTCATGACTATGTATAATCCAATATACGCGCGTAGGCGAGACATAAGAAAGCTGGTTGAGCAATTTTCGACACCCACACAGTTATTATTCATATTTATTTACAATATTATACAATACAAATGTATTTGTGAAGAGTATTTTATGCATTATTGTATTTATACAAATTTTGTTCCCAGACAGAGCTGCTGTGGCTGGAGCATCAAGGAGCGGCAAGGGTCACCCCGTGACCGCTTGACCATGTGATAATGAGTGGAGTCACACTGAGAGGGGCAATTTTGCTGAGTGTTTGGGCAATTTTTGACAGAATAAAGTTATATAATTACTAATTCTTGACAGAGACAAACTTTTATAAACCTTTGCATGATATAATTGATAATCCCATCAATTTACAAACGTAAATTGGTGGGATAATTCATTTTTTTGTTTATATTGTCATTTCGATTGTAGACACGAAGTTTTGAGTGATATTTGGTATGAGCTCCTGTGGCATGGTTGGTAAGGTCGCGGACTGGAAAACTCAAAATGTGGTAGGGTAGTGGGATCGAATCCAGGAGGGGGTTATGGGGAAGGTTTTATACTGTCTAGAAATTTTTTGATAATTTTTTTTTTTTTACAAGATCATGCCATTGTATTCAAACAATATGAAATATTCATAGAATATATCATATTGTAAGAATACAATGACATTTATTGTTTTATTTTATTATCAGTAGGTTTGACAGGATTTATTGAAACATATTTATTTTTGTACAATTCATTTGAGGTAAGAAAATAATTATATACACATTACTTAGGCTAATAACAAACATATATATTGATATACTAAAAAAAGAAGGCATATTACATGTAAATCTTTGAAACTTATAAACTAAATAATGAAACATACAATTATATAATGTAAAAGCTATATCACAGGGACATCTTTGGAACTTATTCATTATTATCATATATATGTTACATTATGAGGTAGCGTGATCAATTAGGTCAGGTCAGGTAAGGTAGGGCGCGAGTCCAGGGCAGGGCAGGGCAGGGGGCGAGTCCAGGGCAGGGCAGGGCAGGGGGCGAGTCCAGGGCAGGGCACGGGGCGAGTCCAGGGCAGGGCAGGGCAGGGGGCGACACTCAATAATTCTTGAAGGTGTGGTAGTCCCTGAAGCAGTCACCCAGGCAGAGTGCAACTTTGCACTCGGCGCACATTGAGGTGACTCTTTTGGTGACATGGGGTTTCCTGACACTGGAGCTGCAGACGGTGCACTGCACCTGCCTGTGACGAGTGCCAATCAGCTCGGTGTTGGTTGGGTAGTGTCTTTCGACACCCAGCTGGATGCGGTCAGGAACGTGATCCCCACGCCATGCAGTACATCTGTGAGTGGTGGTGCCATACTTCTCAAGGAGTTGGTATGAGACGTTGTAGACGAACTCCCGGAATTTCAGCTTCTGGTTTGGGGACATATCCTTCTTCACCATCCACAAGTTGTAGGCGTTGAGCATCGTGATATCAACTAGGTGGAGGAAGAGCTTGTCATACCACTTCACAGTCTTCCTCAGACACTCAATGCCTGACAGCTGACAGTCAGACTTGTCCACCAGGAGCATGTTCTTGGTATAGTCCACTACCATGTCGGGCTTGTAGATGGTCTTCCTGGTTCGGTAGTGGATTTTGCCAGAATCCACCTGGGCACCTGTGTGGACGGTGGAAAGCAGGTGGACGTCTCGTTTATCTTTCCACTTCAGGGCTATCACTTTCCCACACTTCTCGAGCTGCTTGTATTTCTGCCCCTTTCGTCGCCTTCTTCGCACATGCCTCTCGTGGTGTTCCTGGGCCAGGTCATCTTCTGAAGGTGTGTCACTGGAAGAGGCATCTGTAAGAGGAATGACATTACCGGTGAACTTAGGCATACACTTTCTTGTCTTTCTGACAGTCCCACATGACCCCATTTGGTTGTCATGAAGAAACTGGCAGAGAACAGGAGAAGTATACCAGTTGTCAGTGTAGATGATGTGGCCTTTGCCCAGGTAAGGTGCCAACATTTTCCTGATGATGGCACCTGACATGCCCATGGGGTTTATTGGCAGCGGCTTTCGGTATGTCAATGTCAGTGCCTGCATACACGATCATGTCAAGCACTATTCCAGTTTCACAGTCACACAAAACGAAGAGCTTGATTCCGAACCTATGCCTTTTCAAGGGGATATACTGCTTGAAAACAAGACGTCCTTTGAAGAGCACGAGCGACTCATCAAACACCAAATTGAGGAAGGGTTATAGTATTTCCTATACCTCTCCAACAACATGGTGAACACATCCCGAACTTTCCATATCCTGTCAATCCTGTTAGGATTGTCGTTGTCTGCAAAGTGCATAAATCTTAGCAACAACAAAAATCTGTCACAAGTCATGAACTTATTGAAAGTTGGGGTGGCGATGAGAGGGTCGTGCTTCCAATAGTGTTGCAACACATGCTTCTTGATCAGAGGCACGAGGAACAACAAGGCAAAGAACGTCATGAATTCTTCCACAGTCGTATCCACCCAGCCTCGTATTCTCGCTTTTGGAGAAATGACGTCCAATCTGCCAAACACCCACCTGTAGTAGGCGTTTGTTTGGGCAACGATGTACGTCATTACCTCCATATCGAAAAAAGCGAGGAAGAAGTCGCTTTCGTTCGCTTGCTCGTCACAGGACCAGTCGTCAGTTGTACCTGATGTCCCAGGATTGAACTGGGGCACGTCAGGTACAAAATTGACCCCGTCAGACCAATCGAACGAAGGCAGCCCAGGGATCGGAATGTCGTCTGCGTCTCCTTCATCGTCTGCAATATCGCTTCCATGGTCGCGATACAGGCACTGCATCATCATCACCCTCCTCTTCACTTGACAGATGCCCTTCCTCATTCTCGTCACCGACGTCGGACTCACTCCCACTGTCCACTCCCAAATCCCCCCACCCTTGGTCCCATGCTAGGGCTTCGTCGTCGAAACCCGGGCTGCCAATGCCCTGCGAATCACCATCAAACAGCAGGGCGGCATACTTTGATGGTGTCAGAGTTTTCCGGGTCACTTTAGCACGTGCGGGAGTCTTATGGACAGGGACAGCAGAGGCGGTGGCAGGGGCGGCGGCAGGGGCAGCAGTGGTGCGTGGTCTTGTGGCCCTGGAGGCAGGCAAGATGATGGTGGTGCCTGTCGCCCTTCTCTCTGTTCCTTGGGCAGGGGCGGCAGGGGCGGCAGGGGCGGCAGGGGTAGCAGGGGCAGCAGGGGCAGCAGGGCCGGCAGGGACACCAGGGCCAGCAGGGCCAGCAGTCGCTTTCCCTCTCCCTTTCCCCTTCCCCTTCCCCTTCCCTTTTCCTTGGGCAGGGGCAGCAGGGGCGGCAAGGGCAGCAGGGGCGGCAGGGGCAGCAGAGGCAGCCGGGCCAGGGGCGGCTGGTGGTGGTGGTGCTGGTGGTAGGGTCACTGTGGCTGGTGTACGGGTTCTCTTCCCTACGCCCGTGCCTTTAATTTTTCCTGCCCCCGCAGGTTCTGCAGCCCTAGGGCGGCCTCCTGCGTCGCTGGTACCGGTGGCAGGGGTGGCAGGGGTGGCAGTGGTGGCAGTGGTGGTGGTAGTGGTTGTTGCAGTGGCCTGGGTCATGGTGGCAGTGTCCAGAAACACCAATGACCTCTGTGCCTTTGCCGTGCTTGCACGTATTTTCCGTGCTTTGGATGCTGGTGTTTCGTCCTCCGAGCTGTAGGGCGTGTCGTACTGGTAGCTAGGGTCTTTAGCAGCCACCCTCTGCCTTCCACGGCGGCTAACACCACCAGAAGGAGGGCTGGTTGTGTCATCAGGGAGCGAGCGTGAGGGACGTGTGGGCTCCATGACTAGTGCTTGGTTACTGGCACGGTGGTGCTTGCACGAGTGCGGGCGACCGTGTGGCGGGGTGGTGTCGAGAGTTGACATGTAGTACTATATCCACACCAATTTTCAGCCGCCTGGCTATAAACGCGCGGTTTTGGTACGCGTTCAAAAGCTCTGCTCTTAAGAGTCTTCCCGCAGTCCGCCGGGGGAACTCTTAAGAGTCTTCCTGCAGCTCCCGGGTTAAGGAAATTGACAGACTGAAACCTCATAAATCGCCTGGTCCTGATGAAGTATATGCTAGAGTATTAAAAGAATGTAGGGATGAGTTAAGTTACCCATTAACATTTTTATTTAACAAGTCATTGGAGACAGGTTTAGTTCCAGAAGCTTGGAAGCTTGCAAACGTAGTTCCGATCTTCAAAAAAGGTGACAAATCAATAGCATCCAATTACCGTCCCATTAGTCTTACATCAATCATAGGAAAGCTACTAGAGTCAATTATTGCTAGTAAAATTAGAAACCACTTAGATACATTTAATTTAATAAATTCTTCTCAGCATGGATTCACTCAGGGACGTTCTTGCCTTACTAATTTGCTTAGTTTTTTCTCAGAGGTATATGAAGCAGTAGATAATGACAAGTCATATGATATAATATATTTAGATTTCAGTAAAGCTTTCGACAGAGTCCCCCATGAGAGATTGATGAGAAAGGTTGGGGCGCATGGAATAGGGGGGGCGTTGTTGGGATGGATTAGGTCATGGCTAATTGGTAGGAAGCAGAGAGTCAGCATAAATGGTACGAAGTCAGAATGGGGAGCAGTCAAAAGTGGCGTCCCCCAGGGATCTGTATTAGGTCCTCTGTTGTTTGTTATATACATAAATGACCTTGATTTAGGTATAACTAGTAGGATAATAAATTTTTGCAGACGATACCAAAATGGGAGAGACAATTGATTCAGATAGAGATATAGAGTGCCTCCAAAGGGATCTAGATACCTTACACGAATGGTCAGTAAATTGGCAGATGAAGTTTAACATTGACAAATGCAAGGTATTAAAGATAGGGAAGATGCATACAAATGTTAAATATAAACTAGCTAATATGGAATTAGAAAACTCGAATTGTGAGAAAGATCTAGGTGTTTGTTAGCAATGATTTGAAGCCTAGACAACAGTGTATAAGCGTTCGAAACAAGGCAAACAGGATTCTCGGGTTCATCTCTAGGAGTGTGAGTAACAGAACTGCTGATGTTATCTTAAAATGTACTTGTCATTAGTGAGACCCCATAATTATGGATTATGCTGTTCAATTTTGGTGTCCTTATTACAGAATGGACATAGATTCATTGGAGAGAGTACAACGTAGAATGAAAAAAATGATCCATAATATTAGAAATCTTCGGTATAAAGAAAGGTTGAAGAAATTAGGCTTACATTCGTTAGAGAGACGCAGAGTTAGAGGGGATATGATAGAGATGTTCAAGTGGGTTAGTGGGATTAACAAAGGGGACATGACAAATGTACTAAAGCTCAGTGATAGCGAAAGAACTCGTACCAATGGTTTCAAATTAGATAAATTTCGTTTCAGAAAAGATATAGGCAAATATTGGTTTGGTAACAGAGTTGTAGATGGGTGGAATGGACTACCAAGTGCTATAGTGGGATTAAAACCCGATAGGGAGCTTTAAGATAAAATTGGATAAGCATAATTATGGACGAGAAGGGTTGGGTGTGAAGGGGGATCAGCAGGGTTGGGCCAATCAGCGCTCTGTAGACCCCCGTAATCCTGCGTTAATCTCTAACCGTTTTGGTAAGATGATCCTCAGGGTATTAGAGTGTTGAGCCTATAATTGGGCTTCGTAATTGGGGTTGTGTGGGACAGGGATCTGCCTTGCTTAGGTCAATCGGCTTTCTGCAGACTCCCATTTTCTTATGTTCTTATGTTCTTATGTTCTTATATATATATATATATATACATATTTAAAGTACCGGGTAACTAGATATATAATTGAAAATAGTAAGGCTCACCTCATGATGTTGTTAAGTGACGAGTTGAAAGTGCACCAGCCTTTATCCTGTGCAGTAATTTGGGTAATGGGAGGCCTAGTAATTCATATTTAAGATTTCTTTCATATGCTCTTGTCTCAAAATGTAAACTGCATACCCTTGCATTAACATCATTAATACAGTCTGATCTCTTACAAAGGTGAATCCATTTCCTCTTTTTATTGTCGTCTTCAGAAAAATTGTGAAAAGTTAGAGGCTTATCACTTGCTTTTTTCCTATTTGAAAAACACCCAAACACTGCACAGTTGCTGGGCATGTCTGCACACTTGCTACAGCAGAACATCGGGGCTATGCAAAAAACACTTCACTTTATTCAGGAGAGATGGGCGCGACCTTTACAAATCAAAGGGGGGGAAATAATGAGGGAGGAGGGATGGGGTCTGTTTCACGTCACTGCGCGGGAAAGACAAGTTTAGGGACTCTGGTGACTATACCATGTACTGTATATCTTGGCCATGACATTCTGAAGTCAATAGGCTGGTAGTGAAGATGTGTCGGTGACCTAAGGTGTCCCTCACTATCCTCCCCTTCCCCTCACTACCTCCCTCACTATCCACACCTTCCCCTCACTATCCTAACCTTCCCCTCACTACCTCCCTCACTATCCTCCCCTTCCACTCACTATCCTCCCTCACTATCCTCCCCTTCCCCTCACTATCTCCACAACTATCCTCCCCTTCCCCTCATTACCTCCCTCACTATCCTAACCTTCCCCTCACTACCTCACTTATTATCCTCACCTTCCGCTCACTATCCTCCCCTTCCCCTCACTATACCTCCCTCACTATCCTCCCCTTCCCTTCACTACCTCCCTCACTATCTTCTCCTTCCCCTCACTACTTCCCTCACTATCCTCCCATTCCACTCACTACCTCCCTCACTATCCTCCCCTTCCTCTCACTATCTTAATTATCCTCCCCTTCCCCTCACTATCCTCCCCTTCCCTTCACTATCTCCCTCACTATTAATATATCCTCCCCTTCCCCTCACTACCTCCACCACTATATTCTCCCCTTCCCCTCACTACCTCCATCACTATCCTCCCCTTCCCCTCACTACCTCCACCACTATCCTCCCGTTCCCCTCACTACCTCGACCACTATCCTCCCCTTCCCTTCACTACCTTCCTCACTATCCTCCCCTTCCCCTCACTACCTCCACCACTATCCTCCCCTTCCCCTCACTACCTCCACCACTATCCTCCCCTTCCCCTCACTACCTCCACCACTATACTCCCCTTCCCCTCACTACCTCCACCACCATCCTCCCCTTCCCCTCACTACCTTCACCACTATCCTCCCCTTCCCCTCACTACCTCCACCACTATCCTTCCCTTCCACTCACTATCCTTCCCTTCCCCTCACTACCTCCCTCACTATCCTCCCCTTCCCCTTACTACCTCCACCACTATCCTCCCCTTCCCCCACTACCTCCACGACTATCCTCCCCTTCCCCTCACTATCCTCACCTTCCCCTCACTACCTCCCTCTCTATATCCTTCCCATCCCCTCACAACCTCCACCACTATCCTCCCCTTCCCCTCACTACCTCCACCACTATCCTCCCCTTCACTACCTTCCCATCCCCTCACTACCTCCACCACTATCCTCCCCTTCCCCTCACTACCTCCACCACTATCCTCTCTTTCCCCTTACTACCTCCACCACTATCCTCCCCTTCCCCTCACTGCCTCCAGCACTCCTCTCACTATCCTCCCCTTCCCCTCACTACCTCCCTCACTATCCTCCCCTTCCCCTTACTACCTCCCCTTCACCCTCACTATCTTTACCTTCCCCTCACTATCCTCTCCTCCTCCTCACTACCTCCACCACTATCCTTACCTTCCCCTCACTATCCTCCCCATCCCCTCACTACCTCCACCACTATCCTCCCCTTCTCACTACCTCCACCACTATCCTCCCCTTCCACTCACTACCTCCACCACTATCCTCCCCTTCCCCTCACTACGTCCACCACTATCCTTCCCTTCCCCTTACTACCTCCACCACTATCCTCCCCTTCCCCTCACTACCTCCCTCACTATCCTCCTCTTCCCCTCACTACCTCCACCACTATCCTCCCCTTCCCCTCACTACCTCTCTCACTATCCTCCCCTTCCCCTTATTACCTCCCTCGCTATCCTCCTCTTACCCTCACTTCCTCCCCTTCCCCTCACTATCCTCCCCTTCCCCTCACTACCTCCACCACTATCCTCCCCTTCCCCTCACTACCTCCTTCCCCTAACTATCTTTACCTTCCCCTCACTACCTCCCTCACTATCCTTACCTTCCCCTCACTACCTCTCCTTCCCCTCACTACCTCCACTACTATCCTCCCCTTCCCCTCACTACCTCCCTATATCCTATACCTCCACTATTCCCCTCACTACCTCCACCACTATCCTCCCCTTCCGCTCACTACCTCCCTCACTATCCTCCCCTTCCACTCACTACCTCCCTCACTATCCTCCCTTTCCCCTCAATATCCTCCCCTTCCCCTCACTACCTCCACCACTATCTTCCCTTTCCCCTCACTATCCTCCCTTTCCCCTCACTACCTCCACCACTATCCTCCCCTTCCTCTCACTACCTCCACCACTATCCTCCCCTTCCCCTCACTACCTCCACCACTATCCTCCCCTTCCCCTCACTACCTCCACCACTATCCTCCCCTTCCCCTCACTACCTCCACCACTATCCTCCCCTTCCCCTCACTATTTCCACCACTATCCTCCCCTTCCCCTCACTACCTCCCTCACTATCCTCCCCTTCCCCTTATTACCTCCCTCGCTATCCTCCTCTTACCCTCACTACCTCCCTCATTATCCTCCCCTTCCCCTCACTATCTTTACCTTCCCCTCACTATCCTTCCTTTCCCCTCACTACCTCCACCACTATCTTTACCTTCCCCTCACTACCTCCACCACTATCTTTACCTTCCCCTCACTACCTCCACCACTATCTTTACATACTACCTCCACCACTATCCTCCCCTTCCCCTCACTACCTCCACCACTATCGTCCCCTTCCCCTCACTACCTCAGACAGACTCGTAAATCACTTAGAGGAAAATAACATACTTAAAGATACTCAACACGGTTTTCGTAAAAAACGTTCCTGTTTAACAAACCTCTTAGACTTCTTCCACGATATCCTCAACCTCTACGATGAGAGTAAAGCTGTAGATATTATATACCTTGATTTTCAAAAGGCCTTTGACAAAGTTCCCCACAAACGTTTACTGCTAAAACTAAAAGCGCATGGAATACAAGACGGTGTGTTGAAATGGATAGAAAATTGGCTCAGCGACAGAAAGCAAAGAGTAGTCATAAACGGTAAGGCATCTAAATGGACCAATGTAAGTAGCGGGGTACCCCAGGGATCGGTACTAGGACCAATTCTCTTTCTAATTTACATCAACGACATAGATGAGGGCCTCACCTGTACAATCTCAAAATTTGCTGACGATACAAAAATTGCAAATAGCGTACTCTCAAAAGAACAAGTTGACGATATGCAACACAATCTAGATAAATTGTCATGTTGGGCCCAAATTTGGCAAATGAGTTTCAATGCGGATAAATGTAAAGTACTACATATCGGATACCTAAAGAAAGCAAACTATTCGATGAAAGGCACTCGGCTTAAGAATGTAAACAGAGAAACCGATCTGGGAGTAACAATATCGAGTAACCTAAAACCGAGTCAACAATGTTCAGAAGTTGTTAAGAAGGCAAACAAAATAATTGGCTTTATAGGCAGGTCATTTGAGCATAAATCCAAAGAAGTTATCCTAACCCTTTACAATTCCTTAGTCCGCCCTCTTCTGGAATACTGCGTTCAATCCTGGTGCCCTTATTACCAAAAGATATAAACAAGCTAGAACGAGTTCAACGTAGAGTTACCAAAATGATACCTAGCCTAAAGAACAAACCATACGAAGAGCGTCTTAGAGAATTAAATCTATTTCCTTTAACCCAGCGCAGATTAAGAGGTGACTTAATTCAAGTGTTCAAAATCATCAAAGGCATCGACAATATGAACTGTAGTAAGTACTTCACTATCGACCAATCTAATTACACGCGGGGAACGGTTGCAAAATTATTGGTAAATCTTTTAACTCACACGAATCTAAGAATTTCTTCTTCAATCGAGTTGTCAACTTGTGGAATGGGCTTCCCCGAAACGTTATAGACTGCAGCACCGTTGATTCATTTAAACTCCGTCTAGACAAATATCTCGCTTCAAACCCGCGACTGACTGCGTTTGTAAATGAATAACTTTATTTTATCCCCCCCCTCAGTTACTAACCCATCTGTCCCCTACTAACTTCCTAATCCTGCCACGGACATTAGTTCCAGGGCAGTAATTCCCTTTCCAATGTTCCCTTACCCACTCTAAACCATTGTTTGGACACTTGATCCTCAGTGTTTTGGAGGACAAGCAACCTAGAAGGGTCACTAGATCTGTTGTTGCTTGATTTCCTTTGTACTCCTTTGTACCTCCACTACTATCCTCCCCTTCCCCTCACTACCTCCACTACTATCCTCCACTTCCCCTCACTACTTCCCTTAATATCCTTACCTTCCCCTCACTACCTCCACTACTATCCTCCCCTTCCCCTCACTACCTCCACTACTATCCTCCCCTTCCCCTCACTATCCTATCCTTCCCCACACTACCTCCACCACTATCCTCCCCTTCCCCTCACTACCTCCACCACTATCCTCCCCTTCCGCTCACTACCTCCCTCACTATCCTCCCCTTCCACTCACTACCTCCCTCAGTATCCTCCCTTTCCCCTCACTATACTCCCCTTCCCCTCACTACCTCCACCACTATCCTCCCTTTCCCCTCACCATCCTCCCCTTCCCCTCACTACCTCCACCACTATCCTCCCCTTCCCCTCACTACCTCCACCACTATCCTCCCCTTCCCCTCACTACCTCCACCACTATCCCCCTCTTCCCCTCACTACCTCCACGACTATCCTCCCCTTCCCCTCACTACCTCCACCCTATTCCCCTCTACCTCCACCACTATCCTCCCTTCCCCTCACCATCCAACTATCCTCCTTCCCCTCACTACCTCAACCACTATCCTCCCCTTCCCCCCACTACCTCCACCACTATCCTCCCCTTCCCCTCACCACCTCAACCACTATCCTCCCCTTCCCCTCACTACCTCAACCACTATCCTCCCCTTCCCCTCACTACTTCCACCACTATCCTCCCCTTCCCCTCACTATCCTCCCCTTACTCTATCCCTGTACCTCCCTCCTTAATTTACTTCCCCTTCTCCCATTTCCCTCTCCCTCCCTCCCTACTTGACCTCCCCTTTCCCTCTCTCCCCTGAAGCCCTCACATTATCAGAGGCCTTGGCTGTATGAGGAAGGAAGGGGAGGAAATAGGAAGTGTGTGAAGATCTTAATATGAGAGGTTAATTATATCTTGGAAGAGAGAAAAGTAGGTTGATAATGTTGCGAGAGAACATAATAGTGTAGTATATATATCCGGTATATATATATATATATATATATATATATATATATATATATATATATATATATACAGAGAGAGAGAGAGAGAGAGAGAGAGAGAGAGAGAGAGAGAGAGAGAGAGAGAGAGATAGGTATGTAGGGCAGCAGGCAGGTAACTCTATCCACTAGGCTGAGAGGGAGGGTTACGGCTAGACACCCCCTTCATCCCACAACTATCCTGGCTCTTCCTCGCTCTATATAACACCCCTTCCCTCACAACACCAACCCTCTCCCTCTCACACTCACACACTCTTTCTCTCACACACTCTCTCTTTCTCACACACACACACACACACACACTCTCTCTCTCTCAACACACACACACACACACTTTTTCACACTTCTATATGAGTCACACAAACATTTTAGTGTACTGAGGTCTGGTATAATATACAACAATACTTATTTAAAAAATATGTCTCATTTATTCGTGCATTAACTGAGACTATTCAACGGTATATGATACACTCCTTAAAATATGCCAGATGAAATGTTTACGCCTGTATTATTAACGCTATATATAATGGTTACTTACAAAGGAGTACAAAGGAGTACAAAGGAAATCAAGCAACAACAGATCTAGTGACCCTTCTAGGTTGCTTGTCCTCCAAAACACTGAGGATCAAGTGTCCAAACAGTGGTTTAGAGTGGGTAAGGGAACATTGAAAAGGGAATTACTGCCCTGGAACTAATGTCCGTGGCAGGATTAGGAAGTTAGTAGAGGACAGATGGGTTAGTAACTGAGGGGGGATAAAATAAAGTTATTCATTTACAAACGCAGTCAGTCGCGGGTTTGATGCGAGATATTTGTCTACGCGGAGTTTAAATGAATCAACGGTGATGCAGTCTATAACGTTTCTGGGAAGCCCATTCCACAAGTTGACAACTCGATT
Organism: Paralithodes platypus; assembly: GCA_032716605.1. Lineage (NCBI taxonomy): Eukaryota > Metazoa > Arthropoda > Malacostraca > Decapoda > Lithodidae > Paralithodes > Paralithodes platypus. Next base: position 63,802,069 of record CM064492.1, read on the forward strand.
GAAGAAGAAATTCTTAGATTCGTGTGAGTTAAAAGATTTACCAATAATTTTGCAAACCGTTTCCCCGCGTGTAATTAGATTGGTCGATAGTGAAGTACTTACTACAGTTCATATTGTCGATGCCTTTGATGATTTTGAACACTTGAATTAAGTCACCTCTTAATCTGCGCTGGGTTAAAGGAAATAGATTTAATTCTCTAAGACGCTCTTCGTATGGTTTGTTCTTTAGGCTAGGTATCATTTTGGTAACTCTACGTTGAACTCGTTCTAGCTTGTTTATATCTTTTTGGTAATAAGGGCACCAGGATTGAACGCAGTATTCCAGAAGAGGGCGGACTAAGGAATTGTAAAGGGTTAGGATAACTTCTTTGGATTTATGCTCAAATGACCTGCCTATAAAGCCAATTATTTTGTTTGCCTTCTTAACAACTTCTGAACATTGTTGACTCGGTTTTAGGTTACTCGATATTGTTACTCCCAGATCGGTTTCTCTGTTTACATTCTTAAGCTGAGTGCCATTCATCGAATAGTATGCTTTCTCATTTAGGTATCCGACATGTAGTACTTTACATTTATCCGCATTGAAACTCATTTGCCAAATTTGGGCCCAACATGACAATTTATCTAGATTGTGTTGCATATCGTCAACTTGTTCTTTTGAGAGTACGCTATTTGCAATTTTTGTATCGTCAGCAAATTTTGAGATTGTACAGGTGAGACCCTCATCTATGTCGTTGATGTAAATTAGAAAGAGAATTGGTCCTAGTACCGATCCCTGGGGTACCCCGCTACTTACATTGGTCCATTTAGATGCCTTACCGTTTATGACTACCCTTTGCTTTCTGTTGCTGAGCCAATTTTCTATCCATTTCAACACACCGTCTTGTATTCCATGCGCTTTTAGTTTTAGCAGTAAATGTTTGTGGGGAACTTTGTCAAAGGCCTTTTGAAAATCAAGGTATATAATATCTACAGCTTTACTCTCATCGTAGAGGTTGAGGATATCGTGGAAGAAGTCTAAGAGGTTTGTTAAACAGGAACGTTTTTTACGAAAGCCGTGTTGAGTATCTTTAAGTATGTTATTTTCCTCTAAGTGATTTACGAGTCTGTCTCGTATGACCGTTTCTAGCATTTTACATACAACTGAGGTTAAGCTAATTGGACGATAGTTACTGGGTAGGGATTTGCTGCCTTTTTTGAATATCGGTGTTACGTTGGCTATCTTCCACTGATCAGGCATAGTTCCAGACTGCAAGGCTTTATTGAATAGTAATGTCAGTGGTTTGGAGAGCTCATCCTTAGCTTCCTTTAGAACTCTAGGCGAGATTGTATCAGGACCTGGCGTTTTATTTACCTTGAGTTTATCTAAACAATTCAATACTTCTCTCTCTGTAACGGTGATATTGCTTAGAACATCTGAATTATCAATCTGAATCGGCGATGGTGTAGGGATATCACTGAGGTCTTCTGTTGTAAAAATGATGCAAAGAAGATATTGAGGGCATTACTCATTTGTACTTCGTCTTTGGTGTATTCTCCATTTTCATCGACTAACGGTCCAACAGTTGAAGTAACTACTTTTTTCTTTCTGATATAACTATAGAATTCTTTCGGGTTTGTTTTACTTTGATTTGCAATATGTAACTCTAAGGTCTTTTTACTTTGCTTAATTAACTTTTTGGCTTTGCGTCATAGCTCTACAAATTTCACCCGTTCTTCGTCATTTTGTGAGGATTTTAATCTATCATTAGCAAATTTTTTAGCAAGCAGGCAGTTTGAAATATCTTTATTCCACCATTTGGGCTTATTATTATGGCCTGGACGCCGTATTTTCGATGGTATGCAGTCTTGCACTGCTTTTAGGTAAGTGGTTTCGAATAACTTCCAAGATGTATTTATGTCGTTATTGTTAATTAAAAAGCTCCAGTCAGTTTCTTTAAACATAGCTCTAAGTTTATGAAAGTTTGCTTTCTTGAAATTAGGGACTTTTTCGATGCTACTATTTGGTTCGTTACTAGTAAACTTTAAAGTGAAAGTTATCGTACGATGGTCGCTGTTACTGAATTCATCACCAACATTCAAATTCTCTATCAATTCTTCTTTTGTTGCAAGTACAATGTCAAGAACGTTATTACCACGGGTCGGCGTTCGAACAAATTGATAAAGCGAACTCTCTTGCAAGTTCGTATACAAGTCATGTCCGGAGTGTGAAGTAAGAGTATCGCCCCACTTGGTCACAGGTAAATTAAAGTCGCCCAAAATTACGGTATCTTGTGAGTTACTTACATCTGCAATTTGTTCGTAAATTTCTCGGTCAGTTTGCACTGATTGAGCTGGAGGTCTGTATATTAACGCAAGTATTATTTTTGTACCTTTATTATTCTTTATTAGCACAAAAGATGTGTCGATGTTCACAATTTGAGGTTTTGACACGAGGGTCGGGTTAAGACTTTCTTTGATATAAAATAAAACGCCACCTCCATTTTTATTTATTCGGCTGTTCTCAAACATTACATAACCGGGAAGTGAATACTCTGCTAAAAAGTCTCTATCTTCTGTATTGAGCCAAGATTCTGTTATGCCAATCACATCATAATTTTCTGTAAACACTAGTTCCTCTAAATCTGAAAATTTATTGCATATGCTACGAGCGTTTGCATAGAAAACCTTTAAAGTTGCGGTTTTAGAACTCACAGAACGTTTTTTCATCAAATTTTTGGTTCTGGTCGGATCTACATTTTCATTCATGGCTGTCCTCGGTCCTCGGTCGTTATCCCTGGCGGTTTTGAATTTGGGTCGTGTTGGTGGAGCTTTATCCAAATTCGCGGTTCTTGACGGATTAGTATTTAATTCCTTTGTAGGTTGCCGTCCTCGCTGTCTTCGGTCCTCCTTCCTGGTTGTCCTGTGCTGAGTCGATTTCTTCTCCGAAAATCCTTCACCGCATCGTTGAGAAGACGCCCAAAACGTGCTGCTCCCACCTGGTTCAGATGAACTCCATCGTCCGAAAACAAATAGTCATCGTAGTAGAAATTGTCCCAGGTGTCGACGAATCCCACGTTCTCCTTCCTGCAGAGGTTTGCTAGACAACGATTTGTGGTGGTGGCTATGTTGTAAAATCGGCTCTCTACACCAAGCCGGGGGACGATTCCTGAGACGACTTGACTGAGTAAGAGATGCGAAAGAAGCACGTTTCACTGGGTCTTATTTATACAAAAGAGTACATATTTTACAAGTCACAAGTTATATGGTTAATCAGGTTCTAAGACACAAATTAACTATGTAATCTATTTTTTATTAATTTCACCCCAACACCAAACACCTCTAATGAAATTAATGCAAGCATATATCTGATCCACCGGGATTCGAACCTGGGTTATCACACACACATTTTTAAACACTCTAACCATTACACCATACATATATGTATACAATATCTGTGACACAGCCTATTATACACCTTAGGGTAGTGCGACACTTGGTTGCTCCTGCCCGGCAATTTAAAGGCGGAGGCAAGTGAGAAGGGGTGGGGAGGCGGTTAAGGCAATGCCTTCTGTATGGAGAAGGCATTGGCTAAGGACAGTGGAACTGGGTAGTGTGTGGCAAATCAAAGGGAGAGAAGGGGGGGGGGGGTCGGCGAGCGAGAGAAGGAGGGAAGTGAGAGACAGTTGACTCAGGACAGTGGGACAAGTAGCGCAGGTGATCACAAAAAAAAAACAGTGGGGTAGGGGGCACCTTTGGGAACCCAGCGGTTTCTATGTCTAAGTTAATGAGTGGCTGGGGCAATTATTCTACTTTTGGCAAAAAGGGGGAATACACTTAGTGTTACACAGGCTTTCACTCTTCTAGTTTGCATAACAAAAAGATATTGCTAATTTTTAACTAACTCCATAAAATGTCTGGGATGTCGTTACATCTTGAAGTATTTGTACAAGCCCTCACTAAGAGTCTCAGAATGCACGATTAAGCATCAACGGACACTTTTTACACACAATAAATTAGGGCAAGTCGCCTTGAATTAGCATGAACACTTGGGGAGCTCAGAGATGCACGATTTGATGTCAGCGACACAGGTACACACAATCAAGTAACTCAAGGCCTCACAAACTTGTATAATACCTAGGGGTTATCGAAACGTATCATCAAATGAACACAGAGGAGGGAATCTAAATACAAGAATTTCAGTTAGTGCGAGTCCTCATTAACCAACACGAACACAGACTTAAAAATCAGGTGAGTAGAAGGAAGTGGGAATTATATGAATCTTAGCTAGTACAAATCCTCAGAAACTGACACAAACTCTTAGAGGGTGTACAAACATACGATTAGTGAAACAAATGGGGAAAGGGGAATTATAGAATGATAAATTTAACTGGTGTGAGCCCTCACTTATTATCATGAACACTGAGGGGACTTCGAGGTGCACGATTTAGGGGGGAGGAGACGTGATTATAAACTTTATGATTATGTGTAAGCCCTTGGGAATGGACATAAATACTATAGTACTGTATGATACTCACCGCTGGGAGTGTCGGGGATGATGGTAGCACTACCGTCAGTAGTTCTGAGGCTTCATGTAATCGTCTAAATTCTGCTAAAATATATATACTTTTGTTTAATATACTGTAAATGTTTGTTTACTCTTTGATTATGGTACAATTGCTGCTAAATGTGCGCATTTAATTCCGGTTTAAGATATGTTTTCCCTGAGTGCCACCGTCAGGATAGTGTAGGACAAGGTATTGCAATCGCTTTAGTCATGTGCGTCTCTGTATGTCTGTTAGCTAATCAGCTTGAAAATGTATGAATGGATTTCGACGAAACTTAACCAGTATCTTTATTTATTCAGTGAGTATATCTAATTAACTGTTGAGTAATAATATAACGACGCTTCCACAAACCATTGCCACATTAATTGACTCACGTAAGAAGTATATATTGATTGTTCAAGATTCCCCCTCGCTCTCTCTCTCTCTTTTCATTACCTTTTCTCCTCTCACCCTCCGCACTCACTCATTCACAAACACACCCACATTCCCTCCATCACTCACACACATACACACTCACACACACTCTCTCTCCCTCCTTCCATATCTCTATCTCACTCTCACTCTCTCTCTCTCTCTCTCACACACCCTCTTTCCCTCCCACACATCTTCCCAATCCCTTTTGTCTCGTATAAAGCTCTATATTTTGTCCCTCCCATTGTTTTTTCAGCTCCGTTTCTTTTCATTTTTAAGACATTCATTGTTACCGTATTTTTCTGGTCCATTTGTTAGATACTCTTATTACCTATATTATTTACTTTATTTCTTTCACTTATATATTGTATCGTGTGGCTGGTTATCCAATGCAATTTTTATATTATATAACTCTCTTCCCTTTTCTTCCGATCACATAATTGTTCAATCACACTTTACTCATGGTCCATACACACACGCAAACACATGCACACTTAATCCCCCCCCCCCGATATATATATATATATATATATATATACTGTATATATATATATATATATATATATATAGAGAGAGAGAGAGAGAGAGAGAGAGAGAGAGAGAGAGAGAGAGAGAGAGAGAGAGAGAGAGAGAGAGAGAGAGAGAGAGAGAGAGAGAGAGAGAGAGAGAGAGAGAGAGAGAGAGAGAGAGAGAGAGAGACGCATTACGAAACAAATATACAATTCAGTCTTCCATATTACGAAACTTGCGTCTATGCTATGATTTAACAGAGTACCTTTAATGTTTTTTTGTTAGAAAATATCAGGTTTAAAGGATTTAGATTGTAGTAATTTCTAGAGTTCTTTAACTTTGCAGCTTTCAAAGTGATTGATGTCACACAAGGTTGAAAAGCGACTGCGTTGTATAAGTTTGACTTGCTTGGTGGAGTTTGTTATTTGAGAGGCTCCGAGTTAAGTGGGTGAGTTATAGCTTACTCTGCTGCCCCTTCTTCCATTAGTGCCTTAAGGGGGGAGTGCTTGTTTTTTGGTCTATATTTTCATTTATTTATTATATTTGAGTTTCCTCGCTAGACCTCCATCAAGCTTACAAAAATACCCCTTAGACAGGGGGTCAAGATACATTTGTACATTTTTCGGATGAAAAATGTCTCTGCCGAAGGCTGATTCCTTCTAGAATTACAGACTCACTATCGCTCGCTAGGAAAAAATCGAAACCTAAATGACGCGAAAAGTCTAAATACAGACAAATAAATGGGGTGACACGTTTCAAAATCGCCAAACTAATGGAACGAACATCTTAAAATCTCAAAACTATTATGCTAAACAAGAGGGAGAAGGGGGTCCAGAAAAAGCGACTACCTCCCCCTTAATCTACTTTAATGCACCTCTCTCCCTCTTGGTTTCAGGCTACACCGAGCATATGCCTTACCAACTGCTAGGAATGAATCCAAGGAGTGGTGAATGAACACGAGTATGAGGAGAGTATAACCATGAGTATCCTTAGCTTAGATTTTCAATACGTTTCTATAATAAAGTGGTTCGGATTAGGCTAATGTCAAAGGCAAGTGCATTAGCCATCAACATAGAGGTAATTTATTGTATTGAAAGTTGGCTGAGAGGCAGACGTTTCCAAATCAGACTTTAAATTTTTCGGAAATAAAGCAGAAGGGACTGACTTGGAAAAGGATATGATTGATCAGATTACCAGTGACCTAAAATGTGTTCGAAGATTGCAATGATGTAGAGAAAAGGGATTTGTTTATTATTTTTATGTTACCTCCACCAACCGACTTTACTCCTAAACTCAATTAATGAAATCATCAAATACATGTGGCAGTCCAGGGATATATATGTGAAAGACTATTTCAATTTAGATAAAAGTACAAATATTCTGGGTATGAAAAGGGTTTAATAATGAGTTCATAACAATCACTTGATGGTCGATTTTTCATTTATTTATTATGTTTCTAGTTTTCTCCCTAGACTTCAAACTTAAACAAACATCCATTAGATCCCCTTTCTAGATTAATGTGTACATTTTTCGATAGAAAAATATCCCGGCCAAAGGCCGGTTCTTCCCAAATTACACCACATCCAGGTGTCAATATTTTTCTGGCGAGCGGTAGCGAGCCAGCATATATATATTTTTGTTTTGACAGCAAGCTAAATTTGTAAATTTTTCGATAGAAAAATGTCTCCGACGAAGCCTTATTTCTCCATACAATGCTGGCTCGCTATCGCTCGCCAGGAAGAAATCCACCTGGATCGGGATAAACGTCTTAAAACAGTTGGCGGAATGGGTCCGAATGGATACAAACCAGAGAAAGAGAGAAAAAAGAGAGAAAGATAAACAATGCCGGTGACCCCTCTTAACATATTTGTAACTGTTACCACACTAGTATTTGCCTATATATTTTCTAAAACTAAATATATCCAAGTTGAATAGATTCGTGCGAGTTCTTTCGCTCTCGGTTAGTTTTAATAAATTTGTCATATCCCCTTCATTGATACCATTTTCCCACTTGAACACCTCTATCAGACCCCCCCCCCCCCCACCCACCCCTCCCCCACACACACCTCTACGTCTCTCTAACGAATGTAAGCATATTTCTTAGTCTTGTTTCATATGGAAGATTTCTTATATTATGTATCACATTCGTTATTTTTCATTGTACTGCCTCCAAATGATTTTATGTCCATTCTGTAATAGGGACATCACAATTTAACTGCATAGTTAATGTGGTCTCACTAAACCCATATAAACACAACATTGTGCTGTGTAAATTTATGATACGTGTTCATTTAAGGGGATTTTTTTTTGTTTGCTACCCAAACCTCCATCAAGCTTTTAAAAATACCCCCCAAGACTCCCCTTCAAGATAAATGTGTAAATTTTTCCGTAAAAAAACCCTCTTAAATAAAAAGCTCGCTATCGCCTGCCAGGAACAAAAATCGACACCTAAATGGTACGAAAGGTCTTAAAATTGACAGAAATGGGGCGAAGGGTCTTAAAATCGCCAAACTAATAGGGCAAACATCTTAAAATCTAAACACTAATGGGATAAAACACGAGGGAGAAGGGGGTCCATAAAAAATACCCTTAAGTGAAAATCTCCCCATAAACCAGGCTATTATTAGACTTGTCAAATATATGGTTACTATCTCGGCTAATACTGTGTTAAATGTTTCCTAATGAGTAACCAGGGAGGTATTATAGCCTACAACTGCCACGGCGTAAGTAATATTGACACAAGAACAATTACTTTTATATAATGTAGGTTTTAATATTTTTGTTCTATGTGTATGATACACAGTATATATATATATATATATATATATATATATATATATATATATATATATATATATGTACATATATATATATATATTTATATATATATATATATATATATATATATATATAAATATATATATATATATATATATATATATATATATATTCTCTTTTAAACAGACGAGGTTAAAGGCAACAGCGGTTTCAGCATTCAGTATTTTATTGTTACAGCTTTCAATATTTCTAACAATTTTCCTCTGAGAACGCTGTTGCCTTTAACCTCGTCTGTTTAAAAGAGAATCTATTACCTGGCTATACTAACATATATATATATATATACCCGGTATATATATATATATATATATATATATATACTTATACAGTATATACAGTATATATATTTATATCTATATATATCTATATATATATATATATATAGATATATATATATATATATATATATATATATATCTATACAGTATATATACTGTACATATATATCTATATATATCTATATATATACTGTATATACTGTATACAGTATATATATATGTATATACTGTATATATATATATATTCATATTCAGTATCTATACAGTATATATATATATATATATATATTATATATATATATAGATATATATATATATATATATATATATATTATAATATATACCCGTCTTGCAACTCAATCCCACCCCTACTCTGATATATATATATATATATATATATATATATATATATATATATATATATACCCGTCTTGCAACTCAATCCCACCCCTACTCTGTGCAACTCTCCAACCCGAGAGTGAAACGCTACTCTCAGTCTTTCTTCTACTCAACAGCTGAGCTCTGGAACTCTCTCCCAGAATCAGTCTTTCCCTCTTTCTATGACTTAAATTGCTTCAAACTCCGTGTGTCCAGGCATTTTGGCTCGAACGTCCCTTGATTTTGGCCCTGTCACTCTTTCAACTATGGGGGAGGGACTCGCTATAGGTAGTTCTGCCTTTTGCCTCCCTCAATCACATAGAAAAACAATATATATATATATATATAAAAATATATATACGGTATAGAGAGAGAGAGAGAGAGAGAGAGAGAGAGAGAGAGAGAGAGCGAGAGAGAGAGAAAAAACTTTCTATGACTGAAACCTATTTGCTTTTCACATTCCAGTTCAGTATATCAAATAAGGTATCAATTTATAATGCCTCATCCACAACTTACCTTATGTTCCCAAGCATAACAACAATAACACAAGTAACTTATTAGCCCTTTAAATACTTGTTTACTTAAGGGGGGTCACCGGCTTTTTTGTTTTATCTTTCTCTCCTGTTCTCTCTCTCCCTGGCTTGTATCCATTCGGTCCCATTCAGCCAACTGTTTTAAGACGTTTATCCCCATCCAGGTGTCGATTTCTTCCTGGCGAGCGATAGCGAGCCAGCATTGTATGGAGAAATCCGGGTTCGCCGGAGACATTTTTCTATCGAACAAATGTACAAATTTAGCATGCTGTCAAAACAAAAACATATATATGCTGGCTCGCTACCGCTCGCCAGGAAAATATTGACACCTGGATGGGGGTAAACGTCATAAAGCAGGCTGAATGGGGCCGAATGGATAAAAGCCAAAGAGAGAGGGGGAGAAAGAGAAAAATAGCGAGGTGAGCTCCCTTAAATCTTTGATAAATCTATGTTTTCTAATTTTCAGGTTAGTATCCTTTAAATGTTCTCATTTTCACCCTTCAATACAAGCCCCAGCACTCTGGGGATGGTTGTTGCTGAAGTACATACACTATATGGCATGTTTATGTAGGTTCATTCTATATGGTTACCACACATAATAACCCCTTCTGCACAGCAACATCTTTTAACCTATATTCGGGCTACTACTAGACGATTTTATTCCGTTTAAAAATGGCTCCCCAGCAATCAACAGGCTTCTAACTACCTCACGTGACCCTTTTTACTACCACAGATCCTTCTTAAACTGCATAAAATCGTCTAAATATAGCTATAATATAATTCAAAAGACGTCACCGGTACAGAAGGGGTTAACTCTGTATCTTGACAATTACGGTGCCAATCCAATATTCTTTAGACACACACTTTTGTAGGGTTTGATATGCAGGTATTTAATCCAGTGAAAAATAGGTAAGGTGCTTTCTATACGCCATGTGTATATGGTTATAACATGTCAGCTCGGTACCTCTATAAACACTGAGCCAAGTAAAATAATATTATTTCCCCAGTTTTGCATGATTAGGTATGCAGTTGTTACCATATACAATTTAAATGTAGTATAAGGTATATCCTGTGGTCTATTATTATTTGGTTTCCAAATGTCAGTTTATTTTCTAAATAAATGAAATAGAAATAAAAATAGCTTAACCCCTTCTGTATCGGCGACACTTTCGTAATTATATTCTGGCTACTATTAGACGATTTTATTCAGTTTAAAAAGGGCCTCCAACAATTAACAAGCTTCGAAATATCTCGCTTAACCCGTTTTACTACATCAGATCCTTCATAAACGTCACAACATCGTCTAAATGTAGTTAGAATGACATTCAAAAGATTTTGCCGGAACAAAAGGGGTTAATCACCCATTTTCTCAGGGTCGGGAAGAAAGTGTTTTTCGTTTTCACCAAAAAGTAAATGAGGACCTTCCTATGAGTCATATGTATACAGTTGCCAACATTCAGGCCGATATCTCAACACATATGGCGATGAATCTTAATTAAATTCTCCACAGCCTACGGTAGCTTTCTCAGGGTTGGGTATGTAGTTTAGCTCCAAAGGAGCACATGAAATTAGGTGAGTCATATCTATCCGGATGCCAAATTACAGATCAGTATATCAAAATGGAAGGTGACAGATGAATATTGTCTGATCCATCGCTGATCTCTGATCCTCAACAAGAACAAGAACAAGAGTAGGAATAAGAACAGCAAAATCGAGCATTCATATGTTTCGACCCACCGCAACCATCACTATCTGAGGCAAGGAACTCCCAGAGCCAGCCTTTGCATAATGTAGTACAGTTGCCCACATGATTGTATCCACATGAAGGACAAATATTACGAATTAATTAAAAGTGTGTTTTCTTGTGCAGGACATCATTTGATCAATTAATTATTTTATAAGACATTAATATACATTAATCATGTATATCGATCAAACTATATTTTCTGCCCTACATAAAATCTCGGAGGGGATAGAAATTTACGAGGGATCAAATATTATTATGTAAGATGTTACAACACATAAGGGCAGATACAGCTTGACAGGGGTATATAACTTAGTCGAATATTATTCTGAAAAATATTAAAATACCTAAGGACAGATAAAGCTAGACAGGGATATGTAACTTAGAAACTACTAAAGTAATCTCACACATATATACCCATACATTACATACACACACACACACACACACACACACACTATCTCACTCACTTTCACTCTCACACACGCTCAACTCAATCTCAATATGTCTGTCTGTCTGTCTGTCTCTCTCTCTCTCTCACTCTCACACACTCTCTCTCTCTCTCTTAGTGCCGGATCTCTCGCGGTATGAAGAGGCAATTTTTTTACTATTAATAGAGCGAGGCGCCAACTCAATAAAACAAAGTAGCTACCTGCCCTCAGAGACATTTAGCAGAGGTTAGCGTTTGTTCTGTTTGTCTGTCTGTTTGGAAGTCTCTGCCTATCTCTGTATCGGTCTGTCTGTATATTTCTAGTGTATTTATCAGTCTCTGTGTTTGTTTGTTTGTATATTTAGACTATATTAGTTGTTTGTTTGTCTGTTTTTCTAAGTCTCTGTATTTCTGTGAATGTCTGTGTGTATATTTCTAGTTTATTTATCAGAGGTATGTGGCTTAGCTGTTCGTTTGCCTATCTGTAAGTCTCTGCCTATCTCTGTTTCTAGTTTGTTTATATCTCTCTGAATATGACTTTATCTGAGTCTATGTCTGTCTCTCATTGTCAGATAGGTTGTTAGTTTGTCTGTCAGTCTATCTGTCTGTTTGTACGTATGAATGGCTGCATTATGTGTGTGTATGCCTAAATGGCTTACTTAATAAACCTAATGGGAAAGGGGTGGAACCTTCTATTTTGTTTTTCTTAAATAAATACAAACAAAAATGCCTATCTCTGTTTATACGCCCTTGTATCTCTTTGTGTGTTTGTGTCATCTACAGTATTTGTTTGTTTGTCCGCATCATACTCTCTCTCTCTCTCTTACACACACACACACCCACACACACACACCCACACATCACAGATAACACAGCCACACTAAAAAATCATGTTGTACCTCCACAATTATATCTTTGGCTATTTATCCATCACCCCTGTTTGGTCCGAGGGGGGTCTTTTAGGACGTCCCCTATTTCGATCCATCACTTTGTAAACTTTAAGTCGTTTCACCCTATTGATATGGTGCTTCGCTCTATTCAGATGTCGATTTTTCTTGGCCAGCAATAGCGATCCTGTAACTTAGAAGATTTCGGCCTTTGGCCGGGACAATTTCCTAACGAAATATGTACAAATTTAGCTCCAAGGAGGGCTAGGTGGTCATTCTTTAGTTTAAAGAAAGTCTTGGAAAACGTTTTTGTTAACCTAGGGGACATACTAATTACTTTGCTCGAAAATTACAAAAACAAGCAAAACCCCTAATAATAATTAAACAAAATATCATAATAACCCACAAGACGGCGGGCCAGATAGGGTTAATAAAAAACAAACGAGAAAACATATATAAATATATACATTAACAAAAATAAAATAAAATAAAGTAATATGTCCCAAGTATACACAGACAATGTCTTTATAGTCGGATATGTCCAGTTTTGATTAGACTTTGTTAATTTTTGTATACAAAAAGGATAATATGGATGAATCTTAGAAGGTGGCACACCACTTTTGAACATGTTAGTAAACAATGGGTACGTTTAAGAGAGAGAGAGAGAGCGCGCACTTACAACACCACCAGCTCATTCAAACAACACGCAGAAGCTTCATATCAACTCCTCGCTTTGAGAACCGCAACACACCATAACCCACCACCTCGGCATCGCCAACAACAACTTGGAAAGTCAGGCCCAGACCTACAACAAACCTACCGTAACACTCAGACTAAGCAACATCAATAGTGGAAACATCAAGCTCTGCAAGAACGACAGAAATGTTCTACTTGTAGACGGTAGGGTCACACGGCTCATAACTGCCCTAGTTGATCATACTGTTCTAGATTTGGACACTTCAAAAGAAAACAGGAATATTACTACAGAACAACTCTCCTACATCAATCTAAACAATAAACCGAGCTACTGAATGGTCTCCAGCAGAGGCTTCTACCTGCTTACACAGGAGCTTATTAATTACCTTCTCACTTTGGGTCTAACTATAATCAGCATCAAGTAGCACCCCTGCAACATCACTCATCACCCTTCCACCCGATACCACACCACCCAGTACACAAACTTAAACAAACTTCCTGGTGGCGCCTTGTCTAGAGGGATGAAACAAACTTCTAATCCTAGGTCGTCCCACTCTCCAGGACTGTTCTCCACCAGTGATCAAACTTCCACTCCGCAAGAATATGGAACAACCCTGTTCCGGTCCAAGTGTTAGGTATACATTAACTTCAACCGAAGGTCACCGCAGGATACTGGCTGCAAACTCACCACTCAATGATGGAGAAAATGGTTAATAATGAATAGAATAAAATATCTTCAAAGTTAGCTCATTTTATATAATAGTTTTAATGAGACTGAAGTTTAATTAAAATGTGCAGGAGTCAAAGCCTACCCTCAGATCAAGAAAATTGGTGCAGTGCAACTCCCAGTAGGCTATAATTATGCCGTCTAAGCCTCCTCACTCATATAGGTCTTAGCTACCTCATATCGGCCTATTTGTGAAAAGAGAGAGCTACATAGATACACAGACCACACAGACCTCAAGGTCCTTACTAGGCAGTCTGACCTTACAAACTATATATATTTATATATATACACATATACACATATATATATATATATATATATATATATATATATATATATATATATATATATATATATATATATATATATATATATATATACATACTGTACAGTGTACACACATACAGGTACATACATTTTTTTTTTTTTTTTTTTTATATCACCCCAGCCCTCTGTAGATAGAGGTCAAGCCTTCCCTTGAAAGCGTTTATTGTGTCGCTCTCCACCACTCTCGCTGGTAGTTTATTCCACTCTGTCGCCACACTGTAGGTGAAGAAACTCTTTGTGACATCTAGGTTTGCCTTTTTGGTTTTTAATTTTATTCCATTTCCGCGAGTTTGAGTACTATTGTTTAATGTGAATAGTGCATTTACATCGACTTTTGTCGAAACCTTTTAGTATCTTAAAGCACTCAATAAGCTGACCCCTCAACCTCCTCTTTTTTAATGAGAACAGGTTCAATTGTTTAAGTCTTTCTTCATATGGTTTATTTCTTAATGAGGGTATCATCTTCGTCGCTCTACGCTGTACTGACTCGAGTCTTACAATGTCCTTGATCAGATAAGGTGACCAGAACTGCACACCATATTCAAGGTGGGGTCTCACCATACTTTTGAACAGTGGCACTATTACGTTCTCATGTTTATATGTAAATTTTCGTTTAATAAAGCCCAATGCTATGTTTGCCTTATTTGCAGCTTCTATACATTGGTCGGAAGTTTTTATGTTTTCATATATTAGTACCCCTAGGTCTTTTACTACCGTTGCAGTTTTTATTTGTTTGCCATTTATTTCGTATTTGTATTTCATATTTCTGCTACCAACCTGCAGCACCTGACATTTATCGACATTGAAGGGCATCTGCCATTTTTTCGACCACTCTGATATCTTGTTTAAATCAGATTGCAACGCATTTCTATCTTCTTCGTTCAGGACTGTATTTCCTATTTTTGTATCGTGGGCGAATTTGGAAATGGTGTTGTTTACCCCTACATCAATATCGTTAATGTAAATGAGAAACAGGACCGGTCCAAGGACTGAACCCTGTGGAACTCCACTAGTGACAGGCTCCCACTCCGATTCCACTCCATTTATCACCACTCTCTGTGTTTTGTCTGTAAGCCAATTTTTTATCCAAGAATGAATTTCACCTTTGATACATATCCTCTCCAGTTTAGCCAATAGTTTTCGGTGTGGCACCTTGTCGAAAGCTTTTTGAAAGTCCAAGAAGATTATATCTAGTGATTTTGTCATGTCGTTATATGTGAATAGTTTGTTATAAAATTCAATCAAATTTGATGGGCATGACTTATTTGATCTAAAGCCATGTTGACTATTTTTTATTAGGTTGTTTGATTCGAGGTAATCTACTATCTTATCTCTTAGGATTTTTTCCATGATTTTTCCTACAATTGAAGTTAGACTAATTCGTCTGTAATTACTTGCTTTGGCCTTGCTACCCTTCTTGTATATTGGCGTAATGTTCGCATCTTTCCAATCACTTGGTACAATCCCCTGTAGTAATGATAAGTTAAATAGGCTATTTCGTCCTTAAAATTTTTAATTATTTTCGGGTTGAGCATGTCGGGTCCCGGGTCCCGGGGTCTTATTTACATTTAAATTACTCAATTTGCTTTGTACTTCACTAACACTGATGGTGAAATCTCCTATCACATGAGTTGAGGTGTTATTTTCAGGGGTATGATCGATAACTTCTTCTGTGAAACTCTCTTAGAGAGAGAGAGAGAGAGAGAGAGAGAGAGAGAGAGAGAGAGAGAGAGAGAGAGAGAGAGAGAGAGAGAGAGAGAGAGAGAGAGAGAGAGAGAGAGAGACATACACACGTTGGCAAGGCGCCCAGTACTGTCATAAATAAAGTAAATGACCCAATATTTACTTACGTCCTGTTCCCATATATTTTCACCCTACTTGTTTACCACGTGTAAGTGTAGTAAGGGGACAAGCAATTATATAACAATAGATTAATAGACAGTCAAATAGATAAATAATAAAATTAATCGATGGTTATTTATTAATTACTTTTTTGTTTCATAAAATTCCTTAGTTTCATTTTCAGTTTTCTTCAACATTTCCTGTAGGTTTGTTGAAGAAGGACCAAGCAAAACTAAGTCGTCAGCAGACCCCTTTATAGTACTGGACTTGTTACCTAACTTGCAGCCTATATTACTCTCAGATAATTTGTCTAATAATTCATTAAAGTAAATATTAAAGGAACACTGTTGATAGAGTCCCATCTTGTCTCACTCCATTTTTTATTTTCAAAGAATCATTTAGCTCATCTGTGCTTTGTAATTTATACACTTACTATTTATAATAATTTACCTTTTTTTTATCTGTATATTTACTCAAGCTTCATAATTGGCTACCGGTATGTTGATTTACTTCCGTTTTAGTTATGTATATTTAGGTTTAATGATTTAATCTCCTTCGATTCTTGTTTGTAATTAGGATTAAATGTAATATCTATAGTTTAAACTGATAGGCAATTTCATATTCGTTCATTAATTTTAGGTTTTAAGTATTGTTGGTTCACTGACTTTGAACCCTACGTTTGTTGTTATAATATGACCCTTTAACTTATGAGTTTATCATAGTGATTGAATTTCATTATATAGTCAGACAGTCAGTCAGTAACCAGCCCTTACTCCCACAAGGGGTACAACTTTTTGGAAGTGTATGGCAACAAGCGGGACGGGATGGCTCAAGCAACTCAGCCAGTACTACCCAAACGTATATGTACGGCCCCGCAGTATAGCATTTTTTTTTTTTTAAATAGGACGTATATGTACATCGGCCACAGTGAGTGGGTTAATAGGCAGATGTTGTAAGGCAATGAAATGAGAATCAATGATACTTCAGAGATTATCAACGGAGACGTTATATTACTTCTAATATCGGTGAATCTTTGTACGTACCTCACAGGGATTGCCAAATAAGGGTGTGGCCAAGCAAGGGTTGCTCAGAGTGGGTACGGAGCTAGTTCCAGCACAGAAGTTTCCGAATGCTGACAGAGACCTAGGATTGCTGAACATTCTTTGTGCTTCACAGGGATATCCGAATGAGGTTGTGGCTTTCCAAGGTTTGCTGAGGTTAGTCGCTTTTGTTACCTCCTAAGGGTTGCTGAGGGTGGTAACCCTCAAATAAGGATTGCTGAATTCAGGAGAGAGAGTGAGCCTGCCGGACAGTTCTTCCTCTTGCTCCTTGCTCATTTTACTGTTGCTCCTGGTCTCGGTGTCCTTGAGTGGAGAAGGGGCCTTTGAGGTGGTGTAAGTGTGGCCATTGTGTCCTTTATCTTCTGGGCTGGCATTCTCTTGCAAATTGCCTGCCCAGGTAGCAGGGGGAGAAAGTTACAAGGAGTTACAAGGAAAAGTTAGTATCTCGGCGACCTTGCGGTCCATTCTGGGGAGATACTGGAAGTGAAAGGAGAGCGACTGTTTAGTGCACTACAGAGTGTGCAAAATACTGTCTACTCTCTTCTTGAACTGCTCTACTGAAGAAATGTTTACAACTTCTGAGGACAGTTTGTTCCAGGTAGAACAGATCTTATATGTGAACAATTTTCCACAAATACTAATGCTGAACCTTTTCAATTATAATTTCCAGCCATGGATGCGTGTTGTAGTCGTATTGAAGCTAAACATTTTGCTATAATCCACGTTGTCGAATCCATTATGTATTTGAAACACCAAATGAGCTGACCCTCATAGTCTGTGTGTCTCCAAGGGAAAAAGATTAGGAGCTCTCAACTGGTCCTCATAGCTCAGTCTTCTAATTGATGGAATAAGTTTTGTAGCTCTAGCTTGTACTCTTTCCAGTCCCTCTATATCTTTCTTAAGTGTTGGAGACCAGAATTGAACAGCATACTCTAGGAGAGGCCGTATCAGAGCGTTATAAAGTGTGAGGACTATTTCCGTATTTCTATACTTAAATTGCCTCTTAATATAGCCCAGTAATTTATAAACTTTCTTGTCTACTTCAATGCACTACTTGGAAAACTTTAGGTCACTGCTATTCAGAACCCAAATCCTTTTCCAAATCAGTCACTTCCAAAGGTATTCCCAATAGCAAATAGCCTGACTTGGGGTTTGCTTAGCCGATATGCATCACCTTGCACTTTTCCAAGTTTAGAAGCATTTCCGAGAGAGAGAGAGAGAGAGAGAGAAACGAGAGAAAAACGTTGGTAACATTAACATTAAGTTTCACTCTCCATTTCTACCCTAACTCTATAAGCCCTTCCGCTCCAACCTTCTCCGACATATGACGCAATTTTGAGCCTATTAGGGATACTTTAAAGCCTTTATTACCATCAGGGGTATTTACAAACCTTTAGTTTAGTTACTTCAACCTCTGCAGTTGTCTTTGAGTTAGATGTGGGCAGAAAACTAATTTTGGAGAGGTAATTATAAAAGTGAGAGAACTCTATTTCTTATTGCTAATCTGGCAACCTCTGCGTTATATGAGTCTGAAGGGGTTAAAACGATTCACAGTACTACCGTAAATAATATCCAATATAAACCCCTACTACTGTCGTGCCGCACCTACATGATTATACGTGGTGTGAGGGTAATAATATGCGGACAAGAAGTGAGGAGCCTCGCCTGACCCAGATTCCCCTGATGGATAGCTCACGAGGCCAAGATTATATATGAGAGGAAAAAAGAGAGAAGGGTGGTACAGTCGCGCTCAACAGTATTAGTGACCTGAAGAAGATATCTGGGAAACGTTGTCAATAAAGTGCTCCTCCTCATATGGTGTTTATATTCAGTATTCGTATAGCCATTCTTTACAGCTTTATGTGTGATTGTCCTCTTCTGATTAAGAGGAGAGGGGCCGATTTTCTGGGCCCCCTTCTCCCTCATGTTTAGTCCCATTAGTTTTCAGATTTTAAGAAGTTCGACCCATTAGTTTAGCAATTATAAGACCTTTCACCACATTTGTTGCCAATATTAGGACATTTCGTGCCATTTAGGTGTCTATTGTTTCCTGGCTAGCGATAGCGAGCCTGTAATTGTAGGAGGAACCAAATTTGTCTACCGAAACATGTACAAATTTATCTTGAAGGGGAATTTAGGGGATGTTTTGTTAAGCTTGATGGAGGTCTAGGGAGGAAGCTAAAAAACAACAAAAAACAAAAAACAAAAAACAGATACATAAATTAGAAAATAAATAGCCCATCCTCCCTTTCACAAAACACAATGTAAAATGCAAATACAAATGTTAAAACTATATAAATTGAAAAACGAAAATGGACAGCCTCTCTTGATAGTAATGAAAACGAAAACAATACATAAAATAGGTAGCTATGAGATAGATGTAGTGTAGGGGATATAATGCAGGGGGTATAGGTTGTAGTTGAAGATGTAGCGTCGGGGACATAGGTGTTTAAGAACAAATAGGGATCCAGGAAAGAAGGGGTCTGCCTCGTATGGGCCAATATATATAGGACTTCTGCAGATTTCAATTTTTCTTATGTTCTTATGTTCTCAAATTCAAATGCATGTAAAAACAAAGCTCTTTGTTCACCTGTACTGTATAGATAGCTATATTGAAGAACAAATAACATGGAGAAAATATATATATATATATATATATTTTTTTTTTGTGTGACTGTACAGTTGACCCAATAAATAATGTCACACCCCCTGGTAACTTAAGGGGAGGTGGGTCGTTTTTCTGGACCCCTTTCTCACTCGTGTTTAGCCGCATTAGTTTGTTTTATTTTAAGACGTTCGGTCCATTAGTTTGGTGATTTTAACACCTTTAGCTCTATTTCGTTGTCAATTTTAAGACCTATCGTGCCATTTACAGTAGGTGTTGATGTTTTCCTGGCGAGCGATAGCGAGCCTGTAATTATAAGATAAACCGGTATTCGGCCGGGACATGTTTCTACCGAAAAATTTACAAATTTATCTTGAGGGGGGGGGGGGGTGTCTAGGGGGTGTTTTTCTAAGTTTGAGGGAGGTCTAGCGAGGACATTAACAAAAACTAAACGAATAATTGAATTAATAGCCCCCCAAAACAGCCATTAGCCCCTTAAACAAAGTAAGTGGCATCCATCATAGAGAATACATGACCGAAGTTTGTCGAGTTATTAGGCCAGTAGGGAGGGACCAGGAGAACTAATTGGAGTTAGTCACAAGCGACAATTTTTTTTGTTATCATCATCATTATCATCATCTTCGTTTCTCTCCTCCTCCTCCTCCTCCTTATTTTTCTTCTTCTTCTTCTTCTTCTTCTTCTTCTTCTTCTTCTTCTTCTTCTTCTTCTTGACACTGCCATTCTCTTGACTTCGTAGCTACTATTGAGCTGGACTAATCTATGGGTCAAATCTTCAAATATATGTCTGCGAATTTAGTTAACAAAAATATCCTCGTACAGAAGGCGCTATACAAATAATTCACACATACTGTATATTTCAAACAAGAATATGCACAAACAACATTTAAGGGGGTAGTGCTTGTTTTTTGGGCTATATATTTAATTATTCATTTATTTTTAATTTTCTTCGCTAGACCTCCACGAAGCTGGAAAAAACACCCCCTAGACCCCCTATCAAGATACATTTTTACATTTTTCGGCCGGGACGGTTTCTCCTAAAATTACACGCTCACTATCGCTCGCCTGGAAAAATCGACACCTTAAAGGCATGAAAGGTCTTAATATTGACGTAGAAATGGGGTGAAAGGTCTCAAAATCGCCAAACTAATGGAACAAGTCTTAAAATCTCAAAACTAATGAGGCTATGCATGAGGAAGAAGGGGGTCCTCCAGAAAAACGAACCATCGAAAAACGAACCATGTTAAGAGACGTAACGTGATAATTGGTCTGGTTGACTCATTTAGGTTAGTCGCGAGTACCAGACCATGTTTCGTACTAACTTCCATACAACCAGCAACTAATCTATGGGTCCTTGTTAGCGGGTAAATGTGTCAATATTGTCACAATTTACCACTTGCGAGTTTCAGGCTATAAGGAAGTTGGATCTGTGCACATCGATATTAAAGAGAACTGCAATACTAATGTGGGTTTCTGATGGATAAAAAGTATGATCAATTTGGTTTTATGTATTTATATATGTACCGTATTATGACCGTATGTTAGCTGATACTTCTGCTAAATAATGATGGCCACAGTTCCAACTTCCTTATAAACCAAAACTCGCAAGTGGTCAATTAACCCCTTCTTTACCGGCGACGTCTTTTCGATTTTGTTGTAGCGGTGTGCAGACGATTTTGTGAAGTTTAAGAAGGATCTATGGTAGAGAAAAGGGTTAAGAGAGATACATCGAACATGTTAATTGCTTGAGGATAAGAACAACAATAGTAATATCCCCCAAAAATACAATTTTAACTTTCCGTCGCTCCTGTAGTGGGGCACCATGGTCGATATGTTGGATCCAATTATCTATTGGAAGTGTATGTATGTACACTATACAACATGTGGTTCATTAATCACATAAAAATATCCGATCTCATTTTACGTCACTCCTGTAGAAAGGAGACAATAGCGAGGCGCCCTGGGCTAAAGCAAGGTCTTTGGCTAAAGTTGGTGATTGGACTCCGATATGGTGAGGGAATAGATCAGAGTACAGTATACAGTATACAGTATGGTGAGGGAATATATCAGAGTACAGTACAGTATACAGTATGGTGAGGGAATAGATCAGAGTACAGTATACAGTATGGTGAGGGAATAGATCAGAGTACAGTATACAGTATGGTGAGGGAATAGATCAGAGTACAGTATACAGTATGGTGAGGGAATAGATCAGAGTACAGTATACAGTATACAGTATACAGTATACAGTATGCATGTGCATGAAATTGGCAAAGCAAAAACTCCAAAAGACAGCTGATTTGAAACCAGGGGATATAATATTATTCATGAATATAATCAAGGGAGTAAAGGAGACCATAAATGTATTATAGTATATATATTGGTTGACTAATACAATGGATTAGATATACTCCTAACTGGTTATGAATAGTCCGGGAGCAACCCTACCAAATTGTTAATTTTCGTCGTCCATGTAAGTGAGGGGACAAAAAAGTATCAAATTACTAATTAGAAAAATAGACAAGCTCGAAATATATGTTCCGTAACTAAATATATTGGGGCATTCACATTAAAAACATATTCATTTTTAGACTGTTGCCATTTGAGCAAATTCGTTTTCCCTTATAATTCGTAACAATTATAATTTCTACATTAGTTGATTTTTAAAGTTCTGCATTGTTATACCAAATAAACTGTGTATCATAATAATTGTCTTGTAGTTTACAATTAACCTATATTCAAATAACTTTGTGAAAATTAAATAATTGTGTTACCACAGTTTTGGCTACGAAAACTCCAGATGAAGCACAGCCATACGTGCGGAGGTGTCCGTAAGCCGCGTGCGTGGCTTACGGACACCTCCGCACGTATGACAGTCAGTATGTACCACTCAGTAGTAGCAGGTTAGTACCGCTCCGCACCCCAGTCGGGTACTAAAGGGTACTAAAAAAAGAGGTCCTTTCTTACACTACCTGCCTTGCAGATTGGACCGCTCCACAATAGTACGGAAGGGTAATAAATACAGCAGTCCTTTATTATACGCTACCTGCCTTGCAGATTGGAGCCTGGAGACTACAATTATACTGCTTCAGTCACCCATAATAAGTAATAACAAACCGTTTTCTTCTATATTTAATTTAACTAATATCTTAAAACATTCAAAATAGCGTCTTCAAATGTAACTAATTAGTTATGCTAAAATATTATCTACAAGTGTTATACATAAAAACAATATTCATAAGTAATCAGGGATGTAAATCTAAGAAAATGGTTGAAGGGTAACTAAAATATTCAAAATATTTTTTTCAATATAACTGTTAAAGACAATATATTTCGAAGTTACGATTTTATCATTATACGTCTAAAAATTATACTCTTCGTATATAACTTTACAAATTTTCTCCACAATGGTATGGATGAGGTTGATTTTATCTAGATACAATTTGCGGCCATTGCTCCCGGACTAGAATGAGTTAGTGTGGATTACAAACTCAGTCTTGGGTTAATGATTAAGGAGATACTAAAAGTAGACTTAGACTAATAGAGGTTATGGGGGCTTGTCCAATATTAAGTGTATGGGTTAGGTTTAGAGTACACTATTTAATTGGCTTCAAATGAGTCTTAAGAGCGATGGGAGAGCGGTGAGAGCAGGAGAGGTAAAAGGGTGTAAAGTTCCTTACCTCAGTGCCCTGGGTGTAGTGAGTGTCTTGCCTAGCTGCTAGTGTGAGCTTTAGGCAGTAGTTAAAGGGGATTTTTTATATCAGTAGAATGAAACTGGGTGAAACTGGGTGTGTATAAAGAACTTACACATTCTGTGGTGTCAAAGGGGGAGAAGTTGTTTACAGAAAGTGTTTACAAAATGTAAGTATAAACAATCTAAATATGCATATCAATGTGATCAGTTTAACATAAGGATTATGAAGGTGAAATTAAATATGTGATTATCTAAAGGGGTTAGTAGGTTATACTTGGTTCATTATTATAATAGGGTGTAATGCATATATAATATTATATATACATATCCGTAGAATACTGGTGGAACTCAGTAAGGTCAAATATGACAGGTGAAGTGACAAGGAGTGCATAATATGAGTGAGCATGCAGAATAAGAGTGAGTCTAGCTTACATGCTATACATATAAATGAATGTAGTATACATACTACAAATTTAATTTTCAATCAACTCGAGTAGAAGGAGCCCTATAGTTAACCGCCAAGGGCGAAGTATATTAAAAGTGCCTTCTTACAGCCTGAACAATAAGCGAGAGTCTATGCATGTGGAGTTCTATAAAATATGCCTTAGCAATTTCCAAACAAGTGGCCATTTAACTTTTCACCATTACTGCAGAAGGCGCCGATTAGCGGAGCTCCCAGAAATAAATTTAGGAAAAGGGCCCTGTTACGACCTAGAGGATATATTCGAGTATAAGCGTGTGAAAGTTCATTAAATTTGGTTCAGTAATAACCGAGAAATAGCAAATTTTGATAAGCGTCCCAGTACTGCAGAAGGTAGCTATTTGGGGGGCGCCCAGGGCAGAATTGAAACAAAGGGCTCCATTACAGCCTGGAGGATAGATAATTTATTTGCATGTGTAAGGTCATTAAATCTGGTTCAGTATTAACCGAGAAATAGCAATTTTTTATAAACGTTGTACAACTGCAGAAGGTGGCGATTTGAGGGGCGTCCAGACTCCAGACTGAAATTTAATAAAAGGGCTAGGTTATGGCCTAGAGGATAGATCAGCGTATATGCATGTGAAAAATCATTAAATTTGGTTCAATAATAACCGAGAAATAGCCCTTTTTAATAAGTGTTGCCCTAACAAGAAGAAGAAGAAGAAGAAAAAGAAGAACAAGTCCAAGCTGGTCTATCGATCCGTGAGGCTGTGTTAACTCCGAGGCGCGTGACGCGACGCTCAGGATGTAATGTAAACAAAATGGCTCCATTACGGCCTAGAGGATAAATTAGAGTATATGCATGGGGAAAATTATTAAATTTGGATCAATATCATACCTCAAATTTCGTGAAAATCAGTTCATAACTTTGAGAGCCGCCTACGCTGATGGAGGTATGGCTGTATTGATCGTCTTCAATATTTAATCACTTCTTACTTGGAGTATATTCTAGCTGCTCTCCAAATTTCGTGGTCATTGGTTCATACATTTTGAGATATCTTTTTTACAATCAGACAAACGGAAGAAATAACATAACCTCTGTCCAACTTTGTTGACTGAGGTAACGATGAGGGGCACTCTGGAAATCTTGTACCCTACCTCCTCCTAAGCTGGCGGATTTATGCGCTCTACCTATTGCCTCCTCAATTTAATTGCTTCTTCCTTGGTGCATATCCTATCTGCGAACATTGGTTCATAACTTTGTGAGCCGTCTACGGTGATGGAGGTATGCGCTCTACCAATCACCTCCACAATTAAACGACTTCTTCCTTGGTGCATATCTTATCTGGCCTCCAACTTTCGTGACAATCTGTTCATAGCTTTTTGACAGGCTTATCTTGTTTACAGACAAACAAACGAACAAACATACAAACAGACAAACAAATGGAGGCCAAATCATTACCTCCTCCAGCTTCGTTGGCGGAGGTAATTAAAATAAAATGCCATTGTACGTAATGTATTTCATTACCACCGGACCACATTTTCTGTCATTCCTGCAGAAGGGAAGCAACAGCAAAAATTGAAAATTTGAAAATAGGATTCTGACCATTATGTGTATGAAATAGATGAGATTATATACATGTTCAAGTAAATATGAGTACTATACCTAAACTATAACCGTTTTCAATTTCCGTCACTCCTGTACAAGGGGGCCTGTGGTAGGGCGCCATGGCAGACATGTTGGATCAATTATTAATTGAAAGTATGTGTATGTACACTCACGTGTACTAAAAGTTGCTCAGGGGTGGGTCCTTCCTTCCCCTACTCCACTCTGGGCAGGTGGAAGGGGGGAATCGGGTCCAAGTCTACCCCCACCTACCTCCCCCAAACTATCCCCAACTCCCCCACCTTCCTTCTCTAGCTGGCAGTTACTGATTAGCGACGATTGCGCTCATGTATTGCAAATTATTGTTAAACCATCATTGCACACGCTTACAATGACCGACATTTAACATTTATTAGGAATTTATAAATACAATATACTGTATAATTGTATTCACAAAATGAGTCTCTATACACAACGTGGGTTACACGAATATCGGCTGTAGTGGTTCTCTCTCTCTCTCTTTCTCTTTCTCTCTCTCTCATTGCACTACTTTCTACGATCATTACTTAATGTGATTTCAATATAATAATACCGTAATTATATCCAATCCCATATAGTATTCAGGATATTATATTCACCATTATTGCAATACACATTAACGTTCCCTCTACGATTTATGCCTAGGTTCTCAAATTACTTGCACAGTTGGGATTTTATATCATAAAAGGAAATAACTACAGGCAAAGATAGGCTGGAACAGTGTTGCGACTGTTATTGATTGTATCGTTTATCATTGGAATTAGTTTCTCCCATTTATTCCATACATACTATAAACGGTTTGCGTTTAATTATATGTGGCCTATGCACTTGTTTGTCTTCAATCAAGTAAATGTAGAACTCGATACAATTTACTATATAAGTTGGTGTTAACTTTTAGTAAGGCTTGAGTATTCGCCTTCTCACTTTTCCCTTCTCTGTCTCTATCTGTGATCCCAGCCTCTCACTTCTGCAGACCCCCAAATAAGGAATACGATTAATTGACAGTTTTACCATCAACTCTCCTCTATGTGTATCGAATGCAGGCAACATTCATCACACACACTAATGAAGGGAAGTATCCACATTCAGACCCGCTAAATCTTGGTTGTAGAAAGTGTGTGCAATGAGAGATTTACAAGGAGTGACAAGGAATAGTTAGCATCTCAAAGACCTTCCGGCCCATTTCGGGGAAATATTCGAAGTGGAAGGAGAGAAATTTTTCAGTGCACGTTTCCTTTCAGAGTGTGCAAAATACTATCTACTGTCTTCTTGAACTGCTCAACTGAGGACATTTTTACAACTTCTGAGGAAAGTTTGTTCCAGGTAGAAGATATCTTAAATGGGAAACAGTTTCCACAAATACTAGTGCTGAACCTTTTCAATTCTAACTGCCAGCCATGGTTGCTTATTGTATTCATAACGAGGTTTACAAAAAATCTATGATACACATTGTCAAACCCATTACATATTTAAAAAAACGTGAATGAACTGACCTCGTAGTCTGCGTGTTGAAAAAGAGAGAGACAGAGAAAAAGAGCACTACAACCGAGATTCTTGTAGCCCACGTGCATAAAGACTCATTTTGAGAATACATTTATACAGTATATTATATTTATAAATTCCTAATAAATGTTAAATGTTGGCCATTTTAAGCATGTGCAATGATGGTTTAACAATAATTTGCAATACATGAGCGCAATCGTTGTTAATCAGTAACTGCCAGCTAGAGAAGGAAGGTGGGGGAGTTGGTGATAGTTTGGGGGAGGAAGGTGGGGGTAGACTTGGACCCGACTCGCCCCTTCCACCTGCCCAGGGTGGTGTAGGGGAAGGAAGGACCCACCCCTGAGCAACTTTTAGTACGTGTGAGTGTACATTACAGAATATGTATGGTTCATTAATCACAGAAATATCTGATCTCATTTTTCGTCACTCCTGTAAAAGAGAGACAGTAGCGAGGCGCCCTGGGTTAAAGTTGGAGATTGAACTCCGTTATGGCCAGAGAATAGATCACGCTACAATATAAAGTATGCATATGAAATGAAATTATCAAAGCAAAGATCCCAAAAGACAGCTGATTAAATTTTCCATCTACTCCAGTAGAAGGGCCCCTAAAGTAAACCGCCAAGGGCGAAGTATTTTAAAAGTGCCCTCTTAAAGCCTGATCAATAAGCAAGAGTGTATGCATAAAGAGTTCAATAAAATATGCCTTTGGAACTTCCAAACAGGTGGCCATTTCATTTTTCACCACTACTGCAGAAGGCGCCGATTAGCGGGGCGCCCAGAACGAAATTTAAGAAAAGGGCTCCTTCATGGCCTACAGAATATATTCAAGTATATGCGTGTGTAAGCTCATGAAATTTGGTTCATTAATAACCGAGAAATAGAAAATTTTAATAAGCGTCGCACTACTGCAGAAGGCGGCTATTTGGGAGACTCTCAGGGCAGAACTGAAACAAAGGGCTCCGTTACGGCCTAGAGGATAGATAATTTATATGCATGTGTAAGGTCAATACATTTGGTTTAATGATATACATTACGTGCCACTGCACATGATTTAGACAACGTTTTTGCCTCCGTTTGTTTGCCCTTTTTTTTTTTTTTGGTGCAAACAAGATATAGCCTATCAAAAAGTTATGAACCGATTTTCACGAAAGGTGTTGGACAGATAGGATATGCGCCAAGGAAGAAGTGATTCAATTTAGGAGGCGATTGGCGAGCTCATACCTCCGCCAGCGTAGACGTCTCACAAAGTTATGCACCGATGTTCACGAAACTTGGTGGGCAGATAGGAGTAGCACCAAAGGAGAAGTACCGTAATTATATTTAGGAGGCGATCGGTAGAGCGCATACCTCCGCCAGCGTAGGCGGAGGTATGCGCTTTCCAGAGTGCCCTTCTAGTTACCTTCGCCAACGAAGTTGGACGGAGGTTATGTTTTTCCTTCCGTTTGTCTGTAAAAAAGATATCTCATAAGCTATGAACCGATGACCACGAAATTTGGCGAGTAAATGAAACATGCTCCAAGTAAAAAATATTGGAGACGATCAATAGAGCGCATACCTCCGCCATCGTAGGGGGCTTTCAAAGTTGTGAACCGATTATCACGAAATTTGGTAGTTATTATTGAACCAAATTTAATGATCTTCCACATGTATATACTCTAATCTATTCTCTAGGCCATAACGGAGCCCTTTATTTTTTTACATTTTATCCTGTGCGTCACGCCACGTAACGGGCCTCAGAGTTAACATGGCCGCACGGGACCTACAGTATAGTCCAGCTTGGACTTGTTAATTTTATTCTATCAATATTCAGACAATTTTTTTCAGTTTAAGAAGGATCTGTGGTAGTGAAAAGGTTTAAATTATATAGTTCGAAGCCTGTCAATTGTTGGAGGCCAATTTTAAACCGAACAAAATCGTCTAATAGTAACCAGAGTAATGTTAAAAGGACGACACCAGTACTGAATTGGTTAAAATTACGAGACTAACATTAGTTTGGGTATTCTAAGACCTATCACTCCATTTCTTGGTAAATTTTAAGACCTTTCGAGCCATTCAAGCGTCGATTTTCTCCTGGCGAGAGAAAGCTAGCCTGCAATTTAGGAGTAACCAGCTTTGGGCCGGAGCATTTTTCTACCATAAAATGCATAAATTTAACTCGAAGGGGGTTCTTGTTTATTAATTTGTATTCATATATATATATATATATATATATATATATATATATATATATATATATAGATATGTATATATACAGTAAATATATGTATACAGTATATATACCTGTATATATAATATATATATATATATATATATATATATATATATATATATATATATATATATATATATATACTGTATACTTAATGACGGATGAATCTGGTACATCCAAATTCTGATGTATTCCGTTTTAAACATTCTTGCAGTGCAAGAGCCACCACAGTCGGTAGTGGAAATCCAACAGATTCACTTTGTTCATTTTGGCTCTACAATCAACTTTGTGCAATGATGCGGAGGCAGCCGTTTAGGATGAGTAGTGCGTCAAACGTTCCAGAAACGACAAAATGCAGCGAAACTACCTATTTAGCAAGTGTAGCGGAAATTAGTCATGTTCACTTTGTTCATTTTGGGTCTGCATACAACTTTGGTATCAGTGTCCAATGTCGTGGAGGTAGCCGTTTAGGAGTAGTGGTTCAAAAGTTCTGGAAACAAATCTCAATTCAGCAAAACACAGCCCTCTGCCCAGCGGAATCGTGAATAATAATGATAAAATGACAAATAGCATAAATTTCTTTGAAATTATCTATACTGAGCTAATGTTCTGTATAGTGAAGGGCGAACAGTCAGGCTAAAAAGTCGTGTACACCTCCAATAGTCCATTTGTGGTTATCTCACTAGTAAAGAATATATGTTCGTATAACAAATTAACAAAGCATTGTTGAGATTTGTTGGATTGCACTTATTTCTTATATTAAGAGAGGAAATACAGTTGACGTTGCAGTTGACAAGTGGAATACGACTATAGAGCGTGAATGTACAGTGCTCAAGACACAAAACTGGGACAATACTGTGGAGAGCTGACTGTATTTAGCCACTATGGCAGGTTATTGGAAAGACAGTATCAATGACAAAAAACGGTCTTCCCCACTTCAATAGCGTATTAATACATAAGGGTACACTCATACATTCACCATCAAACTACAAAGTAAACACGTGGGAGTATTTAATCCTATCATTAAATTGTCAGCACTTGTCCTAGGTTTAAAGTGTTGGCAAGTGAAGGAAGCTACCGTTGGCACTTGTCCTGGTCACCGCCTTGACGTCACCACAGGCCCAGATGACTCTAGTAAATTAGGGCTGCGTCTATTTAACACCTCACAGTGATTAATTCTTGAAATGTGTACGTATTTCTGTATAACTATATATATATATATATATATATATATATAATATTATATATATATATATATATATATTTTGTGCTAATAGGCAAAGCTACTGAGGGAATTCCAACCCACTCTCTACAGTAGAAACTGAGAACATATATATTTTTAAGTAAGTGTAAGGTATATAGCGATATGGCGGTATATGAGAAAGCCAGTGTCTGTATCTTAAGGGGGCCCACCTCGCTTTTTTTTTCTCTTTCTCTCCCTCTCTCTTTGACTTTTATCCATTCTGCCCCATTCAGCCTTCTGTTTTAAGACGTTTACCCCCGCCCAGGTGTCAATATTTTCCTGGCGAGTGGTACCGAGCCAGCATATATATATTTTTTTTTTGACAGCAAGCTAAATTTGTAAATTTTTCGATAGAAAAATGTCTCCGGCGAAGCCGGATTTCTCCATACAATGCTGGCTCGCTATCGTTCGCCAGGACGAAATCGACACCTGGATGGGGATAAACATCTTAAAACAGTTGGCTGAATGGGGCCGAATGGATACAAGCCAAATAGAGAGGGAGAGAAAGAGAAAAAGCGAGGTGGACTCCCTTAAGAATATACTACAACTGCTCTCTGTGTAACTAACGTATAGTAAGAAAAACAAATCCTGGTATAAGCAACACCCCGTTCTTAACATTATTGAAGCTCTGACGCGTTTTAGCAGTTTATTTTGGCTATCATTAGACGATTTTATGCAGCTTAGGAAGGATATGTGGGTATCAAAAGGGTAAATAATATCTCAATCAACCCTTTGACTTCCGTATACCGTTACTAATCTGAATAAAATCGTCTAATAGTAGCCAGAAAACAGAAAAGAAACGCGTATTGGAGCTTGAAAGGGTTAACATTATTCATCAATTACAAACTCCAATGCACTTGAATAAACTAATGAAAGCATATTGTCCTCCCATATAACAATCAGAGCATATAGCAATCCTTACAGGCTACTCCCCAATTTGATGAGGAAAGTCTAATGAATTGTATTGTAATATAATTTCAGATGTAAAGATCGACACCTAAATGACACGAAAGTTCTAAGATGTAGCAAAGAAATGGGGCGTGAAACCTTAAAATATCCAATTAATGTGGCCATACATCTTAAAATGTAAAAACTAATGGGATTACACATGAGGAAGAAGATGGACTAGAACCTCCCACCCTTAAGGGGAGATGGGCGTATTTATTATGGATCTTTTAATTATTTATTCTCGATATGATACCAAGTTATTTACCACTAGTGTATTCGTCACTACTAAAGCCGGTATCACAGGAGAGCTTTTATAGTCAACATTCGATGATCAAAACATTTCTGGCAACATTTCTGGAATATTTTGCACTGGTATCGGAAACTAGACTGGTGGTAGTTGAATTTAGGTAACAGAATAATATTAAATGTTTACCTTATGATCTGCCAGACCAGTGTTAAGGATAAATGTTGAGTGAAAAAGCGCTCGTGTGATACTGGCTTAACGCCAAATAGCTCCATTGTATTGCCAAACCAAGGCTGCTGATCAAAACTTACCGGAAATACTGTTTGCGTTATTCCGCCTTGCATGTAATCATGCAAGGGGAGAATAGTCCGAGTGTAGAGAGAGAGAGAGAGAGTTGCAAGGAGTTACAAGGAATAGTTAGTATCTCTGAGACCTTGTGGTCCATTCCGAAGAGATACTCGAAGTGGAAATAGAGAGACTGTTTATTGCACTACACTCTTTACAGAGTGTGCAAAATACTATCTACTCTCTTCTTGAACTGCTCTACTGAAGAACTATTTACAACTTCGGAGAGAAATTTGTTCCAGGTAGAACAGATCTTATATGTGAAAAAGATTCCACAGATACTAGTGCTGAACCTTTTCAATTCTAATTTCCAGCCATGGTTGCGTGTTGTATTCATATTGAGGCTAAACGTTTTGCTATAATCCACATTGTCAAACCCATTAAGTATTTTAAAAACTTCAATGAGCTGACCTCGTAGTCGGCGGGGGTCTCCAACGGGAATAGATCAAGAGCTCTCAACTGGTCCTCATAGCTCATTCTTCTAAGCGATGGAATAAGTTTGTAGCCCTAGCTTGTATTCTTTCCAGTCGCTCTATATCTTTCCTGAGTGCTGGAGACCAGAATTGAACAGCATACTCCAGGAGAGGCCGTATTAGAGCGTTGTAAAGTGTGAGGACTATTTCCGTATTTCTATACTTAAATTGCTTCTTAATTATAGCCCAATAATTCCTGAGCTTTCTTTTCTACTTCAATGCACTGCTTGGAAAACTAGGTCACTGCTAATCAGAACACCCAAATCCTTATCCAAGTCAGTCACTTCCAGAGGCATTGCCAATAGTGCATAGCCTGAAGGGAGGGAGAGAGAGAGAGAGAGAGAGAGAGAGAGAGAGAGAGAGAGAGAGAGAGAGAGAGAGAGAGAGAGAGAGAGAGAGAGAGAGAGAGAGAGAGAGAGAGAGAGAGAGAGAGAGAGAGAGAGAGAGAGAGAGAGAGAGAGAGAGAGAGAGAGAGAGAGAGAGAGAGAGAGAGAGAGAGAGAGAGTCAGGAATATGCTTACATCAAAACATGCACAGATGTCGCCACCTGTCCTATAAATCACCAGCGCATCATCATAAGTCATAATTATATTCTTCCTCTATCCAAAACTCTCTAATCTCCTACTTTACTCAAGCCATCATCATCATCATCAAGTCATCTGTCGGGTTTCATTTGCTTCTTTTAGTAATTGTAGGATGGTAGTGTTGGACAACGTTTCCGCGTCGTAAACATTGGGAATAAGTCACAAATACAAGTTTGTCATGCAGAGCAGATAGCAGATGAGTTTACACTTACACGAATCAGGTTGTTAGGTTAAAATGATTTTTTCAAGTCGATTATTTTAAATACATACATACATACATACATACATACATACATACATACATACAAGTATATGGACCGTTTCGTCCACAGAGAGTACGGTTACAGTTTCACGTCCTAAATGGCGGCATACCATCAATGTTGTATGCAGAACTGTATTGTGTTGTATTGTAATGTGTTGTGTAAACTTGTGATGTGTTGTTTTTGTGTTGTAATATATTGTGTTAAATTGTGTTGCGTTGAGTTGTGGTGTGTAGTTTTGTTGCGTTTAATTGCGTTGCGTCAAATTGTATGGCATTGAATTGCGTTGAGTTGAATTGCGTTGAGTTGAATTGTGTTGCGTTGAATCGCGTCGTGTAGGTGTGTCGTGTTGCGTCATTCTATACAGGTTTGTGATATATCGTTACGTATCGGCACCGCTATTTACAGACCTGCATTATACCCAGGACGAGGAAGTAAGTCACACATCTGCAAGCTGAAAAGTAAGAAATGTCAAAATATGATGGCTCTCAATCAACCATTATTAAATCGTCCGCTATTTTCAGACTCTTATTGTTGGCAGGCAGAGGAAGTGACGTGGTATCTGAACAATTGTAAGCTACGGTATTTCAAAATAAGGGGGAGGTAGTTGCTTTTTCTCTAACATGTTTAATCCCATTAGCTTTGAGATTTTAAGACGTTCGTACCATTAGTTTGGCGATTTTATGACTTTTCGCCTCCTTTCTTTTTCATTATTAAGACCTTTCGTGCCACTTAGGTGTCTATCTTTTCCTGGCGAGTGATAGCGAGCCTGTAATTTAGAAGGAATCGGCCTACGTCCGGGAAATTTTTCTACCAACAAATGTACAAATTTATCTTGAAGGGGGTTCTTGTTTTTTTGTTTTAACTTTTAGTCTAGCGAGGAAACTAAAAAAAAATAGATAAACAAATAAATAAATAGACCGAAAAATAAACACTACCCCCCTTAATGGCTGTCATCTGACTATCTTTACATTCCTTTATTACATTACAAAGGCCTACAAAGGAATTATAGCAACAATTGAGTTTCATCCTGTAACATGGAAATTATAGGATAGTTGGAAAAGAGAAGACAAATGAAATAGTGCAAAACGTTGAGAATTTAACCCCTTCTGTACCGGCGACGTCTTTTTAGATTTATTCTTGCTATATTAAGACGATTTTGTGCAGCTTAAGAAGGATCTGTGGTGGTAAAAATGGTTAAGTGAGACAGTTCGAAGCCTGGTAATTGCTGGAGGTCCATTTTAAACTTAATAAAATCGTATAATTTTAGCCAGACTAAAGTTAAAAGGACGGCATCGGTAATGAACGGGTTAATTATCAGCTTCTAAATAATCTTGTCCAACCTTAAGGCGAGGTTTTTAGTTTGGTCCCTAGATATCCTTCAAGCTTAAGATTACACCCCCTTGAGCCCCTTTCAAGATTTATTTGTACATTTTTCGGTAGAAAAATGTCCCGGCTGAAAGCCGGTTCCTCTTAAATTACAGGCTCGTGTTACGCTGGCCAGCTTGCCAGAATGTGCTCGGGACTCGCTAGCGCTCGCCAGGGCAGTGATATGGGCTACAATAATCGTAAAACGATGTTCTTTCTTACATAGAGTACATGTTGTCACAGACAGATCAGTGGTGATCTTTATTCTTGTCTGTGACACTTAGAAGTATTTTATATCATTGTTACCTATCCTTGTGTCTCCTGCAGAGCTAGGCTTGGTGTGCTAGGTCCTACATGTCCCTTGCAACCTGTCTCCCATATAACCCTCTATACTACTATCTCTCTTTCTGAACTTCTTCGGTTTCATACTTCTCTCTTTATTCAATTACTTATCCCTTCTGGTTCTGCATACGGCTTCCATAGTCGGCCAGTCGTATTACCAGCACCAGCTCTCCATATATGTTTGCACTAGTTTTAGGGATTATTAGAGTCATAGTCAAATGGTACCATAGTGTTGGGGTGCTTCTAATTATTGAGCTGTTCTCTCTTATTATTTAATGCTAGACAGTGGAAGGTATCTTTGGTCGTTGTCTGAGTTATGTATGTGGCAAGTCAGAGCCTGTACAACATCGACGAAGCTAGCTAGCCTGTAACCCTTGTGCATATTTTCCTTTGCGAGTGTAGTAGTATACAGGTAAAGGGCTTTTGCCTACTCTTACCTGTATGCTTGCTACCTCATTTAGTTGACCTTTGTGGAGCGCCAGGGCAAGACCAGATACTAGAGATCTGGACTTACCAAGAGAGCCTCCAAGTCACTTAACGTAACATAAGGGAAATCTGTTCAAGGGGAGGCAGTAGGCTACGAGCATGCTTGCGCTCTGCCTAGTTTCTTAGTACCTTTTATGCCACTGGCACTGCTAGACTTTATTAGTGAGAAAGACAGCATTGTGTTTATTAACTTTAATTGTGTATGCTTTAGGAATTATTCACGCCTTATTTTAGCCTAGGTTGATGCATAGTGCACAACCCAGTTTGGCTGTTACGTTGGCTAAGGAAGTACTGTTTCTGAGTGGTTATTATTAGTGCTGTCACAGAGTTGTTGCACTCCCTTGTTATATATATGTATCCTACTTATTGGTGTATTTAAGATACACGCTTTGGTGTCCTGCCCCTGCATTATTTCTGTTCTATATTAACGAGCATCTTAGAGCATCAGACGTTTTCAGAAGATTCTTTATCTGATTGCTGTAGGACTAGACTTCCAGTGTTTTCATAGAGCATTGTAGAGTTTAGTGTTGAGTACAGACTCACACTAAAGTTAACGTAAGCATATACTCCTTTATTAAATCTTATCATAGTTTATTCAAGCATTGTTATTACTTAAGAGCATTTTATTAACGTAAAGTACTCCTGTTGTGAGTAGGCTTTGCCGTCATCGGTAAGCCTTTATAGAAGTGCACTAAAACCCAGTTAATTGATACCCCGTTATCCAGTAGATTAACTCTGGAGGGTTTTAAGTGTTTTGTTCACCGGCGTAATAGTTGGAGGGTTTGGAATTAGCGTACCGTTGTTGCAGATATAGCCTATCATCTAGTCCAATATTGAGTGCCCTTGTTTATTTCGTAGTGCCGGTCGTAACACTCCCTATCGCTCGCCAGGATAAAATCGACACCTAAATGGCACGAAAGGTCTTAACATTGACAGAAATGGGTTGAAAGCTCTTAAAATCGTCAACATAATGGGGCAAACGTCTTAAAATTAGAAAATACAATGGGGCTAAACATGAGGGAGAAAGGAGTCAAGAAAAAAATCCCTCAAGTGGAAATCTCCCTTTAACTATATTTAAACCGATGGTGGTCCTTTTGCCCCTCTCTCCCGCCTTTCCCCTCTATTTTCACCCATTATTTTGGGAATGTTAAAACCTTCTGTACCGGCGACACTTTTTAATGTTATTCTAGCTACTATTGGACGATTATGTTCAATTTAAAAAGGGTCTCCAACAATTAACAGGCTTCGAACTATCTCGCCCAACCTTTTTACTACCACAGATCTTTCTTAAACTGCATACCATCGTCAAGATACAGCACAAATAAAGTTAAAAAGACGTCGCCGGTACAGAAGGGGTTAATGTTATTCTAGCTACTATTGGACAATTATGTTCAGTTTAAAAAGGATCTCCAACAATTAACAGGTTTCGAACTATCTCACTTAACCATCTATGCTACCACACGGCTTAGGCTGCACAAAATCGTCTAGATATAGCTAGAATCAAGACAAGACCAATAATATACTAGGTCATCCCACACTGTGGTGGCGCGCAGATGGCTGACGTCACACCGAGTTTTTCTCTCCACTCCCCCCCCCCCCCCTAGCCTATATCCCCCTACCACCTCTATCGGAGAGAAATAGCAAATATCGATAGGTTTTTGGACTTAAGCTTCGAAGGGTCAAAGCTTCACTAATGTCATCTTCATACCAGTATTTAACTGGAGCTCCTGTTAAGAAATACTCAACCTGAGTGGATGAAAAAAAGTTACCCAACTTATATCTTGTAGTTGCTGTAGCTCCAACATAAGAAATGTGAATTTCCTCGTATAGAGAACTTCTCTCCTTTTCCCAGTCTTTCTTCTCAGCAACTAGGGCGTCTCTCTCCTTGGTTATATCACTTAGCTGCCGTTGCAACTCCATAATATCCTTAACCAGTCTCTCCCTTGTGCATCTGATACCGAATCACATTCGATATCTTGCACCAGTCTTTTTTTGTCCTCTTCTCTCTGTCCGTATGTTCCTGACAACAGCAGCAGAATTATCTGCAATGACAAAGATTTCCTCCTATGAAATAAAAAAGGCTACTAAGTCCACTTACTGTCTATACATTGACAAATATAAATATATAGATAGAGATTGATAAACTCATAAATTATTATGGAATACCAGAGTACCGACTAAAGAGAAAGAGTTGTTTGCCATGTTTATTATGCACGAAGTGAAACATTGCACAAGTGCATAATAGGCCCAGGTAATAGGCCTCTTGATTGCACATTTAATTGACATAGGCCTACAACAAAGTTTATAATTGAATTTAAAATGTATTTACAAATTAGGTTGGCATAGCTCAATTATGTTAAGTTTTTCCTTCCCATTTGGTTGAGAGAGAGAGAGAGAGAGAGAGAGAGAGAGAGAGAGAGAGAGAGAGAGAGAGAGAGAGAGAGTGATTTTGATTTTGCCCCGAGGGGCGAGTTTATTGAGCAGCGCC
This sequence comes from Paralithodes platypus, assembly GCA_032716605.1. Lineage (NCBI taxonomy): Eukaryota > Metazoa > Arthropoda > Malacostraca > Decapoda > Lithodidae > Paralithodes > Paralithodes platypus. The sequence continues at coordinate 63,840,154 of CM064492.1, forward strand.
CCCCATCCAGTGAGGGGACAACCACTAGTAAGGCGATACATACTGCTCAAAGAGCAATTATTCCACTGAAACAACAGCATCGTCGTCTGGTTACATTCATATTTGTGTTTATAAGTCAGGTTGGCATTATTCAGATGTGTTATTATAGTTTCCTCATTTAATTGTCACATGGTCTGTATATACGTATCTCATTAAAAAAAAAAAAAAAAAAAAAAAAAAAGCAAGCTTGTAGTGACTGAATTATTAATTGCCAGGTTGTAAATAATAGCACTACAGTACTAGTGCAATCGTATGAGGAGACTATTCATATTTTCATTACATCACTGGTTATTGAGATCATAGTTAGCTGAATACAATTATTATAAAAATAGGCAATGGTATAAATCAACATAATACATAATTTAATACAGGTGGACATAATCATGATCCGGTTCGTTGTGCACTGGGAGCTAAGGTGTCTTGTGATCGACTCGTACCCATACACAACGAACGTATTATAGTCTGCATGGTTGGTATCTATTTTTTCTTTTCTTTCCTCCCTTTTCCTCCTCCCTCCCCTCCCTTTTCCTTTCCTCCCTTTTTTTTTTTTTTTTTTTTTTTTTTTTTTTTTTTTTTTTTTTTTTTTACCCTAGGTGGGTCAGGAGACGGGGGGAGAGGGAAGAGAAAAGGAGGAAAGTTTGAAGGAAAGTAGGAGAGTAACAGTTGGTGGGCAGACCACCTTGCTATGTTGTGTGTTTGAAACATGTTTTTGTGTTGGGGCAAGTGGTGTATTTTATTTATGTTTGCTGTTTGGTAGCTAGCTAAGGAACTAAGGTGTGATTGTTATTATTATCATTATTATTATTATTATTATCAAGAATTGATTAAACACCGAATGAAGCTTCAAATAATGCACTCGTTTCCAGGGACTACCGCTCGAAGAGAACATTGAAGTCAAACGGTCGTCAACCAACACTTAATATACTGAACATAAACTGTGTGTTTGTTTGTTTATTTTCTTTTTTCTTTCCTTGTTCCTTCCTTTCTTTTTTCCTTTAATAAACTGGCTGTGGTTCTTCTGTGTTTATTTTATTTAGACTGCTTTTAAACCAGTTGTTGAATCTTAAATTTGATTGTTGTGCATAATTTTCCTTAATTTTCTCTAGAGTTGGGTCTTGTGATAGTTCTAGTTTGTGCCATATGTGTGTTGCTTGTCTATGGAGTCGGATATTTAATGGTAGTGTGTTTGTGTATTCGTGTATTTGTTGTGTCGTCATTGTATAGGGGTATCTTTGGTTTGTGGCGAATCTTAGGGGTTTGTTTTGTATTTTTTGTAAGCGTGTGATTGTGAGATTGAATATACTTAGTGGGTATTTCAAGAATGTCAGGGGGTAAGGAAATGTGATTTGTATATTAGAAGACTGTGATTAACGAGACGTGTAACATGTGGAGGGAGGTGGTAGAAAGAGAGGGATCTCGTTGGGGGTGGAAGTTTCGCTCCAAGGAATTTTTGTTCATGTGGTATTTCAATAATAATAATAAAATAATAATAATAATAAGGGGACAACCACTGGTAAGGCAATACATACTGCTCAAAGAACCATTATTCTACTGTAATAACAGTATCGTCGTCTGGTGTTATTATAGTTTCCTCATTTGATTGACACATGTGCTGTACAGTATAATATACGTGCTCATGAAAAAGAAAAGAAAAAAAAGTGACTGAATTATTAATTGACAGCCAAATGATAGCACTACAAAACTAGTGCAATCATATGAGGAGACCATTCTTATTTTCTTACATCAATGGTTATTGAGATCATAGTTAGCTGAATACAAATATTACATACATGATGTGACTAATATTTCGAACTACATAAATTATTATGCAATAATAGTTCGACAAATATATTACAATCATATGAAGGACACTTCACATTCTTCATTACATCAACGGTTATTGAGGTCATAGTTAGCTGAATACAAGAGTCACATACATAATGTGACTAATATTACCAACTACCGAAGTAATAATGGAATTATAGTAATACAAATATTTTACAAACATGAGTGACATGGTTCAAATTCTTATTACAATAATGGTTATTGAGGGGATAGTTAGCGGAATATGACCAGTGGAGAAGTTTACATGCCGATAGTAATATAATATTTAGTAGGGTGTGTGGTTATGGGAGAGAGGGAGGGGGGTTGTAGGAGGTAGAGGAATGGGTGGGAGAGGAGGAGTAGTAGGGAGGAGGAGGAGGTAAGGTACTCCAGGGAGTACAAAGGAGTACACAGTACAAAGGAGTACAAAGTACAAAGGAAATCAAGCAACAACATATCTAGTGACCCTTCTAGGTTGCTTGTCCTCCAAAACACTGAGGATCAAGTGTCCAAACAGTGGTTTAGAGTGGGTAAGGGAACATTGGAAAGGGAATTACTGCCCTGGAACTAATGTCCGTGGCAGGATTAGGAAGTTAGTAGGGGACAGATGGGTTAGTAACTGAGGGGGGGATAAAATAAAGTTATTCATTTACAAACGCAGTCGCGGGTTTGATGCGAGATATTTGTCTAGGCGGAGTTTAAATGAATCAACGGTGATGCAGTCTATAACGTTTCGGGGAAGCCCATTCCACAAGTTGACAACTCGATTGAAGAAGAAATTCTTAGATTCGTGTGAGTTAAAAGATTTACCAATAATTTTGCAACCGTTTCCCCGCGTGTAATTAGATTGGTCGATAGTGAAGTACTTACTACAGTTCATATTGTCGATGCCTTTGATGATTTTGAACACTTGAATTAAGTCACCTCTTAATCTGCGCTGGGTTAAAGGAAATAGATTTAATTCTCTAAGACGCTCTTCGTATGGTTTGTTCTTTAGGCTAGGTATCATTTTGGTAACTCTACGTTGAACTCGTTCTAGCTTGTTTATATCTTTTTGGTAATAAGGGCACCAGGATTGAACGCAGTATTCCAGAAGAGGGCGGACTAAGGAATTGTAAAGGGTTAGGATAACTTCTTTGGATTTATGCTCAAATGACCTGCCTATAAAGCCAATTATTTTGTTTGCCTTCTTAACAACTTCTGAACATTGTTGACTCGATATTGTTACTCCCAGATCGGTTTCTCTGTTTACATTCTTAAGCTGAGTGCCATTCATCGAATAGTTTGCTTTCTCATTTAGGTATCCGATATGTAGTACTTTACATTTATCCGCATTGAAACTCATTTGCCAAATTTGGGCCCAACATGACAATTTATCTAGATTGTGTTGCATATCGTCAACTTGTTCTTTTGAGAGTACGCTATTTGCAATTTTTGTATCATCAGCAAATTTTGAGATTGTACAGGTGAGACCCTCATCTATGTCGTTGATGTAAATTAGAAAGAGAATTGGTCCTAGTACCGATCCCTGGGGTACCCCGCTACTTACATTGGTCCATTTAGATGCCTTACCGTTTATGACTACTCTTTGCTTTCTGTCGCTGAGCCAATTTTCTATCCATTTCAACACACCGTCTTGTATTCCATGCGCTTTTAGTTTTAGCAGTAAACATTTGTGGGGAACTTTGTCAAAGGCCTTTTGAAAATAAAGGTATATAATATCTACAGCTTTACTCTCATCGTAGAGGTTGAGGATATCGTGGAAGAAGTCTAAGAAGGGAGGAGGAAATTGTTATAGGGGAGGTGTGTGTGTGTGTGTATGTGTTGGGGAGGGTGGGACATACTACATATAAATAAGTTGTTTAAGGCCAGCCATAGTAAAAAAAAAAAAAAAAAAAAAAAAAAAAAAAAAAAAAAAAAAAAAAAAAAAAAAAAAAAAAAAAAAAAAAAAAAGAAGACAGCCTCAGTCAGAGTTGCCGAGGTTCGAGTTTTCACGCACATTTGGGCTACTTTTGAGGATTAGTTGTCAAAATATTTCGAAAGATTACATAATTTTAGGTTCTTTTTAAAACCCTGTAATAACATAATACCCAAAACAAGCCAAATAACTAAAAATATCCTGTCAGCTAGGCTTGATGCTAACAGAAGATAGAAAGTAAGGTAAGATTGGGCTATTGTTGGGCTACTTTCTCAGGCATTTGGGAAGTATTTTAGCTGATGACAACACTCGGCCGCCGCGGCAGAGTTGCCAGATTGACTGGGATTAGAGAGGCAAATCCTCTACTCACTCATCCCAAAACCTTCAGATTCAAGCTTAAAAGTAGCCGAGCTTCGTTTAGCTCTTTTTCCATTAACCTCCCGCCCATCCACCAGTCTAAATGTTTTCAAAAGTAACCCAATGTTGTGTGAAAAAGGAAGACCTGGTAACCCTCAGAGCCAGCAAGCAAGGAAGGTACTTCATGGAGAGAAATGGAGTAGAGGAGAGAAAGTAGATTAAAGCCGCATTTTCCTTTACCATCATTATCTCCGATAGACTGGAAATGGTGTCGTATTTCACACCCAAATGCCATAAAAGGGTGTCCAATATCAAGCCAACTCAACCCTGCTCCTCCACAGGCTTGAGGAAGTGAACAACTGGGTTAAAGTCAAGCCGATTCGGGCTTTAAGTATATATCTGTAAGCAAGTTATCATATTTCATTGGCGAGTGTTAAAAAATTCTATCTATCTAAATGTAGTCTTAAATTAGCCCAAACATACGCCAAAGTAAAGATATTCACGTTCATTCAAAATTGGGCTTTTGTGTATTTCCTCTTTAACAAGTAAGTGTTTATACTTATAAGAGTGTGCAAAATATAAATATGTTCTAATGTATAACTAGGAACCACAAAAGGTTCACCAAACCCAAATATACGAAGCGTTTGTTGACGTTCTTAAAAAAAACAAAAAAACAAAAAACAGCTTGCGTTCGCTTATACGATGCCAGGAGAGGAATGCTTCTTTATTAAACCCTCTAAGTAGCATATTATGTGAATGTTTCTTAAACTAATGGAACTGAAATTGTGTACATCGACTTCCAAACCGATCTGATGATCTCTGAACTTTGAAATAATTGTAATAGTTTCGAAATCTGACCTTGATCATTATAACGGAATGAAGGTTCTTGGTACGATGTTGCCAATGTAGCTGCTACCGCTAGATCCATCGAATCACTTCCATCACTTCCATCTAGCGACATCAAGATGTGATGAATTCTAGCGATAGTTAAGTTAGTTTCCCTATTTTAAGGAATTGGAGAGATGTTTCAATTGTTAAAGATTATTCTAGATACTTCAACATATGTTTTCTAGTGACATACAAGTTTTTAGTGTCTGGTGACTATCTAGCGATTTGTCAATGCTATTCTAGCATACATTTGTGATTTAGTTTATCTTGCATTTTTGTCTAAATTTGCCCTATTTCTCCAGAAGACTTCCTATATGGTATAGTGTATTGTTCTAGTGATAATTAAATATTATATAGGGCTATTTTAAGTTGGCTGATGAATATGAAGCAGTAATATGCTGGACGATGAGAACACTGTATGTAAACATGTCTCGGATATCACTGATAATTTTTGGCATTTTCTGCCAAAAGCCCAATGGCTTATCAGTGGTGGTAACACAAAATGCAGCTTATGAAAGAGGGGTTTCTTGCCAAACACTTCCAAAGTACTGAACGCCCCAAATTAATTTAATGCTACTGTATGCAAATACCAATTACAATGCACTTCAGTTCCAACACTACAGGTGATAGCTTAGTATATCAGTTAAGGTTGCCTTGACATAGGCATGAGATGAAAGACTAATTATTTTGGAGACATATGACAATTAGTAACTCACTTGACGAGTTACCAAATACACTTTTTTGTCAAATTTGAGTACACCCAACCACTGCACAACTGCAAGGCATTTTTTGTATCCTTGGAACATTCTATTCAGACAAGGATTTTAAATAGTATAAGGATGGGGCACTGAGCGTTAATTTGTTTTATTGCCCGGGCTCGCCGCGACGGTAGCACCTCTAGCGGCCGATAGGAAACACTACTCTTGCTGGCGTACACTTCATCTCAATAACCATACACATTACTCTTTATGCTGAAGTATGATAATCAGTATGATAATATCACTTGTGTATAAACATCTATAAGCGATTTTGAATACATAATAAGATAAAAAGAAAGGAAATAATTAAGAAAACTAAATTTATACCAAGAGTGAAATTATACAGTTGTAGGCTACTTCATTGTTTACAGCTGTATTGTAGATGCCATCTTATATATGTACATATTCATGAAAAAGAAACACAAGTATATAGAGTTAACAGTATATTATATAGACTACAGAACAGTGAATATGTTATAGCCTGCAGTACAGTAGACCACCACCACCACCTTGTATATTTATTCTTAACACTACAGAACATTGTGATTATATACTGTAGCCTAATACTCCATCACCACATTATAAAGCCATTCTTATGACTATGTAACATTGTTTGTGAATACACCACCACCACTACAACTGCTACTACTACTACTATACCCTGTTCATTATAGTTAGTCCAGAAAGTATTACTTCTAATCTCTATAACTAAAACAGGGCAGGAGTAAATGGGCTGTATATTACCACACTTATTCCCTGAGCATCTTAGGCCTGATGTGAACCTGTTAGCACTACACACGTTTCAAAATTAAAGATTTCCTGGTTTGTTTTTTCATTTGGGAAGCTTGATAACTATTATTTAGTTTGTGAATTTTCCAGTATATTGCTATTCTGCAATACACATGTGCAATTTTAAACAAGCAATCTCTGCAGAGTGAAAGGTGTGACAGAGTAGGCTATTTACAACACATATGGTCAACCTGGAATTCACATTCGGTCCAACCAGATTTGTCATGTCAGACAGGAATGGTACAATCATAGAGCTGTGAACAGAGTGAAATGATTGCACCAATTCCTCTGATGGCACTGTGAGACCACCAAAGTCTCTGTTCGATGTTCTGAAAGCTTTCATGTGTGTAAATATCTGACTAGCTTCATTGAGAAAATCAGAATTGTTTACAAATGAAGTGGAGCAGGTAGCACAAGAGATATTTAGTTTTTTTAGTACATAGCCTAGAACATAACTGACACCATTAGCATCCAAGTCATCAACTTGGTAGTCATAAGACAAGTCACTTGTATCACAAGAAGTTGAAATGGATGTTGATGGTGCTCTAGAGGTTGAACATGGCTGTGTACGAGCTTTGTTCAACTCAGATAGTGTGGTGAGGAGAGAATCAGAGTCTGGGGCACAATTGGCAGACAAAGATGGTGCAAGGAGCATGTTACACAGAGTCTGTCTGAAGGTGAATCGGAACTGATTAGGATCTGGATTGTATCTGTTACCACCCTTCTGTCGAATTATAGCAAACAGATTCTCAAGACAGTCCTGGTTTAGCCGGGATGGGAGTAGGAACTTAAATCCATCAATGGATTGTAGGTCCTGCATGAGGCCAAGCATTGCTTGCAGGGTTAGTCTCCATCCAGCAAGACAGTGAATAGTATAAGACGTGTTAAAATGTACACCCTTGAACCATTCAATTGTATCCATCCAAAAAGAAAGATGAGGACTTGTGATTTTCACTGGTTTCTTTAACTCTTCACATACTTCAAAAGTTCGTCTATTTACACTGTCAAAAATTTAATTCCATTTTGCAATGAACTCTGCAGTGTGAACTGCAGTGCTAGGTAACTTACCTAAAGAAACATGCGTGTTCATTGCAGCTGCAACAGTGCGACTAATTAGCCTACTTGAGTAGCCAAGCACACACGCATAGTCTTAAAAGGGGGAGTGAAAATATGTGCATTGGTTAGCTTGGTTAGTCGTCACACCTTGATGTAATGCGTTGTTATGACTAAACTGCGTTCATAATTATGTGGCACACAATAGTGATATCGAAAATACCTTTAGTAATTGTTAATACCTAGTCGGCCTATAGAGAATGCTTGTTAATATATTTTACGTATTAACAGTACCCCAGCAAGTGATCTTGGAAATGTGGCTGAAAATATTAGTCACTCTGAACTCTTATGGAAGGCAGTAAATAGCCTTCAGTTTTCATATATATTTTTGTCAATAGGCCTAATGATGATTATAGTGTGCCATTAAAACATCAGGCTGACGTATAATTCCTGTTAGTTAATAAACCTGAAGACTTGTACACTATCAGTGTCACAGAATCAGATACATTATGAGTTGATAGTACAAAATGATGCATTTCCTAGCTACAAAACAAAGTTAAAACTCACCTTTTAGGATCCTTTGGAAAGCGGAAAAAAGACCGGTCTCTATTCCATTTTGTATTATTGCAGCAGTTTATAGCTGAACATCCTGTAATCCCCATCGTGGCAACAATAATAAGCCATCAATATCCACGTGTACGAGAAACACACACCTCTCCCGCTTGAATGAGGCCGCCAACTGCAGTGTTTATTCCTATCAGCCGCTAGGTGGATAGTCTGACTCATGCCGCCCATAAGGCATGTCTGTCATCCTTTCTCTAGGGTCTTTGATTCAGATGACTGGAGACAACAGAGAGATGACCTGTCTGACTTGTTACCCCACGATAACTGAGCCTGGTAAATAAGTGTTTATCACTGTCTGGCAACCTCCTCTAAGGTCTGTACACGGTGTGACTGCGTGCGTGAGCGGGGCACAAATATGCCCTTGTATGGTCTTGGCTAGAATAAAATCATAGGACGTCGCCGGTACAGAAGCGTTAAGGTGAGGCGGATGGAGGTTAAGGAGAGATGGGTCGTTTTTATGGTCCCCTTTCTCCATCGTGTTAAGCCCCATTTGTTTTGAGATTATAAGACGTTTGGCCCATTAGTTTGGCGATTCTAACACCTTTTGCCCCATTTCGTTGTTAATTTTAAGACCTTTCGTGCCATTTAGGTGTCGATTATTTCCTGGCGAATGATAGCGAGCCTGAAATATGAAGAGGACCCGGCCTTTGGCCGGGAAATTTTTCCACCGAAAAATGTGCAAACTTATTTTGAAGGGGGGTCTTGGCCCTAGGGGGTGTTTTTCTAAGTTTGATGGAGTTCTAGAGATAAAACTAAGAAATATAGGAATACATTAATTAATAGAAGAAAAAAAAAAAAAAATCCGTCTCCCCTTAACCCGTCCAGCCCCGGCTAGTTTTGTAATGTTTGTTCACCAGAACCCGGCCGGTTTTCAAAAAATGGTTTTATTCCAGAAACAATAGCGAATGGGTTAGGAATGAAGGAAAAACCACGAAAAAACGCTCAAAAAGCTTAAAGAATGGTCCTACAGAGCCCCCGAAAACGTATTTTACAGGAGTAAAAAATTGAAGGCAATTACCCCAAAAAAACAGGTTATTGTGCGCTCACGCGCACGCACGTGGACTTTGAGAGTTTTCAACCATCAGCACGGTTGCGTGGGATACGTACACAGTTCCCATACAAATCTGAGCCCTCTTGAGTGGCTACACCTGAGGTTACGGTCGGCGCAATTAGGGTGACGCGCCAGGCGCGTCTATGGGGCTGTGCGTTACATACATCGCCGATGCGTCAGGCGCGTCGCTGGGGCTGTATGGGTTAAGACGCTTTGCCAGCTTTAATTTGGCGATTATAATGCTTTCCACCCCATCCATGTGTCTTGCTGTGTTGTCATGTGTTGTATTGCAGTGTGTTGTGTTGCAATGTATTTCGTTGTAATTTGTTGTATTGTGTGTGTTTTTTTTTTTTTTAAAGAGACAATGAATGGAGGAAGGAAAAACACAGATAAAACAAAAAGGTCCATGTGCCTAAAGGCATCCTCCATTCATAAAATGTTTGTAACAACTGGATTTAAACATTTGCAGATTGTAAGTTTGTGGAAAGCAATTCGAGGGAAGTGAATTCCAAAGAGTAGTAGCTCTGGGGATAAATGAATTCTGATAAGCAGAAGTTCTGCATTGTGGAGGAGAAAGTGTAAATTCATGGGCGCTCTCAGCTGCCCTAGTTCTACGTGGAAAGATGTGGAGAGGCGGCAGAATTGAAGCAAGTTCCTCGGAACAATTGCTGTGAAAATATCTGTAGAATAATGCAAGGGATGCAACGTTTCTTCGTATGGATAATGTAGGAAGGTCCTGTGTGATTGCAGGGTTATTGATTAATCTAATAGCTTTATTTTGAATTTTGTCCAACTGCCTCAATGCAACCACTCCACTTCCACCCCACAGAGGTGAACAGTAATCCATCTGAGAACGCACATGACTTTTATATATCACGGCCAACTGCCCGTCAGTGAAGAATTCTCGAACTCTGTACAGGAGTCCCAGTTTTTTAGAGGCATTCTACGCAATGCTTCTAACATAATGTGTCCAGCTCAAGTTAGTAGTTAATGTTACACCGAGAATGTCAATACTAGGGGAAGTGGGAATATTTACATAATTAAAAAATATATGGGAGTCAGTGAGATTCTGTCGGTTAGAAAATTGAATGTATTTGGTTTTCTGTGCATTAAAGGAAACTAGATTATTTTGTCCTCATCCATTAATTCTAGAAAGGTCCTGGTTCAGAGAAATTGCAGTGTTTACTTTTTAATTTATAAGATCGGGTTGGGTGAAAGAATTGGTAAATGTGAAGGAACTGTGGAGTGTTGAGTCATCTGCGTAGGAATGTATTGGATTATGAGTGGTAGATATGAGATCATTGATATGAATGAGGAACAGAATTGGGGCCAAAATTGATCCCTGGGGAACACCAGCATTTATTGAGTGAAATTGAGAATAAAGGCCATCTACCATTACACGTATTTTTCTGTTATGAAGATAAGAAGAAATTAGTGGAACTAATGATGCAAGGCCGTAGTGTGACATCTTCGACAATAAGGATTGATGCCAGACTCTATCAAATGCCTTTGATATATCCAGTGCTATTGTATGTGTTTCACCATGTTGGTCTGTAGCTTGGTTGATTTGATGCGTAAGAAGGCAAAGCATGTCTGCAGTTGATCGACATCGTCTAAAACCATATTGCCTATCACTGATTAATTTATTATTCTCAAGATGCTTAATTATGTGATTATTTAATATAATTTCAAAGACTTTACCAAGAGTGAAAGTTATAGCTATTGGTCTGTAGTTTGATGGATCTGAAGAGGCACCTTTTTTAGGAACTGGATGGATGTTTGCTTCTTTCCAGGGTACTGGGAAGCATGAGGTATGAGTACACAGACGGAAAAATGTTGCCAATACAGGAGCGAGCACCAAGGAGCAATTCTTAAGTACTATTGGAGGAATTTCATCTGGACCAGGAGCCTTATCTACTGAGAGATTCTGCAAAATAGTTTTGACATGTCTGGTGTGGATCTTAAGTGAGGGAATTTCAGGCGAATTAAAATTAAGTACAGGGACATCTTGATTTATTTCATGTAAGGTTGAGTTGGTGGAGAAAATATCCGCAAGAAGGTTAGCTTTACCTCGTGGGTCACTTACAAGATTGCCAGTCGGAGATTTTAATGGTGGAATGGATGAAGCAGTAGTGAAGTTGGATTTAAATGAGTTAAGAGTAGACCAAAATATTTTGTTATCATTTGGATTATTTAGAAGTTTATTTGCCTGCTTGTGGAGAAAGTTTGATTTAGTTAGGTTTAATACAGTTTTGGCATGATTTCTGATGTTTCTAAAGTAATTAAAGGCTTCATGAGTTTTTGATCTTGTGTATGCATTGTAGGCTATTGCTTTTTGTTCAGTTACTCTAGCACAATTATGGTCAAACCATTTAGGTGAATTAGATCTTTTACTGTACCTTTGATGAGGAATAAAAGTTTCCATTCCAATTTTTACAAAATTTTGTATGTGGCTCAAGGTGGAGTGTGCATCATTAGAAAAGAAAGAGGTCCAGGGAATATCAATACAGAAACCCTGAAGACCCTCCCAGTCTGCCCTATCGTAATGCCATTTAGTCACCAAAACAGGTTCAGAGTGGGAAGGTGTGGTAGGTGATAGACAGGTGGCCTGTATCAGACAGTGATCAGAAGATCCAAGCGGGGACCTCACTGTAACATCATAATTTTCTGAATTGGTTGTTAAAAATAAGTCCAGTAGGTGGGAATTATGATTAGGATTATCTGGTACACGGGTGGGTTGGTTGACTAGTTGAGTGAGATTAAATGAGTCTGCAAATAGCTCACATTCAAGACCAGCATCATCAGTCCTGGCTGAATGAGTGAGCCATTCAACATTATGGACATTAAAATCACCCAACACAGTGATTTCAGAAGAAGCATTTAAGTTGAGGACACCGAGTTGTGAGGACGGAGAATCAAAAAGACTTTGCTCTGGAGGAGTATTTGGGGAACGGTAGATGCAACATATGTATTTAAATTTACCAGCAGAAGTTAATTTGTATATAGAATAATCAAAATAGGGACAATTGAAACTAGTAACCTCCTCCAGGGCAATTTCAGATTTTGCGAAGCAACATACACCTCCTTTAGTTGTGTTGTAATGCGTTGTGCTGAATTGTGTTGTGTTGTTGCTGTTCCCCAAGCTGCCTGGCCGAACAGCCCCAAGGCCCCTAGCAAGGCCAAGGCCATAACCGAGCGCCCCCACAGAACCCTCCCTGCCGACCACAATAAAGCCTGGGTGACCGAAGCCACTCCATGGTGGGGAGCTGGGGAGGGTGAGGAAACGCCCGGGAAACCAAAGCCCCACCCAGGGCCCTGTGCCCCTCAGCAATTATGAAGAGAAAGTTGAGGGGCAAAGGAAAAATGTGACGCTTTGGCTTCCAATCTTTGTAGATTGGGAGGTCAATCCACGGAAGAGACGCCGTCACTTGAGATCTAGAAAATATATAAGTAAAAGGAACAGTCAGAGTAAGCTATGGGTATGGCAGAGATCGCTCAGTTCTCACTCTGATAGACCAGCCCATCACCACATTGTGTTGTGTTATGTTGTATTGTAGTGTATTGAGCTGAATGGCGTTGAGTTGAATTGTGTTGTGTCGAGTTGTGGTGTATATTTTTCTTTGTGTTTTGTTGTGTTGTGGTGTGTTAAGTGTTGTTTTGTATTAAGTGTTGTGTTGTGTTAAGTGTTGTGTTGTGTCAAATTGTGTTGTGTTGTGTTGTGTGGTGTTGTATTGTGTGTTGTTGTTTTTTGTTGTGCTGTGGTATGTCCTGGTTTGCAGGTCATTTCGTTACCAATAAAGTACAAATTTAGCTTTAACGAGGGTATGGGAGGCGTTTTATTAGTTTGGAGAGGTTCTAGGTGGTAGAAAACATCGTAAACGGCAAAATAAATCGAAACCCTCGATAATTATAAAACAATCGAACAAATATCTGCAATAACCATCCCAAAGCATTGATCAGTAAACAATGTTCACTGGTCAAATAGCTCTTATGCAATCCATCCAACTCGAAAATCATCTGGTCACGTAGTACATAATATTTCACTCGTCAAAAAGCTCTTATGCAACCTCTTACTTCGGACCAGCGTTGCCAGGTGGATTTGGTAAAAATATCGTACCAAACATGTCAACATTATCGTATTTGCATCAATATTATCGTACAAAGTGTTCATCATGTAGCATCATGGATTTCACCTATATAGGCCTATTTGTATAACTAGTTATCAAAGCTTAAATAAAAAGCACAATAATACAGTTATCTATATTCCAATTATTGAATGGTAACGAAACAAAATAATATTTAGGCACTAATTGGTTAGCAGTAGCATGATTGCTGTACAAGACTAGTTTAATCAAATCAAATATACTGAGGGAGTAAACTTTAGGCCAACATAATGCACCACAAAAGGGGGGGGGGGGGAACTCGCCACAGTATTGGGGGGATAGTCTGAGACACTTAAAATAAGTAAAAATCGTATACATAAATATATACTGTGAGTGTATAGCTTACTAATATATACTGTGAGTGTATAGCTTACTAATATATACTGTGAGTGTATAGCTTACTAATATATACTGTGAGTGTATAGCTTACTAATATATACTGTGAGTGTATAGCTTACTAATATATACTGTGAGTGTATAGCTTACTAATATATACTGTGAGTGTATAGCTTACTAATATATACTGTGAGTGTATAGCTTACTAATTGTAGAGCTACTGTATGCAAGTGTGTATGTGTGTAGGTGTCGTTGTCTACTGTATGTATGCATAGCTAACACGTGCTTTGACTGTGTATATGTATATTGTGCAAATCAGTGTTTATGTTGCTTACAACTTAAATATGTAATGGAGAGATATGCCTTTTTTCTTTAGTTTTTCAAAAAAAAATCAAAACATTTAAAATTATCGTATATCTGCACTGAATTATTGTACAAATCCTGAATTATCGCACTATTGTACACCTGGTATTGTACATTGTACAAATTGTCAAATTATTGTATTTGTACGATAATTATCGTACGCCTGGCAACGCTGCTTCAGATCTAACTATAAGATAATTCATATTTGTATTCACCAACCCACCAATTAATTTACAAATAAAGCTAACTAATGAAATCAATGAAAGTAATATAAGTTAGAGTTAAGCTATAAACTGTTCCTCTTTACATTTTCAGCCAACGGCTGCAATTATGAATATACCGTTTATTATTATTATTATTATTATTATTATTATTATTATTGTACACGTACAATAATATTTGAAGAAATAAGAACCAATACTAACAACTGTGTTTGGAATATCAGGAGATGCAATATAACTTTATACCGGTGTTGCATAAACTCTCCAATGTACTTAACCCCTATCACCAAATACACATAAACATAACGTATTTCAAACGTTTTACCACAGCAGGAGCAAATTTTGTTGGTTGTACAATAACACAAATACGCACAGGCAACTAACATACACAACTAATTTTCTCTTGCATGATTTCTAAATGTACTGAGACAGAAAACCAACATGTGGATAGGTATTTCTAAATATATTATATAAATGAGTGTTCAAAGGGTGAGGATGGGTTGGGGGCGGGTTAGGGGTTTATATTCTGAACCTTCTTCCCCTTCATGTTTAGCCACATTAATATTGAGATTTTATGACATACGCCGAATTAGTTTGGCAATTTTGAGATCTTACGTACCAATTAGGTGTCGAGTAATTACTGGCGAGTGTAATGGTGGGGTCACACATTCACGTATATTGCTCCCGTCAGCTCCCGTCCGGCGTAATCGCCAATTTATGTAAAGACGCGAGTAGTTCCTGCCGTGAACGCCCGTTCTTACCACGACTATTGCACTTCCCGACAGACGTACCGTAACGGGGCCAGTGTTACGTAATGAAGTCGTATTGAACTACGTACGTGTTTGCGACGTGCGTAAGCATAGCACCGTTCGACCGCATGGGCTGCCCGATTTGCGGGAACACAGGCCACGCCCATGCCACGCCCCCACAAGACCGGCGTAGCTGAGGCCGCACGTCTTGGGATTTGTTAGGTCGTACCTGGACCGGTTCCGGCCAATCGTAGGCACACCCCGTCTGACCAAACACAGACAAAGACAGTCTTTGTCAACCACGTCTGTCGGGGTTGCAATCTGGGAAGTACAAAAGGGCAGGACTAGCCACAGCTTTCCCATTCCCACTCATTCCTCTGCACCATGAACAACATCACAGAATTCATCCTGGAGGAGTTCAAATTTGTGAACTCCTTAATCAAACCGGAGATTAGGCATAGGCATAACACGCGGCTCATACAATGCATCCTTGCCTACATAGAAGTTTTAAAACTACTTGCAATAGCAAACTCCATCTTCCGGCACCGTTTTATTGGTACTGTTGGCTGTTCCTGTCCCTGTCCCTGTTCAACGTCGTCGGGGTTTTCCTCACTTTCATCCACGTCCAACACCTCTCCATCATCGTCGGGTATATTCATCAACACTTCACCGTCAGAGGGGTTAATCGGCGAGGTTCCAGACGACGAGGGGACAGCCGGTGAGGTTGCAGAGTTCGAGGGGAGAGCCGGTGAGGTTGCAGAGTTCGAGGGGCCAGGCGGTGAGGTTGCAGAGTTCGAGGGGACAGGCGAGGTTGCAGGCGTCAAGGGGACAGGCGGTGATGAGGTTGCAGGCATCAAGGGGACAGGTGGTGAGGTTGCAGACGTCTTCTTCACGCTTCTCTTGGTAGCCTTGGTAGCCATGGTGACAGGGCAGGGCAGGGCAGCGTGCAGAAGGTGGCAGCAGAGGGTGGCAGGGTGGTAGGCAGGGTGGCAGGGTGGCAGAGTAGCAGGGATGGTAGTGGTCGTCGTGGTGTGGTGAGAGGTATGATGACAGTACCTCTTGTTGTCACTATATACCCCCCGTACGACGTTGCCGCGTCTTCCCGGCAACACGCAGTGCGGCGGTGTTGCCAAACGAACGTAAACTTCCACGTTCGACTGGAACTTTCCACGATGGATGGGAGCAGCTCACGTCTGACGGGCGAGCGGCTACGTCTGACGGGCGAGCTGCTACGTCTGACGGGGCTGCTCCCGTCAGACGGCCGTGGTGGCCCGGTCGATCGTAAGCTTTCCCGTCTTTTGACATACGTGAGGGCGAGCCACGTATTTGATTCCACTCGAATCAACAACCGCGCAGCCTCGGCCGCACCCACAACATTCCCGACCCACGTGGGCTACTCGTTTCTACTCTCGCCATGCGTGAGTACCCCCCCCGACTGGCCGCAATTTCATTTACGTTTTGCGTATTATGCCCTTACGTTTTACGTAATCGGTTGCCAACTACCAATATACCTTCGTTTACAAAAGACGGGAGCTGACCGGAGCAATATACGTGAATGTGTGACCCCACCATAAGCACCTGCAATTTTGGAGGAATTGGCCTTTAGCTGGTGCATTTATTTTTTTATTTAGTTTTTCATCATTGTTATATTCCATTTTACCATAAATGCACTCCTTTATCTCGAAGGGGGGTGGGTCATTGGAGTATTTCTTACGTTTTATGGAAGTTTAGGGAAGAAACTAAAAATAAGTAAATAAATACATACACAGATACAAATCTAAGACAGAGCAAAGTTACGGTCAAATTAATATAAAGCGATATATACACGCAAACACACAAGTGTGAGCAAAAACACTTAGAACAAAGATATAACACAGACATACACAAACCATCATTACACACACACACACACACACAAATCCACATATAAATAATAATTATATACACATAAGACCACTCTCTCTCTCTCTCACACACACACACACACACACATATTCACACGCAATTACATACAGAATAACTACGACATACTTTCTCTCTCTCATACACAGGCATGAACACACACACACACACACACACACACACACGCAATTACATACACAATAACACCTACATACTCTCTCCCTCTCACACACACACACACAAATATTCACACGCAATTACATACACAATAACACCGGCATACTCTCTCTCTCTCACACACACACATATTCACACGCAATTATATACACAATGACACCTACATACTCTCTCTCTCTCACACACACACAAACACACATATATTCACACGCAATTACATACAGTTACACCTACATACTCTCTCTCTCTCTCTCACACACACACACACACACACACATACACGCAATTACACCTACATACTCTCTCTCTCTCACACACACACACATACACGCAATTACACCTACATACTCTCTCTCTCTCACACACACATGCATACACGCAATTACACCTACATACTCTCTCTCACACACACACACACACATACACGCAATTACACCTACATACTCTCTCTCTCTCACACACACACATACACGCAATTACACCTACATACTCTCTCTCTCTCACACACACACACATACACGCAATTACACCTACATACTCTCTCTCACACACACACACATACACGCAATTACACCTACATACTCTCTCACACACACACACATACACGCAATTACACCTACATACTCTCTCACACACACACACATAAACGCAATTACACCTACATACTCTCTCTCACACACAAACACAAGGGTATACTCATGATTTAAACACGTCCCCCCCCCCCTCAGTGATCAATATACTCCCCCCCCCCCCCCCCCTAACTAAACCTTTGTATTGTACCCGTTCATTATGATGCCCTTTATCTCTCTGTCTCGTGAACCCTTTGTTAGTAGTGTGGTGTTGCCCAGATCAGATGGCTGGAGTTAAATAGTGGTGTTGTTGCTCCTACAGTATATACTCACTCCCATGCACTCACTAGCTCTCTCGCTCGCTCTCTCTCTTCTCATTCATTTATCACTAATATTGTCTCTCATTCATTAACTCTATCACTCACTAACTCTCACTCTCTCTCTTCTTATATATGTTTTTCTCCCTGTCTTATTCATTTATCTCTAATATTGTCTCACATTCAATCATTTTATCACAGACACACACACACTATATCTCTCTCATTCTTGTTATCACTATATCTGTTATCCTCCCTGTCTCATTTATTTATCACTAATATTGTCTCTCTCCTTCATTAACTTTATCACATACACATACTCTATCTCTCTCTCTTTATTTCTCTATTCTCATATATGTTATCACTATATCTTTTATTTTCCCTGTCTCATTAATTTATCACTAATTTTACTCTCCCATTCATTAACTTTATCACATACTTACTCTCTCTTTTTTTCTCATTTATGTTATCACTATATCTGTTATTATCCGTGTCTAAATTAATTTATCAGTAATATTGTCTCTCTCATTCATTAATTTTGTCACTCCCTCATTCACTCTGACTCTCTCTTTCTCTCTGGCAAATAAGAATATTAGAGGAACATATGCATGAACTAAATGACCTTGTTCAGTGTTTACGAGTTCATATACTTTATACAGTATAGTTCTTTAAATATAACCTATGCTGTATTCTTTTCATCATGCTTTAATTGAAAAAATATATCCGTTTGATATTGATTGCTTTGATTATCTGGTTCAAAATTAGTTTCATATGTTTTCTCAGTGTCTAGCTACAACCAACTTTCTATTTCCTCCCCCATGCCTTTGTCAGAATAAATCTAATCCTGATTGCTTAGAACACCTAGTTTAAAATTTTGATATGGTCATATATACAATAGGCAGATTACATTGGTAGATAATTATACTCTTACTACTATAGTACCATCGGGTCCCCAAAGATGGCTCCGACGACACTCCTGAGTCAGCTGAGTGACAGCGAGGATGACTCGGGATACCAGATCGGAGATGATGGTAGAGTCCATTCATGAAGAGCTACGAATGTGCTAGTTGAAGATAGTCTAGAAGGGTGGGAATTATGTAGATTGTTAGTGGTGTAGTTCTCCTCTATGTCATCAAGGCATGGCATAGCTGGTGGTGAAGATGGCAAGTTGTGAGACACTTCATGTGACCTACCACTTGTCTGGTTAACTTCTTGTGATAACTCCCTTGTCTGGTACATTTCTTGTGGCACCCTGCACTGGTAGACATGTGGTGCATTTCATGTGACATTTGTGGAGCCCCTATTTGTCCACTGTTGTTTTTTTAGGGTTCTCTAGTAGCTAATGCTAGCTAATGCTAGTGAGCATGTATGAGTGGGCACCACTGATCTGATTAGTGTCGTTGAAGCTGAGGTGGTCTTAATTTCTGTGGATGCATCATCTGGGCGTGTGTTGAGTTACACAGATACTCAGCCCAAACAGACCTTGCGATCCATGCTAGGTGCTCCGACCTTAACACTCAACGAGCGGCTAGGTCGGTAAATTCTACTACCTGCCAAGCGGGTGGTTTTACCCTAAACGAGCTTATTTCCGTGCTCTTTTTCATGCATAAACAAGAGCCAGAGCGTAATTCAATTATGTATCCCTGAAAGGGCGTTAATTGAGCTTTCCAATGACACTGAACCATCCTTCTACGATCACTGGTTGTCTTGCAACAATCGTGCAACCGAAGGGCAAAATCAGTAAAATACGGTCATTTCGTTACATAATTACGTGTGTAGCGAGGGAGGGAGGGTGGATGTGTGTGTGTAGTATATGTCAGTAGGCCCACGGCAACCGTGGCGAGCGGTCATGAGGCAACCTATGCTCCTCCCGTCGCTCGTCTCTCTCTCAGAGCCAATATTGCACCAAAATTGCACACAAACTTAAGTCGGGCCCCGCCACATAGTCCTTTCTTCTCCATACGGACTCCATACGGGGCCCGCTAAAGAAGGGTTAATACTACTAAAACAGGGACGGTTTATAGTAGAAGAAAAGACAGCAGAGTAGAAGGCTCTCTCCCCACCTTCCCGGCTAAAAACCCGACCGGAAAAAGGATGAAGTTTAATTTTATGGGTTGGAAAATGCACACAAGGGAAGTTTTATATTGGATAGCAAGAAATTAGTCTGAAAGGGAACTTATACTTACATATATATTGATTTAATTCATAATCTCCATCAGATGGTCGTCCAGTCTCTTCTTAAATGTATCAATTGAATTACTATCGACCACCCCCCTTGGTAAACTATTCCACTCTTTGACTACACTGTATGTGAAGAAGTTTTGAGTGACATCTAGGCATGCCTTATTTCTACTTAATTTCCTTCCATTACCTCGTGTTGCAGCATTGTTATTAATCGTGAACAGTGCATTGATATCTATTCCATCATATCCTCTAAATATCTTAAAATTCTTCATGAGTTGGGCTCGTAACCTTCTTCTTCAGCGAGAACAATTGTATAGATTCTTTAATCTTTCAAAATATGGTTTGATTTTCAGAGAGGGGATTAGCTTAGTTGCTCTACACCGCATGGGTTTGAGTTTTTCAATGTCTTTCTTGAGATACAGGAACCAGAAAAGAAAGCTGTATTCAAGATGGGGTCTACAATTTGTTTTGAATAACAGCAAAAATATGTTCTCGTTTTAGAGGTAAAATTTCTTTTGATAAATTCCAACGTGCAAAATTTGACATTTGTCAACATTAACACATTTGCCACTTATCAGACCATTCCACTAATTTGTTTAAGTTGGATTGTAGGCTATTTCGGTCTTCCTCACTTAATTAAGACTATGTTCCCTATATTTGTATCGTCAGCAAATTTGGAAATATAGTTATCAGACCTACATGATGATAAATATTACCGGACCAAGAACCGATCCTTGAGGCACATCACTGGTAACAGGCACCCAACTGGATTCTATACCATTAATAACAACTCTTTGCTTTCTGTCTGTAAGCCAGAATTTATTCCATTGATATATATTACCCTTGGGCGGGTGCCCAACCCCGAAAGGAGTTGAAATAGGGGAGCTATCCCCCCGCCAAAGGCGGCTTTCTAGGGCCTTTCCTAGCTGTTGCTGAGAGGATTGGGTTCTAGTTATGTGGTGATGGGCTGGTCTATCAGAGTGAGAGCTGAGCGATCTCTGCCATACCCATAGCTTACTCTGACTGTTCCTTTTACTTATATATCTTCTAGATCTCAAGTGACGGCATCTTTTCCGTGGATTGACCTCCCTACTGCCAACCTAGAAGTTGGCAGATTGGGAGCCAAAGCATCACATTTTTCCCTTGCCCCTCAACTTTCCCTTCATAATTGCTGAGGGGCACAGGGCCTTGGGTGGGGCTTTGGTTTCCCGGGCATTTCCGCACCCTCCTTAGCTCCCTGCCTTGGAGTGGCTTCGGTCACCCTGGCTTTGTTAATGGTAAGCAGGGAGGGTTTTGTGGGGGCGCTCATTTATGGCCTTGGCCTTGCTCGGGACCTTAAGAAAACATAAGAAAATGGGAGTCTGCAGAAAGCCGATTGGCCTACACAAGGCAGATCCCTGTCACACCCAACCCTAATTATAAGCCCAGCTTAAAAACACCATTAGGACTTACCTCACCGAAACGGTCAGAGGTCAGAAAAACGGGGATCTGCAGATCCCCACACCTGGGCCACACCTGACAGATCACCCTCACACCCAACCCATCTGGTCCATATGCCTATCTAATTGTATCTTAAAGCTCCCTATCGTTCTTGATCCCACTATAGCACTTGGTAGCCTATTCCACCTATCTACAACTCTGTTACCAAACCAATATTTGCCTATATCTTTCTTGAAACGAAATTTATCTAATTTGAAACCATTTGTACGAGTTCTTTCGCTATCACTGAGCTTTAGTACATTTTTCATGTCCCCTTTATTAATCCCACTAACCCACTTGAATACCTCTATCATGTCCCCTCTAACTCTGCGTCTCTCTAACGAACCTTGGGGCTGTTCGGCCAGACAGCCTGGGGAACAACAACAACAACAACAACAACAACAACAACCCTTCATCCCGAGCATATCTAACTTATCTAGTAATTTATTGTGGAGTACCTTGTTGAACACATTTTGATAGTCTAGGTAGACTATGTCAAGCGCCTTAGTTGAGTTATTCAGAATAAACCATTTATAGTAAAAAAGTTTTGTTAGGAACAATATTCTGATCGTAAACCCTGCTGGCTATCTCATATTTAGTCATTAGATTCTAGATACCCAACTATTATATCTCTATAATCTTTTTCAAGAATGATTTCTATTACTGACGTCAAACTTATTGGTCTATAATTTCTTGCATTGGGTCGATCACTCTTATTGTGAATGGGTGTAATGTTCGCCGTTTCCCAATCATTAGGGACGCTTCCCTGCTGTAGTGATAAGTTAAATATAATGGTCAGGGATTCGCATATTTCTTCTTTAACTTGTTTTCAATATTCTATTATGGAAATTATCAGGCCCTGGAGTCTTGTTAATATTTAGTTTACTTAATTTATATAATACTTCGCTTGCGCTGATGGTAAAGTTTCCATGTTTTGTCACTGCCTTATGTGTTGTAGTGTTCCTTACTTCGTTTGTAAAAACAGAACAATAATATTTGCTAAGTGTATTTGCAATATCCATGTCGGCTGTCACTATTTGATCATCTCTAGTTGATGGGCCTTGCCGCTTTGTATTTCTTTGTTGTTGTTTACGTAGCTATAAAAATGCTTAGGGTTATCGGTGCTCTTCTTAGCTATAGAGATTTCATAATCACGTTTAATTGATCTAATCAGCGTTTTAACCCTTTTCTTCTAGCAAGGTTGTACAATTCCTTTACTTGGTCATTAAAAGAGTCAATTTTTTTAAGCTTGAGCGTTTTCTTTCTATATTTGATTGCATTACCGATTTCACTGTTGCACCATGGTGGCTTTTGAATTTAACTCGTTCGTTTAACTTTCTCATAGTACCTTGCTGTAGCCTACATATGTACATTGGTTCGTCGAAGGTTGGTCTGCGGTATGTGGTGTGGCGATGGTTCAATCCACTCTGGAGCCAGTAGAGTTTGGGAGTAAACGCCTACACCGCAACGAAATGAAAAATACCCTATACCATACCACTGTCTTCTATTTCACCGCATGCACCTTGTCTCAGTCCAAATCCTGCGGCAGGTCCCACTAACCTTCACTTTCATCTTCTTGCTACGAGAGAGGACAGACGACACTGGTGCAATTGTTCCGGATTTGCCTCACTTTAATTATCTCTCTCTCACACACACACACACCAACACTACACACACATACACTACACACACACACACACACACACACACAAACACTACACACACACACACACACATTTGGCACTCTCCCACTCGCAGACACACATACATACTTACATACTTACTCACTCATTTGTTCACTCTCTCTCTGTCTCTCACACATACACATATACACGCTCACTCACAGACATACTGTACATACTTTCTAATTTTCACTTAAACACACTCACATACACCTATAAATTTATCCATCGTCTCTCTGGTGGTGTAATGGTTAAGGTGGCAAAAATCTGTGTGTGATAACCCGGGTTCAAATCCCGGCGGATCATATATACTTTAATTAATTTAATTGGGGGTGTTTGGTGTTGTGGTGAAATTAATACAAAATATAGATTATCAGTAGGTTCAGGGATATTTCGTCGCGAGGCCGCCGGTCTATATGATCTGTGCCCCATCAATATTCCTTCCTCTCACTTAAACATTAGGTCTACCATAGCGCGGTTGGGAGTATGAACATGATTAGATTAATATCCAGTATTCGAGAATGGATAATAAATCGTAGGCGTGTGCATAAACCTTTAACCGTCCTGGTGGTGTAATGGTTAAGGTGGCAAAAATCTGTGTGTGATAACCCGGGTTCGAATCCCGGCAGATCATATATACTTTAAATAATTTCATTGGGGGTGTTTGGTGTTGTGGTTAAATTAATACAAAATATAGATTTCTCTCCCCCCCCCCCCACACACACACACACATAAGTGATAGGCTCCCTTTGACACACTGTTTTTATACAAACATACACAAATTCCGACATAAACAGAAGCCACGTGTGTACACCTGTGAATGAACACACACACACACACGCACACAGACACACACACATACAAATACAGACACATACATACAGGCACCCACACACACATACAGCCCGTAGCCTAGTAGGTAGAGCTCTCGTCTCACACACGAGGGGTCGGGGGTTCAATCCCCCGGCCGGGCGGAGACAAATTGGGCTTGTCTCCTTTCATGTGTTGGCCTCAGTTCACCTAGCTGTAAATAGGTACCTGGAATAAGTGGACAACGTTGTGACGTCCCATCTGGGGTTGGCAAAAATGGTACAAGGCGAGATGGGTATCATATGGTTCACCTAAGCTGATGGCTACCTAAGCCTTCGGGCGAGACGGTACCGTCTATAGTGAGAATGGTACCATACAGATCCACCCTAAGCCTTCGTTTCCGATGTCGCCAATTGGCTAAAAATACAGACTACACACACATCCACAGCCATTCCAACGATACATATAACACCTACACATATAGGAGGCGGGAAATAACGAGCATGCTCACTCCCGCAATAACAACTAGAGTAAGCACAACTAGAGTAAGTACATGACTACATTAACATCAAGAACCATATACAGTCGCCTATGTAAGTTACATTACTCTCCGTGATATTGTGTGTGGTAGTGAAATATGTATGACTGCCCCAGACCAGATGGCTGGAGTAAAGTAGGAAAGAAGAGCAATTGGACAGAGGAAGAACAAGCGGAGAAGTGAGAAGTACAGTAGAAGACTGAAAGTTCTCGGGCTCAACCAAGGTGCTTCATTCCAAGTATTTTTGCTATATACCCATTGCCTGATCAGATAAATTATTTACTGGATAACACACTACACTCGTATTTCACCATAACTATACTCTGTTTCTTTTCAATTGACGGTAATTTGCAAAGTTACCATCAAGATTAATCAGTTATTTTGAAGATTTTGTAGTGAAATATGGTGCTAAGTATATGAACGTGGTCTAAATATAGATGCAGAGACATAGTAGTTTAATAATTATCCATTAAGTATCGATAAATTAACTGCTAAGGGATTTAATTTATCGTCAGCTGAAAAGAAACAGAGTATAGCAGTTCTTTCATAAATAATATCAAGAGGAACATACTGTAAATTATGTAGGCGACTGTGGATACATAAGGACAGGCGTTACAAAACAACAAAACAATGGTCTTTTCATGCACTAGAAACCACAGCATCAATATCTAAGGGGGTGGTTCGTTTTTCTGGCCCCCCTTCTCCCCCATGTTTGAAATTTTAAGACGTTCGCCCAATTAGTTTGTCGATTTTGAAACCTTTCGTCTCATTTCTTTATCGATATCAAGACCTTTCGTGTCATTTAGGTGTCGATTCTTTCCTGGCGAGCGATAGCAAGCCTGTAATTCTAAGAGGAATCGGCCTTCGGCCGGAAATGTTTATCGAAAAATGTACAAATTTATCTAGGGGGTGTATTTTTAAGCTTGATGGAGGTCTAGGGAGGAAACTAAAGAAAACTATAGAAAGATAAATAAACAAACAAATAAATGCGGGCATCCCCCCTTCACACCATCAACCCACGCTCCACGTAACACAGACACACAGTTGTACATGAGCCACAATAAAAGTTAGGTCACAGGTGTCCCTTTGGCCAGTATTCTGTCACCACACTACACTCTTCCCAATAGTAATTATATTTCATTGGTTCCCGGACATCTCAACCAGTAGACCATTTCAACCAGTAGCTCTCAACCAGTGCCAAATCAACCAAGACCAACCAAACCAGTGCCAAAATATAGTACTAACCTAACCTAACCATACTGTATTGGTTGATTTGGTACTGGTTGAGAGCTACTGGTTGAAATGGTCTACAGGTAGAGTTGTCCGGTCACCGTTTTAATGTATAATGTATGTATCTCATAAGCTGGCAGACCAGTGTTGAGGATAAATGTTAAGGGAAAAAGCGCTCGTGTGATACCGGCTTTAGACAAATAAAAATACATTGTAAACAGTATTCGGTAAAAAAAAAGGAAATAGTAACCCGCATAGTTTAAGTGAAAGAAGACGTGGTGACAGCAGGGACAAAATAAGCACAAATTTACACCATCTCACATCTTGTTCTTGTTGAATTTAAGAGTCTGTTAAACGACAGAGGCCAAATAACCAAGTCTTTCAACCAGGAACAACATGATCTTATTATGAAGAGACGTGAAGACAAAGCAGCATTATAAACCAGCCCTCCAACCACAACAACAACAACGTGATCATGAGGTGAAGGGCTGCGAAGGCGAAATGTAGGCCCGTGAACAATGTAGAAAACAACATCAATGACAACACAAACGGTCTTGAGGGGTTGTGAGGGCAATGCAGTCCTATGAACCAGGTAACAGAGTACAATAATAACAAACAATCGACTAAACCCACCATACGGGTAGCCAGCGTGTCACCCCTATACAAAACCTAGTTGCCACCTCAGGCGCTATATTTGGGCTCTGAGTAAGTGACTGAGAGGGGGCTGGGGAGTGTCAGGGTATATCAGGGAGTTTCAGGGTGTATCAGGAAGTGTCAGGGTGTATCAGGGAGTGTCAGGGTGTATCAGGGTATATCAAGAGGTATGTCAGGGAGTGTCAGAGTATATCAGGAGGTATCTGAGTATATATGTGGACGTGTAAGTGGAAGAGATAAGGTAAATTTGGGAGATACAGGCAAGCACTTAAGTTTATCTAACACCTCCACTCATATCTCCCTTGATGGTGTTGCCAGATGGGGGGGAGGGGGTACAGGTTGTGACGGGAGATGCATCTTAGACTCTAAGCTATAAAGCGTGGCCGTATTGTTATATTATTATTATAAGTGAAGTATGGTGGCTATGATTATGTTGGCTATGGTGGGAGATACTCTAAGCCGTCTAAGGTAAGTATAAGAAAAGTGTAATATACATACATACAAGTTTAACCCTTTCGCACACCTCTGGACTCGATTGCGTCCTTATAGGGATACTTTAAAACCTTGTGACCATCAGGGGTGTTTAGAAACCTTAAGTTTAATTACTTCAACCTCTGCAATTGTCTTTGAGTGAGTTGTGGGCAGAAAATTACTTTTGGAGAAGTAATTATAAGATTAAGAGAATTCTATTTCTGAATACCAAACGGCAACCCCCGGATCTGCAAGGGTTAAAGACTGCTTCATCCACAGAGAGTGTGGTTGTATTGTTGCATCCTTGATGGTGGCATTCCAGGTGGTCCTGTTCTGAGCCGCCTCTATTGTCAGGTTCTTTATGTTGAGATCGGACGGATGTACCTGATCCCATGTCTTTCTAGGTCTACCCCTACGTGCAACTCCCCCCACGTTCATAGTTCGGCATATATTCACCCAGTTTTGATCTTCTATTCTCTCCACATGTCCAAACCAACCCAACCTACTGGTATGCATCACTTTGCTGATACTTCTAATGCCCAGGCGCCTTCTTAGTTCCTCACTTTATACCCCATCACTGGGATTTACCTCACATATCCATCTCACCATTCTCCTTTCATTCCGTTCCATTATAATAATATCTTCTACTTTAATCGGCCACGTTTCCGAGGTATATGTAATTACACTCCTAACACACGAGACATACACCTTCCCCTCAAGGTGTAATGGGAGACCTCTGGTCAAGAGAGGCAACAATTCTTTTAATTTCACCCAGCCGCTTCTGACTCTGGTTATATATACTGCAGGTTATGGTGGGAGATACACTAGAATAGCTGTAAGTTAGGTGGAGTTTGATGGCTAAAGGTCATGCTGTGAGGTGGAGTGGTTCTACTTTACATTATGGTGGGTGTGGGTGATGTCGATAGGCCCCAATGTCATTTTGTCCTTGCAACTGTGACATGTTACATTAAAATATGGTATGTTATGATACAATGGACACATTTCTACCATTTATCCGTCATACGTAGTAATAGACTGCAGTTGCGTCCAGTATTGCAAATGGACGAAAATCCGAGTTCACGAACACGTTTAGTGGCGGATATAATAGCAGTAAACAATATTCGACTAAAATATATCCAATGATATATTCTGATGATTTCCACTTCCATTATAAAGGTATTTATATCTGGAATAGTTATGTTTTGCCAGTATTTTAAAACAGCGTTATTATGGTGTTCAACTGGAGAATGAGAACAGAGATTTACATGAAACAACTTTATTGTTTGTATGGTAACTTACACAGATAATAATATGTACAAAATATAGGGCAATTTTCATATACAATAGCAGCCAGCAATAATAAGGCAACTGGATTAGGGATCTCAGTCACAATACCAAGAAAAAGTGAAGAAAGATAGTTTAAGTAGCTCTGGGTCTTCCTTCGTCCAGGGGGTCGTCTATGAGAGTTGCTGGCTACCACTCCTGCAGCCCAGTTTCGTCAGTAGCGTGGCACCTTGGTTGTTCTCTTTATCCACTCTGATTGACAGTGGTCAGGTCCTCAAATCATCTTCACAGGTCCCGGTCTCTGTCACGCCTTCATCGTCATCGTCTACTTTTGATGAGGCATTGGTTGGGTGTCTTCGATGGGGTGTCTCGTTGCCACTCGGCTAATGTTAGGGGCAATTCTTCATCCCAATGCAGAAGCAGCTCTTAAAAATAACTATCAGTTTCCCCTATTGAGTGACCATGGATCAAGGCTCTCAGCTCCTGTACTTCAGGTCATTCAGCTACCTGAGGTGACTCCAGCTAGAGGCGGCTGTGGCAAGCGAGAGGCATGTCTGGCAAGATCGTTCTTCCTCAAAACGTCTGCACATTCATATTTTTCTTGGTTTCTATACTCGCAATTGCCATCCACCTGACTGGCTTCACCAACAAGTATCCTAGGTAATTGAGAAACAGGCTTGTAACGTGGGAGGAGGAGGAGAAAAGTACTGCGAGGGCAGCTGAGGAGGAGGACTTTGCTACAAGTGAGTTCCAGTCGAATCAATTTATGCCAGGTTAGCTTGAATACACTTTACACACCAATATCGTCGAACACGGGGCAACAAGGCCAGGTCAGGTCAGGTCAGGTGAAGGTATTGAGCGATAAATCTTTACAACAGCACCTCGTATCTACTTTTCGAAGAGTGTTGAGTGGGGAGAAGGGGTGTTGGAGAGAGAGAAAGCTGTTGGAGTGGTTTTGTTATGTGTGTTATTAGTCTGTAAACCACCGTCTTAGTTTTTATTTGTATCCAGCTAGCCCCTTCAGCACCATGACTCCTTTTTACCTTTGATTCTGGCTAAAATTAAACGATTTTATGCAGTTTAAGGAGGACCTGTGTTATTAAAAGGTTTTACATGAGATCATGTTCAGTGGTGGGCTGACCCTTTGTCAGAGTGAGGGTTGGTGTCCTCTACTTCCCATAGCCCCTTCTATCTTTTTCTCCTTCTGCATCTCTAAGTTTTTCAAATGGCGTAGGGATGCGGCGACCCCAACGCCCGCCACTTTCTGGTGCAGGTAGCCTCCTCTGTGGTGGAGGGGTGAGAAATTTCCACCACCGCTTTTCTCCGGTGAGACGTAGAAGTCGGCTAAAGGGGATCGGGGGCGGGGGGCCTGGTATCCTTCTCCCCTTAAATAAATCTACCAAAAAAACGAGACAGAGATAGGGGCGAGGGAACGCGTTCGTGGTCCCGGACCCTAAGAATAGGAGCTTTGAATGTGTGTGGATGTAGTACGAATGAGAAGCGAGAGGATATTGGAAGGTTATTTGAAAGAAGGATGTATGATGTCCTTGCACTGAATGAAACAAAGATGAAAGGAGAGGGAGAAGTGGATTTTGGAAACGTGATAGGTAGAAAGTCTGGAGTAGACGAGGGAGTCAGGGGGAAAGAAGGAGTGGCTATTATTGTGAAGGAGGAGGTGAGAGAGTTTATAAAAGAGTGGAAAGAGGTGTCATCAAGGCTAATGTGGGTGAGAATGCGGTTTAAGGGTGAAAGGTGGGTTTTTGTAAGTGCGTATGGACCAGGAAGCGAAAGAGAGTTAGACGAGGTAGAGGGTTTCTGGGAGGATTTGAGAGATTGTCTACAAGGGTTTGATGAAAATTAAAATGTTATAGTTTTAGGGGACCTAAATGCTAGGGTAGGAAATGAGCCTGTTGAGGGAGTCATCGGTAGTTTTGGTGTGGATGGTGTAAACGAGAGTGGAGAAAGACTGAAAAATGTATGTGAAGAGTGTAGATTGAGTGTAGGTAATACGTTCTTCAAAAAAAGGCGTATACACAAGTACACCTGGCATAGACTTGTGAGGGGAGAGATTGTAGAGAGGGCATTGATGGATTATGTGCTGGTAACAAGGGAAAGATTGTGTAGACTGCTGGATGTGAATGTGATGAGAGGTGAGGCGGAGGGTATGTCAGATCATTACCTGGTGGAGGGAAAGCTAAGAGCTAAGAGTTACAGGAGAATAAGAGACAAGCGTGAAGTAAGAGAGGTAATAAAAGTTAGTGAGTTAGAGAAGAGTGAAAAAGAGAGGGAGTACAAGGAAAGACTAAATGAAAAGTGGATGGAAGTGAGAGAGATGGAAGAGAGAGAAGTAGAGGTTGAATGGCAACAGTTTAAGGAAGGAGTGAAAGCAAGTGCAGAGGTAGTATGCGGCAAAAGGAAAGTAGGAGGCAGAGGTATCAGGAAGGGAAGCGAGTGGTGGAATGATACGGTGAGAAAGGCAGTTGAGGAGAAGAGACAGTGTTTTGAGAGGGTTTTACAGGATGGTAGTGTTGAGGTATGGGAGAGGTACAAGGAGAAAAGGAGAGAGGCAAAACGGAAAATTAGAGAAGCGAAAAAAGATGCAAACGAAAGGTGGGGCCAAAGGCTGAGTGAGAATTTTGAAGAACGAAAGAAGATGTTCTGGAAGGAGGTAAATAAAGTAAGGAAAGGAGGACAAAAGAGGGAAGAGTCAGTGAAAGATGAAAATGGAGAATTACTAGTGGAACCAGTTGAAGTGAGGAAAAGATATGCCGAGTATTTTGAATCTTTGTTAAATACAAGAGATGGAAGAGAAGCAGTGATTGAAGCAGAGGTGGATGGAGATAGGTTACCCAGGCCACCCAGGTGGCAGGGAATGAATGAAAGGATTGAGGAAAATGAGGTGAAAGAAGCAGTAAAACAAATGAGAGCGGAAAAAGCAGAAGGTTTGGATGGTATTGCTGTGGAGTGTATAAAGAAGGGTGGAGATGTGATAATAGATTGGTTGGTGAGACTTTTCAATGTGTGCTTTGCTGTGTCAATGGTACCAATAGACTGGAAGAGTGCATGTATTGTGCCGTTGTACAAGGGGAAGGGAGATCGGCAGGAGTGTTCAAGTTATAGAGGTATTAGTTTATTGTCAGTGGTTGGAAAGCTGTATGGCAGGGTGTTGATAGAGAGGATAATAAAGTGTACGGAAGTTGCAATAGGAGAAAACAGTGCGGTTTTAGGAGGGGAAGAGGGTGCGTGGATCAGATGTTTGCAGTAAGACAGTTATGCGAGAAGTATTTAGAGAAGCATAAGGAGATATTTTGGGCTTTTATGGACTTGGAAAAAGCGTATGATCGTGTGGACCGTGAAGCAATGTGGAAGGTGTTAAGGATTTATGAAATAGGAGGAAATTTGTTAGAAGCAGTTAAGAGTTTTTATGAAGGGAGCAGAGCATGTGTGAGAGTAGGAAATGGTGAGTTGAGTGAATGGTTTGAGGTAAAGGTAGGTTTGCGACAGGGTTGTGTAATGTCACCATGGCTGTTTAATATGTTTATGGATGGTGTGGTGAGGGAGGTGAAAAGGAGAACTATGGGAAGAGGATTGGGTTTAGTAGGAAAGAATGGTAGAGATTGGGAGTTGAATCAGTTGCTGTTCGCTGATGACACAGCATTGGTGGCGGATTCTGATGAGAAACTGCAGCGGGTAGTCAAAGAGTTTGGTGTGGTTTGTGGAAGGAGGAAACTGAAGGTGAACGTCAATAAAAGTAAAGTAATAGTGTGTAATAGGGGAGAGCATAGGGTGAATCTAGATGTGAGGCTGGATGGGGAAATATTGGAACAAGTAGAGTGTTTTAAATATCTAGGAGGAACAATAAGCAGGAGTGGAGGTATGGAAGTGGAGGTAAAACAGAGAGTGTGTGAAGGAAGGAAGGTTTTCGGAGCAATGGGAAGTATGTGGAAGACGAGAAATCTCGGAGTGAAAGTAAAAAGTGCACTGTATCAAGGAATTGTTGTGCCAACAGTGATGTATGGGGCGGAGACATGGGCTCTGAAGAAAAAGGAGAAAAGAGGGCTGGATGTGATGGAGATGAGCTGCTTGAGGAGTATGTGTGGAGTTACTCGTAGAGACAGATTGAGGAATGAAGATATACGTAGGAGAGTGGGGCAGCAGGAACATTTGTCAGCCAGAGTGGACAGAAGGGTGCTGAGCTGGTATGGTCATGTTGAACGAATGGGAGATGAAAGGCTTACAAAGAGAATATGTGAGTCAGGTACAAGGGGAGATAGAAGGGCAGGAAGACCCCCATTGAGATGGAGAGACTGTGTAAGAAAGGCTTTGGATGATAGAGAAATGACTATAGATCAGGCAGGGGAAGTGGTGGTGGACAGGAGTGAATGGAGAATGCTTGTGAATAGTTGAGTGAACACGTGGTCATTTGGAGTAAGGGGTCGGGCGCAAGTTGGACTAGATAATAGTCCATCAGGCGCCTGGCCCGGGGAGACGATTAATATGAAGGGTGTGCCTGGAAGTGTGGTGGGAGGGCTTGTGGCTTTGGCTCCGCTGCATGTCTGCCTGCCGAGATCGGAACCTCTCCGGGTGGTCAGGGGCCGGGGGAGTGCTGGAGCGACCTTGGTAACCCTGGTCTCTGGGTCTTCTCCTGGGTGACCTGGATGTGTGAGAGTTTGTGTTTTTTATCTGTGTTTATTTTTTTTTTTATGTTATTTTTGTGTTTTCCCTGTTCTTGCTCTGTCTTGAGTCGGCTACCCCCAAAATGGGGATTGGGCCTGAGCATATAGATAGATAGATAGATGTTTACCCTTTTGAGTCGTAGAGGTAGATTACAACCTAAAGGAAATCGTGTAATGGTACCCAGAATATAAGAATTAGGTAATGGTGGCGAAGGGGCTAACGGCAAACTGACACTGGGGAAACACTACCTCAATCATTTCACCGCTTATGTTGCAGTTCAATAATATAAATTCAATACCATAAGATGTCCCAGAATCTGTTAGCCTTCATGTGTTCTTCGATTTCTAACTTTATCTTCACTCTTACCCATCCCATTATTCCCTCCAAAAGCCTTCCCAATCCTCAACCCACCCTCCAACAATCTCTACAGTTAAAATGTCTAATCTTTACTTAAGCCACCTAGCCACCTTGTGAGTACTTATGTCATTAAATAAATTAAAGCAGCAATGCATATTTAAGTATGGTGATAATAATGCAAAATTAATTTTAATTTTGTTCATTCTATATATATTTCTTAGCACAAGCTCCAGAACTTATAAAGACAGTTATTGCTGAAGACCATACGGTATCACAGGCTTAGAGTGAATTATATAATCCTTTAATATATAAGGCAAAAACCCCAATAATAATATTGTAATGCATTAATCAGATAAACGACATACTATAAAAAGCACAACACATCAAGTATTAAAATACAAAACTAGTTAAGAGGAGGACAAAATTATAAATATACAGAAATATAAATATATCAGAGATAATAGCGTGTATACTCTGTATACACGATTATCACACAGTTTTGAGGGATTCATGTATTGTATTCTAGTTTTTATTTATCTTTTCAAATTTAAGATCTGCAAGATTCAAAGTGCTGTCATGGTGGATACATATATATATAAAATAATAGATTTAACCCTTTAAAGATTTTGACGCATTTTGACAGACTATCATGGCTATCATTAAACAGTTTTAGACAGTTTAGGAGGGATCTGTGAGAATTATAAAGTTAAAGACTATCTCAATTAAGCCTCTGACTTCCATATGCCCTTCTTAATCTGAATAACATCGTTTAATAATAGCCAGAAAACAGGAAATAAATGCGTAATCGAATCTTGCAAGGTTTAACTACATACAAGGGTTCCGGAACTGTGACTTGAGGAGTATCTGTGACTTAAGCCGGTATCACACGAGAGGTTTTATACTCAACACTCCATGGCCAACATTTTTCTGGCAACACTTATGGGATATTTTGCAGTGGTATCGGTAACTAGACTGATAGTAGATGAACTTAGACAATTGAAATATTTTAAATGTTTACTTGATAAGCTGCCACACCAGTGTTAAGGATAAATGTTGAGGGGAAAAAACACTCGTGTGATACCGGCTTTAGGTGGTCCAGTATCACGGGTAATATTTCCACATATTGTAGCGGGGCAATATATTCGAAGTAAAATACTGCATATGTTGCGTCAAACTATGTTACCCCAGGATTTCTACTTTCACGATTTATCATAACGGAATTTTGAATTTGGTCGTTCATAATCTTCACTATGAAACTGAACTAATAATAAAATAACAAATATCTGCAAAATATATACGGTATAATGATAAGTTATAGTGTAATCCGAGACCATGGTAAAATATGCAGGTAATATTGGTCCTTTGAAGCTGCCCATGCCTTGTCGAAATAATAATGAATTCCTCAATAGGTAATCTTGAAGTCCCAGACAAATATATGGAGAGTGTAATCAATCCCTGGGAGGAAGAGAGTCAACATTAAGGGAGCCCGCCTCGCCTTTTTTCTCTTTCTCACCCTTTCTCTTTGGCTTGTATCCATTCGGCCCCATTCAGCCTACTGTTTTAAGACGCTTACCCCCATTCAGGTGTCAATATTTTCCTGGCGAGCGGTAGCGAGCCAGCATATATATATTTTTGTTTTGACAGCAAGCTAAATTTGTAAATTTTTCGATAGAAAAATGTCTCCTTCGAAGCCGGATTTCTCCATGCAATGCTGGCTCGCTATGGCTCGCCAGGAAGAAATCGACACGTGGATGGGAATAAACGTCTCAAAACAGTTGACTGAATGGAGCCGAATGGATACAAGCTAGGGAAAGAGAGAAAAGGAGAGAAAGATAAAAAAAAAAAAAACGGTGACCCTCCTTAAGCCGGCGTCACACCAACAAATGTATCGACTACATGTGTTGGAGCCTTGAAGCATCCACGAGATATCATAGCATTTGTTATTGATTTCGTTATTGTTGATTTCATTGAGTTTAGAAGTAAAGTTGGTTGGTGAAACAATATCATAATTTGTTCTTCTAATTGGACTGTGCGCTATTAGGAGTTCTTATATACAAGACCTATACAGTGAAACAGAAAGAGAGAACACTCAGACAGTAGACTCGATAATGGCTACATTTTAAGGGGAGACTGGCCGTTTGTTTGGTCTATTAATTAATTTATTCATATATGTTTTAAGTTTCCGCCCTAGACCTCCATCAAGCTTAGAAAAACACCGCCTAGACTCCCCTTGAAGATAAATGTGTACATTTTTTGGTAGAAAAATGTCCTGGCCGAAGGCCGTTTCCTCTTAAAACTGCAGGCTCGCTATCGCTCGCCAGGAAATAATCGACACCTATTTTTTTTTTCTAAGTGATTGAGGGAGGCAAAAGGCAGAACTGCCTATAGCGAGTGCCTCCCCCACAGTTGAAAGAGTGACAGGGCCAAAATCAAGGGATGTTCGAGCCAAAATGCCTGGACACACTGAGTTTGAAGCAATTTAAGTCATAGGAAGAGGGAAAGACTGATTCTGGGAGAGAGTTCCAGAGCTCAGCTGTTGAGTAGAAGAAAGTTTGAGAGTAACGTTTCACTCTTGGGTTGGAGAGTTGCACAGAGTAGGGGTGGGATTGAGTTGCAAGACGGGTACCACGTGCCCTACGTAAAGGAGGTGGTATACACTGGGAAAGCTCTGAGGAACACTGATTATTATGGTAGCGATAGAATAGCGAGAGAGATGCAACATTGCGGCGGACAGAGAGAGATTGCAGAGACTTAGTGAGTGGACGGGAGTTAATGATACGAAAGGCCTTCCTTTCAACTTTGTCTAGGAGAGTGGTGTGAGAGGACCCTCCCCACACATGTGAACAATACTCAATACAAGGACGCACTATGCCCCTGTACAGAGCAAGAAGCTGTGCAGGGGAAAAGAACCCCCTAAGGCAGTTGAGCACACCCAGCTTCTGGGAGGCTTCCTTAGCAAGACTGGTAATATGGTCATTCCAACTGAGAGCAGAAGAAAAAGAGACACCAAGAATATTGAGAGAAGATGAAGGATTGATTTTTGTATTGTTGAAGAATAAGGGATAGTCCGCGGGGAGATCCTGACGGGTAGATAGATGGAGAAATTGGGTTTTGGCAGCATTAAAGGTAACAAGGTTTTCTCTGCCCCAATTGGAGATAGTATTTAGATCAGAATTTAAGAGTTCTATGGCTTCATTACGTTTGTCATTGAGGGCTTCCTGGCTGGGGCGTTCTGAGAAAGTAATGGAGTAGTGTAAGGTTGAGTCGTCTGCGTATGAATGGATGGGAATTGAGATACAGTTGAGATCATTTATAAAAATTAGAAAGAGAATAGGAGATAGGACAGAGCCCTGAGGAACACCGGAGTTTATAGGGTGAGGAAGTGAACAATGGCCGTCCACAACCGCGGCTATGGAACGGCCGGAAAGGAAATTAGAGACAAAGGCACAGATGGAGGGATAGAAACCGAACGAGGGTAGTTTAGAAATTAAAGATTTGTGCCAGACTCTATCGAAGGCTTTCGATATGTCTAGTGCAATAGAAAAAGTCTCACCGAATTCCCGAAAGGAGGATGACCAAGAGTTAGTAAGATATGAAATGGCACGAAAGGTCTTAAAATTGACAGAGAAATGGAGCGAAAGGTGTTAAAATCGCCAAACTAATGGGCCGAACGTCTTATAATCTCAAAACTGGTGGGGCTTAACATTAGGGAGAAGGGGGTCCAGAAAAACGGTCTTCCCCCCCCTTAACTCGGATACTTTGGCTCCGATACATCCACCACTAAAGTGTACGTGTGACACTAGCATAAAGAAGTCGAAATACATTATAATGGAAAAACATCCGAAGTGTGCCGATGTGTCTAAAAGATCCGGCACTGGCCACTCTCATAAACATGTGGAGGGCAGAACAGTGCCAGTATTGATAAAAATGAACCCAACGAGTGACACACATTCCGCTGCAACATTTGTATATTCATCATAGAACGATTGTACAGCTAGCAACCGACCATGCACATAGCAATTTTCAATACTTATAACTTTTATATGGAAAATTGTGAACAGCGAGAACAGTGTTAGTATTGTTAAGCAGAACGGTTATGACAAACTACTTATGGGTGCCAAATTACTACAATCTACCTGTGTACGTTCAATATAGAAAACAAAATGTACATTATGGCAAAGTTGGTTCAGCGCTTGAAGGCGGGTTCTCACGAGGGATTTGATTGTTTCTATCAACTGTTTTTTAGTTACCAACCATAGGTATTTGGAAAAATGGCTCGTGTGACCCTATTTTAAAAATTCAGATAAACCCCGGAAGTTACGACTCTCCCCCCCCCCCCCCTCCCACCACCATAAATGATTTAGTCAACGATAAAAGTAAAGTAGAGTTAGGGGCATTGCACTAAGCTGCGCTTGGCTGTGTTGCTCAACTCCGTGTCAGAATTATCCTTTGAACCCTGTGGTGGGTAGTTCGGGTGAGTCCTCCAGCCTGATACATAGGGGCTATTACAGATTACCCAGGTTATTTCAGTTTACTTTCCCGAATGGGATGTCAACAATGTCCACTAACTACAGGTTCCTATTT
Organism: Paralithodes platypus; assembly: GCA_032716605.1. Taxonomy (NCBI): domain Eukaryota; kingdom Metazoa; phylum Arthropoda; class Malacostraca; order Decapoda; family Lithodidae; genus Paralithodes; species Paralithodes platypus. The sequence continues at coordinate 63,878,202 of CM064492.1, forward strand.
ACTGCTAGGTGAACAGAGGCATAGGGTGTAAGGAGACTGCCCAACCGTCTCGTCCTGCTCTGGAAATTCTGAAATCGAACACGGGACCTCTCGATAGTATATCGAACGCGCTAATATTAAGACACAGGTCATCTGTGTTATTAAACAGTGGAATTAGTTTATAATTTAAAATTATTGAGTAGCCAAATTTTCTCTTAAGCCTGGATTAGTTAGAAAAAACTATTACAATTAGGCAAGTTAAGCGTTACATAGTTGGATTAATCATAGATTTCAGCGTAACAGCGGAGGATAAGGACAAGAGAGAGAGAGAGAGAGAGAGAGAGAGAGAGAGAGAGAGAGAGAGAGAGAGAGAGAGAGAGGCAGTGAACATAAAACTTGGACAGATGGTGCCACAAGATGCCTCCACTGTGTCAACATTTAGGTTAGAAGAGACAAGGAACATAATAGCCGAACATAATAGTATATACTGTGTAATATAACAGTTTTCGTTGATAGCGTAACTTACCTTTATACCATCAAAACATTGGATTTTACACCAATAGTACGTTATTCGTGTATCAGGTGGATCACATATAGTCCATGAGCCAAGACCCGAATTTTGGGATATCGGTACCACCCGGGGTGACTAATTCTCTTAGGTGTTTTTAGCTTGCTACATGTCTCTAGTTTATGTTTTGATATGATAGCCCTTGCACATTGGTAGCTTAATGGTCGTTATCACTTCTTGAATAGACATACCCTACCGAAAATTCCGAAATTTTTTAAAATGTCAAATTTGGGGACAGGAATGCCTAAATGTCAACAAAATGCATATAGTAATTGTCACATTTAATACAAGTCCTGTAAATACACACTAAGCATGCCATGGGCTTGTACATACTATTATGGCAAATTACTACTCCTAAATATCATCTACGTCAGACTCGGAATCTGACTGTTGTGCCACCGGCTCTTCTTCAATAGCCTTGTTCCGACATGTCTGTAACCTGCACATGTCCGTGCATTTTAGACCATTGCTGAGGCAAGTACACTTAGGGAGTTCGCATGACCGCACACACTTGCAAGACAGTAGCTGCATAACAGCATCTGGTGCTGGTGAGCCTCGCATCCAGTTGACGGCAAGCTTACCATCCTCATCTGTCATCCAACCGCAGTCTGTTGGGTTCGCAACAAATGGCTGGCTCTGAAGACTTCTCCTCCAGATCGCAGCCTGGTAGTTTGCACGCAGTGCATGCATGAAGAGGCAGTCCTCACAAGGAGGGAGTTGACTTGACTCTACCTCTCCACGTCTTGCACAGAACAGCTCATACCGAAGCTTGTTTACCTTAGTTGTGTGGGTAGATGGTAGGTACATGTGGCAGGTGATTTCCTGTAGCTTCTCAAAGAGTTCAGGAGACACTTCCCATGAGCGTCCAAGTTCGTGAAAAGCATGCTGGTATGTCTTGTCCATCTTCACCTGCTTGAGTGTCGTCATCTTCCCTCGGCCAGCGAATGCACTGACGGTATCACAGCCTGTAAAGGCATGCATACCAATCAATGAATCACACACGCTGCCTCCCAGTGTGCGGCTCAGTGTGGTGATATCCAGGAATCTTGTCCGGTTCTTCGTCCCGCACTTCTGGAACAGATGGGATGGGATCTTGTGGCACATGCCAAGACACAACACCATGACGTCTGTATCTTCTGCAGTGATGATGACAGACTTGTTCCCAGATTCTGCTGCATGAAGTGCATGGAGAAGAAGGCGTGTGTCTGCTTCTTCTTGAGTTGACTTAAGCTCAGGAGCCTCTTCCCACTGCTCTTTGGTGATCTTGAAGCAGCGCTGCTCACATGTGACATACAGCTCCTTGTCCTTGAGCTTCTCCCTGTGCTGTGGTGCCTTCCATTCTTCTACCAAGAACTTGATAAGACTTGCCTTGTTGGAGGAACTACCGAGTAACTTTCTCCACTGCTGGATGTTGTGCCCAGGTTGAATGTTCTTGAAATTAATTCCTGTGCCTGCACTTCTTTTGGCTCGTTCTGCATCCTTGATGGATGTCTCCTTGTAGATATCAAACACAACATCAATGCGCCTGCTCTTAGCACCTTCATGAACAGCGTGACTCAGTGCTGTACCTGCAAGCTGTGAAAAAGTTTTGTCGTTTCCCTTCAGTTTGTGGACCAGGCTCATCCCATCAATTATGGTAGCAGAGGGCTCGGGTATCACTTCTGCAGGAGAAACATTCCTCTCTAACTCCTTTGCGAGGGCAGCCTTGTTGGTCTTGCGGAGAGACCCATCACCGCTGGCAAGTGCCCAAGGCAAAGGCCCCAGGGGATGAGCCAAGACATCACTCATTTTGAGCTTTCTGTTCTCGGCAACAAGGATCATCTGGCCAAATAGGTTCCTGTCAGCCTTTAAGATAACCTCCTTGGCATGGTCTTGTGAGCGTGGCTTCATTCTGATGTTAGTGAACGTTCTCAGTTTCGTCTTCGTCATCGTGTCATGAAACTGTATAGTTGGCGTATCGATCTCCAGGCGCTCTTCCTTGAAGGCTTGATATGCATCCTCTCCTATTCTGTAGGCCCCTAGAAGGTCTTTGACAACTTCTGGTGGTGCCATAGTCGCAGTTGACAAACTGACAAGATCTTCTTGCTCTGCGTTGAAGGGTTCAACCAGCTGGTCTCCATCAGTTGAACTAAAGATTGGACATCGGCCTCATCTCTTCTAATCCTGGGCATCTGTAGGTCTGGGTGGCTGAAGTCAGTATACTTTTGGCCTACTACCATAGTCCTGAGCTGCCTTAAGTACCTGCTGCGATACTCCGATGTCAGGTAGTACCTGGCGACAGCTCCGCCTTTCAGGCTGAAGCCTTTTGTGCCCCCTGGTGTCTGGGTGTCTTTGTTGATCGTCTCTTCGATTGTCTGGTCCACAGGGATCCGTCCAAAGGGATTCTTGCTACCGATCTGGACCGAAAAGCCACCTTGCATGAAGTGTTCATGGACCTCTGGGTGTTCAATGGGCAGTCGAGACATCAAGGTATAGTAGTAGGTTAGGAACCGGGCATAGTTCACTTTGTCATAGGCAAAACACCACGGTATCATCTGTCGGATTGCTCCTAGGTGGAGCATCCAGTTGCCTTCTCTGGAGGCTCGAATTAAGTCCAGCATGATCTCAACCATGTCCAGGTATGACATCCAGAATGCTGAGAGGTTGTGTTCATCTCTGAGGGTCTCAAGATAAACTTGGAAAAGCTTCATGATATGTGTGCATGATTCACTCTCCATCAGCTCTTGAAAGAGTCCCTGAGACACATTGCTGTGAAAGCTGTTGATGTCCTTCAGTGTTTCATCTAGATGGTGTATGTCCCTTGAATGGTTTTCTTCTAGCCATGAAAGGAAGCCTTTCCATGCAAGCCTCATCAGTGCTTCATACACGAGCTTGTGTAGTCTCACTGCTCTGTTGTACCTCTTGCCGTTCATCACTCCTGACACTGATCCTTCTGCGATGATACCTGATTCCACACACAGATCTCTAAGACCTGCATCTTGAAACCTCTTTCCTATGGTGGAGATGAGATTACAGATTGTGTGGAAGACGCCCATCCTGATGATAATGTTCTTGAACTTCTCTTGTTTCCAGATAACTTCGGCAGCTTTGGCATAGAGTGCTTGATCAAACACGCACACAATCTTGTTAAGCTGTAAGGACTGCATGATAGCATGCGTTTGTTCCAAGATTTCATTAACGGTGGACATTTCTGTTGCGGGAGCATTGATAGTGGGCAGGTAGCTTACAGTGTCCTGAACCACTGCAATGTCTCTGCGCATTTTGATGTTGAACCCAGTCCAACTGCTGATGGACTGGTCCTCATGGTCTGACATTCGAGTAAGAAGCCAGATATGGTTCTTTGTCTTTGAATCCTGGACTTCCTTGGTAGTGTCGACATACGCAGTCTCAATCCTAGGTGGCCCTGCCCGCCGCCCAACATTGTATATTGGCAGCATTGATGATGTCTGAGTGATGCTTCTTATCTTGGACTTGGTAATCTCTGGCAGGACTTTCTCTGGCACAGAGCCTGCAACCTTGGACTGGACAGCAATGCCATTGACTCTATGAGAAGTACCTGCTCCACTTAGGGTCTCTTCAAGTCGGTCAATGTTATCCCAGGCCAGGGTTGTGAACACACCAGGGTAGATGTTTGCTGGCAGTGGAATGTCATCCTTTGAGCATTCCAGCTTCTGGATACAAAGGGCTGTATCGATCTCCTCAAACATTGAGTAAGACACACAGTGACCAAGACGATTCAGAGTTCGGATCAGTTCTGTGTTTCCTGTCAAAGACTTTACAGCATTGGTCAGCAGTACGTGCTTGGGTGGTTTTGTCTTGCCACTGGTAACAGCAAAGACCAAGTCACTGCCAAAGGAAGTGGCAAGACGTTGAGCTCTTTCAGAGGGAGTTTCACACTCACACTCTCCTGTCAGCAGGGTGTGCAGGAATTGAGTGACTGCTGCAGGAATGACATTCTGATCTGTATCGGGAGGCCATGGCTGACTCACATCTTGTTTATTGATCTCATTCCTCAGCTGCATTCCTGCTTTGGTTAAGACATCTTCAGAGTTAGCTGCTCTTGCTTCTTGCAGGTCTTTTGCCATTTTGTGTGCTTGCCGGGCAAGGTCGTCCATTGAGAGGCTGCGTGGATAGATTAGAAGCTTTCCTTTCTCATCTGGGACAAAGCGTAGTGATTCTCCAAACTCGGTTTCAATCTTTCGGCGAACATGTTTCTTTGTCGCTGGTTTCAGTTGGATAATACCACGGGACATCATGGATCTCTCAAGCCTAGATGTGAGGTTTGTCATAGGCAGTACCTCTGGGTTGGGGAATAATTTGGTCCTTATATACAAGCAGAGTTCCTCGAGGGCTTCTGTCTCAACCTCTTCGTAGCGTGCTTCCTCGCTTTCTTCCTGATTTTCACCTGCACCCGACCTGGCGGCCGCTGGGAAATTATCTTTTGTGAAGAGTTTGTAGCACGACTTGTGGTAGTGACCCTCTGCAGCAACAAGGTCTCTGCTAACTAAACCAAGGATTCTCTGGTTGAGTTTCCTTATTGCTGCTCTGCGAATCTTCTCATCTGCTCGTAGCTCAACACACTGTATGAGTGGCTCCCTTGTCTTTGTTGTTTTTATGCACTTGCTTGACTTCTCGCAGAAGATACATACTTTGGCATACACCCTGCTAGTACTAGGGGCATCCCTTGATGCCCTCCTCCTGGGGTCGACGCTTGCTGATTCTATCTTGACACCCTTGGCAAGGATAGAATCCAGTGACTTCTTCATTGTAAAGAGACTACGACATTTACGGTGATAATGTATGTGTGGTATTCCTCCTTCTTCAAGGCCCTTGGCTGCTTCCAGGACTGGATCATGCTGCCTGATTTCTGCAGCCCTGAGCAATGTGTTCCAGGAGTCCAAATCCTGTGGTGACACCAGAGCATCGCTGTCATCATCAGAGCAGTGGATGATACAGTCGATCCGTGCTCTCTTCCTCGCAGATGGTTCCATCCTGCCGTCAAACAGTCGACACACACCTGCAAAAAATATCACCATTAAACCATGAACAAACAAACACATTACATGGAAACCACTCTACATATGTTTGCTCCTTCCAATAATAAATTATCCCCAAAATATAACAAAAAATCCCCAAATATGAAATAAACCCCTAAATATGGAGAAACTTGAAATACACATCGGAATAATTCTTGTAGAGAATCAAATAAGCTACAAGAGCTGTTAGAATATATTTTTCAATGTTCCCCATATTTAAGGATTTATTCTAGATTTACAGGAAAATACCCAAAATATAGAGTATATTCTGAAATATGAGGAAATTTGAAAAATACCTAGGAACAACTCTGGTAGAGAATATAATTCTACATAGGTGTTCAAAGTTTCGCGATGATTGTGTGATGGATTTTAAAGAAAATGAGGAAAACGCCGAGCGTCACGCTAAAAATCTTTATTTTTGGGTAGCGCCCCTATTGCATCAAAAAAATTAGACTAAGCTACCAGTGCGAGAAGGCTATCATATCTTAATGTACTTACAGTCACTCTATAAACATTTTAGTACCATTCGTGTTTAGTCACCCCAGGTGGTACCGATATCTGGCCTGGCTCATGGACTAATACTGTATATGCTTTTATTAAATTCATTGGATATGTTTAGTGTTGGGGTGAAATTTATACAAATACAAATTATTACCCTTACGTAAATAGCATTTTATGTATCGTATGGCCATGTTGGTGAGGCCATGGTGCACCTATCGTATGGCCATGTTGGTGAGGCCATGGTGCACCTATTCTCCGATCTTTCAATAAATTTTGCTTGGTACAGAGAAAATCTTGTTACTTTCAATGCTTCCAAAAAACAAACTTTTCTATCTGTCTACCCGTCACGTTCTTCCATACAACTATCCCATATTCTTCAGCAACACACAAACCCACCCCTCATCTTTTCTCAATATATTTGGTGTTTCCATTTACTCTAACCTATCTTGGAAAAACCATATCACCACTCTTGCTAAAACGTCTTCCCAGAGGTTGGGTGTGCTCAACCCTCTCTGTGGATTCTTTACCCCCGCACTGCTTCTTGCTCTGTACAGGGGCACAATGGGCCCATGTATCGAGTATTGTTCTTATGTGTGGGGAGGTTCCCTCCATACTTTTTCATAAGGGTAGAATCCAAAGCAATGTGTCTTTTCAACTCGCCAGTCGCCACCTCTTACTATTTCCCTACAATTTCTTTCTACACGCTGCAATGTTGCATCTCAGTGTTCGTCAGAGCTCTCTCAGTGCATGCCCTCTCCCTCATGGCGAGTGGGAGGCACCACCATTTAACACAATCCCACTCCTATTTTGTCAGAGTCTTCAACCCAAGAAATAACAAAGTTTCTCAGTCTTTCTCCTACTCAATAACTAAACCAGGAACTGTCTCCCTCAATCAATCTTTCCTTCATCTTATGACTTAGACTGCTTTAAACTTTGTGTGTCCAGGCATTTTGACCCCAACGAACCTTGAATTTGGCTGTCTGTCACTCTTTTGGCTTTGGGGGAGACACTCATTACGGGCAGCCTGCTTTTTGTCTCTTTCATACACAGAGAAACAAAAGTTAGAGATTAGTGATACATGAATTGGCATGAGTGTTCAGTAGACTACATAATTATCTCTACCATGCGTGCAATCCATTGGAGCGGTGTTAAACACCAAAATGATCACTCATCTGATTCTCCAAAATCCAAAAACATCTTCCTTACATGAAACAGGCACAACACGTAAACACATTAACAAATCTTGGTCTAAATATATAAATTGTTAGATAGTTGTTAAAGCAATATGCCTACTGTATAATTATACAAAACGTAAAAAATAAAAAACATTCTCGAATAAAAGTTTGTTAACTATTCAGTAGGTATTAAACTAATGTTATTCCGTAAATACATATTTGGAAACCTTGCTATGCTTCAGTTTGACAAGCTTCCCCAGATAACATTATCAAGCAAGGAAAAAACAAAGTTCCAAAGAAAATGAAAATGGTACAAGGCCACCAGTATGGGGGGTATTATTAATCAGCCTCAATCTCCACCATGGGACCGTGTACGTATAGACTCCCAGGATGCTGGGCATAACAAAGACATGCCACGTTCCTCCTCACCCAGTTCCAGCATGCCCCTCTCATCTTCAACATACACCCAGATGATGAATCCACAGAATTTAAGAACACCTCAGCTTCACCAACACTAATTAGATCAGTGGTGCCTACTCTTACATGCTCACTAGCATTAGCTACTAGAGAACCCTAAAAAAGCAATCATGGACAAGTAGGGCCTCCACAAGTTTCACATGAAATGCAACACATTTCTACCAGTGTAGGTTTTTTTTTCTTCTATATACCAACCACTCCCTCTCGGGCATAGGCTGATAGCCTTTATATTCTACCGCTGAACACGGTGAGGCCCGTGAGGTCTTGTTCCAGTCTAGGGAGTGAGACATGCGAAGCACCTATTCACGGTTCGAACCCAACTCCATCTCTGAAGCTGCTTCGCCTCTGCGCTTCACAGTCTTACTCCCCAGGCTCGGACCCTCACTCTTAGAACGCCTCCTATTGCCACAAGAAATGTACCAGACAAGGGAGTTATCACAAGAAGTTCACCAGACAAGTGGTAGGTCACATAAAGTGTCTCACAACTTGCCATCTTCACCACCAGCTATGCCATGCCTTGATGACATAGAGGAGAACTACACCACTAACAACTTACACAATTCCCACCCTTCTACACGATCTTCAACTAGCACATTCGAAGCTCTTCATGAAGGGACATGGTCATCATCTCCAATCTGGTATGCCGACTTATCCTCGTTGCTACTCAGCTGACTCAGGACTGTCGTCAGAGCCATCTTTGGGGACCTGTGGTGGAACTATAGTAGTCTGAGTATATATACCAATATACTGTATTACGCCGATTGCTCAATTATCGTTAATAATATACGAGTCTAAACTACACAAGTGTATATATTTTTTTATTAATTTCACCACAACACCAAACACCTCCAATGAAATTAATGAAAGCATATAATTATGTGATCCACCAGGATTCGAACCCAAGTTATCACACACAACTTTTTAAACACCTTAACCAGTACACCACCAAGAACCTGTGCATTACTTAAATTTCAATAATGGCATGTTACATTTTTGGAAAGTCAAGCCTCCACCTCCCATTGACTTAATATAATCATGGCCAACTTTTGTGAGTTTATCACCAGTAAGTAGCACAGCAAGCTCAAAAAATAAAATTGAGCATAACATTAATATGGTCATATTTTGTGGATTAGTTATGGGTACGGAGGACAACGGGGAAGGTGTATCATCAAATTGTAACCTACATATATTTGTCTCAGCATAGGCACAAAGAAAGTATATACTGAAATTTTGTAAATTATCGATGCATGATATTTTGATATGGAGGGTCAATATTATTGACTACTTGCGAGTTTCAACCCGAAGTCGCAAACATAGAGAACTAGCAGGAATATAAAGTTATATTATTTTGTGAAGGATAGAAAGTTTAATGAATGTGATTATATGTACCGATATTTATATATCTCGATATCTACTATAAATCGAACTTCTTTATGGAAGTGGTCAGGTTGATACTTAGAGAGCAAGAATTCTCGCTTCCCATTGAAATAGGAAAAATCATAATCCACAGCAAAAACAGCTATAGACAAGTATATATTTTAGATTATTAGTTATGTGTATAAGTTATGAAAATAATAGATTTACAAAAGAAAATATAGTTGACTAAAGCAGTTGAAATGGATTTGCTAAGAAATGCGTGTGGAGGTCGAAGAATAGACAAAGTAAGAAATGTGAACATACGGGAGGCATGTGGAGTTAAGAAGTCGGTAGAGCAAAAGGTTGAAGAAAGAGTTCTCAGATGGTATAGTCACATGACAATAATGTCTGAAGAAAGAATAGTTAAATGGATCTATGTCAGTGAAGTGGAAGGAAGAAGAAGGCACGTGGAAAGCCGAGAAGAAGATGGTATGATATGGTGTCAGAAATTCAGACTGTGTGTCAAAGCTTGAAAAGGGAATGGCTGAAGGCTGAAGTAAAAGAATTAGCAAAGGACAAGAATGAATGGAGGACAAACTAGAGAGAGTACATGAAGGTCTCTGAACCCTTCTTAATGACAAACCTGGAATGTCTTTATCCCAGATGTTGATGTGAATAGACCTTGTCCGGATTTATAACATCTGAGGTGAAGACATTTATTTCGGAGCTGATGAGTAATTGGTGCTTCTAAATGCTTGTGTGCTTGCTTTTTGTGGACGAACTGTTATGTGTTTTTCTCCTGTCACCTCTTTTTCCTTTCTAGTGTCTCTTGCTGATCCTCCCTACTATAGCCAGGAGTAAGGGTGACTGACTGATTGACTGACTGAACAAAATATATATGTTTTAATTTTGGCAATTTCAAAATCAAAATTAGATAGAAGTTTATTAAAAATCGAAATTATGTTGATTATTCATATAGGTTCTCGTAGAGGCTATTGTAACTCAATGAGTACGGTAATATATAATACAACGGATATAGTATTGTACGTGAAACTTGAATTTTTTTTGCTTAAGCTCACCTAAAAATAACTGCCTGGATAATTGTCCCATTGTTTGCATAACCTAAGGAGATTCGCCAACATGTTCATATGAAGTCTTTGAGTAATCCGCAAAGAGCACTGAATATCATGAACAAAGGTAAAGCTTGTAATGTTGATATATGAGTGCAGAGTGGGTTTATTAAAGGGACCGCGAGGATGGGTCCGAAAATCTGAACTAAATTATGTAAACTGCAAGGCCAAGGAAATTAGGAATATTTGCGTGAAACCAGGCTAACAAACAGACATACAGCTAGATGAACAATAATAGTAGACACTGGCGATCTTATAATCTCAGAAACTGCCTTTGGCGGAGATAACGAATTAAAGTTTAAGCGCAGAAGTGTGTAATTACGAGGTTATCATGCTGTCCCTACTCAAAAGAGACTAGTTTATTAACTTATACAAATAATAAGCACAAAGATATACAATCTAACCTAACCTATGCCTTTGGTACTGATGGTGTGTATGTGAACGAGAACATTCCTCTACTCGCTCACACTGTAGCACACACACCAATAGTCACTGTTATTGTCAGGCTGCCAATGTTCAAGAAGGACAACATTATGCTATTCTTATCACTGAAACTCAACGGTCAATAATCGGTATAGTATAAAGTGTAGTTCTAGGGAACACCGTTTTCACTATCATTAATATTCAAAGAGACCATAGATAGATGAAGGAAAAACAAAGGCAAAACAAAAAGGACCATGTGGTTAAAGGCACCATCCATTCATAAAATGTTTGTAACAATTGGACTGAAACTGTTGTAGGTTGTAAATTTGTGGCCAGAAAATCACACACACACAAAATGCACTAACAAGCTTACATACACACACACACATATAAACGAACACACATATGCATTACACAACACTCCGCACACACAGTAAAAGACACCCCCGAAAGACCTACTCTACGCCTGAAGCATAATGCCGGTATCACACGAGCGCCTTTTCCCTCAACATTTATGCTCAACACTGGTCTGGCAGCTTATGAGGTCAACTTTTTAAATATTTCGGTTACGTAAATTCATCTATCATCAGTCTAGTTTCCGATACCAGTGCAAAATATTCCAGAAATGTTGCCAGAATTGTTTTGATTATCGTTGAAAAACAAACTCGTGTGATACTGGCTTAAGCTGCATGGTTATAAATATATCATTGACGAGAGATCGTAGACAAAAAAAGGTCAGGAGAGAAGTAGATGCCAAGTTATGATAACAAAAACAAAAAGGCAATAAGCGCTTAGTATGTCAGAAGTGTCAAAAATGTTAGAGAGTGTCAGACTAAGTTACGAGGGATTAGAAGGAAGCAACGAGGGGGTGTCAGGAGGTGTCAGGAGATGTCAGGTGGTGTCAGGGTGTATCAGGAAATGTCGGGGGTGTCAAGGTGTCATATGGTCTCAGGTAGTGTCAAAGGGGTATCAGAAGGAGTAAGAAGGTATCAGGGGGTGTCACGAGAGGTCGAGGGTGTCAGGAGGTATCAGGTGGTGTCAGGAGGTATCAGGTGGTGTCGGTAGGTATCAGGTGGCGTTTGGTGGTGTAAGGAGGTATCAGGTGGTGTCGGGAGGTGTCAGGTGGTGTCGGGAGGTGTCAGGTGATGTAGGTGGTGTCGGGGGGGGGTGTCAGGTGGTGTTTGGTGGTGTCGGGGGTGTCAGGTGGTGTCGGGGGTGTCAGGTGGTGTAGGGGGTGTCAGGTGATGTCGGGGGTGTCAGGAGGCGTTTGGTGGTGTCGGGGGTGTCAGTTGGGGTCAGGGGTGTCCGAGGTGTGTGGTGGTGTTGGGGTTGTCAGAAGGTATCAGGTGGTGTCAGGAGGTATCAGGTGGTGTCAGGAGGTATCAGGTGGTGTCAGGAGGTATCAGGTGGTGTCAAGAGATGTCATGTGGTGTCGGGGGAGTCAGGTGGTGTCAGGTGGTGTCGGGGGTGTCAGGAGGCGTTTGGTGGTGTTGGGGGTGTCAGGTGGTGTCGGAGGTGTCAGGTGGGGTTGGGGGTGTCGGAGGTGTGTGGTGGTGTTGGGGTTGTCAGAAGGTGTCAGAAGGTATCAGGTGGTGTTTGGTGGTGTCAGGAGATGTCATGTGGCGTTGGGGGAGTCAGGTGGTGTCTGGTGGTGTCGGGGGTGTCAGGAGGCGCTTGGTGGTGTTAGGGGTTTCAGGTGGTGTCGGGTGGGGTCGGGGGGGTCGGAGGTGTGTGGTGGTGTTGGGGTTGTCAGAAGGTATCAGAAGGTATCAGGTGGTGTTTGGTGGTGTCAGGAGGTATCAGGTGGTGTCTCTGGTGTGTTAGGCGGTGTCAGGTGGTGTCAGAAGGTATGAGTAAGTATATTGGTGTTGGCCCCTGATGAACTAGAGGACCAGAACCCTAGACCACTATACACAAGCCGCCTGTATATGTTGCCTGCCATGTGTTCTGTTACCCCTCCCGTTAAGTGGGACATATTAGTCACGTCACAATTATTGTTAGGCTGGCAGAATAAATATGTACACAACTCGTAAGAATAGAAATAAGTCTGTGTAAATAAATATAGAATATATATACACTTAGATATATATACAATTAAAAATAACATTCATACATATACACATTAATCTCTCTCTCTCTCAACATGTAATATATATATATATTTATCTATTGCCTGATGCCGTGATCCCCGAAGGGTTGGCCACGAACGAACCACCCCCATGCACCTCTGTCCCCAGTCAGTCGACGCCCCTCCTCCCAACCAGCACCACCTTCATCCATATACTTCCTCACTCCATTCTTCCACCTCTCTTTCGGTTTACCTCTCCCTCTCTGTCCTTCCACCTCGCTCTCGTACACCCTCTTAGTCATTCTCTCGCTTCCCATACATTCCATATGGCCGAACCATCTCAAGGTGTTCCGCTTTACACTTTCCAGCACATCTACCTCCACACCATACCTCCCTCTTACTTCCTCATTCGTCTGTCTATCCCTCCATGTAACTCCGCACACACTTCTTAAGTAACTCATTTCCACCCCTCTCACTCTTGGTCTAAGTCTCTCCACCAACGTCCATGCTTCGCTTAAGTAAGTCAGTGTCGGGATTACCACACTGTCATGCAAGGACTTCTTCACTTCCATACCGACCACCCTATTTCTTGTTACTGCTTTCAGCGTTCCTACAACCCTCTTCCCCTGTTGCACCCTCTCCCGCACTTCTTCATCCATAGTCCCATCTTTACTCAACACACTGCCCAGATACTTAAAAGAGCTGACGATCTCCATAGCCTGACCGTTCAACTTCACCTCACACTCTGTGACTTCACAGAGTGCTCTTCCCCGCATTTACCTTCAGATTCCGTTTTTCGCTCACTGTTCCAAACATATTTACCAGACCCTGCAATTCCCATTCATTATCGCTCATCAGAACTGTATCATCAGCAAACAGCAATACTGGTAGCTTCCACTCATTTCACTCCCTTGTCAGCGATACACCAACATCCACTGCTCTTCCTTGTATTTCTTTCATGACTCCATCCATATATATAGTAAACAAGCACGGGGACATCACACATTCCTGTTTCAACCCAACATTCTGATCAAAGAACTCGTTCTGCTCATTCTCCATACGTACCCTTTGCACCCTCATACACAGTCTTCACTGCTTTCAGCAACTTGCCATCTACTCCGTATAGTCTAAGTACTTTCCACATACCTTCTCTATCCACTCTGTCATGGGCCTTCTCCAAATCCATAAAGGCAACATACAGCTTTTGTTGCTTCTCCAGATATTTCTCCACAACATAATTCAGGGTAAAAATCTAATCTATAGAGAGGCCTTCCTTAGTGTTAAGGCCCCATTATTTACTCCTTCCATTCATCTATCCATAGCAAATGATAGCGCAGTTGGAAAGTGTGTACATGCTTAGATTGATATGCAGGATTCGAAACTGCATAATAAATCATAGGCTTGTCCACCATTCATTAACTGTCTTCGTAGCGCAATGGATAAATGCACTGAATTTCGGTGTGAGCATCCTAGGTTCGAATCCCTGGACTGCCACATGTATTTGTTGATTTCATTAATTGAGTTTAGGAGTAAAGTCGGTTGGTGGAGGTAACATAATAACTACACATCTTCTTCCCTTCCTAAAACTACCCTGCTCGTCACCTATCCTTTTCTCCATTCTCGCTCTCACTCTCTCAATCACTACCCTACTGTACATCTTCCCTACTACGCTTAGAAGACATATTCCTCGGTGGTTACCACACACTCCTCTATCCCCTTTACCTTTATATAGGGGGACTATTATGCCTGTCTTCCAGTCATCAGGTGCAGTCCCCTTCTCCCAAGTTAGTTTGCACATTTTCCCTACCTATACGATCACTATCTCACCACCATACCTCAGCATTTCCCCACACACTCCATCTATTCCTGGTGCTTTCCCCAACTTCACTCTTTTCATGGCTTCACACACTTCTGACTTCCTGATCCCAACCTCCTCCTCCACTACTTCTCTTCTTCTCCCTCCCATACCCCATCCAACTATGTTTGCTGGCGCTTCATTCCTTACATTTAGCAATTCGTTGAAGTACTCCCTCCATCTTTCGACCCTCTCTTGCTTCTCGGCTAGCATTCGCCCATTCTTATCTTTCACACACTTACTATCTATCTATATATATATATATATATATATATATATATATATATATATATATATATATATATATATATAAAGATATATATTTATTATATATATACATATAATTATATATGTTTTTATTTGATGACAAATATAACTGGTAGGGCTAGGATTCGAACCATGCAGGCAGGAGGTTCAGTCACCTATAGCCTACCACGACGACGGAGGTTAATAAAGAGGAATTTAGTGATACTTCAATCTGTGTTCCTCCCCAACCTCAACTCGGGTGGGGGACATCTGTCTGTCAGGCAGACTCTGCCTACATGTATCTTTCCATATTTTTTGCCTGTCTGTCTGTCTGTCTGTCCGTCTATCTGGATGTTGTTAGCATTATTCTTATTACTAATAATGCTAATAACATCCAGACAGATGGACAGAAAGCCAACCAGACAGACATACATACAGACAGACAGACATGCACAAAATATGGAGAGATACATGTAGGCAGAGTCTGTCGGACAGACAGAGACAGATGTCCCCCACCCGAGTTGAGGTTGGGGAGGAACACCGATTGAAGTATCATTAGATTCCTCCTTTTTAACCTCCGTCGTGGTATACTGTAGGTGATGGACTCTGCCTACATGTATCTCTCACCCGAGTTGAGGTTGGGGAGGCACTCGCTACAGGCAGTTCTGCCTTTTGTCTCCATCACTCACATAGAAGAAACAAATGTTTTCTAGTTGGCTGTTTGATTCTAACATCTATTGCTCTCTCCCTTTCCCTCTCTCTCCCTGTGTGTGTGTGTGTGTGTGTGTGTGTGCGTGCGCGTGCGTTTGCGTGTGTGTGCGTGTATATGTGCGTGTGTGTGCGTGTGTGTGTATTTTCTAGTTCCCCAAATTTCTCTATGATTCTTCATACCTCACTATAGCATAAACGCGAATACCGTCACCTGGGACAATTGACGACAATTCATAGAAACCTAAATTATAATTATTCAGGATTTCTGTCTTTAGCAAAATTATGGCTTAATGGTGTTGTGTATGTTTGAATTGACAACAGCCTAATTATATAATGAATAATAAGGTTTTTATAGACTGCCCTCAATTGCCCCACCTGTCCACAATTACCCTCTTTGACGGTACATAAATATACAGGTAAGCACTGTACATAAATATACAGGTAAGCACTGTACATAAATATACAGGTAAGCACTGTACATAAATATACAGGTAAGCACTGTACATAAATATACAGGTATGCACTGTACATAAATATACAGGTAAGCACTGTACATAAATATACAGGTAAGCACTGTACATAAATAAGCATAAGCAGAATTAAAATTATGTAAAGGTAGTTGTAAGACATGATATGGCGTTAAGGAGGTACTACTCGCTTTTTATGGACCCCCTTTTCCCTCATGTTTAGCATATTAATTAGGTTTTAAGACGTTCGTTCCGTTAGTTGGGCAATTTTGAGACATTTTGCCTCATTTTGTATTCAATATTTAGACCTTTCGTGCCCTTTAGGTGTCGATTTTTTCCTGGCGAGCGAAAGCGAGCCTCTAATTTTGGAAGGAATAGGGGAAACTTTTCTACCGAAAAATGTAAAAAAATTATCTTGAAAGAGGGTCCAGGGGGCGTTTTCTTAATGCTTGATAGAGTTCTATTGAGGAAATTCAAATATATATATATATATATATATATATAAATACATACATAGGGCAAGCACCAAGCAATACCCCCTTAAGACATGATATGGCGTGAAACTATTCCTCTGTGTTGAGCATAAAAGCCACCCAGCCTGTTCATCTTGTCACACATTCTTCCCCCTCACCGTCACGAGTCTAGAGAACAGGGCCACGAGAACGGGTCAACACAAAGACACCATTAAAAGGGGTAGTGCTTGGTTTTGGTCTATATATTAATTTTTCAGTTTCCTCGTTAGACCTCCATCAAGCTTAGAAAAACACACCCAAGACCCCCCTTCAAGATAAATTTATAAATTTTTCGGTAGAAGAATGTCCTAAAATTAGAGGCTCGCTATCGCTCGCCAGGAAAAAATCGACACCTAAATGGCACAAATGTTTTTTAAATCGACAAACTAATGGGGCGAATGTCTTATAATAACAAAACTAATGGGGCTAAACATGAGGGAATAGGTGGTTCAGAAAATCAAGTACCACCCCCATAAAGGATTCCCACTTACCTATAGTCTGTTCATTACGACGAGGCTACAAATTGTGACCCCCATACCTTGTGTACCTCAGAAAGGGCTGGAGCAAACGGGCTGTAAATATAATCCACACCCATTTACTATCTGACCCTTCCCAATGTTAGAAATATCAGCTTATGGGGCCCATCTAGGTTATTTCCTGGCGAGCGGTAGCAAGCCAGCCTATTTTAAAAGATGTTTGTGACAGCAGGCTAAATTTGTACATTTTTCGATAGAAAAATTTCTCCGGAGAAGCCGGATTTCTCCATACAATGCTGGCTCGCCATCGCTCGTCAGGAAGAAATCGACACCTGGATGGGGATACACGTCTTAAAACAGTAGGCTGAATGGGACCGCATGGATGCAAGCCAGAGAAACAAAGAAAAGGAGATAACAAAAGTAGGTCACCCCTTTAACCCCTTCACCACCATGACGCCTTTTTTACCTTTGATTTTGGCTTACATGAAATGATTTTCTGCAGTTTAAGAAGGACCTATGTTACTAAGAGGATTTGTTGAGATCGCAATTACCCATATGAGTCGTGTAGGTAGATTGCTAACTAAAGAAAATCGTCTTTTGGTAACCAGAATATGATGATAATTATGTAATGGTGGTGAAAGGTAAATTGTTAAAGTTCTGTTTGAGTTAGGAAAGTCGAGTTCAGGGTGTCTAGACTCCTCATAAATAATATACTTTTGTTTACCCTACACAGTTAATAATATATCTTGTTAACCCATCCAGTCCCGGTGACGTCCTCTTCATTATATTCTACCAACTATTAGACGATTTTGTTCAGGTAGAGAACGAGGTCTATCAATTTAAAAGCTACAGACTATCTCAATTAGTCCTTTTAGCTACTATAATTATATACTTCCGTAAAATCGCCTAAATGCAGCTGAAATACAAAATAAAATTAAATTAAAACGTCACCGGTACTGAAGGGGTTAATTACCATCACTGGACTATACCCTGTTCCAAATAGGTATCTGGAAATCGTGAACCTCTGTAACTCAGAATTGGCTAGAGCAAATGGGCTGCATATTTCCACACCTATCCCTGACTGACCCCTTCCAAATGGTAAGAAATATTAGATCGATTATTCTGTCGTTTGTGAGTTATAGAGGATAATTTTCAAGAGTTTTGGCCTACTTACTTGGAACAGGGTATAGTTGTATGTGATAATATTATCGTATTATGACGGCATATTACCCGTAAGGCATCACACTTTTGAATATGGTAATCAAGAATGGTGAATTATATCATTGATTTAATTGATTAGGTTTATGTGTAAGTTAATTGGTGAGTTGGTGATTAAATATGAATTCTACTGATATTTTTAAGGATATTTAGTACAATGAAGTGTAACGTACCCTAACCTAACCTAACCTAGCCAAGCTTAATCGAACCTAAACCTAAACAAATCTAACCTGATATAAACGAATTTAGGTATACTCCTGTGTAGCGGGTGGACCTGAACATATATCTCAATAATTTGGTAATGTTTCAATATTTTTTTACATTTTACATTAATAAATAGTCCACTAATATACTAGGTTAGGTTAGGTTAGGTTAGGTTAAAGATATTGTTCAATGTTTCTTAGTAAATAGGCATCTGAATAACAGTTCCTCCCGCTACACAGGATCTTACTCGAATTTAATCTAATCTAACCTAACCGAACATACCAAAATATCTAACCTCACTATACCTTGTTCTAAATAGGTAGGCCAGAAATCACGAACCCTAACCTCTGTAACTCAAAAAAGTATAGAGCAAATGGGCTGTAAATTTCCGCATCAATTCCCTGGCTGACTCTTCCCTAATGGTATCAATATTAGCTCAGTTAGTCTAGTTGTTTGTGAGTTATAGAGGTTAATGTTCAAGAGTTTTGGCCTACTTATTTAGAACAGGGTATAGTATAAGCATAATCTATCCTTAGCTAACCAAACCTAGGCTGAACCTTGAGGGGGCCCACCTCGCTTTTTTTCTTTCTCTCCCTCTCTCTTTGGCTTGTATCCATTCGGTTCCCTTAAGCCTACTGTTTTAAGATTTTTATCCCCATCCAGGTGTCAATATTTTCCTGGCGAGCGGTAGCGAGCCAGCATACATGTATTTTTGTTTTGAAAGCAAGATCAATTTGTACATTTTTCGATAGAAACATTTCTCCGGCAAAGCCGGATTTCTCCATACAGTGCTGGCTCACTATCGATCGCCAGGAAGAAATCGACACCTGAATGGGGATAAACGTCTTAAAACAGTTGGCTGAATGGGGCCGGATGGATACAAGCCAGAGAAAGAGAGAAAAGGAGAGAAAGAGAAGAAAAAAAACAGGTGACCCCCTTACCATAGCCTAACTATGCCTAATGTTATCTAACCTTACTTTAACAAACTTAAACTGACTTAACCTCACCTTGATTAATTATATATGTTTTTTTGTTTTTGTTTTTTTTCTATGTGAATGAGGGAGACAAAAGGCATAACTGCCTGCAGCGAGTGCCTCCCCCAAATTTCAAAGAGTAACAGGGCCGAAATCAAGGGACGTTAGAGCTAAAATGCCTGGACACACTGAGTTTGAAGCAATTTAAGTCATAGGAAGAGGGAAAGACTGATTCTAGGAGAGAGTTCCAGAGCTCAGCAGTTGAATAGAAGAAAGTCTGAGAATAGCATTTCACTCTTGGGTTGGAGAGTTGCACAGAATAGGGGTGGGATTGTGTTGCAAGGCAGGTACTACGTACCCTACGTAGAGGAGGTGGTATACACTGGGAAAGCTCTGAGGAACACTGATTATTGTAGTAGCGATAGAATAGCGAGAGAGATGCAACATTGCGGCGAAGAGAGAGATTGCAGAGAATTGGCGAGTGGACGGGAGTTAATGATACGAAAAGCTTTCCTTTCTACTTTATCTAGGAGTGCGGTGTGAGAGGATCCTCCCCACACATGTGAACAATACTCCATACAAGGACGCACTGTGCCCCTGTACAGAGCAAGTAGCTGAGCAGGGGTAAAGAACCCCTTGAGGCAGTTGAGCACACCCAGCTTCTGGGAGGCTGCCTTAGCGAGACTGGTAATATGGTCTTTCCAAGTGAGAGCAGAAGAAAAAGAGACACCTAGAACATTGAGGGAAGATGAAGGGTTGATTTTTGTATTGTTGAAGAATAAGGGATAGTCCTCTGGAGGTTCCTGACGGGTAGTAAGGTGGATAAATTGAGTTTTGGAAGCATTAAATGTAACAAAGTTTTCTTTACCCCAATTGGAAATAGTAGCTAGATCAGAAGATAAGCATTTTATGGCTTCATTACGTTTACTTTTGAGGGACTGCTGGCTGGGGCGTTCTGGAAAACTAATTGAGTGGTATAAAGTAGAGTCGTCTGCATATGAATGGATGGGACTAGATGTACAGTTGAGAAGATCATTTATGAAAATTAGAAAGAGAATAGGAGATTGGACAGAACCCTGAGGAACACCGGAGTTGATAAGATGAGGAATTGAGCGATGGCCGTCCACAACCGCAGCTATGGAACGGCCGGAAAGGAAATTAGAGACAAAGGCAGAGATCGAGGGACAGAAACCGAAGGAGGGCAGTTTGGAAATTAAAGATTTGTGCCAGACTCTATCGAAGGCCTTCGATTTGTCTAGTGCAACAGAAAAACTCTCACCGAAGTCCCGAAAGTTAAATGACCAAGAGTTAGTAAGATAAGAAAGAAGATCACCAGTAGAGCGACCCTTAACCCTTCTTTGGTGGCGCGCAACTTATGTCGTGTGAAATAAATATGGACTAAGTGGCGGTTCACAACTTATGTCGTGCCATTTTCACCACGTAATGTTGCTGAGAGAGAGAGATGAGTGGTGGGAGGAGCGTAGCAAGCGTATGACTGCTCCAGACTACCGCGGCGGACCTACTGACATGTATCCCACCCTCCCCCACCCTCTCGCACTCGCTACACAGGGAATTATGTAGGGAAAGTACCTAATTACATGGTTTTTGCACTCGTGTTGCGTGATCGTTGAAAGAGAACCAGTGGTCGTACAAGGATGGTTGGAGTGTCATTGGAAAGCTCTGTTTATGCCCTTTCAGGTTTGATACTTGTTTTACGCTCTGGGTCTTATTTAGGCATGAAAATGATCACGTAAACAACCCTATTTAGGGTAAAAACACCCCGCTGGGCGGTACATATAACTTACCGCCTAGGCCGCTCGTAAGGTGTTAAGGAAGCCATACTGGCGATCTGAGAGCAGATTATTAGAAGATAAATGCTTAAGAAATTTGGAAGCAAGAATAGTTTCAAAAACCTTAGAGATACAAGAGATGAGAGCAGTTGGACGATAGTTGGAGGGTTGAGAGCGGTCACCCTTCTTTGGGACAGGTGTAATGAGAGCAAACTTCCAGCAAGAAGGAAAGACGTTAAGAGGAGAGACAGAGACGAAAGAGTTTGCCTAGGCAGGAGGTCAGCACTGAAGCACAGTTTTTAAGTACAACAGGAGGAACACTGTCCGGACTGTACGCCTTCTTAGTATTAAGCCCAGAGAGGGTAGAAAGTACATCTTTAGAAGAGATTAGGATATTAGGCATAAGTAGGAGAGAGGGGGTGGAGAGGGAGGAATAGCACCGGAATCATCCAAGGTAGAGTTTCTGGCAAAAGTTTGAGCAAAGAGTTCAGCTTTGTCAGAGGAAGAAGTGATGGTTGTGCCATCAGAGTGGAAAAGGGGAGGGAAAGACGAGGAAGAAAAGTTGTTGGAGAGGTTTTTGGCTAGATGCCAGAAAGCTTGGGAAGAGCTAGAGTTGGATAGTTCAGTGAATTTATTATTGATGAAAGAGTGCTTGGCAAGTCGAAGAACAGATTTGGCTTGATTCCGGGCAGAAACATAGGAAGAATGAGATTCTTGAGTTTTAAGGCGTCGGTACGGTTTGAATGCTTCCTCCTTGTTGTGGACAGCAGTAGAACAAGCATGAGTCAACCAAAAAAAAATTGCATTAGACTGAGAGAAAGAAAATGGAATGTACGCTTCCATGCCCGAGAGGATTACCTCGGTAATGCGTTCAGCACTCTCCTTGGGTCCTCGGCCACGGAAGCAGAAGTCATTCCATGGGAAATATATGACCTAATCTAACCTTACCTTACCTAACTTAATGTAGCGAAACCGTAACTAATATTATCCTACCATAAATTATTTCAAAGTGAACCCCCTTCTCCCTCATGTTTAGCCACATTTGTTTTGAGATTTTATGACATTTGCCTCATTAGTTTCGCGATTTTAAGTCCTTTGGTCCCATTTCTGTCAATTTTCGTGGGATTTAAGGGTAAAAATTTTCCTGGCGAACGATAGCGAACCTGTAATTTAGGCGGAATGAGCGTGGCCCAAAGACTAAATATCTCGTGAACTAACGGGATATCAAGAAGACGGTGTAGAAGAGTACCAATAGATGATCGAGTCATTACAAAGTGAGTGAAGACGAAGCAGAAGACAGACACAGACGCAGAAGAAAAAGAAGAAGAAGACAAAGAAGAAGAAGAA
This sequence comes from Paralithodes platypus, assembly GCA_032716605.1. NCBI lineage: Eukaryota > Metazoa > Arthropoda > Malacostraca > Decapoda > Lithodidae > Paralithodes > Paralithodes platypus. The sequence continues at coordinate 63,900,715 of CM064492.1, forward strand.
AGAAAGAAAAGGAAGAGGAAGAAGAAGAAGAAAGAAGAAAAGAAGAAGTTGAAGGATATGGCAGAAAGGGTTGGTTGGGAATAATTATGAGGACAGACTAGATAAGGGAAGAGCGAAATGAGCACAGATTAATTAACCCTTTTCTGATAGACACACACACACACACACACATGTAAACAGACATACAGAGAGACTGTATACACACACACACACACATGAGAGAGAGAGAGAGAGAGAGAGGAGAATTACATAGACTAGTTAGTATTTCAGAGACCTTGTGGTTCATTCCGCGGAGATACTCGAACTGGAAGGAGAGGGACTGTTTAGTGCACTACACTAATTACAGTGTTCAAAACACTACCTACTCTCTTCTTGAACTGCTCTTCTGAAGAACTGTTTACAACTTCGGAGGGAAGTTTGTTCCAGGTAGTTTGTTCCTTTGTAACCCTAGCTTGTACTCTTTCCAGTCGCTCTAGATCTTTCCGGAGTGCTGGAGTCCAGAATTGAACAGCATACTCCAGGAGATGCCGTACCAGAGCATTGTAAAGTGTGAAGAGAGGACTATTTCCTTATTTCTGTACTTAAATTGCCTCTTAAAGCCCAGTAATTTCTAAACTTTCTTCTATACTTCAATGCACTGCTTGGAAAACTGTATGTCATTGCTAATCAGAACACCCAAATCTTTTTCTAGTCAGTCACTGCTAGAGGTATTCCCAATAGAAAATAGCCTAACTTGAAGTTTGCTTGGCCAATATGCATCATCTTGCACTTTTACACGTTTAGAGGCATCTACCATGTCTCCGACCATTCATCCAGTCTGTTAAGGTCCATCCTGATCTGTTCAACCCCTTTGGGGTCCTTCACATTCATTTCAAGCTTAATAGCATCTGCAAACTTGGAGACCACACTCAACAGACCAATATCAATGTCATTGACATATGATAAACAGAAGTGGGCCAAGGACAGATCCCTGTGGAGCTCCAGAAATGACTGTAGTCCACTCAGAAGAAGGATCATTGATTACTACTCGTTGTTGTCTACCTGTTAGCGAACTTTCTATCCAATTTGTGACCTCTGTATTGATACCTAGTGCACTCACTTTTGACAGTAGCCTGCAATGAGGCACTTTGTCGAAAGCTTATTGAAAATCTAAAGTAAAGGATGTCTATAGCTCTATGTAAGTATATAAGCCAGGATTCTAGACCTATTGAACTACTTATCTATCTGAGGTCAAGGAAAGAGAATAAAAAGTATATAAATTTATTTACAAGACATTTGAACTTATTGTTGAACATGAGATATCAGGTTCTATTAGCGTGAACTCCTGAACTAGGGCCCTAGCAACTGGTCATACAGTCCCTAGAGCAGCCCTCGTCGGCCACCACAGGCTAGAGACACACGAAGATCCTGCTCGTACTGTTCTCGGTCTACTGCCGTGGATACAGCACCACGACCCACACATACACAAAACACCCAGGACGCCTCTCTCGCCCGGCCCTTGACGAGGGTAGGGTCCAGTCTCCTATATGATAATTGGAAATGCTAAGATTAGCATGGCTTCACAATAACACTTAACTATTCACAGACGACACGCAAAATCTTAAATAAGGCATTGATGGACTAAGTTAATTTGATAGAGATTATTAAGTAATCACTTTTCCAAGATCACAGTAAAAACATTTATCACTATAAGGTTTGTTGAATAGAGCACTTGAATTCTTACCGTAGCGTTTGGAGGATGAGAGTCTAGTGAGGAAAGGAACCCAAGGTCGACAATAAGAAGAGTTGCAATCAGTTCGACCCCGGATTCGAGAGCAAGTTAATAATTCATTAATAATGTTTGAAGCATAGTCGAACCCTATAAAGAATCGAACCATAAATCAATCCCATCTGTATATATATACATGAAGCTACAGAATGAAACTCTAGAATTAAATAAAGTATTATATACAAACACTCTGGGTTCGAAGCTTACTTTATATATTGTTACTCGGGGTGACTTAGTCGAACACAATAAGTTCGAAACATATCTTCATCTGGATACATATAGTTAATAACATAATATTATACAACCGAACACACACTGTTCGAACCTTTATACAAAATTATTATGCATAGATAAAATAATAAATTATAGCCTATTCCCTCACACTCTACTAAGGCCATACTCACTCAGCATTTCATGGAAAGAGAGATATTTTTTTACATATATTTACATAGATACACTGGCCACACACATGTTACGATCCCTGCGAGGTGGCCAGGACTTAATTCTAATAGAGATAGCAACCTAAGAGAAAGTTACAGGAATGGATAGCAAAGATGAAGGCTCTCTCCCCACCCTCCGCTCCCTCCGGCAACTTGCTGTACATGAAAACAGTTAGAAGTGAATAACCTTGCAGGGCTAAGAAATCGCCTGAAGGAATTTATAGTATAGTTAGAAATGGAAAGGAAAAGGCATGCACACCTTCACTTTTTTTTCTGCTCTCTTCTACTGAAAACAGTGTTTATTTCTGCCAGGTTCTCTTGTCAGTAATCAGTTTCTACTGCAGACCAACTTCTCTGTGATATGAGTCTAACCTTTTTTTAAATGTGTATGTGGAGTCACTGTCTATTACTTCATTAGGGAGCTTACTCCACTCACTAATAATACTGTGAGTGAAGACATTTTTAGTTATGTCTAGGTTCGCTTTCCTGTCTGTTAGTTTTAAATTGTTTCCTCTTGTGGAATCCTCTTTGGCTATCTTAAATAGATTATTAGAATTTACATTACTAAATCCATTTAGTATCTTAAAACACTCTATCAGCTGTCCCCTTATTCTCCGTTTCTTAAGCAAAAAACAGGTCGAGTTCTCTTAATCTCTCATTGTATGGTATATTTCTAATGGAAGGGATCAACTTTATTGGTCTACGCTGAATGGTTTCGAGTATCTCTATGTTTTGTATTAAGTAGGGAGACCAAAACTGCACAGCATACTCCAGAAGCGGCCTCACAATATTTTTCTATAATAGTACAACTATGGCTTTACTATGACAATGAATGTTTTTTTTAATGAAACCTAGGTAGTGCTCTATTTGCTTTGTTAGATGCTTCGGTGCATTGGCTTGTAGATTTTAGATTTTTGTAGGTCTTTTTTCTGTGATTACGCTCTTTATCTTTTTTCCATTCATGTGGTGTTCGTATTTGTTGTTTTGGGAGCCTATTTGTAGTATCTGGCATTTGTTTACATTAAAGAGCATCTGCCAATATTCTGACCACTCCGATATTTTGTTTAGATCAGATTGCAGGCTATTCTATCGCTTTTAGAGATTATTAAATTTCCTATCTTAGTGCCATCGGCGAATTTGGAAATTATGTTATATATGCTGTTGTCTATATCATTAATATATACAATGAACAATAATGGACCCAGTACTGAGCCATGGGGGACTCCACTAGCCACTTGAGTCCAATCTGATTTCACTCCATTAATAATAATATTATTACACTTTGCTCTCTTTCGTTTAACCAATTACTTATCCAATTGAGTGTTTTGCCTTGTATTTCTATGTTCTCGACCTTCTGAAGTAATTTATTATGAGGGACCTTGTAAAAGACCTTCTGAAAGTCCAAGTAGACAATATCAAGACTTTTGGCAAAATCATTAATTTTAAATAGGCTGTCATAGAATTCAATAAGGTTCGTTAGGCATGATCTCTTTGTTCTGGAGCCGTGTTGATTATTATTGATAAGATTGTTATCCTCTATGAAAAGTACAATTTTGTCTCTTATGATGGATTCTAATAGTTTTACAATAACGGAAGTTATGCTAATGGGCCTAAAATTACCTGGTATTTTTTTATATATTGGTGTTATATTCGCTGACTTCCAGTCTGTGGGTATTTGTCCATGTTAGAGTGACATGTTAAACATTTTGGTTAGGGCTTCGGCAACTTCATCTTTGACTGTTTTTAGGATTTTGGGGATGAATAGATCTGGGCAGGGAGATTTATATATTTTCAGTAAATCAATTTTTCTTGTGACGTTTGCTTGGCTGATTTTGAAGTCACGGAGTACAGTTTTGCATGTTTGATTAGTAGCTTGTGAAGTGTTCATGTTGTTAGCAGTGGTAAAAACGGAGCTGAAATAATCGTTAAGAGTCGAGGCTATGTCTCTGCTATCTGTTTCTAGGACACCTTTAGTATTAAGTATGGGTCCTATTCAGCTTTGGATTTGTTTGCTACTGTTTATGTATCTTTAAAATTGCTTGGGATTAGTCTTACTATCTTTAGCTATGCTGATTTCATATGTCCTCTTTGCCGTTTTTATATGAGAGAGAGAGAGCTACATAGAGCTACATAGAGCTACATAGATACACAGACCACACAGACCTCAAGGTCCTTACTAGGCAGTCTGGTCTTACAAACTATAATATGCATATATGCATATATACACATACACACATACACATACATATATATATATACATATATATACACATACATATACACATACATACATACACACATATATATACAGTATATATATACATACTGTACAGTGCACACACATACATATACATACATTTTTTTTTTTTTTTTTTTTTTTTTTTTTTTTTTTTTCCATTCATATCACCCCAGCCCTCTGCAGATAGAGGTCAAGCCTTCCCTTGAAGGCGTTTATTGTGTCGCTCTCCACCACTCTCGCTGGTAGTTTATTCCACTCTGTCGCCACACTGTAGGTGAAGAAACTCTTTGTGACATCTAGGTTTGCCTTTTTGGTTTTTAATTTCATTCCATTTCCGCGAGTTTGATTAGTATTGTTTAATGTGAATAGTGCATTTACATCGACTTTGTCGAAACCTTTTAGTATCTTAAAGCACTCAGAGAGAGAGAGAGAGAGAGAGAGAGAGAGAGAGAGAGAGAGAGAGAGAGAGAGAGAGAGAGAGAATGAAGATGGGTATGATAGATAAGAAGGCAGCAGCAGTTGTAAGGGATATATAAACTATCCTGGCAGAGTGAGCAGCAAAAGGCGGTGGCTAGACTCCCAGTTATAATAATTCTGGGTCACTGGGTTGGGGCATGGGGGGTGTGGGGGTGATGGGGGATGGGGTCATACATACTCACTCAATTACATAACTATTTAAAGCTCCGCATCATACGTTCTCAAGCAACTGAAATTATGTTTAACTCTGTAGTAACTCTGTAGTAACTCTGTAGTAATCCTGTATTCTGTCCAGCTCTCTAACCTAAGAATTGGTATATATTCCTTCTTTCTTCTACTTTACAAGTGAACTCTGGAACTCTCTCCATCAATCAATCTTTCCTTCATCCTATGACTTCGACTGCTTTAATTCTTAGTGTGTCCGGGCATTTTGATCCCAATGTCCCTTGCATTTGACTCTGTCACTCTTCTTTCTGCTTTGGGGGAGACACTCGTTACAAGCAGCCTGCCTTTTGTCTCCTTCATGCACATATACAAAATGTATTTTTTTTTTCCTTTTTAAACTACCGATTATTTTTAAAGTAAGTAAAATTACATACTGACTGTCATAATCCAAAGAAGAATAATGACAGCATACCGCACGAGTTACTCGGGACAGATTTTAACTATTTATAATGCTGACTAAAGCGTACTTTACATTTATCAAAATAAAATAATACGAAATATCAGTTATCGTTCTGCAAGGAATATCAGAAAATGTAACTTAATTAATTAAATCATTAAATTCAGTGCCTTGGTTTCTATCTTGTGTAATTCAACCATTCCTGTACCGGTGTCAGGTGCCAGAGTGATGCCGTGCCAGAGTTCAATGTTAAAACAGCTCATATGCCTTATATATAACCAAAATCAGTTAATTCACGACTGTATTTCGATATATCGTTAAAGAGCATAACCTACCACTATTTACAATAATACTAATGCAGAAAATAATATAAATAACGATAATTTGGTGGGATAAAGTTTGGGATCGACTTGTAGAAGGCAAGGGATCCCGGAGCGCTAAGCACGATTCTATTTCGGTTGATTTTGACGTAATGCTATTGCATTTACTAACTTAACTTAACTTAACTTAACTTAACCTAACCTAACCTAACCTAACCTAACCGAAATACAGTCGTGATTTAACTGTTTTGGTTATTTAAAAGGCATATGGGCTGCTTTACCATGGAACTCTGGCACGGCGTCAGTCTAGCACCCTACACCGGCAACGTCTTTTAAATTTTGTTCTAGCTATATTTAGACGACTTTGTGCAGTTTAAGAAGGATCTGTGGTAGCAAAAGGAGTTAGATGAGATAGTTCGGAACCTGTTAATGGTTGAAGGAAATTTTTAACTGAAGAAAACCGTGTAATAGTAGCCAGAATACAGTTAAAAAGACGGCACCAGTACTGAAAGGGTCAAGAGTGTTAGGTATAGTTGCCATGTAGGTGTAGGCGGGTGGGTAGTTCATGGTACTGTAGGTGGTGGCAGAGGTTGGCAGTGGTATCCCGACTGTGGTACCGCGCGGATGCATACCCTCCCGCACGTGCCCCTCCCACCGCAGGCTACTTGAGAGCTGTAGTCTATTATACCTTGCTTGAGTGAAGGGTTTGGTGCACTCTATTCAAGCGGAGTGTCAAACCGGACCATTTTGTTTGAGGACTTGAATGAATATGAGAAGGAATTATAATGTAAAACTTGCAAAATAAATAAACCAAAACTGGGACAACACAAGATAAACGCAAAGTAACTAATCAAGAACATTTCGCATGAGATTACATTGTTTGGGCCATTTTATCATTTCCAAACACAAAAGTTTGAAACACAAACCACGATTTTATTTTTGCTTACAATAATAAAGACTAAAAAGACAGGATTTTGACTTTAGTTTGACATCGTGAATTATCAAGTGTTCATGTTTATCGATGTGAAAAGATGCTATATTGGTGTACGAACTGTATAATTATGCCCTAGTTTGAACAGGTAAATCATTGCTATAAGATACCGTATGTCCTTGTTGTTACAGTTGAACAAATAAGTAGCACACTGAACCAAGCAGTGAAGTGCGCTTTTAGAATCGTATAGAAAGTTGATGATTCTTAAGTAGTGGGTGGTATGTGGAACTAGTAAGTTGTATAACAGGGTGTTAAAGCGGAGAAATTTTGTTTGAAGATTTGAATGCATATGAGAAGAAATACAAATAAATTACGTGAAATAGCATTGATTGGATATTCAAAACTTCTAAAGACATAATTTGAACTATAAACCATAATTATATCTATACACATACAATAATAAAGACTAAATCTAACGGACTCTGCCCTGGTGTGTATTATATGTTTGCGTTGTGAGTGTGTGGAAAGTGTAATAACCCACATGGCCCTACGAGTACCACACTTGTTCTTCCTCCCCCTGCCCGAACTCCTCCACAGCTATGACCAAACGGAAGCCTTGTAGCCCCATCCCTCAGCCCGGTAGCTTTAGTAGGAAGCCCAGGAGTAGCTCTGTCGGCGAACTAGTGATAAGCAGTGATAGGGAAAACAGTGGCGAACAAGGGAATAGGAACCCCAAAGTGATAAACAGTGATAGGGAAAACAGTGACGAACAAGGGAATAACAACGCCAAAGTGATAAACAGTGATAGGGAGAAAAGTGACGAACAAGGGAATAAGAATGAACTAGTGATAAGCAGTGATAGGGAAAGCAGTGACGAACAAGGGAATAAGAATGCCAAAGTGATAAACAGTGATAGGGAAAACAGTGATGAACAAGGGAGTATAAAAAACGACAAAGATCCTCAACTGGTGAATCACTCGCACCAAACTTACGCCAGGCATACTCAGCTGGGGAATAAAAGATACCCTCCCCATACACATGATCTAGAGTGGCCGGACGACAAGCATTCCCTACTGGTGAATGACAGACACGCTCAACAAACTAAGAACCATTATAACGACACACTTCCTCAACTGGTGAAAGACAGATCCACTCACCAAACTAAGGACCAAGGGCATTACGACGACAAACATTACCAACTGGTGAATGACAGACACACTCACCAAACTAAGAAACAAGGGCATTACAACGACAAGGATCCTCAACTGGTGACAGAAAGAAACATTCACCAATCACACGATCAAGAGCGGCCTAGTGACCAACCTCTTCACCCAAACAATCAAGGACAGCGACAAGAAAGACATCCTCAACTGGTGAACGACAGAAACCTTCACCAATTGAACGACATAAACTTTCACCAATTGAAGGACCAAGGGCGGCTGGGTGACGGACGCTCTCAATACCCAAACGACCAAGGGCAGCTTCACTCCAGACGTCCTCAAGCGGTGAATGACAGAACCACTCTCCAAGTGAACGAAGACAGAAGACAGACAGAAGGACAGAAACAAGGACAGCTAAAGAACAGACATCCTCAACTGGTGAATGAAATCAATGCTCACAACCCTAGTGAACAAGGTCAGCTGTATGACAGAAACACTGTCAAACTAAAGGATCAAGGGCAACTAAACGAAAGGCACACTGAACTAATTAAGGAAATACATCATCACAACTCACACGATCAGGGTGAAGTGCACGCCAGATATCCTTTTCCCCTCGGCCCAATATCAGCCTCGCCCCAGCCTGTGTTCGGGGCCTCAGGGGGGGAAAATCACTGTTGGGATTCGAACCCACACCACAGGCACCAGAAGAACCAGGGCATCCAATACCCAGGACACCATCACAACCCGACTGATCGAGGAAGCAAGGTAAGTTAATTCTTTCAGTACTAGATGCCTTGTTTCTATATTTTACTTTGGTTATCAGTAGACAATTTTATTCAGCTTAGAAAGGAATTATGAGAGTATTAGAGTAAAATTCTATATATTTTACCTCTCTAATACCTAGAGGTTTTTCCTAATATGTGTAAATGCGGCTAAGGATATGTAGAATCAAACGTGAAATAGCATCCAATTTCTCAAATATTCTAGCAGGTCCTTCCTTATATAATTTGGAAGGGTTGATTTCTTCTCTTGATCCGATGCGTAGATATTTTTAATTTATTTAGCTGCGTCCAGACAATTCTACTTAGCTTAGGAAAGAGCTCTCACAAACAAAACATTGACTGATAAATTGCACAACCGCTAGGTTGTTAGAGATTCTTCTTAAGCTGAATGCGTCTGGAGGTATTTGGGATAAAACGGGCTCCCTTTGTAAGAAGACCCTATTGTTTTTATTAATTTAGTATATCAAACACATTTTGAATATAATTGCGAGGTCGAGATCAGTTGAAATAAGATATAGAAAACCAATATTGGTCTACAATCTATATAATAGGAAATGACAATATATAAGAAAGAACTAAGAAAAGTAGGGACAAAAATTAATGTTTAGGGTTGACATAATTATATACTGTATATATATATATATATATATATATATATATATATATATATTGTATCTATCTATCTATCTATTGCCTGACGCCGTGATCCCCGAAGGGGTGGCCACGAACGAACCGCCCCCATGCACCTCTGTCCCCAGTCAGTCGACGCCCCTCCCCCCAACCAGCACCGCCTTCGTTCATGTTCTTCCTCACTCCATCCTTCCACCTCTCCCTCTCTGTCCCTCCACCTCGCTCTCGTATATATATATTGTATATATATGTATATATATGTAGGATATATACTGTATATATACAGTATATATGTATATATATATTATATATACAGTATAAAATTATATATATATATATATATATATATATATATATATATATATATATATTTTTTTTTTAAGAGACAATGAACGGAGGAAGGAAAAACACAGATAAAACAAAAAGGTCCATGTGCCTAAAGGCATCCTCAATTCATAAAATGTTTGTAACAACTGGATTTAAACATTTGTAGATTGTAAGTTTGTGGAAAGCAATTCAAGGGAAGTGAATTCCAAAGAGTAGTAGTTCTAGGGATAAATGAATTTTTACAAGCAGAAGTTCTGCATTGTGGAGGAGAAAGTGTAAATTCATGGTCACTCTCAGCTGCCCTAGTTCTATGGGGAAAGATGTGGAGAGGCGGCACAATTGAAGCAAGTTCCTCGGAACAATTGCTGTGAAAATATCTGTAGAATAATGCAAGGGATGCAACGTTTCTTCGTATGGATAATGTAGGAAGGTCCTGTGTGATTGCAGGGTTATTGATTAATCTAATAGCTTTATTTTGAATTTTGTCCAACTGCCTCAATGCAACCACTCCACTTCCACTCCACAGAGGTGAACAGTAATCCATCTGAGAACGCATATGACTTTTATATATTACGGCCAACTGCTCGTCAGTGAAGAATTCTCGAAAACTGTACAGGAGTCCCAGTTTTTTAGAGGCATTCTTAGCAATGCTTCTAACATAATGTGTCCAGCTCAAGTTAGTAGTTAATGTTACACCGAGAATGTCAATACTAGGGGAAGTGGGAATATTTACATCATTAAAAAATATATGGGAGTCAGTGAGATTCTGTCGGTTAGAAAATTGAATGTACTTGGTTTTCTGTGCATTAAAGGAAACTAGATATATTATATATATATATATATTATATATACAGTATATATATTTATTGGTGGAACCGTGGTAAAGAATACCTGAGCATGCGCATATCGAAATACATTATAGAGTGATCAACTTACCTTAATCCCTTCTGTACCGGTGACGTCTTTTTGTATTTGATTCCAGGTATATTTAGACGATTGCGTGCAGTTTACAAAGGGTATGTGATAATTAAAAGGATTAATTGAGACAGTATGTGATCTTCTAATTGCTAAAGGTCCTTCCTAAGCTGAATACAGTCATCTAATAGTTGCCAGAATATAATTAATAAACGTCACTGGTACTGCATGGGTAGTACTTCGTCAATGGATCACCATACACTGTTCCTTTTAAGGGGGTTGGTTCACCTTTTGGTCGATTTTTATTATATATTTATTATGTTGTTAGTTTCTTCCCTAGACCTCCATCAAACTTTAAAAAAAAAACATCCATTAGATCTCCCTTTTATAATAATTTGTAAATATTTCGGTAGAAAAATTCCAGGCCAAAGGCCGGTTCTTCCTAAATTATAGGATTACTATAGTTCGTCAGGAAAAAATCGACACCTAAATAGCACGAAAGGTCTTAATATTGACAAAGAAATGGGGCGAAAGATCTTTGAATCGCCAAACCCCCTTATAAGAGTGGACAAACAAATCCTATCCACCACTGTTCAATCAAAATCAATAGTTCGTCGATTATGGGGAGATATTTTATTATTTTTTTCTGGGCCCCCTTCTCCCTCATGTTTAGCCCCATTAGTTCTTATATATTAAGACGTCTGGCCCATTAGTTTCACGATTTTAAGACTTTCGCCCCATTTCTTTGTCCATATTAAGACGCTTCGTGCCATTTAAGTGTCGATTTTTTTCCTGACGAGAGATAGCGAGCTTGTAATTTAGGAGGAACCTAGTTTCGGCCGAGACATTTTTCTACCGAAAGATGTAAAAATTGGTCTAGAAGGGGGAACTATCATCTTGGGGATGTTTTTTAAGCTTGATGGAGGTCTAGGGCGGAAACTAATACAATGTTAAACAGATACATACAGTAAATGAGCAAATACATACGCCCATCTCCCCTTAACCCTTTTTACTACCACAGATCCTTCTTAATTAAACTGGACAATAGCGTCTAAATATAGCTAGAATACAACTAAAAACACGTCGCCAGTACAGAAGGGGTTAAAAAAGATGTGATGAGTGTGAGTGTGATAAGGAATGAGAAGGGATATGAGATTTTAAGCCAGTCTCTCTCTCCCTCTCTCTGTATATATATATATATATATATATATATATATATATATATATATATATATATATATCTCACATTCACACGAACGCTGCTCATTTTAGTCGTTCTTCTACATAAAGATATGGCGTTTAGGGAATATGATGAGAAGGATGATACACAGGGAGAGAGCTACGCTCACGCCCTTCAACCCTCCCGCCATCATCTCTTAGATTTATGTACGGTACACTATTTTTTTTTTATAGTATCATGGATCTCAAACATATTGTTATACAATTTTATCAGGTTTGTTAGACAGAACCTGTCTCTTATAAAGCCATGCTGTGTGTCTGTAATTCATTTATGATATTCCACATATGCTACAGCCATATCCCTAATTATACACTCAAGCATCATCTTTCCTATAACTGATGTTAAACTTATTGGTCTGTTATATTTTTGTTTGCCAGATCCCTTATACCTTTCTTGAAGGGAAGATAGTTACTTAAAGATAGGGATCTGTACCTTGTGTTTGTAGACCTGGAGAAGGCCTTTGGTAGGGTGCCCAGAGATGTTGTACAGTGGGCCATAATAAAATATGGTGTTTAGGAATGGCTGGTACGTGTGATAATGAAGATGTACAAGGACTCACGAATGGCAGTGAGGGTGAAAGGTGTACTGAGTGAGGAGTTTACAGCTTGTGTTGGTGTCCACCAGGGCTCTGCGTTAAGCCCTCTCCTCTTTGTTATGGTTCTGGAGGCACTATCTAGTGATTTCAGAGCTGGGTTCCCCTGGGAACTGCTATATGCAAATGACCTAGTGCCTATTGCAGATAGGCTAGTGTGGGGGATGCCAAGGCCAAGTTCAGAAGATGGAGAAAAGGCATGGCAAGTAAAGGATTAATAGTTACCAAAAATAAAAACCTTAGTACATTAATGATTGGAAAGTTAGAAAAAGTGTATACCCATGCATAGTAAGCAGAAAGGAATGGGCACAAACTCAATACAGTGCATCTGCCACTGCTGGGTACACCATGGGAAGAAGCGCTACAGTAGAATAAAGGGACCTCTACTGAAAATGAAGCCCAAAAATGAAAATCTTTATGTATAGTATGCAAAGGTGAGCTTGTGTTCAATGACCGGCTCAAGAGTGTAAGCTTTGGTAATGAGGCACTGGAGATGGTGGACAAGTTTTGCTACTTGAGAGATAACATCTCTGCCAATGTCACAGTAAAATAATGTTAATATTAAGATATCAGCCCTTGTTATAGATGAGGAGGAGTTAGCGCTGTATAAACTATATTGTATGTCTGTGGGTCTTTAATTGCTAAGTGAAAGGTATCGGAGTGAGTAGTCAAATCAGGTTTCACACATTTATTATATTTAGTATTAATAGAATCATAGGACGTGACAGTCGCAACATGACATAAAATAGTATGTGATATTAGATATACTCTGGACCTACCTTGAAGAATTAACAGTGTACAATTGGTAAGTAATTAGGTATCACTTTATTCTCTTTACCTGTACAAGAACAAGGAAACAACAAATAGGACAAATAATATATATAAATACGACGTACACAGAGTTAGGCAAGGATTATATATTCAATAATCAGGAATGATGCTCGTTCAGACGAGGGAGAGGTAATCTAGCTGGACTCGAGTATGATGTAAGGTAAGGCCGAGCTGGTTATCTATGAGTAGGAAGTGGTTAGGCGACTGAGTGTTCGAACTAACTTGTAACAATCTGGTACTTATAAGATAACAATATTAAATACTGGTAGGGTGTTGAGTGTTTTACTTTAACAACAACTGATTGAGTACATACATACATAACATTTTAAGATTGAGTGCTCCATACATACGTGCAGTTTCAGTTTCTTGTTCTACTGGCAGCGTTCCAGGCAACCCTGTTAAGGGCTGCTTTACTTGTCAAGTTTTGGGATTTGAGATAGGCATGTATAGTCCGATTCCAGGTCTTCCTCGGTCCGCCCCTGCATCTTTTCAACCAATTTTGGTCATCCATTCTCTCCACATGCCCATATCATCCCAATCTACTTGTACATATCTCATCGCTAATACTCTTTATACCCAAACGTCTCTTTAGCTCATCATTTGTTATTCTATCCTGCAGTTTGGCCCCACACATCCATCTCACCATTCTCATCTCATTACATTCCATTCTGTTGACATCCTCTACTTTAACATCCCATGTTTCTGAGGCATACTTCATTGCACTTCTAACACATGAGGCATATACCTTTCCCTTCAGGGGGATGAGGCATTCTTTTCATGGTCAAAATTGGCAGCAGTTCTCTGAATTCCCCCCAGCCACATCTAATTCTAGCGACAGTTGCAGCCTCGGCCCCACCACCGGCAGAGATGGTATCTCCTAGGTAACAAAACTTGTCCACCAGCTCCAATGACTCATTTCCAAAATTCACAGCCACAGGATCATCATTTAACACAAGCTCACCCTTGCACACTACGCATTCAAATTTCTCAATTTCTGACTTATCCTTCGGCAGGGGTCCTTTTATTCTACTAAAGCACTTACTCCCATGGTGCACCCAACATCGACAGATGCTACACCGAATCGAGTTAGCGCCCACACCCTTTCCACTCACTGCACATGGGTATGCACCACTCTTCTCCACATTGCCATGCCTCAATCTACAATGCATAACCTAGGTTTTGTTAATATTGACTCTTAAGCCCTTGCTCGCCATGCCCTCTCTCCATCTTCTGAATTTGGCCTCAGCATCTTGCACATTGTCAGCTATTAGGACTAAATCGTCTGCATAAAACAGTTAAAAAAGTTATCTTAAGATCCACTCTCCAGGTGTGTGTGTGGGGGGCGGCTCTGCGTTGTCTTGGTTGGCGGGGTTGACCTGGCCGTTGGCCAACCCCGGGTCAGCTTGTGGGGGTGACGTCACATCTGGCGGTGTCAAGCCGCAATACCACTCTCTCGTATGCAAAGTAGTTCTTTGCGGCTTGTTTGATTTGTGTTGGTGGGTGATTGGTACACCTGTCCTCGGGGGGGGGGGGATCGACTTTTCTATACCGAGCCCGTTCTGTTTGAGAGAGAATGGTTGGAGGGTAGGCTTTGGTAATGTGAGGCCCCAATGGTCGGCGGTGTCCTTGGTTGTTGTGATGCCATACGGGGTTAGGCGTTTGGTACGCCTTCTGCAGGTGACTCCGGCTGTAGGGTTGGGTCTGGTTCTGTTGGTGTTGGTGTGGTGGTTAGCTTGGTATGTTCCGAGGGCTGCAAGTGGCTGGTTGTTGTGGGCGGCTTGCCTTTCCTTCGGTATAACAAATATTTTTCTAATGAAAGTTACACTTCTATTTATTCCTATATTGCCATACAAACACATATGGGAACATAAGGCTTTGATGACATTTTTTGAAGGTTTCAATTTTATATAGACTTGCACATTATGGACACTACACTGCAAAATGTGTGTGTGCATAACAGAACACACCGATTGTATAAAACTGGTGCAGGGTTCAGGAGTATTACTTATGAACCCCTTTTATGGAGCTTATGAACCCCTTTTATGGAGCTTCAGCATGTCAACAATTCAGAAAGCATTTATAAGAAACATACTAAATATATTAAAATTGAACGAATTGTTACAAGAAATAATTATTACATGCTATACAATATATACGTAGCAGTTTCGTTACAGTCAATGTGTCCTGTATTGAACACACATGTTTGTTCAATGTATGATAAATGAATATGGATCAACCTCTGTTACATTTGTTTAACAGGGTGATCACATTCAGAGAGTCAAGGTCGCATCACGTGTACAAACGTGATAAATATGGAGATTAAACTGTCTAGCAATGCATATATTTGGGGAGAGCAGCATATGAAATCCATGGAAAGTTCCTTTTTATGTTTTTCTCATGCAAATCCTTAGAAATTCATATAATTGGATTCACAAATCAGCATACACCCTCTTCACATACACCCTCTTCACATACACCCTCTTCACATACACCCTCTTCACATACACCCTCTTCACATGATTAGAAATTATATTTCATAAACCGAAATGGCTGATAATACTCTGAATATGTTGTTTTCGTCTCTATGTACATGCATATATATATATATATATATATATATATATATATATATATATATATATATATATATATATATATATATATATACCGGTATATATATATACAGTATATATATATACAGTATATATATATATAATATTCACATAACCTTATTTTCTTTATCTTCGAATCGTTCAAAATGTATGTACACAATTTTACATATTGGTACATTTCCCTTAATTAATGTGACTCAAAATGAGTAAAAACAGAACATTAGCACCATAAAATATCACCATATAATATCACCACAATATCATTCCCTTCCCGATAACTAAATCAGTCAAAATATATGTGCAGGCAGAGACGCATATCCCATTCAGCACCGGTAACCTCTTTTTCATGATATTCTGGCAACTATCAGGTGATTTTATTCAGCTTAAAAGGTTACAGATTATCTCAATAATCCTTCCAGCTATCAGTTATCCTTCCGTAGCTTTATAACATCGTCTAAATGTAGCTGAAATGAAATAAGAACCCACTGATACTGAAACGGATGTATATTCCTCAAATATTTAATTTATCTTTTTTGTAGACTCAAATAAACACTTACGAACTGAGAGACGAAAATTATTGAGTGGTCTGTGGTGCTGTGGTTAGAATATTTGCCTTTGGTTCGATTCCTGGGCAGGAGGACACGTATGGACAGCTTCCTTCCTCCCGATTTCTCCATTTAACTATACCCTGTTCCAAATAAGTAGACCAAAACTCTTGAACATTAACTTCTATAACTCACCAACGAACTAGAGTAATCAAGCTAATATTTCTACTATTTGGGAAGGGTCAGTCAGGGAATAGGTGTGGAACAGGGTATAGCAATAAAGAGGAACCTAAAGGGGTGGGGCTTTGGTTTCCCGGGCGTTGCCGCGCCCTCCTCAGCTCCCCGCCTTGGAGTGGCTTCGGTCACCTGGGTTTTGTTTGTGGTAAGCAGGGAGGGTATTGTGGGGGCACTCAGTTATTGCCTTGGCCTTGCTCGGGACCTTGGTGCTGCTCGGCCAGACAGCCTGGGGAACAACAACAACAACAACCTAAAGGAATTGGGTAATTGTGAATTCCGCTCTGGGGTAAATTTGATAGCTTATCTTTCTTTTCTGTATGTCTGTATGTATGTGGTGTATGTATGTATGAGTATATGTGATGTATGTATGTGTGATGTATGTACAGTATGTGATGTATGTATGTACGCATATAAAACAATATATTTGTCCACCCTTAACCCCTTGACTATGCGAGGGTTTTTCTAAACCTAATTCAGTCGTCTGGTGCCAGCCAAAATGCAAGAAGAGGACTTATGATTGCACTGGAGCAGTCATTCAAGGTTGTTTTAAGGGGAGGGTTTTAATTAGTCATTCATGGTTGTTTTAAGGGGAGGGTTTTAATTAGTCATTCATGGTTGTTTTAAGGGGAGGGTTTTAATTAGTCATTCATGGTTGTTTTAAGGGGAGGGTTTTAATTAGTCATTCAAGGTTGTTTTAAGGGGAGGGTTTTAATTAGTCATTCATGGTTGTTTTAAGGGGAGGGTTTTAATTAGTCATTCATGGTTGTTTTAAGGGGAGGGTTTTAATTAGTCATTCATGGTTGTTTTAAGGGGAGGGTTTTAGTTTGCTCTCTAGACCTCCATCAAGTTTATAATAAACCCCCAAGACCCCCCTTCGAGATAAATTTGTACATTTTTCGGTAGAATAATGTCTCGTCCGAAGGCCAGTTCCTTCTAAATTACAGGCTCGCTATCACTAGCGAAGACAAAATCGACACTTAACCTCACAAAAGGTCTAACATTGACAGGAATGGGGCAAAATATCTTAAAATCGCCAAACTAATAAGAACATAAGAACATAAGAAAATGGGAGTCTGCAGAAAGCCGATTGGCCTAAGCAAGGCAGATCCCTGTCCCACACAACCCCAGTTCAATTACAAAGCCCAATTATAGGCTCAACACTCTAATACCCTGAGGATCATCTTACCAAAACGGTTAGAGATTAACGCAGGATTATGGGGGTATGCAGAGTGCTGATTGGCCCAACCCGGCTGATCCCCCCTCACACCCAACCCTTCTCGTCCATATGCTTATCCAATTTTATCTTAAAGCTCCCCACCGTTTTAGACCCCACCATAGCACTTGGTAGTCCATTCCACCCATCTACAACTCTGTTACCAAACCAATATTTGCCTATATCTTTTCTGAAACGAAATTTATCTAATTTGAAACCATTGGTACGAGTTCTTTCGCTATCACTGAGCTTTAGTACATTTGTCATGTCCCCTTTGTTAATCCCACTAACCCACTTGAACACCTCTACCATATCCCCTCTAACTCTGCGTCTCTCTAACGAATGTAAACCTAATTTCTTCAACCTTTCTTCATACGAAAGATTTCTAATATTATGGATCATTTTTGTCATTCTACGCTGTACTCTCTCCAATGAATCTATGTCCATTCTGTAATAAGGACACCAAAATTGGACAGCATAATCCATATGGGGTCTCACTAATGACAAGTAAAGTTTTAAGATAACATCAGCAGTTCTGTTACTCACACTCCTAGAGATGAACCCGAGAATCCTGTTTGCCTTATTACGAACGCTTATACACTGTTTTCTAGGCTTCAAATCATTGCTAACAAACACACCTAGATCTTTCTCACAGTCTGAATTTTCTAATTCTAAATTAGCTAGTTTATATTTAACATTTGTATGCATCTTCCCTATCTTTAATACCTTGCATTTGTCAATGTTAAACTTCATCTGCCAATTTACTGACCATTCATGTAAGGTATCTAGATCCCTTTGGAGGCACTCTATATCGCTATCTGAATCAATTGATCTCCCCATTTTAGTATCGTCTGCGAATTTACTTATCCTACTAGTTATACCTAAATCTAGGTCATTTATGTATATAAGAAACAACAGGGGACCTAATACCGATCCCTGGGGGACACCACTTTTGACTGCTCCCCACTCTGACTTGGTACCATTTATGCTGACTCTCTGTTTCCTACCAATTAGCCATGACCTAATCCATCCCAACAACGATCCTCCTATTCCATGTGCCTCAACCTTTCTCATCAATCTCTCATGAGGGACTCTGTCGAAAGCTTTACTGAAATCTAAATAAATAATATCATATGACTTGTCACTATCTACTGCTTCATATACCTCTGAGAAAAAGCTAAGCAAATTAGTAAGGCAAGAACGTCCCTGAGTGAATCCATGCTGAGAAGAATTTATTAAGTTAAATTTGTCTAAGTGGCTTCTAATTTTCCTAGCAATAATAGACTCTAGCAACTTTCCTATGATTGATGTGAGACTAATGGGACGGTAATTGGATGCTATCGATTTATCACCTTTTTTGAAGATAGGAACTACATTTGCAAGCTTCCAAGCTTCTGGAACTAAACCTGTTTCTAAAGACTTGTTAAATAAAAATGCTAATGGACTACTTAACTCATCTCTGCATTCTTTTAATACTCTAGCATATACCTCGTCAGGACCAGGCGATTTTTGAGGTTTCAGTCTGTCAATTTCCTTAAGCACATCATTTCTACTTATACTAACTGTACTTAACATATTTTCTATACTATCACTATATACCATATTGACTTCTGGAATCTGTGCCAAATTTTCATTAGTGAAAACGGAAAGAAACTGACTATTTAATGTACTGCACATTTCTAAATAATTTTCTGTTATTTTTCCTATTGAAGTTTTTAGGGGGCCTATTACATCTCTAACTTTAGATTTATATAGTTGGTAAAAAGCTTTAGGGTTATTTTTTGAGTCACTGGCTATCCTTATTTCATAATTTCTTTTTGCTTTCCTGATTTCCTTTTTGACCTGTCTTGATAGAGTCTGATAGTATATATGTAGATGATTTTCGCCTTTCTTTATTTTTCTATATATTCCTTTCTTTTTTCCTATAAGATCTATTAGCTTATTAGTCATCCATTTTGGTTGGTTCTGCGGCGATCTAAATTTTCTTTTAGGGATATATTTATTTTGAGCATTGTGGAGTGAAGTAATAAACTGGTTATATGTAGGTGGCAAGTTTAACTCTGGCATATCCTGACTTAATTGCTTAACAATAGGGTCCACCCTTAAGTCTCTTCTTAGCCCACCATAATCGGCTTTTCTGAAATCTGGGATAAGTGTCGTATTCTCTTTAGCATTCCCTGTCCATTGTATATTAAAATAAATAGATTTATGATCGCTATTTCCTAGGTGGTCACCAATCTCTACATCATTTATCATATGTTCATTGTTACTGAAAACTAAATCAAGAATATTAATACCTCTAGTCGGCGTATCTATGAATTGAAATAAAAAACTATCTTGTACAACCTCAATAAACTCTACTGAATCGGAGTCGCCTATTTGGTGCTGCCAATCAATGTTCGGAAACTTAAAATCCCCCATAATGCACACATTGCTAAACCTTGATGCTATTTTAATTTCCTCCCATAACGATGTTCCGCCATTTCTACTCATATTAGGCGGTCTATATATAACTCCAATAACTATGGTCTCACTACCTTCGTTAACCTCTACCCAAACACTTTCATTATCATTATTTAGTCTAATACCTGATTTAATACAGCTTTTTAATGTACTCCTGACAAACACTGCTATACCCCCGCCCCTCCTACTTTTTCGGTCATATTTAAACAAACTATATCCTGGAATATCAAATTCTGCTAAAAAATGCCTAGATTCTGTATTAATCCACGTTTCAGTTAGCGCTTTTATGTCTATATTTTCTGTGCTAACGAGTGCTCTAAGTTCGTTCATTTTGTTACATAAACTCCTACAATTTGTATAATATACCCTCAACCTATTACTTTTATTTGCAACTAATTTTCTATTGTTTTTAGCTGTTGAACTACTAGCTCTAGACGGAAATTCTGCTCTATCAGTAATCTCATCTTTACTATCAGTTACATGTGTAGTGTTATCGATACTACTATTACACATCACTATATTCGCACTATCTTGACTGATTATTTCTATTTTACTCACTGGTTTGTCACATGAAGTACCTGCTCCATATGGAGACAGTATTTTACTTACACACCCAGGTTTTTTTAACGAAACCCCGCAACAATCTTGTCCAGTGAGCTGGCCAAGGTCGAAACTCCTAGTCGAGAAAGATGTACTCCATCCTGGGCATACAGTTCATCCTTACCATAGAAGTGGGTCCAGTTATCTAGGAATGGACCGAATGGACCGAACGTCTTAATATCTCGAACAAAATGGGGCTAAACATAAGGGAGAAAGGGGTCCAGCAAAAGACCTCTTAAATGAAAATGTTCCCCTTAAACCCTATATATATATACCGGTATACTGTATATACTATATAACATATTGTCAAGGCTGAATACAACCTTGTCATGTTAACCAGAATTCAATAACACCAGACAGCGTAACAAGGATAAACACTATTCCGATTTGAAGGACAGCGAAATATGAAAAATCAGCATATAATATCTCTTTCTGTTTTCCCATCCCATCGCTCCTATTTCAGTGAGGGCCGAGGTGGTGAGGTGGTGAGGGGGTGAGGGGGTAAAGGGGGGGGGGGGGGGGGGGGGGTGTGGCTGGCACGTGTTGGCCAGTGATGAATGTGTTGAAGGTGGTGAGTTTTGGTTATATTATTGTGTTGGTGCAGTTCGTGTATATGTGGTTACTCTGATTCACATACAGCTCTCTCTCTCTCTCTCTCTCTCTCTCTCTCTCTCTCTCTATATATATATATATATATATATATATATATATATATATATATATTATATATATATATATATAGTATATATATATATATATATATATATATATATTATATATATAATATATATATATATATATATATATATATATATATAAATATATAAATAATATTATATACTGTATATATATGGATATTATATGAGATGCCAAAGACGGGAGGGCAGACGGGGGTGTGGGGATATATGAGATACCAGAGACGGGGGACCAGGGTTATGAGGTGTGTGTGTGTGTGTGTGTGTGTGTGTGTGTGTGTGTGTGTGTGTGTGTGTGTGTGTGTGCGTGTGTATGTGTGTGTGTGTGGGATCACGTGTTGCCAGGCAGCCACACACACTCATAAACAGAGATACCCCACACTGCAACAATAACACTGACATAGGTAGATGGTTTCATGCTGATAGATCTCTTCATACTGATAGATCTCTTCATACAGATAGATCTCTTCATAGAGATAGATCTCTTCATACTGATAAATCTCTTAAGTGGGGATGGTTCACTTTTTGGTAGATTTTGTTTTCATATACTAATTAGTTTTCTAGTTTCCTCCCTAAACCTCCATCAAACTAAAACAAAAACACATTCATAAGATCCCCCTTGTAGATTAATCTGTACATTTTTCGGTAGAAAAATGTCCGGGCCGAAGGCCGGTTCTTCCAAAATTACAGGCTCACTATTGTTTGCCAGGAAAAAAATCAAAACCTAAACAGCACGAAAAGTCTTCATATTGACAAATAAATGGGTCGAAAGGTCTTAAGACAAACTATAATGGGGCAGACATCTTAACATCTGTAAACTAATGGGGCTAAACATGAGGGATAAGGGGGTCTAGAAAAGACAACCACATCCCCTTAATACAGGTGGCTCTCTTACAGGTGGTGGTGGTAGCAGACACGTGAGCTCCCCCCCCCCCCCCCCAACCTGACCTTTAATAATCTCTTGAGGATATGAGGCGTTTATTAGCATTATACGATTTTATACAGCTTACGAAGGATCTGTGGGAATTAAAGGGGTAAAGATTGTCTCAATTCTCAATTAACCCTCTGACATCTTTATACCCTTCCTAACCTAAATAAGGTCGTCCAATAATAGTCAGAATATACCGCCAAAACGCGTCATACAGTAATCCTCAAGGGGTTAATGCACATGGCAGAAATTATATATATATATATATATATATATATAATATTGTATATATTTTACAGGCTTCTTCTTTTGCCATACGCAAATAATCGTTTGAGGTTTGTCTTGGGACTGGTGCTATGACCCAATTTCTTGCATTATTATATATAACGATATATATATATATATATATTTTTTTTTCTATGTGAATGAGGGAGACAAAAGGCATAACTGCCTGCAGGGAGTGTCTCCCCCAGATTTAAAAGTGACAGGGCCAAAATCAAGGGACGTTCGAGCTAAAATGCCTGGACACACAGAGTTTGAAGCAATTTTAGTCATAGGAAGAGGGAAAGACTGATTCTGGGAGAGAGTTCCAGAGTTCAGCAGTTGAATAGAAGAAAGTTTGAGTATAACGTTTCACTCTTGGGTTGTAGAGTTGTACAGAATAGGGGTGGGATTGTGTTGCAAGGCGGGTACTACGTACCCTACGTAGAGGAGGTGGAATACACTGGGAAAGCTCCGAGGAACACTGATTATTGTAGTAGCGATAGAATAGCGAGAGAGATGCAACATTGCGGCGAAGAGAGAGATTGCAGAGAGTTGGTGAGTGGACGGGAGTTAATGATACGAAAGGCTTTCCTTTCTACTTTGTCTAGGAGTGCGGTGTGAGAGGATCCTCCCCACACATGTGAACAATACTCAATACAAGGATGCACTGTGCCCCTGTACAGAGCAAGAAGCTGCGCAAGGTTAAACAAACCCTTGAGGCGGTTGAGCACACCCAGCTTCTGGGAGGCTGCCTTAGCGAGGCTGGTAATATGGTCTTTCCAAGTGAGAGCAGAAGAAAAAGAGACACCGAGAACATTGAGAGAAGATGAAGGGTTGATTTTTGTATTGTTGAAGAATAAAGGATAGTCCTCTGCAGGTTCCTGATGAGTAGTAAGATGGGATAAATTGAGTTTTGGAAGCATTAAATGCAACAAAGTTTTCTCTACCCCAATTGGAAATAGTAGCTAGATCAGAAGATAAGTATTTTATGGCTTCATTACGTTTGCTTTTGAGGGACTGTTGGCTGGGGCATTCTGGAAAACTTATTGAGTGGTGTAAGGTAGAGTCATCTGCATATGAATGGATGGGACTGGATGTACAGTTGAGAAGATAATTTATTAAAATTAGAAAGGGAATAGGAGATAGGACAGAACCCTGAGGAACACCGGAGTTGATAGGAATAGGAAATGAGCGATGGCAGTCCACAACCGCAGCTATGGAATGGCCGGAAAGGAAATTAGAGATAAAGGCATAGATGGAGGGACAGAAACCGAAGGGGGGCAGTTTGGAAATTAAAGATTTGTGCCAGACTCTATCGAAAGCCTTCGATATGTATAATGCAGCAGAAAAAGTCTCACCGAAGGCCCGAAAGTTGGATGACCAAGAGTTAGTAAGATGTGAAAGAAGATCACCAGTAGAGCGACCCTTAGGAAGCCATACTGGCGTTCTGAGAGCAGATTATTAGAAGAGAAATGCTTAAGAAATTTGGAAGCAGGAATAGTTTAAAAAACTTTAGAGATACAAGAGATGAGAGTAATTGGACGATAGTTAGAGGGTTGATAGCGGTCACCCTTCTTTGGGACAGGTTGAATGAGAGCAAACTTCCAGCAAGAAGGAAAGACGTTAGAGGAGAGACAGAGACGAAAGAGTTTGTCTAGGCACGGAAACACAGTTTTAAAGTACAACAGGAGGGACACCGTCCGGACTGTACGCCATCTTAGTATATGGTATACTATATATTATATTATATAGTATATAGTATATAGTATATAGTATATAGTATATGGTATACTATATATGATTTATACAGTATATATATATAGTATATAATATATATAATATAGTATATAATATAGTATATAATATAGTATAGTATATAGTATATATTATATAGTATATAGTATATAGTATATTATACTATACTGTATATTATATAGTATATAGTATATAGTATATAGTATATAGTATATGGTATACTATACAGTATATTATATAGTATATAGTATATAGTATATAGTATATGGTATACTATATAGTATATTATATAGTATATAGTATATAGTATATATTATATAGTATATAGTATACTATACAGTATATTATATAGTATATAGTACTATACAGTATATTATATAGTATATAGAATATAGTATATAGTATATAGTATACTATACAGTATATTATATAGTATATAGTATACTATACAGTATATTATATAGTATATAGTATATAGTATATAGTATATAGTATACTATACAGTATATTATATAGTATATAGTATATAGTATATAGTATATAGTATACTATACAGTATATTATATAGTATATAGTATATAGTATATAGTATATAGTATATGGTATACTATACAGTATATTATATAGTATATAGTATATAGTATATGGTATACTATACAGTATATTATATAGTATAGTATATAGTATATAGAATATGGTGTTCTATACAGTAGAATATATACTATATAGTGTATAGTATATAGAAGATGGTATACTATATAGTATATATATAGTATATAGTATATAGTATATATTATATAGTATATAGTATATAGTATACTATACAGTATATTATATAGTATATAGTATATAGTATACTATACAGTATATTATATAGTATAGTATATAGTATAAGTATAGTATATAGTATATAGTATACTATACAGTATATTATATAGTATATAGTATATAGTATATAGTATATAGTATACTATAGTATATTATATAGTATATCTGTAGATAGTATATGTATATAGTATATGGTATACTATACAGTATATTATATAGTATATAGTATATAGTATATAGTATATAGTATACTATACAGTATATTATATAGTATATAGTATATAGTATATAGTATATAGTATATGGTATACAGTATATTATATAGTATATAGTATATTATATATATAGTATAGTATATGGTATACTATACAGTATATTATATAGTATATAGTATATAGTATATAGTATATAGTATACTATACAGTATATTATATAGTATATAGTATATAGTATATAGTATACTATACAGTATATTATATAGTATATAGTATATAGTATAGTATATAGTATACTATATAGTATATTATATATTTTATAGTATATAGTATATGGTATACTATACAGTATATTATATAGTATATAGTATATAGTATATAGTATATGGTATACTATACAGTATATTATAGGTATATTATATAGTATATAGTATATAGTATACTATACAGTATATTATATAGTATATAGTATATAGTATATAGTATATAGTATATGGTATACTATACAGTATATTATATAGTATATAGTATATAGTATACTATACAGTATATTTTAGTATAGTATATAGTATATATTATAGTATATGGTATACTATACAGTATATTATATAGTATATATAGTATAGTATACTATACAGTATTTATATAGTATATAGTATATAGTATATAGTATATGGTATACTATACAGTATATTATAGTATATAGTATATAGTATATAGAATATTGTATATAGTAAACTATACAGAATAATATATAGTATATAGTATATAGTATAGAGTATATAGTATATGGTATACTATACAGTATATTATATAGTATATAGTATATAGTATATGGTATACTATACAGTATATTATATAGTATATAGTATATAGTATATAGTATATAGTATATGGTATACTATACAGTATATTATATAGTATATAGTATATAGTATATAGTATATAGTATATAGTATATGGTATACTATACAGTATATTATATAGTATATAGTATATAGTATATAGTATATGGTATACTATACAGTATATTATATAGTATATAGTATATATAGTATTAGTATATAGTATATGGTATACTATACAGTATATATATAGGATATAGTATATAGTATATAGTATATAGTATATGGTATACTATACAGTATATATAGTATAGATAGTATATAGTATATGGTAACTATACAGTATATTATATAGTTATAGTATATAGTATATGGTATACTATACAGTATATTATATAGTATATAGTATATAGTATATAGTATATGTATGGTATACTATACAGTATATTATATAGTATATAGTATATAGTATATAGTATATAGTATATGGTATACTATACAGTATATTATATAGTATATAGTATATAGTATATAGTATATGGTATACTATACAGTATATTATATAGTATATAGTATATAGTAGATAGTATATGGTATACTATACAGTAATTATATAGTATATAGTATATAGTATTATACAGTATAATATATATATAGTATATAGTATATAGTATATAGTATAGTATACTATACAGTATATATAGTATATAGTATATAGTATATAGTATATACTATATACTATACTATACATTATATTATATAGTATATATTATATAGTATATTGTATACTATACAGTATATTATATAGTATATAGTATATATTATATACAGTATATTTATATAGTATTATATAGTATATAGTATATAGTCTATGGTATATTATACAGTATATTATATAGTATATAGTATATAGTATATAGTATATAGTATATGGTATACTATACAGTATTATATAGTATATAGTATATAGTATATGTATACTATACAGTATATTATATAGTATATAGTATATAGTATAGTATATGGTATATATAGTATAGTATATATAGTATATAGTATATAGTATATAGTATATGGTATACTATACAGTATATTATATAGTATATAGTATATAGTATATAGTATATAGTATACTATACAGTATAATTATATTAGTAGTATATAGTATATATATAGTATATGTATACTATACAGTTATTATATATATATAGTATATAGTATATGGTACTATACAGTATATTATATAGTATATAGTATATAGTATATAGTATAGTATATGGTATACTATACAGTATATTATATAGTATATAGTATATATATAGTATAGTATATAGTATATGGTATACTATATATTATATTATATAGTATATAGTATATAGTATATAGTATATAGTATATATATTGGTACTATACAGTATATTATATAGTATAAGTATATAGTATATAGTATATAGTATATGGTATACTATACACATATATAGTATATAGTATATTGTATAATTTAGTATAGTATATAGTATATGGTATACTATATAGTATATTATATAGTATATAGTATATAGTATATATATAGTATATAGTATATAGTATATGGTATATACAGTATAATATATTATATAGTATATAGTAGTAGTATAGTATATGGTATACTATACAGTATATTATAGTATATAGTATATAGTATATAGTATATAGTATATAGTATATGGTATACTATACAGTATATTATATAGTATATAGTATATAGTATATAGTATATAGTATATGGTATATTATACAGTATATTATATGGTATATACAGTATATGGTATATATATGGTATATGGTATATACAGTATATTATATAGTATAGTATAGTATATAGTATATGGTATACTATACAGTATATTATATAGTATAGTATATAGTATATAGTATATAGTATATGTACTATACAGTATATTATATAGTATATAGTATATAGTATATAGTATATAGTATATGGTATACTATACAGTATATTATTATTCTCTATTTATCATACACATATGTCGAGCGATAAGACGAAACAAATCCTTTTTCTAGCAAATATGTTGGCAGTTTTGTTATCTGATTTCAACCGACGCGAACAGCTTTCATTTTAACCCGTGCAGTACCGGTGACGTCACTTGCATCATATTCTGGCAGCTATTAGACGATTTTCTTCAGCTTAGGAAAGATCTGTGGTAGCTAAAAGGATTAATTGAGATAGTTTCTAGCCTTTTGATAGTTAGAGGTCCTTCTCAAACTTAATAGAATCATCTGATAGTTGCCAGAATATAATGATAAGGATGTCACTAGTACTGAATGGGTTAATTACATTGGGAGAATAAAGTCGCGGATCTAAGTATGTAAGTCATTCATTAAGGGGAGGCAGACCATTTTTCTGGACCCCTTTCTCCCTGATGTTTAGCCCCAGTAGTTTTGAAATTATAAGACGTTCGGCCCATTAGTTTGGCGATTTTAACAACTTTCGCCCCATTTCGTTGTCAATTTTAAGACCTTTCGTGCCATTTAGGTGTCGATTATATCCTGGCGAGCGATAGCGAGCCTGCAATTTTAAGAGGAACCGGCCTTTGGCCGGGACATTTTTCTACCGAAAAATTTACAAATTTATCTAGGGGGGGTTTTTCTAAGCTTGGTGGAGGTCTAGCGAGGAAACTAAAAAATTATATGAATATATTAATTATTAATAGACCAAACAAACTGTCTGCCTCCCCTTAACTCCACCTTTCTCCTAGGATTCCCTTGCCAGTTTTTCACGGTGCTAATTAACTTTCCATTTTTTCTCTAACTTCCCTGCTACCTTTTAGTTGTGCTTCTCTCTCTCTCTCTCTCTTTCTCTCTCTCTCTATCTCTCTCTCTCTCTCTCTCTCTCTCTCTCTCTCTCTCTCTCTCTCTCAGGAATGTTATATCTGTATCTCGAGTAGGTTGGGTTTATAAGAGAGAGAGAGAGAGAGAGAGAGAGAGAGAGAGAGAGAGAGAGAGAGAGAGAGAGAGAAAGAGAAAACAAAAGTTTATAAGACCGGACTGCCTAGTAAGCACATCGAAATCTGTGTGGTGTGTGTATCTAAGTTTTTTTTTCTCTCTCTCTCTCTCTCTCTCTCTCTCTCTCTCTCTCTCTCTCTCTCTCTCTGTTTCTCTCTCTCTCTGTCTCTCTCTCTCTCCTTTCAACTGTCTTGTTATCACTCTTGCAGCTACCTTTTTATAATTAATTTCACCTTGGCCGAGAATAATTCTGCCACCATTCTTTTGTTTTCAAATATTTACCCCACTTTAACACGGTTTGAATTTATTTTTAACAGTACTTCTTTGTCCGACTCTCTCCCACCAACACGTAAACAGACAGACAGACACACACACACACCACACAATACATATTACCACACACATCTTTTAGAAACACATACACATCACGTACCAACACCCACCCCAAACAATACACACTGCCACACACACACACATCTCATACAAACGTACACACACACACACACACACACAAATATCACATATATTGCCACATCCCTCTCTCTCACTCCCACACAACCATCCCTACACTTACCAGCACTCAAAACATACTTTATATATTTCCCTTGGGTATTATTCTCCCATCTCACTGCATCCACCCCTTCTTCTACTCTAAATCACATTCATCCCCCCCCCCCCCCCCAACCACACACACACACACGATACATCACAACACACACATACTCACCCACACCAACACACTACTGTATACATCACACACATACATTACCTAAGCTCACTTACACACAATGCAACACAACACACATACTCACCCACACCAACACACTACTGTTACATCACACACATACATTACCTAAGCTCACTTACACACAATGCAACACAACACACATACTCACCCACACCAACACACTACTGTATACATCACACACATACATTACCTAAGCTCACTTACACAATGCAACACAACACACATACTCACCCACACCAACACACTACTGTATACATCACACACATACATTACCTAAGCTCACTTACACACAATGCAACACAACACACATACTCACCCACACCAACACACTACTGTATACATCACACACATACATTACCTAAGCTCACTTACACACAATGCAACACAACACACATACTCACCCACACCTACACACTACTGTACACATCACACACATACATTACCTAAGCTCACTTACACACAATGCAACACAACACACATACCGAATGTTTAGCCCAACCAGTTTTGAGATTATAAGACGTTCGACCCATTAGTTTGGCGATTTTAACACCTTTCGCCCCATTTCGTTGTCAATTTTAAGACCTTTCGTGCCATTTAGGTGTCGATTATTTCCTGGCGAGCGATAGCGAACCTGCAATTGTAAGAGGAACTGGCCTTCGGCCGGGACATTTTTCTATCGAAAAATTTACAAATTTATCTTGAAGGGGGGTCTAGGGGATGTTTTTTTAAGCTTGATAGAGGTCTCGGGAAGAGACTACAAATATATATGAATAAATTAATTAATAGGCCAAACAAACGGTCTGCCTCCCCTTAATTCGAACAAAGGCAGTTGACATAAAGACAAAACGACGTCACCGGTACTGAAAGGGTTATGTTTATATAGTTTGGATGGTTTACATTTTAAGTTATGTCAAGTTTATTTAAAGTTTGAGCGAGACTGAGGTTGATTAAGGGGAGATGGGTCGTTTTTCAAAACACAAACAAATTTAAATTTCTATGAAAACATTTCACACTGATATTTGGTATTGATAAATACACCATCCAGGTGTCAATATTTTCCACGAGCCAGCATATACAGTAGGCTATATATTTTCCACGAGCCAGCATATACAGTAGGCTATATATTTTCCACGAGCCAGCATATACAGTAGGCTATATATTTTCCACGAGCCAGCATATACAGTAGGCTATATATTTTCCACGAGCCAGCATATACAGTAGGCTATATATTTTCCACGAGCCAGCATATACAGTAGGCTATATATTTTCCACGAGCCAGCATATACAGTAGGCTATATATTTTCCACGAGCCAGCATATACAGTAGGCTATATATTTTCCACGAGCCAGCATATACAGTAGGCTATATATTTTCCACGAGCCAGCATATACAGTAGGCTATATATTTTCCACGAGCCAGCATATACAGTAGGCTATATATTTTCCACGAGCCAGCATATACAGTAGGCTATATATTTTCCACGAGCCAGCATATACAGTAGGCTATATATTTTCCACGAGCCAGCATATACAGTAGGCTATATATTTTCCACGAGCCAGCATATACAGTAGGCTATAAATTTTTATTTTGAAAGCAAGCTAAATTTGTAAATTTTTCGATGGAAACATTTCTCCGGCGAAGCCGGATTTCTCCATACAATGCTGGCTCGCTATCGCTCGCCAGGAAGAAATCGACACCTGGATGGGGATAAACGTCTTAAAACAGTTGGCTGAATGGGGCCGAATGGATACAAGCCAAGGAAAGAGAGAAAAGGAGAGAAAGATAAATAAAAAAGCTGGTGACCCCCCTTAATATAAAAAACTGGTGACCCCCCTTAATATAAAAACTGGTGACCCCCCTTAATATAAAAACTGGTGACCCCCCTTAATATAAAAACTGGAGACCCCCCTTAATATAAAAAACTGGTGACCCCCCTTAATATAAAAACTGGTGACCCCCCTTAATATAAAAACTGGTGACCCCCCTTAATATAAAAACTGGTGACCCCCTTAATATAAAAAACTTCCAGATTATAGCAAGAGAGAAGTGAAGAAGGCTCCTCAAATATTGCCAGTTTTTTGTCCACCTTGCCCAAAATTGTTATCGCCTTTCCTTACCAATTAATTTAACCCTTTGAAGCTCTGATGCGTTTTAGCAGTTTATTTTGGCTATCATTGGACGGTTTTATGCAGCTTACGAAGGATCTGTGGGTATTCAAAGGGTAAATACTATCTCAATCACCCCTTTGCCTTCCATATACCGTTACTAATCTGAATACAATCATCTAATAGTAGCCAGAAAACAGAAAAGAAACGCGTATCGGAGCATGCCAGGGTTGACATGATGTAAATAGATCATACAACCCTCTCAGTAATCCAGGACACATTACAAAAATTCCATTACATTTCAGCTGCATCTTTCTCGCTATTCTATCGCTACTATAATAATCTGTGTTCCTCAGAGCTTTCCCAGTGTATACCACCTCCTCTACGTGGTACCCGTCTTGCAACACAATCCCACCCCTACTCTGTGCAACTCTCCAACGCAAGAGTGAAACGTTACTCTTAAGCTTTCTTCTATTCAACAGCTGAGCTCTGGAACTCTCTCCCAGAATCAGTCTTTCCCTCTTCCTATGACTTAAATTGCTTCAAACTCGGTGTGTCCAGGCATTTTGGCTCGAACGTCCCTGCCACCCTTTCAAACTATGGGGGAGGCACTCGCTACAGGCTGTTCTACCTTTTACCTCCCTCACTCACATAGACAAACAAAAAACATACACATTCCATCTGCTATCAGACGACTTTGTTAAGCTTTGAAAGAGTATGTGTGAGTAAAATGGATATTTTGATATATCTATCTATCTATCTATTACTGGACACCTTACTCTCCTTTTTGAAGGTGGCCATATATAAAATGTCCCCAAGCGGACTTATCCCCAGTGAGAAGGACAACCCGTGCCAGTTTACTGAAGGACTTACAAGATTGACTACTTAGCTTAGGGTCTGTCCGACTCCGAGGCCTTCTATGTATCTTTTTAGCACTATTTTTTTATACAGTGGTGTGCGGATAGTCCATCCACTAACCTGCTTCACCTAAAGGTAAGCAGTACATATTTGTGTAAAGTTTACTCCCCTAGACAGGTTGCTGACCAAGGCTGACGAGTCCCGTCCACCCGGTTTATTTAAAATATAACTGACCAATTTAGTTGCCGTAGGTCTTTATATGCTGTCTAAATTTGTCCAGTGAGCTTTACGATTCTAGTTGTACAAAGGGTGAAGCGAATTGTTATTTCTTTATAAAATAACACTACTTTATATATTATGATATGCTATTATCATAGTAAATATGTGTTGAAGTTACGTGGTATGTGACGTATGTACTGTAATGTCAAGTTTGTTGCAGACTGTAAGTATGCAGTCAATCTATAAATATATTATTTTAATAACAAGTATTTTCCAAGTGTCTACCTATTCTGATTCATTTGACCCATATTACAACGCTTCATAAAACACACACACACACACACACATACATATATGCAATATATATATATATACTGTATACAGTATAGGGAAGGTATGATGAGGTGGTCTTGCTATTGGACTAGTAATCTTAAGGTCACGACTTCAGATCCCGATATGTCCGTGAGAACATATTGTTAGGATGGAATTACTGCTGTACTTTAAGCAAAGCCCACCATAACGCCATAAAAAATACCCCCCGCTATTATCAATAAATCAGCATTGTATAAATATGGCATAGTAGTTAGTAGAGCATCGGCTGCTGATAAAATGGTCAGCGGATCAAGCTCGCACTCTCAAAAATGTTATTGGAAGATGTCAAGCCCGGGCAACTTGACCTAGCGATTCGTGACAAACGCCTATTATTCGTGGTCACCCCTTCTCGGGAATTACGGCGTCTAGCAAATACTACTACTACAACTACTACTACAACTACTACTACTACTAATAAATACAACATTACTGCCACCCTTACACTGGTAGGGCGTAAGGAGCAATTATCACGGTAATTGGACTGGACTGTAATTTAAGTTCTAACCACCCACACACTAGTAGGGGGGTTAATGAGCAATTCTGGCAGTAATTGGCCTCCACTGTAAGTTTTAAGGGGAGACAGACCGTTTTTCTGGACCCCCTTCTCCCTAATGTTTAGCCCCACTAGTTTTGAAATTATTAGGCGTTCGGCTCATTAGTTTGGCGATTTTAACACTTTTCGCCCCATTTCGTTGTCAAATTTAAGACCTTTCGTGTAATTTAGGTGCCGATTATTTCCTGGCGAGCGATAGCGAGCCTGCAATTTTAAGAGGAACCGGCCTTCGGCCGGGATGTACAAATAATGTACAAATACAAATAATGTACAAATTTATCTTGAAGGGGGATCTAGGGGGTGTTTTTCTAAGCTTGATGGAGGTCTAGAGAGGAAACTAAAAAAATATATGAATAAATGAATTAATAGACCAAACAAACGGTCTGCCTTCCCTTAATGAATAAATATTATACATATACTGTATATACCATACATTCTCTTTACAACACGGTTTTAATGATTCCAATTAATTATTAATGCCCGCGAAAACCCTGTACACACGTACACCCGTACTTCAACCACCAATCCTCCCACCATACACACACACACACGCAAACACACACACGGAAACACACACACACACACAAACTCTCTCTCACACACACACATACACACACACACACGCAAACACATACACACACACCCACAAGCAAACGGACACACACACACACAAGTCAATTAGTTTTCCAGAACGCCCCAGCCAGCAGTCCCTCAAAAGTAAACGTAATGAAGCCATAAAATGCTTATCTTCTGATCTAGCTACTATTTCCAATTGGGGTAGAGAAAACCTTGTTACATTTAATGCTTCCAAAACTCAATTTATCCATCTTACTACCCGTCAAGAACCTCCAGAGGACTATCCCTTATTCTTCAACAATACAAAAATCAACCCTGCATCTTCCCTCAATGCATTTCTCCCTCGATAGGAGAAATGACAGACAATGATTTAGAAATGTGCAGTACATTAAATAGTCAATTTCTTTCCGTTTTCACTAATGAAAATTTGGCACAGTTTCCAGAAGTCCGTAAGGTATATAGCGATAGTATAGAAAATAGGTTAAGTACGGTTACTATAAGTAGAAATTATGTGCTTAAGGAAATTGACAGACTGAAACCTCATAAATCGCCTGGTCCTGATGAGGTATATGCTAGAGTATTAAAAGAATGTAGGGATGAGTTAAGTTACCCATTAACATTTTTATTTAACAAGTCATTGGAGACAGGTATAGTTCCAGAAGCTTGGAAGCTTGCAAACGTAGTTCCGATCTTCAAAAAAGGTGACAAATCAATAGCATCCAATTACCGTCCCATTAGTCTTACATCAATCATAGGAAAGCTACTAGAGTCAATTATTGCTAGTAAAATTAGAAACCACTTAGATACATTTAATTTAATAAATTCTTCTCAGCATGGATTCACTCAGGGACGTTCTTGCCTTACTAATTTGCTTAGTTTTTTCTCAGAGGTATATGAAGCAGTAGATAATGACAAGTCATATGATATAATATATTTAGATTTCAGTAAAGCTTTCGACAGAGTCCCCCATGAGAGATTGATGAGAAAGGTTGAGGCGCATGGAATAGGTGGGGCGTTGTTGGGATGGATTAGGTCATGGCTAATTGGTAGGAAGCAGAGAGTCAGCATAAATGGTACGAAGTCAGAATGGGGAGCAGTCAAAAGTGGTGTCCCCCAGGGATCTGTATTAGGTCCTCTGTTGTTTGTTATATACATAAATGACCTTGATTTAGGTATAACTAGTAGGATAAGTAAATTTGCAGACGATACCAAAATGGGGAGAACAATTGATTCAGATAGAGATATAGAGTGCCTCCAAAAGGATCTAGATACCTTACACGAATGGTCAGTAAATTGGCAGATGAAATTTAACATTGACAAATGCAAGGTATTAAAGATAGGGAAGATGCATACAAATGTTAAATATAAACTAGCTAATGTGGAATTAGAAAACTCGAATTGTGAGAAAGATCTAGGTGTGTTTGTTAGCAATGATTTGAAGCCTAGACAACAGTGTATAAGCGTTCGAAACAAGGCAAACAGGATTCTCGGGTTCATCTCAAGGAGTGTGAGTAACAGAACTGCTGATGTTATCTTAAAACTTTACTTGTCATTAGTGAGACCCCATATGGATTATGCTGTTCAATTTTGGTGTCCTTATTACAGAATGGACATAGATTCATTGGAGAGAGTACAACGTAGAATGACAAAAATTATCCATAATATTAGAAATCTTCCGTATAAAGAAAGGTTGAAGAAATTAGGCTTACATTCGTTAGAGAGACGCAGAGTTAGAGGGGATATGATAGAGGTGTTCAAGTGGGCTAGTGGGATTAACAAAGGGGACATGACAAATGTACTAAAGCTCAGTGATAGCGAAAGAACTCGTACCAATGGTTTCAAATTAGATAAATTTCGTTTCAGAAAAGATATAGGCAAATATTGGTTTGGTAACAGAGTTGTAGATGGGTGGAATGGACTACCAAGTGCTATAGTGGGATTAAAAACGATAGGGAGCTTTAAGATAAAATTGGATAAGCATATGGACGAGAAGGGTTGGGTGTGAAGGGGGATCAGCAGGGTTGGGCCAATCAGCGCTCTGCAGACCCCCGTAATCCTGCGTTAATCTCTAACCGTTTTGGTAAGATGATCCTCAGGGTATTAGAGTGTTGAGCCTATAATTGGGCTTTGTAATTGGGGTTGTGTGGGACAGGGATCTGCCTTGCTTAGGCCAATCGGCTTTCTGCAGACTCCCATTTTCTTATGTTCTTATGTTCTTATGTTCTTAATGTTCTCGGTCTCTCTTTTTCTTCTGCTCTCACTTGGAAAGACCATATTACCAGTCTCGCTAAGACAGCCTCCCAGAAGCTGGGTGTGCTCAACCGCCTCAAGGGGTTCTTTACCCCTGCACAGCTACTTGCTCTGTACAGGGACAGTACGTCCTTGTATTGAGTATTGTTCACATGTGTGGGGAGGATCCTCTCACACCGCACTCCTAGATAAAGTAGAAAGGAAAGCCTTTCGTATCATTAACTCCCGTCCACTCACCAACTCTCTGCAATCTCTCTCTCTTCGCCGCAATGTTGCATCTCTCTCACTATTCTATTGCTACTACAATAATCAGTGTTCCTCGGAGCTTTCCCAGTGTATACCACCTCCTCTACGTAGGGTACGTAGTACCCGCCTTGCAACACAATACCACCTGTGCAACTCTCCAACCCAAGAGTGAAACGCTATTCTCAGACTTTCTTCTATTCAACTGCTGAGCTCTGGAACTCTCTCCCAGAATCAGTCTTTCCCTCTTCCTATAACTTAAATTGCTTCAAACTCCGTGTGTCCAAGCATTTTAGCTCGAACGTCCCTTGATTTCGGCCCTGTCACTCTTTGAAATCTGGGGGAGGCACTCGGTGCAGGCAGTTATGCCTTTTGTCTCCCTCATTCACATAGAAAAAAAAAAAGCAAATGGACACACACACATACACAAACTCGCTCACACACACACACATGCACACACAAACAAACGGACTCACACACACAAGCAAACGGACACACACACACACACACACCATACTAATGTTTTTTTTTTCAGCCATTCCGACAGAGAAAAATTGCCTCTGTTAGCCCACATGTAATTTCACCAATACAATCTGCATCTGCTTATGTACTATGGTTGAAACTCCGGCACCTCACGGTCATCAAAGGTCGCATTTGACCTCCTAGATATTCAGCCTCAGGGTTGCAAGTAAGCAGTAACTCAACAATCAATTTAATAATAATAATAATAATAATAATAACAATAATAATAATAATAATAATAACAATAATAATAATAATAATAATAATAATACTTTTTTATTATCACACTTTCACATACACATGGATTTTTTTCTTCTATGTGAGTGAGGGAGACAAAAGGCAGAACTGCCTGCAACGAGTGCCTCACGCACAGTCGAAACAAGGACAAGGCCAAAATCAAGAGACGTTCGAGCCAAAATGCCTGAACACATGGAGCTTGAAGCAATTTAAGTCATAGGAGGAGGGCAAGACTGATTCTGGGAGAGAATTCCAGAGCTCAGCTATTGAATAGAAGAAAGACTGAAAGTAACGTTTCACTCTTGGGTTGGAGAGTTGTACAGAGTAGGGCTGGGATTGTGTTTCAAGACGGGTACCACGTACCCTCTACATAGAGGAGGTGGTATACACTGGGAGAGCTCTGAGCACTGATTATTGTAGTAGCGATAGAATAGCGAGAGAGATGCAACATTGCAGCGAAGAGAGAGAGTTTGCAGAGAGTTGGTGAGCGGGAGGGAGTTAAGGACTTTTCCCTCAACCAAACACCTTACCCTCTCCTCCTCCCACCACAACACTGCCCATCCCAGCCATTATCCGTGCAGCTTATACAACCGACACGTGCACAGGGCCAGCTCTTAACTAATACACACCTCCCGCACGTGGCCGCTACTCCATCTCTTCACGTGTCCATTTCATACCACACGCTTCTGACCCCCCGCACAACTGGCAACAGCATAATTAGGTAGGTTTAAGGGGCTAGTAGGCCTACTTCGTTTTTGGGCTATATACAGTATTTATATATCTAATTATTTTTGAGATTCCTCGCTAGACCTCCATCAAGCTTAGAAAAACACCCCCTAGATACATTTCAATGAATAAAAATAAAGATAAATTTGTACATTTTTCGGTAGAAAAATGTCCCGGCCGAAGGCCTATTTCTTCTAAAATTAGAGGCTCGCTATCGTTCGTCAGGAAAAAAATCGACCCCTAAAGGGCTCGAAAGGTCTTAATTAATATTGAATATAAAATTAAGCGAAATGTCTCCAAATCGCCAAACTAACGGAACGAACATCTTAAGGGGGTCCATAATAAGCGAGTACTACCAAGGCCACCTAGAGTACTACCAAGGCCACCTAGAGTACTACCAAGGCCACCTAGAGTACTACCAAGGCCACCTAGAGTACTCTAGGTGGCCTTGGTACTACCCCCTTAATGTTCGTGGACGGATTTACCTTTAAGGGGAGATGGTTCACTTTTTGGGCGATTTTTGCATGTATTCATTATTTGTCTAGTTTCCTCCCTAGACCTCCATCAAATAAAAAACAAAACAAACATCCATTAGATCCCCCTTCTACATTAATTTGTAAATTTTTCGGTAGACAAATTCGGCCGGTTCTTCCAACATTACAGGCTCTCTATCGTTCGCCAGGGAAAAAATCGACACCTAAATAGCACGAAAGGTCTAAATATTTGACGAAGAAATGGGGCGAAATGTCTTAAAATCGACTAAATAATGGGGCAAACATCTTAACATCTGAAAACTAATGGGGCTAAACATGAAGGAGAAGGGGGTCCATAAAAAGCGAGTACTAACCCCTTAACGCTTTGAGTACCAGCGACGTGTTATATATATTGATTCTATCCATATTTAGACGATGTTAAGAGGAGATGGGCCGTTTTTCTAGACTCCCTTCTCCCTCTTGTTTAGCCCCATTAGTTTTCAGATTTTAAGATGTTTGCCCCTTTAATTTGTCGATCTTAAGACCTTTCGCCCCATTTCTTTGTCAATGTTAAGACCTTTCGTACTATTTAGGTGTCGATTTTTTTACTGGCGAACGAAAATGAGCCTGTAATTTTGGAAGAACCGGCCTTCGGACGGGAAATTTTTCTACCGAAAAATGTACAAATTAATCTAGAAGAGGGATCTAATGGCCGTTTTTTTAAAGTTTGATGGAAGTCTACCAAGGAAACTAAGAAATAAAGGAATAAATGAACTAATAGACCAAAAACCCGGCACATCTCCCCTTAAGCAGCTTAGGAAGAATCTGTGGTAGATAAAATAAAAGGGTTAGTTGAGATAGTGTGAAGCCTTAATATTGTTAAAGGTCCTTCTTAAGCTGAATAAAATCGTCTAATAGTTGCCAGCATATAATGAAAAGGATGTCACCTTTACTCAAAGGGTTAATTAACCCTTACAGTACCGGCGACGTCATTTTGTTATAATTTCAGCTGCATTTAGACGATTTTATGAAGCTTAGGAAGGGCAAATGGTAGCTAAAGGGACTAATTGAGATAGTCTGCAGCCTTTATAATATGTGTAGGCGTCCTTCCTAATCTCAATAAAACCGTCTAATAGTTGCCACAATCTAAGCCTAAGGAAAAGAACGTCACCGGTACAGTATAGGGGCTATTTCCGGCTGCATACTAAAGAACGTCACCGGTACAGTATAGGGGCTATTTCCGGCTGCATACTAAAGAACGTCACCGGTACAGTATAGGGGCTATTTCCGGCTGCATACTAAAGAACGTCACCGGTACAGTATAGGGGCTATTTCCGGCTGCATACTAAAGAACGTCACCGGTACAGTATAGGGGCTATTTCCGGCTGCATACTAAAGAACGTCACCGGTACAGTATAGGGGCTATTTCCGGCTGCATACTAAAGAACGTCACCGGTACAGTATAGGGGCTATTTCCGGCTGCATACTAAAGAACGTCACCGGTACAGTATAGGGGCTATTTCCGGCTGCATACTAAAGAACGTCACCGGTACAGTATAGGGGCTATTTCCGGCTGCATACTAAAGAACGTCACCGGTACAGTATAGGGGCTATTTCCGGCTGCATACTAAAGCCGGTATTATCACAGGAGAGATTTTATAGTCAACATTCGATAATCAACATTTTTTCTGGCAACATTTCTGGAATATTTTGCACTGGTATCGGAAACTAGACTGATGGTAGATTAATTTAGGTAGCACAAATGTCATCAATGTTTACCTCATATGCTGACAGACCAGTGTTGACGATACATGTTGAGGGAAAAAGCGCTCGTGTGATACCGGCTTAATATTTCACAACCTCGTTTATTCAACACCTGAATGGGGTGAAGCATTTTATTATTTAAGGGAACCCACGTCGCTTTTTTTCTCTTTCTCGCCCTCTCTCTTTGGCTTGTATCCATTTGGTCCCATTCAGCCTACTGTTTTAAGACGTTTATCCCCATCCAGGTGTCAATATTTTCCTGGCGAGCGGTAGCGAGTCAGCATATATATATTTTTGTTTTGACAGCAAGCTAAATTTTTACATTTTTCGATAGAAAAATGTCTCCGGCGAAGCTGGATTTCTAGATACAATGCTGGTTTGCTATCGCTCGCCAGGAAGAAGTCGACACCTGGATGGGGATAAACGTCTTAAAAGAGTTGGCTGAATGGGGCCGAATGGATACAAATCAGAGAAAGGTTTTGATATTTTCCTGGCGAGCGGTAGCGAGCCTGTAATATAGGAGGAACCAGCCTTCGGCCGGGAAATTTTTCTATCTACAAAAATACAAATTAATGTCGAAGAGTGATCTTGAGTATGATTATTTGTTTTAAAGCTTGATAGAGGCCTAGGGAGGAAACTAAAATAATGATAAATAAATAAATATATAAATAAATATACAAATAACACCTACTCCCTTAAAGGTTTTGTATCTTGCAGGTCGTTATATAGATTTAATTAACCCTTTCAGTACCAGCGACGT
The DNA here is from genome assembly GCA_032716605.1 of Paralithodes platypus. Classification (NCBI taxonomy): domain Eukaryota; kingdom Metazoa; phylum Arthropoda; class Malacostraca; order Decapoda; family Lithodidae; genus Paralithodes; species Paralithodes platypus. The sequence goes on from CM064492.1 coordinate 63,942,601, forward strand.
GTGTTATCTCTTATTATAGCTATATTTAAACGATATTGTGCAGCTTAGGAAGGATCTGCGGTAGTTAAGAGGGTTGGTTGAGATAGTTTCAAGCCTTATATGCTAGAAGTCCCTCCTAAGCTGAATAAAATCGTCTAATAGTCGCCACAACATTAAGAAAAGGACGTCACCGGTACTGCATGGGTTAACACTATCTGGTGCAACGTCCAGGGGGTTAGTATGGTATTTTGTTTAATTATTATTGAGTTTTAATTTGTTTAGCCATTTTTGAACAATGTGTTTTTAGGTTACCTCCCAAGACTTAGAAACACACCTCTCCAGACCCCTTTCAAACTAAAAAAACGTCCCCAGACGCCCTTCAAGCTAAATATGTGCATTTTTCGGTAGAAAAATGTTCCGGCCAAAGGCCGGTTTCTCCCAAATTGCAGGCTCGCTCAGGAAAAATCGACACCTTATTGGGTTGAAGCATCTTATAATCGCCAAACTAATGAGGTAAAACGTCTTAAAATCTCCAAGCTAATGGAGTAAAACAGGGAGGATCGAAATTGGCCCGCCCTGCACCTAAAAGGGTTAAGGTAAGATAACATAACTCTTCCAGCTCTGTTACGGACAGGTGAAGTAAGCCATTGTACACTCGGCCAAATAAGTCATGTCGTGGTACCAAGTATATTTCGATCAATAATTGGTATCGGCACTAGAAATAAGCATTAATTCATCGTTTTGAGTGAGATATACACACATGTTCCCATCTATACACACCATATTTAACATCTGACAGACATAATACAGCACACAGAGAGCAAAACATAATGATAGCGGCGACACAACATATTTGGTAAACTGTACATTACACCTATACTCTGTTTCTTCTCAGCTTTGTTTATACTATGTGTACGAAGGAGACAAAAGGTAGGCTGTCTGTAACGAGTGTCTCCCCCAAAGCCAAAAGGGTGACGTGCCAAACTCAAAGGAGGTTGGGGTCAAAATTCCTAGACACACGTAGTTTAAAGCAGTTTATGTTATAGGATGAAGGAAATATTGATTGACGGTAAATTGCCATGTCTTTCTCTTGATTTCTTACCTAATTTGAAGATTTTGAAATGAATTATATTATTGATTATAAAAGATTGGTATTATTAACATGAAGACATATATTTTTAAATATTTTTCCATTAAATATAGATACATGTTACCAAGGATTTTTCAATTTACCGTCAGCTAAAATGAAACCGGCAGAAGTGGGTTACCAAACATAAACCCACTACCTGTTCAGTACACCTGGCAGAAGTGGGTTACCAAACATAAACCCACTACCTGTTCAGTACACCTGGCAGAAGTGGGTTACCAAACATAAACCCACTACCTGTTCAGTACACCTGGCAGAAGAGGGCTACCATAAATAAACCCACTACCTGTTCAGTACACCTAGGTAGAAGTTGGTTACCATACATAAACCCACTACCTGTTCAGTACACCTAGGCAGAAGTGGGTTACCATACATAAACCCACTACCTGTTCAGTACACCTAGGCAGAAGTGGGTTACCATACATAAACCCACTACCTGTTCAGTACACCTAGGCAGAAGTGGGTTACCATACATAAACCCACTACCTGTTCAGTATACCTAGGTAGAAGTGGGCTACCAAACATAAACCCACTACCTGTTCAGTACACCTAGGTAGAAGTGGGTTACCATACATAAACCCACTACCTGTTCAGTACACCTAGGTAGAAGTGGGTTACCATACATAAACCCACTACCTGTTCAGTACACCTAGGTAGAAGTGGGTTACCATACATAAACCCACTACATGTTCAGTACACCAAGGCAGAAGTGGGTTACCATACATAAACCCACTACCTGTTCAGTACACCTAGCAGTGGGTTACCATACATAAACCCACTACCTGTTCAGTACACCTAGGTAGAAGTGGGTTACCATACATAAACCCACTACATGTTCAGTACACCTAGGTAGAAGTGGGTTACCATACATAAACCCACTACCTGTTCAGTACACCTAGGTAGAAGTTGGTTACCATACATAAACCCACTACCTGTTCAGTACACCTACAGTAGGCAGAAGTAAGTTAAGGGGACGTCCCTGTGGTTATTTTTGTTTTATTTATATATATAACTATATAACTATATATGTATATATATATATATAT
>CM064492.1:63949772-63991873 GCA_032716605.1 Paralithodes platypus
TTTGAGAAGTTGATTGAGGTATGTAAGCTTAGGAAGGGCTATAATAGGGTGAATATAATTTGGCCAAATTATATTAGCCAATTTATAGAAACTGGTGGCATGTTTATGAATGTATGCAGTATTTAACCCCTTCTGTACCGGCGACGTCTTTTTAATAGTATTCTAGCTATATTTAGACGATTGTGTGCAGTGTAAGAAGGATGTGTGGTAGTAAAAAGGGTTGAGAGAGTTCGAAGCCTGTTAATTGTTGGAGGCCTTTTTAAAATTTAAAATCGTCTAATAGTAGCCCGAATAAAATTAAAAAGACGTTGCCGGTACAAAAGGGATTAACGATTGAAATTCCGTATAATGTATCAGGGCAAATAAACATTTGTCAGGGCAAGTGAAAACACTGTCAGGGCAAGTCAATTTCAGTAGTCACTAGCCCGGGGCGAGTAGATCCGCAACACTAATTTCCCAGCCTGGAGCGAAGAGTTTAGCTTTGTCAGAGGAAGAAGTGATGGTTGTACCATCAGAGTGGGAAAGAGGAGGGAAAGACGAGGAAGAGAAATTGTTGGAGAGGTTTTTGGCTAGATGCCAGAAAGCTTGGGAAGAGCTAGAGTTGGATAGTTCAGTGCATTTATTATTGATGAAAGAGTGTTTGGCAAGTCGAAGAACAGATTTGGCTTGATTCCGGGCAGAAACATAGGAAGAATGAGAGTCTTGAGTTTTAAGGCGACGGTACCGTTTCAATGCTTCCTCCTTATTGCGGACAGCAGTAGAACAGGCGTGAGTAAACCAAGATTTTTTAGCATTAGTCTGAGAGAAAGAGAATGGAATGTATGCTTCCATGCCCGATAGGATTACCTCGGTAATGCATTCAGCACTCTCCGAGGGTCCCCGGCCACGGAAGCAGAAATCATTCCATGGGAAATCAAAGAAGTACTGCCGGAGAGCCTCCCAGTCGGCAGCGCCAAAGTGCCACAAGCGCCGCCGGCTAGGAGGATCGGGTGGCCGTACTGGAGAGATAGGACAGGTGACAGAGATAAGTTTATGGTCGGAGGACCATGAGTGCTAAATCGAACACATGTTACATCTCTCTCATTATTCTTCCGCTATTACAATAGACAGAGCTCTCTAGGTGTATACCAGCTCCTCTACGTAGAGTACGTAACACCTGTCTAGCAAAACAATCCCACCCCTACGCTGTGGAACTCTCCAACCCAAGAGTGAAACGATATTCCCAATTTGTCTTCTATTCAACAGCTGAGCTCTGGGACTCTCTCCCTGAATCCATCATCCCCTCATCCTATGACTTAAATTGCTTCAAACTCCGTGTGTCCAGGTATTTTGGCTCGAACATTCCTTAATTTTGGCCCTGTCACTCTTCCACCTCTGAAGGAGGCACCCGTCACAGGCAGTTCTGCCTTTTGTCTCCCTCATCCACATAGAACAAAAATAACATAAACGATTGAAACATTTATTACGCGTATCATGTTTGTTGCAATAAAACGTTCAATCATAACGATGTATATAAAACGTTCAATCATAACAATGTATATAAAACGTTCAATCATAACAATGTATATAAAACGTTCAATCATAACAATGTGTATAAAACGTTCAATCATAACAATGTATATACAACGTTCAATCATAACAGTGTATATAAAACGTTCAATCATAACAATGTATATAAAACGTTCAATCATAACAATGTATATAAAACGTTCAATCATAACAATGTATATAAAACGTTCAATCATAACAATGTATATAAAACGTTCAATCATAACAATGTATATAAAACGTTCAATCATAACAGTGTACGCTTTTACTGAGGCAATCATAAGATCTTGGAATCAAACGTACAATACAGTAACTATCTCAGTTAACCCATACAGTACCGGTGACATCCTTTTCATCATATTCTGACAACTCTTAGACGATTTTATTCAGATTAGGAAGGCCCTTTGGCAATAATATGGCTTCAAATTATCTCAACGAACCGTTTTAACACCCAAAGATCCTTCCTAAACTGCACAAAATCGTCTACATATAGCTAGAATAAAAGATAACACACGTCGCTGGTACTAGGGAGGAAACCAAGAAAATAATAAAAAAATCAATCAAAAGGCAAATAAATACACCTATCCCCCCTTAACCTTTTTACTTGGTTTCCACAATGTACCGGACCTCCATGATGTACTAGCATTGTGTTGTGGAAAGCCTTATACTGTAGCCAATAAACATAATATAACCACAATACACCTCCATTGAATGTAACAAGTCCTTCCTAAGCTGACTAAAAGCGCCTCAGGATATGTATACAATGTTAATCCAAACCTCCATTGACTTAACACGTCCTTCCCAAGCTGAATAATAGCGCCTAAGGATATGTATACAATGATATGCCCTTCTGTATACTGTGACTATATTTATATCTAATTCTGGCTATCATTAGAAGATTTTACTTAGCTTTGGAAGGACCTCACGAGTGTGAGCGGAAAGTGGGAAAATTATCGGTAACCATGATAGCTCAACTACTAAAACAGGTCTCTATTAAGGGGGGGTCACTTTTTTTTTTATATTTTTCCCCTTTTCTCTCTTTCCCTGGCTTGTAGCCATTCGGCTCCATTCAGCCAACTGTTTTAAGACGTTTATCCCCATCCAGGTGTCGATTCCTTCCTGGCGAGCGATAGCGAGCCAGCATTGTATGGAAAAATCCGGCTTCGCCAGAGACATTTTTCTATCGAAAAATGTACAAATTTAGCTTGCTGTCAAAACAAAAATATATATATGCTGGCGCGCTACCACTCGCCAGGAAAATATTGACACCTGGATGGGGGTAAACGTCTTAAAACAGTAGGCTGAATGGGGCCGAATGGATACAAGCCAAAGAGAGAGGGAGAGAAAGAGAAAAAAAGCGAGGTAACAACGTAACAAAATAAATACAGTACATAAATGAATACATACTGTACATAAAACATACCCATCGAGGAATACATACTGTACATAAAACATACCCATCGAGGAATACATACTGTACATAAAACATACCCATCGAGGAATACATACTGTACATAAAACATACCCATCGAGGAATACATACTGTACATAAAACATACCCATCGAGGAGTAACTGAATAATAGCCTCACCCTGCAATTAAGTAGCAAGATACATAGATAAATACATAATCAAAATCATACATACATCATTGAATATTACCCTAACCCTGCAATTAAGTAGGAACATACATATATAAATACATAATCAAAATAATACATACACCATTGAATATTACCCTTTTACCCTGCAATTAAGAATCAAATTAAATATATAAATATGTAATCAAAACCATACATACATCATTGAATATTACCCTCACCCTGCAATGAAGTAGCACAATGAATAAATAAATACATACATATATTCATAATTACATGTACACATGTACAGTATATGCTAGTGCTTGATCAGCAGGATCAAGCTGCTTACGGGGACAATGGTTATTTGTTTGGGTCTATTTTATTATATATTCATAATTTTGTTAGTTTCCTCCTTAAACCTTCATAAAAAAAAAAAAAAAAAAAAAAAAAAAAAAAAACATCCGTTAGATCCCTCTTCGAAATTTATTTGTAAATTTTTCGGTAGAAAAATTTCACGGCCAAATGCCGGTCCCTCCACAATTACAGGCTAGCTAACGCTCGCCAGGAAAACAATCGACACCTAAAGGGCACGAAAGGTCTTAAACTGAAAAATACAAGGGGAAATGTCTTAAAATCGACAAACTAATGAGGCAAACGTCTTAAAATCTCAAAACAAATGGGGATATGCATGAGGAAGAAAGGGGACCAGAAAAACGGCCCATCTCCCTTTACACAGGTTACAGACTACATTCACATCTACAGCCATTCAGCACAGTACAATATTATCCCCCCCCTCCCCCCCCCCCCCCCCCGACACACCAATCGGGGGTTATGCTTAAGGGAGAATGGTTGTTTTTTCTGGACCTCCTTTCTCCATCGTGTTTAGCCCCATTAGTTTTGAGATTTTTGAGACGTTTGGCATATTAGTTTGGCGATGTAAACACCTTTTGCCACACTTCGTTGTCAATTGTATGACCTTTCGTTCCATTTATGTGTCGATTTTTCCTGGCGAGCGATAGCCAGCCTGTAGTTTCATGAGGAACCAGCCTTCTGCCAGGACATTTCTCTGCCGAAAAATTTACAAATTTATCTTGAAGGTGTATCTAGGGTGTGTGTTTTTTAAGCTTGATGGAAATCTAGCAAGGAAAATAAAAATATTTATGAATTAATTAATAAATAATAGACCAAAGAATAACTAATCCCCCATAAGTGACCCTCCCCGTGAACAGGTACACTCGGATACCATAGTCTCTAACTCACTTGTAAGAATTCGTAGGACCCCAATATTTTCTTTTTGCAATTATAGCTATCTGGATCAATTATAGCTATCTGGATTAATTTTTGGATAGAACTTCCTTTTAAATACATAGCATAAATAGTTTTGCAGTTGATGTAAATACAAACAAATATAAATATTCATTTCAAGAGATATACTTCCATAATTGAAAATAGATGAAGTCTAAGAATATTTATGAGTGGGCTAGAGACTATGGTATCCGAGTGTACAATACAAGCTAGATAATCCAGTGAGTTACCTCGGCATATGGAAGCATATGAAGGCGATTCATTCGCGACCACACCCTATCGTGGATTACGGCGCCTGACAAAAAATCGACTCTGGCTAACGTTAGACGACTTTATGCAGTTTTAGAAGGTTCTATATTATTCAGATGGTTTATTGAGATAGCATTTACCCCTTTCACTCCTAGAGTTAGATTATATGATAAAGAAAATAGACAGGTGAGCAATACTCGAAGTGTGACAAAATAAAAGCATAACAAGACTTGATAACTGTGGCATCACAAGCAAACATTTTATAACACTTGCGAAGCAGACCAATTTTCTGGGAAATGGAAGACGAAAAAGAACGAATATGCTTTTCAAAAGTAAGTTTGGGATCCAGAGTAACTCCTTATAAACGCAGAGTATCCACAATCTCAATATCGTCAGAAACTTGTAGATAAGGATGGGGAGGATCCAAGGTACGAGATCTGCTGATGATAATGGAGTGTGTTTTACTAGCATTAAGTTTCATACCCCAAAGTTGAAACCATGATGTAATTTTGGCTAAATCCCAATTCAGAGCAGTAGCAACTTCGTGACGATCAATTTTTGATGGAATTGACGCACATAAAGTAGTATCATCGGCATAGGAGATTAGTGTATTTTCAAGCTCGGAGCTTAGGTCAGCAGTAAAAATAATAAAAAGCAAAGGCCCAAGGACACTGCCTTGTGGAAAGCCAGAAACAACAGGAACAGAAGGAACAGCAACCCAAAGACGGAGCAACCAAGAAGAACCACGGCCCAGATTATTTGATCGCCCTACCTACGTTGTCGGCCGGATCCGCTCTGGACGGATGCATTAGCTACACTGTCTCTGTCTCTCAGAGTCCCTTGATAGGCCCTGAGAAGAGAAAATAACACAACACATCTGTTCCTAAACTTTTGCTGCCATCAACTGGACCTTGTTATACTAAGCCTTGGGCGACTCTGTTCTTGTAATAAGAGCTTAAGTTGCATGACTTTATTTGCCTCCTACAACACCTGCTCCACACATCATTAATTATTGCTCTAGCTACCACGCTCCCTGTATAAGAAATTGACTAAATCTATGTCACTTGCATTCTCGGAGTAACACATTGTAGATATTAAACTATTCTTATTCCTTATCCATGTTATCCATTATGTTCATGCTGATCACTTATTACTGATCTGTGTATGCCTAGTCTCCTAGGTACCGAAGAGTGCCTCTTACTGCCATTAGTGATTTATGTATGTTGTTGTATTCATTCCTATGTGTATAAATACAAACCTTAAATACCATAGCCTGTGTATTCTGTTCATCACCTCATCTCCCAGTCAATAAAAGGACCTTCCAAACCAGTTCAAGTAATATACGTTCGCCTCTTACAACGATTTTCAGGGGTGACATCTTAGTTTCAGTAAAGAGTTCAGCTTTGTCGGAGAAAGAAGTGACGGTGGTGCCGTCTGAGTGGAAAAGAGGAGGTTTTTGGCTAGGTGCCAGAAAGCTTGAGAAGAACAAGAATTTGAAAGTTTATTACATTTATTATTGATGAAAGAATTTTTGGCAAGTCGAAGACCAGATTTGGCACGATTCCTGGCAGAAACGTAAAGGGTTCTAGATTCAGGAGTTAAACCATTCAGTACTAGGGATGTCCTTTTAATCATATTCTGGCAACTATTACACGATTTTATTCAGCTTAGGAAAGACCTCTAGCAATAATAAGACTTCAAACTATCTCAAACAACCCTTTTCACTACCACAGATCCTTCCCAAGCTGCTTTATATCGTCTAAATATAGCTAGAAGGAAATATAACACACGTCGCTGGTACTCCAAGGGTTAACAAATATGACCAATTAAACGTTTCGCAGCAAATTATCCTTGTAAGTTAATCACACTATACTGTATTTCCTTCCATACATAAAATCACGGAGTGGATACAAATTATTCCTGTGACCAACTGTACAATCGCGCTAATAAGCCATGACTCAGCTGTCATTACGTTTGGCTTGTTCTGTGCTGTATTAATGTCTGTCAGATGTTGAATAGGGTGGGTAAGTGTAGGAACATGTTTGTATATTTTATTCGATATGAAGAAATAAAGCTTAGATATGGCTGATACCAATTATTGATAAAAACATACTTGGTGCCGAGACATCACTTATTAGCGCGACTGTACAGTCACGAGCATAAATACTGCGACATCAACTAGATAACGTCAACTCCTTCATCACGATAGGTTTATACTAAGCTTAATAAAATCATCTGACGGTAGCTAGAATGAAATAAAGAATTAATTGTGAGTTTGAATACAAATGTTAGCAATACCTTTGGAGACGAAGGGGCGAATATTATCTGGTTGGTGTCGCAGTATTTATGCTCGTGACTGTGCATACGATAATAATTGGCCCGAGGATTGAAAGGCCAACAACCAAAACATGATATTGTTGTTGCCGAGCTCTTTGCCATTTGACCCCCATTGTTTTCCAGTGTTATATAGGCCTACTGTAGTTAGCCAGGTGTTTATACAGGTGATTATACTGTAGTTAGCCAGGTGTTTATACAGGTGATTATACCGTGTGAAACCTGTTATAAATACAAAAAAAAAAAAAAAAAAAAGGAAAAGTGGGAATTGGGCCTGAGCATATAGATAGATAGATAGATAGAAACCTGTTATACCCGGCTTGTTGTTTGTGTCACCCTAGTTCACTGACAACAATTAAGGGGAGGCATACCGTTTTTCTGGACTCCCTTCTCCCTAATGTTTTGAGATTATAAGACGTTCGGCCCATTAGTTTGGCGATTTTAACACCTTTAGCCCCATTTCATTGTCAATTTTAAGATCTTTCGTGCCATTTAGGTGTCGATTATTTCCTGGCGAGCGATAGCGAGCCTGCAATTTTAAGAGGAACCGGGACATTTTCTACCGAAAAATTTACAAATATATCTTGAAGGGGGGGTCTAGGGGGTGTTTTTCTAAGCTTGATGAAGGTCTTGGGAGGAAGCTTAAACATATATATGAATACATGAATTAATAGACCAAACAAAGCGCCAGCCTCACCTTAAGGCTTCGTGTCAAAATGGCCGCAACCAGAACGGCCATAGTCATAATACCTAACCTTACTCAGCTTAAGGGGAAAGTAGTTGCTTTTCTGGACCCCCTTCTTCCTCATGTTTAGCCCTCTTACTTTGCGACTTTAAGACGCTCGCTCCATTAGTTAAGCGATTTTAAGAATTTTCGCCCTATTTTGTTGTCAAGACCTTTCGTGCCATATAGGTGTCGATTTTTTCCCTGCGAGCGATAGCGAGCCTGTAATTTTAAGAGGAATCGACCTTCGGCCGGAACATTTTTCTACCACAAATATACAAATTTGTTTTGAAGGGGGAACTATTTTTTTTTTTTTTTTAAGCTTGTTGGAGGTCTAGCGAGGAAACTAAAATAAATAAATTAATAAGTAGATTAATAGACCAAAAAATTAATCACTACCCCCTTAACATAATTGAACCTAACCTAACCTAACTTAACCTAATCGAAACTAACCTAACCTTACTTGGCTTAACATAACTAAACTAAATCAAACCTAACCAAACCGAGCCAAACCTAATTTAATATAACTTAATCTAATTCAAAACCAAGTAAATAACCCAGCCAAACGTAACCAACCTCAGGCTATTTAGGAGTGTGGCCGTTTAGGTTTGTGGCAGTTTTGGATATGGCCGTTTAGCAGTGTGGTCGTTCAGAATGTGGCTGTTTTGAAGTGTGGCCATTTAGGATGTGGCCGTATTAAAGTGTAGCCATTTAGGAGTGTGGCCATTTTGGAGTATGGTTGATTGGGAGTGTGGCCGTTTAGGAGTGTGGTCGTTTAGGAGTGTGGCCGTGTAAGAGTATGGCAGTTTAGGAGTGTGGCCGTTTAGGAGTATGGTGCGTCGTTTAGGGTTGTAGCCGTTTAGGAGTATGGCCGTTTAGGAGTATGGCCATTTATAAGCGTGGCCGTTTAGGATTGTGGCCATTTAGGAGCGTGACTGCTTAGGTGTGTGGCCGTTTAGGAGCATGGTCGTTATGGAGTATGGCCGTTTAGGAGTGTGGCTGCTTAAGCTTGTGGCCGTTTAGGAGTGTGCTTGCTTAAGCTTGTGGCCGTTTAGGAGTGTGGCTGATTAGGAGTATGACCGTTTAGGATTGTAGCCGTTTTGACCTGCTTCTACAACAAACATACACGGGAAACAGTAATGCTTAATTTTATTAATTTTGATAGCTACCATCAAATGATTTCACTCAAATAAAAAAAAAAAATCAAATAATCCTTTGATCCCCAGAGATAATTCGTAAATTGAGGTATGAACTGCGGTATGAACAAAAGTGATCGCCAGTGGCATAAAGATACGAAGGAATGAACAAAAGTGATCGCCAGTGGCATAAAGATACGAAGGCATGAACAAAAGTGATCGCCAGTGGCATAAAGATACGAAGGAATGAACAAAAGTGATCGCCAGTGGCATAAAGATACGAAGGAATGAACAAAAGTGTTTTAACCCGTTGAGTACCAGGGACGTCCTTTTCATCATATTCTGGCAACTATTAGACTATTTTATTCAGCTCAAGAAGGACCTCTAGCAATAATAAGGCTTCAAACTATCTCAGCTAATCCTTTTAACTACCACAGATCCTTCCAAAGCTGCATGATATCGTCTAAACATAGCTAGAATAAATGATAACACCCGTCGCTGGTACTCAAAGGGTTAAGTGACATATTCGGGAAGCTACCATTTCAGAACTGTGGGTTGAAGTTGCGGGAAAAACAGCTGGTGTAAATCCTCCTTAAGGGGACATGGGCCGGTTTTCTGGACCACTTTCTCCCTCATGTTTAGCTCCATTAGTTTTCAGATGTTAAAATGCTTAGTTAGTCGATTTTTAGACCTTTCGCCCCATTTCTTCGTCAATATTTAGACCTTTCGTGATATTTAGGTGTCGATTTTTTCCATGGCGAACAATAATGAGCCTGTAATGTTGAAAGAACCGGCCTTCGGCCGGTAAATTTTTCTACCGAAAAATGTACAAATAAATCTAACGGATTTTTTTTTTAATTTGATGGAGGTCTAAGGAGGAAACTAGAAACAAATAATGAATACATGCAAAAATCTCCCAAAACGTGAACCATCCCCCCTTAATGCACATATATTTCAAATGAAATTTTTGAAATTATAATCTGTTTACCTTTTCAATATGCATAAACGATTGAATATGACATTTATATAACATTAACACACAATATATATATAATATACGAATAATGGGAGCATCAAATAACATTGCATATGCAAGTAATTTATAAATAAATAAGACATTAAAAGGTTTATTCCACCTGCTTATATCCTCAAATACAAGAAATAAAAAATATAAACAAACAAACATTTGTAATAATAATTATAAATACAATTAAAGTTGCAAGCAACGTTGTGCGGGGTTCGAGCGGGGTTGCACGCAGGGAATTGTGTTGGATACAAGGGCTGTGCCACATAATTATATCAAAATATCATGTATCTTATCGGGCATGGAGAAAGTACAGAAGGAATATAGTGTAGCCATTTTGGCTATGGCCACTTAGACCATTAAGGAGTGTGACCATTTTGGTTAAAGCTATTAATCCTGTACGAGTTGTTGTTGTTGTTGTTGTTCCCTAAGCTGCCTGGCCGAACAGCCCCGAGTCCCTGAGGAAGGCCATGGCCACAATCGGGCTTTCCCACAGAGCTCTCATTGAGTGTAGATTGTGTTGTTGGCGTAAGTGGTTGTGTGAAATGCAGTCTTCTATGATGTGTTTAATGGTATGGGGTGCTGTGTTACATCCCGGGCAGGCGTCGACAACGGAGTCATCCAGTCTCGATCTTCTGATAGCTCAGGAGAGCTGGATGGTGTCCGCATCTCAGCCTGGCCAGGTGGACTCTGTCCTCGCGAGGAAGGGAGGATTCGGAAGGATGGATTTCGGGAGGTCGTGCTTGCAGCTGCGTGTTGTCTGTGAGTGAGTGGATGGATCGGCGAGAGATATGAGTATGGATGTGCTTCTGGAAGTTGGTTCGGGGTGGGCAGGGAGGGAGAGGACAGTAATTGTGTGTGATACCGTGTGCTGGGTGTTGTTTTGATATTTCTTGGTGTCTGTGGGTGTGTTGCCATGTAGTTTAGTGGGTGGTCTTGGTTCGTGGAGGCTGCTGCCAGGAATTGAGTGCCTCTCATGTCCAGATGGTCTTTGACTTTGAGGATTTTGGTTTCTTGATGTAGGTGATCTGTGGGTGCAGTAGCTGTGCAGCCTGTAATGATCTTCAGGACTTTGTTTTGAATAGTCTGTAAGGTCTTATGATGTGTTTCAGCTAGGTTAGAAGCCCAGGCTGGGCTTGCGTATTCCATCACTGATCTTATATATTGTTTATATACTGTGGTGGTAGTTTCTTTGCTGTGTCCAAATTTTGTGTGAGCAAGTGACCTGAGGGCGTTAAGTCTGGGTGTCAGTTTCCTTTTAATGTTTGTGGTACGCTGTTTGAATGTCATATGAGTATCATATGTTACTCCTAGGATTTTGGGTGTGTGTGTATGTGTTAGGGGTGTGTTGTTTATGGTGAGTTGAGGGATGTATTCGTGTTCTCCTGTCCAGCTTGTGAGCAGGGTTGCGGTGGATTTGGCTGGAGCTAGATTAAGTCTGTTTGTAGTGCACCAGCCATGTAGTGTGTTGAGAGAGGGTTGAAGGAGATCTGTTGCTCTTTTTGGGTCATGGTGTGTGCATGTGAGTGTTATGTCATCTGCATAGGAGGCTAAGTTTATTTGGGGCGTATTGGGTGTAGTTATATCGTGCATGTACAGATTGAAGAGTGCGGGCGATAGGACGGATCCTTGTGGGACTCCGTTTGGAAAGTTTCTGATTTTAGATGACTGACCGGCAAAAGATACGTGTGCACATCTGCCTGCTAGGAAGTTGGCCAGCCACCTTTTTGTGTTGTTGTGCATGTTTGTGTTGTAGATTTTGTTTGTTAGGTTGTGGCGGGGGATGGCATCGAAGGCTTTACTAATGTCGAGTGTGGCTAATAGTGATCTGTGTGTGGTCTAGCTGAGTTGATGCCATCAAAAGCTCTTTGTGTAAGGTCTGTGAGAAGAGTGTTTGTGGAGTGCAGTGGCCTAAAGCCATGTTGTGTTGGAGCTAGGGGTAGGTCGGGTGTAATTAGTTGTAATACTAGGCGTTCCATGACTTTGGAGGGGGAGCAAAGGAGTGTGATGGGGCGGTGCGAGGAGGGTAGCGTGGGGTCTTTGTTGGGTTTGGGGAATGTGGTGATGATACCATGCTTCCAAATGTCTGGTATTGTGTTGTGTGAATAACTGTAGTTTGATATGTTAGTGAGTGCTTGTATGCCTTGTGGTCCCAGGTGTCTGAGGTGTATGTTGCTTATGTTGTCTAGGCCACAAGCGGGTGAGTGCTTGAAATTGTTGATGATATGCTTTGTCTGGTGATTGGTGAAGGGTGTATAGTCAGGGTCTGTGGGGAATTGTCTCTTACGTCGGATGACACGTCGGTCATCTTTGTGAGGTTTTAGGTGGCTGACATGTGAGAAGTGATTGATGAGAGTGTTTGCTTGTTGTTTACATGAAGGAGTAGAGTCTGTTGTTGTGATTGCAGCATGTGATTGTGTTGTGTTGCTGTTGAAAAGTGTGATGCTGTTTAGTGTTTTGTAGAGTTTTTTGGGGTTTGTTTTGTGATCAAGTGTTTGTAGGAAGTTATTCCAATTTAGTTTTTGTTGTTCTTGTATTTTGTTGTTAGTTTGGGTGTTGAGTGCTTGGATTTGTTGTGTGATGTCTTGTGTGTGGGGTGCTGGGGAGTGTTTCAGTATGTCACGTTGTCTGATGAGGTTTTGAATTTCTGGTGTGAAGTTGGGGTTGTGTCTTTTTCTGTTACCTCTTGGAATGTGTTTCTTGTCAGCGTTTTGGATAGTTTTATTGAGTATGTGAACAGCATTGTTGATGTTAGTGATGGGTGTACTGTTTAGAGTTGTGAAGTGTTGTTCTGTCTCATTTGTGAATGCTTCCCAGTTAGCTCTTTTATAATTGGTGTATGTGTGTTTGTGGCTAGCTGGGGTGAGTCTGGTTTTGGTGGTGATAATGATCGGGAGGTGGTCAGAGCCTAAGGTTCTGACCACCCTCCAGGATGTTGTGGGGGCGAGTTCTGGGGAGCAAAAGGTGATGTCTGGAGATGATGGGTTATAGAGGGCTTGGTGAGGAATATGGGTATGTTGATGGATGTCGTTAAGGATGATGAGGTTATCAGTTTGGTTTTGTAGTACCAGCCCTCTGTCTGTGTCGGGGTTGTCGACAAACCAGGCCGACATCTTGGCGTTGAAGTCACCACCCAGGATGATGTGTGGGGTGTTTGTGATGTGTTGTAAGTGTGGTCTGTATTCATTTGGTACTGTAGGGGATGTTTGGGGAGGGATGTATGTGTTTATGATGGTTATGTTGGAGTTGTTGCCAGTGCGTATTTTAATTGATTGTATTTCTGTTGTGTTATCATTTGGGGGAAGGAGGGATTTGGTTTGTACACTGGTAACTATGTATGATATTTCTTTGTGTACCAGGGTGATGAGTCCACCGCCTCCGCCGACAGCCCGGTCTTGTCTGATGGTGGTGAAATCATGAAATGTGGGTGTTTTTTGTGTTGTGCGGAGTTTTGTTTCTTGTAAGATGGCAATGTGTATGTTGTGTTGTTTGATGAAGTGTGAGAGTTCGTGTTTCTTTGTGTTGATGCCATCTATGTTCAATTGGAGAATGTTAATGTTATGTGCACGATGTATGTTGGGTGCTGCTGCACGAGGATGGGGTGGGGGTGAGGGAGGGGGTGGGGGTGGGGGTGAGGGAGGGGCTGGGGGTTGGGATGGGTGAGGTGGGGGTGGGGATTGGGGAGCAGGAGATGGGGGTTAGAATGGATTAGGATGGGGTGTGGTGTGTTGAGTTGAGGATGTGGATGGTATGGGAAGGTTAGGTGGGTTAGGGAGGAGAGGTGGACAGGTTTTAGGGGGGGAGTGGATGATATGGGAAGGTTAGGTGGGTTGGGGAGGAGAGGTGGATGGGTTTTAGGCGAGGGATTTGACTGGGAGAGGGAGGGGCATGAGGAACAGGTCCAGGTGTTCGTGTAGTGTTTCTTGGAGGCAAGTGTTGTGCAGGTGAAGTGGGTCCAGTTCCTGCATGAATTGCAGAGAACTGAACCCTTAGTGTGGCGACTCGAAGTGATGGGTTTTGAGCAAGTTGGACATATGTATGTGTAGGTGGGTCCTGGGTTGCTCTCAATGTCTCCGGCTAGAAGAAGTCTTCGAGAAATGACAGCTGGAGAGTCATTTCTCGGTGTTGGAAAAACTGTGTGATGTGTGTGTGTGGTGTGAGAGGTGTGGAAATTCCCGGTGCGACCGAAGCCGCTCCAAGGATTCCTGTACGAGTAGGCATAATTGCCCGAAATTGCCTTCATTCCCTGCTCATTTTCATGCATAAGCAAAAGCCAGAGCGTAATACAATTATGTATTCGTGAAAGTACTTTAATAGCTTTCAAATTACTCCTGAATCATCCCTGTACGAAGTCTGGTTTTCTTGTAAGGATCTTGTAAGGGCAAAATTGCTAAAAATTACCAAATCCGATAGGTGAAATCGCTAAAAATTACCAATTATTTTCTGTTTTCGCTATGTGTGACGCTGCACATAAGTGAGCTCTCTCTCACACAAACCTCAGTGTCGTGGCGGGGCCTGTAGGCTCCGGCTGACGTCCATCCGTGCTGCTTGCAAAAGCTGGCCTGGCTCACAGGCTACAAAATAGCCGGAAAATCGTCTCCGTCATATGAGGGGCCCCGCGGGAATTGGGTTAAGAAGTGTGGTTGTTTTGATTATTTGATAGGGTCACCATAAGGGTAATGGTGTGGCATTTTTTCTGTACAGAAGCTTGGCCATTTTGGTTGGGGCTTCTTAGGAATGTGACCTTTTTCGTTAGCCATGGAGAAACTGCAGAGGTACAAATTATTATAAGCAACCTCATGTTAAAAATATCTTATATATTTTTGTTTAGCTTTACTTGGCATTCCTCTTCCTCTATGTATCTAGCAATTTAACCCCCTCAAACTCCTTATGATGCGATGGTGTGGTAATTACCCCGGGCCAAAAAGCTCTAAAAGACGATAGAGTGATAACTCAAGCGAGCTTGAAATACGCAGGCGTTTCGTTCATGGTCACCCCTTCGGGGATCAAGGTGTCCGGCAATATATACCGGTAGGCTATAGATAAATTCATTTTTGGGCTATTTCTTCCATTTTATTTATCCTGTTAAAGTGCTTGAGTGATTTTTGTGCTAATGTAGTTAGTATTTGGTGTAATTTTACATATTTCAGCTAAATCTGAAGAGCACATGCAATTTATTTGTGCATGTTCAGTAAGTATTGCTGGGGAAAGGGTTAACGTATTCATCTTTTGGGGTATTTATTCTATGTTTTTATCCTGTTTCTGTGATTGATTGAGTTTTGTGCTAATGTAGTTGGTATTTGGTTTAATTTTACATATTTTAGATAAATTAGAAGAGCACATGCAATATATTTGGGCATTTTCAGTCAATATTGCTGGGGAAACGGTTAACATACAGTATTCATCATAGGAAGGGAAGAGGATGTGTAGCTCAGATCTTTGCCCTGAAATATGTTGTGGAGAAATATCTTGAGAAGGGACAAAAGTTGTATGCTGCCTTCATGGACTTGGAGAAGGCCTATGACAGAGTTAATAGAGAAGGTACCGGTATGTAGAAAGTACTTGGAATATACGGAGCAGATAGCAAGTTGCTGAAAGCAGTGAAAAGCATGTATGAGGGTGCAAAGGTGTCAGTATGTGTTGAGAATGAACAGAGCGAGTTCTTTGATCTGAATTTTGGGTTAAAGAAAGGGTGTGTGATGTCCCCATGGTTGTTCAATATATACTGTACTGTATATGGATGGAGTCATAAAAAAAATGCAAGGATGAGCAATGGATGTTGGTGTACCACTAATAAGGGAAGGCAACGAATGGAATGACAGAGTTGATAGAGAAGGTATGTGGAAAGTACTGAGAATATATGGAGTAGATGGCAAGTTGCTGAAAGCAGTGAAGAGTATGTATGAGAGTGCAAAGGTATCAGTACGTGTGAAGAATGAACAGAGGGAGTTCTTTGATCTGAATGTTTGGTAAAGCAAGGGTGTGTGATGTCCCGATGGTTGTTCTATATATACAGTATATGGATGGAGTCATAAAAGAAATACAAGGAAGAGCAGTGGATGTTTGTGTACTGCTGTTTGCTGACGATATGAATGGGAGTTGCAGGGTCTGGTAAATATGTTTGGAACAGTGTGCGAAAAATGGAATCTGAAGGTAAATGCGGGGAAGAGCAAGGTTATGGTCTTCGAAAGGGGTGAAGCCACAGAGTGTGAGGTGAAGTTGAACGGTCAGGCTATGGAGATTGTCAGCTCATTTAAGTATCTTGGCAGTGTACAGAGTAAAGATGGGAGTATGGATGAAGAAGTGTGGGAGAGGGTGCAACAGGGGAAGAGGGTTGTAGGAATGCTGAAAGCAGTAACATGAAATAGGGTGGTCAGCATGGAACTGAAGAAGTCATTGCATGACAGTGTGGTAATCCCGACACTGACTTACGGAAGCGAAGCATGGACGTTGTTGGAGAGATTCAAACCAAGAGTGAAAGGGATGGAAATGAGTTACTTGAGAAGTGTGTGCAGTTACATGGAGGGATAGACAGACGAATGAGGAAGTACGAGAGAGGTGTGGTGTGAATGTACTGGAAAGTGCAAAAAAGAACACCTTGAGATGGTTCGGCCATGTGGAACATATGGGAAGCGAGAGAATGACTTAGAGAGTGTACGAGTGAGGTGGAAGGACAGAGGGAGAAATAAACCGAGAGAGGTGGAAGGATGGAGTTAAGAAGTATATGCGTGAAAGCGGTGCTGGATGGGAGGAGGGGCATCGACTGACTGGGGACAGAGGTGCATAGGGGTGTTTCGTTCGTGGCCAATCCTTCGGGGATCAAGGCGTCCGTCAATAGATAGATAGATAAATTCATCTTTAGGGCTATTTCTTACATTTTCTTTATCCTGTTAGTGTACTTTATTAACATTTTTGGTAATGTAGTTGGTAATTGGTGTAATTTTACATATTTCAGATAAAGGATGTCAACAGAATAACAAATGATGAGCTGAAGAGACGTTTAGGTATAAAGAGTATTAGCGAGGAGATGCGTACAAGTAAACTGGGATGGTATGGAGATGTGGAGAGAATGGATGAACAAAATTGGGTGAAAAGATGCAGGTCTGCGATTGTGGAGGGAGCTGCACCAAGGGGTGGACCGAGTAAGATCTGGGATCGGACTATACGTGCCGATCTCAAATCCAAAAACTTGACAAGTAAAGCATCCCTTAACAGGGTTACCTGGAACACCGCCATTAGGAAAAAAGACTGAAACTGCACATCTGTGTGGAGCACTCAGTCTTAAAATGTTATGTACATATGTATGTATAAATCTGAAGAGCACATGCAATCTATTTAGGCATTTTCAGTCAGTATTGCTGGGTAAGGGGTTAACATATTAATCTTTTGGAGTATTTCTTCCATTTATTTAGTGAGTTTTATTGATTTCAGTGCTACTGTAGTGGTATTTGGTGTAATTTTACATATTTTAGATAAATCTGAAGAGGACATGCAATATAATTGGGCATTTTCAGTCAGTATTGCTGGGGAAACGGTTAGCATACTGTAGTCATCTTAAGAAGGGAAGAGGATGTGTAGCTCAGATTTTTGCCCAGAAATGTGTTGTGGAGAAATATCTGGAGAAGCGACAACAGTTGTATGCTGCATTTATGGAGTTGGAGAAGGCCTATGACAGAATTGATAGAGAAGGTATGTGGAAAGTACCGGTACTGAGAATATACGGAGTAGATGGCAAGTTGCTGAAAGCAATGAAGAGCAGGTATGAGGGTGCAAAGGTGTCAGTATGTGTGGATAATTAACAGAGCAAGTTCTTTAATCTGAATGTTGGGTTAAAGCAAGGGTGTGTGTGATGTCCCCATGGTTGTTCAATATATACCGGTACAGTATATGTTGCGGAGCAGCGGATGTTGGTGTACCGCTGATAAGGGAAGGAAACGAGTGGAAGTTGCCTCAACAGTACAGTACCGGTACTACTGTTGCTGACAACACAGTTCTGATGAGCGATAGTGAATGGGAGTTGCAGGGTCAGGTAAATATGTTTGGAACAGTGTGTGAAAAACGGAATCTGGAGGTAAATGCTAGGAAGAGCAATATTATGGTCTTTGAAAGGGGTGCAACCATAGAGCGTGAAGTGAGGTTGAACGGCTATGAAGAATGTCAGCTCATTTAAGTATTTGGGCAGTGTGTTGAGTAAAGATGTGAGTAGGCCTATGGATGAAGAAGTGTGGGAGAAAGTGTAACAGGGGAAGAGCGTTGTAGGAACTCTGAAAGCAGTAAGAAGAAATAGAGTGGTCAGCATGGAAGTAAAGAAGTCCTTGCATGACAGTGTGGTAATCCCGACATTGACTTATGGGAGGGAAGCATGGACGTTTCTGACTGGGATTGATCATTGATAATCATCGGTTATGCTAGTTGGAAAATTAGTGGGGTAGAATGTAGAGTTCGGGTGTACCACCAGCCTTGTTTTACACTACGCGGAGCGGCGGCGGACGCTGGCCATCATGTTCCCGTCTATTTGACTGCTTTTGGATACAATAATAGGTTGAGGGGGGTCACCCCCCAATGACATATTGTCATCATCATATATATTGCCAGCAGGAGGCAAATAACCGAAAAAAACGCCTTCAAAATAGACGCGAACTAAAGGCTGGTTCACACATAGCCGAGTCGGTGCGCGAGTCCAACACGAGTGATGAAATTTTGCTATTCAGCAATGACTCGTCGATACTCCTCAACACTCGTATAGACTAGTGCTACGCTCGTGTATACTCTTTGTTTACTAGACACACTCGTGGGTACTCGCCACAGGGTCCAAAAATGTCATGCATGCATGACATTTTTGGGCACCGTGGCGAGTACCCACGAGTGTGGCCTAAATACGTGTAGACTCGTGTAGACTCGTGTACATACGTGTTAACTTGTGTTTGACTCTGAATAACTCCCCGTTATTCGTGTTAACTCGTTGACTCGTGTAAACCCGTGTAACACTCTTTGGTGATTCGTCGCTTTTCGTCATCATTTCGACGTTGACGAAGCAACACGTGTCTACACGCAACAACACGTATGTAACACACATGCAACACGTATCAACAAGAGTAGAAAGCACGAATGTGAGTGCCAAAATTTGGTGCCCCCATGATGCCAGAGTTTACACGATTCAAACACGAATGAAAACACAAGTAAACAAGAGTAAACACGATCCACTGAGAACAAAAATACGAGTGTAACACGAAAAAGCAAGTGTCATTTGAAATACCGTTATTTCAAAAATGTAGGACGAATCAACGAGAGTTTACACGAGTTTACACGGATGTAACACGAGCCAACACGTGTGCAACGAGAGTCAACGCGTTGTCTTTCGTGTTGATCCGTATAACAATCGTGTTGATCCGTGTAACAATCGCGTTGACTCGTGTTAGACTCGTCCATACTCTTTTTTTACGTGCCCTGGAATGTGGCCATTATTTTTCAAATATTTGACACTCGTGTTGGGTTCGTGTTACACTCGTTTTGACTCTCAGTTACTCGTACAGACTCTTGCATGAACACGTGTTGACTCGTATTGACTCGAGTTAACTCGTGTTACACTCTCCTTGACTCGGGAGCAATTGCTACTCGCGGCCGACTCAGCCTCCAGCGACGGCGATAATCGACGAGTGTGACTTGTGTTGGACTCGCACACCGACTCGGCTATGTGTGAACCAGCCTTTAACCACGGTGAATGACATATGTAAACATGACGGCGGCGGTGTCGGCGTCGGACACTTGCGATAATGTTCCCGTCTATTTTGAATGCCATTGGATACAATAATACGTTGAGGGGGGGCTTTGCCCCCATGACGTGTTGTCATCATCATATATATTGCCAGTAGGGGGCAAACAACCAAAAAAATTGCCGCAAAGCCCTCCCCTCAACATATTATTGTATCCAATGGCAGTCAAAATAGACAGGAACATAATCGCAAGCGTCCTCCACCGCCGCCACCGCCGTCATGTTTACATGGTCGATCGCCGCAGTTACTGTAAGTTCGCGTTTATTTTGATTTTTTTACGACGATTTGTTTTGGTTACGCCTATTTGCCCCCTGCTGGCAAATTATATGATGATGACAATATGTCATGGGGGGTGTTTGCCCCCCTCAACATATTATCGTATCCAACGGCATTCAAAATGGACGGGAACATGATGGCAAGCTTCCGTCGCCGCTCTGCGCAGTGTAAACAATGGTGGCGGTACGCCCGAACTCTACATTCTACCCGGCTAGGCCTACCGGTATATTATAGGCTACAATAAATAAGTTGGCTAGGCTATTTTATCTATAGGCTAGGCCTAGTCTAATATTACAATTTAAGGTAGCATTCAAATTGACTACAGCAGGACTTACCCTTGACCAGGTATAGGCTATCCTAGTGTTTACTAGGCCTATACCCCTTTGAAAGGACATTAGCCTAGCCTAACCTAACAACCTTACCTAACCTATTATAGTAGGCTATTATGAGTGGGGGCTGCCGCCCCCACACCCCGATTTTTGGTGTATTTGTCTATTTTGTCTGTGAAGTGGGAATTTTTTCAATTTGTCGATAACGAAAATCCTCCATGCGGACTATAGCCTATGGAGAAAAATATGGCGAATCTATTGTTGCCTATTATCTCTAATAAATTGTTTCTCATAATGCTGCAGTAGTGTCGTTTAAAATACCATCCATTTAATTGTGTGCCTTTAAAAATGACCTAAATTAGGCTATAGGCTACTGGAAGATTAGAAGAATCTTTAAGAAAGACTAGGTTAGGGTTATTGTCGTGCCAAAGCAAGATTATAGCCTAAATATAAAAGGAAGTGAATAAAATTAAATATGCCGAAAAAAATCACCGTCAAAATAGACGCGAAGTTAACCGCGGCGATCGCCCTATGTAAACATGATGACCGTACACCCGGTAACTACATCCATCCCATTAAAAGTTACTGTGGGACACAAAATTTGTTGAGGGGGTCTCTGCGGCTCTGCCCCCCCACGTCGGCCCGTCACGTATTATGATGTACGGTAAGTCATCATCATCTGTGCTAATTCATAGGATCCCCAATTAAGGCCAAAGTCAATCAACAGACGAAATAAGCTCCCAAATTACAATAACATAGCGGCCCACCGTTTATGGGCGACTTTTTACACGTCATTTTAAATGTTACTTTCCTGCCCTGGTCTAGGCCTAATAGATTTTTCCAAAGAATCAAACTTAAATTAAAAGGAAGTAGCCTAGCCTACAGTTTATAGGAAGGCTATTCCAACATGCATTCCAGAACTTAGGCTAGCCTAGGCTATATGAAAATTTGTGGGTGGTCTGCCCAAAAAAGAATCACTAGGCTTATTAGGCTATGGGTAGGCTAGTATGGGGTGCATTTTGCAAATCTTCTGAACTCTTAGGCCTAGGCTAGGCTAAATTAAAACTCACAAAATCTGAGTAAAACCAGCACTAGAATTTTGTCTTGTCTTGTCTTGCGGGTTAAGGGCAACCTCAGGCGAATACTCGCCCGCTCCGGCCCTACCGTAGTCGCCGGAGATCCTATGTCACAATTAAATTAGTTTATAGTATCTCAGTTTATAGTTAAGGTTAAAATTCACCACCGTGTCACTTTCACTATAGGTCATTCGTAGAACCGTAACACTAAAGGCAACAACCCAATAGCAGGTCATCAGGTGGTGAACCAGAGACCTACAAACCGCGGTACTAGGGCCAGAGCAATGTCTTGAAGCGAGGTGACCTTATCAACCAACCCCAGACAATCCAGTAGGAGCTGTCGGAAGGAATCCATCTTTGAAGCCAGAAAGGGATGCCCATCCACATGCTCAGTGACGGGACGAGGCGAGCCTTAGGAGGCATATGTAGGATGACCAGATGTAGGATGTGGAGGGGAAGAGGTACCGTACGACGATACATGGGATGCGGAGACTGCGGAGGGAAGAGCTCGTCAAAGTCATACGGTTCCTCAGGACCTCAACAATAACCAGGGGATGGCCGGTGCGGGCAATGGTCGATCGCCGTAGTTAATATAAGTTCGCGTCTATTTTGATGGCGATTTTTGTTTTAGTTAGGCTAGGCCTAGGCTATTTGCCCCCTGCTGGCAATATATATGATGATGACAATACCGGTACGTCATGGGGGGTGATTGACCCCCTCAACATATTATTGTATCCAACGATCTCTAACCGCTGTATCTCAAAAAGGGCTAGAGCAAATTGGCTGTAAATTTCCACATCTAGGCTATTCCTTGACAGATTTGCTCCCTCCAATTAATATTTATTAGCATAAATTCAGCCTAGTTTAGCCTATAAACCAAAAACTAACATTTGTTTAGCCTAGGCCTACATATAAAAAGAAAAACCCCACTCGTACTGCAATTATAAGCATAAATATGAGTATCTAAGTTACAAAGCAAATGTTTTTGTATAAAATAAACCATAAAATTGTCATCTTTCAACTGTTGAGGTCATAAATATAAAAAAATCTGATACATTAGGAAAAAATGCGTTAAAGAGTTGTGTTAGCGGGTCTATCGTCCCCTTTATTTACGTAGTCACACGCTCGCAGTTACATTCGCGTCTAATGTGACTGTGGTTATTTGCCCCTGCTGGTGATATATATGATGACAATAAGTCATAGGGGATAAAGCCCCCTTAACCCATTATTGTATCCCACGGCCAGGCGTTGGGTAAATTGTTTTGTTACCGGCCGGCGGATTGAGGGTGGCTTTACCCCAGGGTGTCAAACGAGAGCCGAGTCCAATATGTTTTGTCTTTATTATTGTATAGGGCCTAGGCCTATGTAAAGATAAAATTATGGTTTATAGTTTAAATTATGTCTTTGGAAGTGATAAAGTGGCCAAAACAATGCTATTCCAAGTTAATTTTCTTGTATCCTTTCTCATATTCATTCAAAATTGCTCCGCTTTCACACCCTGGGCCGCTAATGACACCCATGGCCCCAATATGGTGGAGGTTGGCCGGTCTCTGCTACTCTAGGGTCTCTCCAGGAGGCCAGTGTTGTGTGTGAGTGTTTTTTTTTTTTTTGGGGGGGGGGTTAGATCATTATTGCCGCCCAATAAACTTGACCAGCTTGACACACATCATGCTAGCGTATTGGTATTGAGTAGTTGCTTAAGGGGAGTTTGTATTTCTTTGTTCATTCATGTATTTATTATTTTCGTTAGTTTCCTTCCAAGACCTCCACCAAGCTTTAAAAAAAAACCCAAGTCCCTTCATCTAGATAAATGTATACATTTTTCGGTAGAAAAATGTACCAACCGAAGGCCGGTTCCTCCTAAATCTAGTTTTTATTAATTTCACCACAACACCAAACACCTCCAATTAAATTAATGAAAGCATATATATATGATCCACCAGGATTCGAACCCGGGTTATCACACACAGATTTTTAGACACCTTTACCATTACACCATCAGCCTACTGTTTTAAGACGTTTACCCCCATCCAGGTGTCAATATTTTCCTGGCGAGCGTTAGCAAGCCAGCATATATATATATATTTGTTTTGACAACAAGCTAAATTTTTACATTTTTCGACGGAAAAAATTCTCCGGCGAAGCCGGCTTTCTCCATACAATGCGGGCTTGCTATCGCTCGCCAGGAAGAAATCGACACCTGAATGGAGATAAACTTTTTAAAACAGTTGGCTGAATGGGGCCGACGGATACAAGCCAGGGAAAAAGAGAAAAAGCGAGAAAGATAAAAACAAAACGGTGACCCCCTTAAGAATGATACGACTGTCACAGACCTACTTGCGCATAGGCTGATTTGGCAAATATGGAGAAAGACTAGTTATATACAACATTGGGCAAACATAATTAATATTTACACAATTATTGCTAATTTAGTGCAGCAATAACAAGGACAACATCTGTATAGTTTAGTCTACTAGTGGTATGCAATAGATCAAATCGGTTACACAGGCATTAAATAGTAGCTACGTATATATATAATAATAATAATAATAATAATAAATAATGATAAATAATAATAATAATTGTTGGTTTATTGTTCACCTGCGGCCAACTGTGTTTGTACTTGATTGTGAAGTAAAAAAACGTATTTTATCCCTTTGCTACTAACGATGATTGTATTCTTTCTTCTTCCAGCCGATTATAGAAGAGTTTAGAAATACATCGAAGTGTTTAGCATTTTTCTTCATGTATTAATAATTGGTAGGGTTCTTTTAAATATTAGTTGTCATTAGATTGGTAAATTGGATACATAATAGCCTAGCCATGGAAGAAATACATAATACGCCTGGAATTAGTAGGCGAATCGATAAAGTTATGTACTTTAATACGACAGTGGGATTTGGGGGAACGTGTAACTCGACCCCACTGGTAGACAGGTCGATAAGTAACCGTAGACAGGCATTAGAGTCAGGTAGGGGCGTGAGAGAGTGGGGGAGGACAGGTAGACAGGTACAGTAGATCAGTAAGGGTAGACAAGTAGATGAGTAAAGGTAGAAGGGGTAGATCAGTAAAGGTAGACAAGTAGAGGCGAGTGAGAGTGAGGTGCGGTAACAGGAGTAGGTGGGAGTTGTGAACGTAGGAGAACAAGGAGGGAGGGCTAGGCTGACTTGTAATTTGAAATGGGGTTCTTTTATTATACATCTTATTCACGCGTTCCTTGTTCTTTCACTGTCTTCATTCTCTCCTTCACCCACTCTCAGCCTCTTCCATCGACTTGTTCTTTTCTTCCACTATTCCTTTTATCTCCTTCCATCCTTCTCATCCTAGTTCACAGTTCTAAGGTAGACAGGTTGATCAATAAAGGTAGATAGGTAGAAGTATGTGAGAGTGAGGTAAGACTAGTTGACAATTGTTGACTTATAGAAGAACAAGGGGGAAGGTTTGATCGACTTTTAACGTGAGAGTTTGGGAGATATGGCGAATATATATTTTATGTATATCTCCGTTATCAATTACCTTCCCTTGTTCACTTCCTCCCTCTCTCCTTCTTTCATTCATTTATGTATTCATTCATTCTTTCATTCATTCTATTCATTAACTGCTTCTCCTTCTTTTCCTCCTTCACTACATTCGTCCTTTTGTTTATTCGCCCTTCGCCATCTTCTTCAATACCTCCTTCCCTCCCTTCCTTCTCGTGGGGTATGACAAGTAGACCAGAGTTGTGGACATAGGAGAAGATGGGGGCAGGGCGTCAAACGAAATCCAAGTCTTTTCTTTGTTTAGGCTTCAGATTCTAAGCATTAAACACTAAATAGAGTTACCAGCTAAAGGGGTTAAGGAACTTAACTGTACTCGTGAATATAACTTTTATCTTTTTCATAACGGATAACATTATAATTATGTCACATATATATCACACGTCGCAGGTACTCAAAGGGATAACGGTTCATCACGTAACTAATATACATGTTTTTGTTTACAATACGGTATTCACATCGAACAAGATCCGTATCGCACCCCGTAGCGTTCGTTTCTTTTCGGTGTGATCGCTCTCTTAGAAACGTAAACAGGTCAAGCCGGTATCACACGAGCGCTTTTCCCCTCAACATTTACCCTCAACACTGGTCTGGCAGCTTATGAGGTCAACATTTAGATGATTTCGGTTACCAAAATTCATCTACCATCAGTCTAGTTTCCGATACCAGTGTAAAATATTCCAAAAATGTTGATCATCGAATGTTGACTATAAAAGCTCTCGTGTGATACCGGCTTCAGTTTCCCATACATCTTCGAGGGAGCGTGAAAGTGGGTCCCGTTTTCCCTTTTTCATTTAGATTGGTGTTATTCACGCTTTCTGTTTGCTCTACAGGCCTATACAAAGTCGTTCCCATCGCCTATGTTGTCTAGAAACTCGATGGTTGCGAAGCTGGTCTTTTTCCCAACTCTACGCCAGATTGGAAACAGCCTAGACCTATCCAAGATCGCTAGACCCCCTTTCAAGATACATTTTTAAATTTTTCGGTTGAACAATTTTCGCTCTCGCTCGCCAGGAAAAATTCGACATCTAAATGGCACGAAAGGTCTTATAATTGACATAAATGCTGCAAAAGTTCTTAAAATCGCCAAACGAATGGGGCAAATGTCTTAAAATCTCAAAAGCAATGGGGCTAAACATGAGAGAGAAAGGGGTACGAAAAAAATAAAAATAACCTCAAGTGGAAATCTCCCCTTAAACGTCGGACACCAAAGAAGTTACTTTACGTAAAGCCTCGTCCAGAAGAGGAACCCCAAGGAACGATAAATATATAGGCCTACCCTGGGAAAATATCGACATTTAATTAAGGGGGAATGGGCTGGTTTCTGTGGCCCCCTTCTCCCACGTGTTTAGCCCCATTGGTTTTTAGATTTTAAGATGTTCGGCCCATTAGTGTAACGATTTTAAGAGTTTACGCCCCATTTCTTTGTCAATATTAAGATCTTTCGTGTCATTTAGGTGTCGATTTTTTTCCTTGCGAGCGATAGCGAGCCATTAATTTTAAATGTAACCGGCCTTTGGCCGGGACATTTTTCTACACACACACACACACTCACATACACACACACACATTCACATACACACACACATTCACTCACTATCTATCTATCTACATATCTATCGTAGTTATAAAATGCTCAAATGCGAGCGAAATGAAGTTATATTTGACAATATTGAAAGGCGAATAAAAGGTATAAACATTAAATTGAATAAGAATAATGGAGATAGGAGAGTGCCACCCAGAGAAATTATTATGCACGAAATATTCCACTTAAACTCTCTCTTTTCATAACTTTCCATTATACAGGGCAAAGTTACAATAGTTGTGTGCCGTTTTGGATTATCGTCTCCTTATCGTAATTCAACTTTTGCATGCATATACTTGTTGATAGCAAACTGAGATCAAGAATGTTTTTACAAGATAACAAATCCAAGATGTTGTTGGCGATGATCTTGATAATGTTGAACAAGAAGATGAAGAGAATAAGGATATGGAACACAGAACAATACATATGGAACTTAGGAAGGATAGGCAGAAGAAGAACATAGAATAATAAATGAGAGGAAATACAAAAAAAGGAAAGAGAATGGCAAGAGGAGTGAACACGAAAATAATGACACGAAACACATTGACATTGTTCAAGAGAAAATATATATAGAATGAATGAGAAAGGAGACGTGGCAATGAAAATAAGAGGAGGAGGAGGAGGAGGAGGATTCAGACGATGAAAAAGGAAGAGAGAAAAGAAGATGATAATGGAGAAGGAACAGAAGAGATCAAAATAACCGAAAATGTACCAGAATGCAAGGGAGAGGAAGCGAGTTCAGAGAAACGCAATAGAAAACCAATAGTCCAGTGTATTATATTGGGAGATTTGTGCTGCCTCTGTTATTATAGTACAATTATTAAGGAGATTAGAACAAGAGCAATAAGAAGAGATTAGTATAAGAGGAATTGCAAACCAGAGAGAAAAACAGAATGACTAGGGGACACAAGAAGGGAGCAAATTCAGACACGTCCTACCAATCTGTCTAGTCCAGTGCCATCTATGGTGAGACTTGTGTTGCCTCTTATAGTGCCATTATCAGTAAGAAGGCAGAAAGAGATAACAAGAGCAAGAAGGAGAGATAAGTACAAGAGGAATAACAGCCCAGAGCCTAGTCAGAATGAAAGGGAAGGAAAGCGAACACTGGAAACGAGCGGGTTCAGAGAGACGCATTCTACCAACCTGTCAGTCCAATCCAGTGCCATCTATTGCAAGGTTTATTGTATGGTATTATAGTGCCATTAGTAGTAGTAGTCAGAAGAAGAAGAGGAAGAAGAACAAGACAAGAAGAAGAGGAGGAGGAGAAGGAAGAAGAAGGAAGAAAACAAAGAAGAGAAGAAGAAGAAGATAACAGGAATAACAAACTAGAGACTGACTGAGAATGAAAGGGAAAGTCATCAGAATAACAAGGGGGGAAGCGACACAGGAAGCGAGCGGGTTCAGAGAGCGAGAGACCCATCCGATGTGTATAACCTGTGCAGTCCAGTACCAACTATAGGAAGATTTGTGCTACCTTTATTTAATTGACGCCATCTTACTGACCTGATACTCTGATAGGTTTTTATGTTTGTATATATTTCAGGACAGAGACTTTCAGTATACGTTTTTATGTGTTTATATATGTATGTTTTAATCTCAGGACAGGCTTTCACTATCCTGTTATTCTAGAAAGATTTTAAAATGTCGTCGAGCCTTCAGCTGGAAAATTGATAAGTTTCCGACTATTAAAGGAAACCTTTAACTGTCTTGATAGCGTAATGGTTAGTGCGCGGAATTTCGGTGTGAATATCCTAGGTTCGAATCCATGGAGTACCACACGTATGCATTAATTTCATTGATTTCATTAATTAGGTTTATTTGTAAGTTAATTGGTGGGTTGGTGATATTATGAATTGATAAACCCTGGACCCTATACTAGAGTTTGATCGACGTTATTTAACATTCGGTCTTTATCGCAGAATTACAGGTATGAAATATTTGTTAATCAGCCAGAGTAATTATTGACCTTGGTTGATATAAATGTACAATAGCCCAGAAATGTTAGCAGATATTTCAGAAAAGAAACCCGAATCTTAAAATTGTCCAAAAAAGTCCTCAGCTGACACCGCTTATAAAAACACATAAAATCTACTGTTAGAAAAGATGCTAAATGTTTCCTTATAGAGAGCACCAGTCCATCCCCGCCCCCGAGTCACTTCACCCAAGCTCACCTCTACTACCTGCCAGAAATACCAATATAGCGAGTTACTGCTACATTTGGGATGGTTTATTCCCGTTTAGCGAGATTTATACATTTAGTGACATGGACTGTACTTTTAGCATAGAGCTTTTTGTCTCTTACTTCGATATATTCTTGAAATATTACCATGTTCGGGGTCATATAATTCCATTTATAACATTCAGCTACATCATAGCAACTTTTGAGGTGTATTCTAGCGGTATTTATAAATTAGAGTTGGCAACACTGCTTACCCGTGAAACTTCAGTACCTATATGACCTCTGTGACGTGTGGATGTGCGTGTCTCCGCTCCTTCTCGCTCATCACTGGGCATTATAGCATACTACCTCTTGGATACTATACTCGGTTTCATTTCATCGGACGGTAAATTAAATCCTTTAGCAGCTACTTTCTCGATACTTAATGGAAAAATTTGGAACTGCGATGTCTCTCCATCCTATTAAGACCAATTTTTAGTAATTCGCACCCTATTTCACTACAAAATCTTCAAAATAACTGAGAAAGCTTGATGGGAACTTTGCAATTTACCGTCAGTTGAAAAGAAACAGGGTATAGTTTTATTAGCCACTTTATCTGGAATATACAATTAAAAGAATACAAATAAATATATGAAAAATAAGAAAAATAAGTGAAAAAGAGCTCTCAGGGAAGTGCCGTTACTAAGGCGCTATTCTTCCCGAACTACAACTGAACTGAATACTGTATTGGCTAAGCTAGTGTTGAACATGCAGGAAAACGATATCTGTGCAGTGTTGTGGTGTTTGGATGTAACGAGCAAGGATGTTAATTGTGCAAAAACATTGAATTTCAGTGAATAAAATGAAGAAGGTTAGTAGCTACGCATTATAAACAGCAAGTTTTGTTTAGCCATTTACATATATGCGTACGTTTAAGGGGAGATGGGTCGCTTTTCTGGTCCCCCTTCTCCCTTGTGTTAAGCCCCATTTGTTTTGAGATTATTTGACGTTAGCGATTTTTACACCTTTCGCCCCATTCCTTTGTCAATTTTAAGACCTTTCGTGCCGTTTAGGTGTCGATTTTTTCCTGGCGAGCCTGAAATTTTAAGAGAAACAGGCCTTTGGCCGGGACATTTTTCTACCGAAAAATTTACAAATTTATCTTGAAGGGGGTCTAGGATGTGTTTCTAATCTTGATGAACGTCTAGCGTTGGAACTAAGAAATAAAGGAATACGGTACATTACTTAATAGAAAACACAAAATACTGGCCCATCTCCCCTTAATTAAGTTTCGTGATGGCCAAAATGCAACAGAAACGAAGCATAATAATTACTCCTAATGATTGAGTTTAGGTAGATTTAAACCCCAAAACTTTTATAAAGTATATATTTTATCGAGATGCGAAGTTATCCAATGTTAGCCAGAACATTGTGTGGAATGTATAAGTAATATGGTTAATGAAATGTATCGAAGCTAATTATGATTTTGTAATACACTTTGCTCGTGTATTAGTTGCCTTGTTTCCTCCTTAACCCGTTTAGTACCGGTGACGTCCTTTTAGTTATATTCTCTCAACTATTAGACGATTTAATTCAGCAGAGGAAGGACATATACTAATTAAAAGGCTGCAGACTATCTCAATTAATCCTTTCATATACCACATATCCTTCCTAGGCTTCATACAAACGTCTAAATGTAGCTGAAATCAAATATAAAAGACGTCGCCGGTACAGAAGGGGTTTAATTGTTACTCGATTGTAAATTTCACACATAATCCAAACAAAATATCTTGGTTAGTGGGAGAGAAGCAGTGATTTGTGTAGGCCTAACTTGGGTGAGGGGGAGGGGCACCTGAATGACCCCAGGCTTGACCTTGACCTTTGCGAATTCTTGACCTGGAGAGGGTGCGCCAATCTGAATTTGTGTTTCTTGGATTTATTGGAGTGCCGGAGAACAGATCTACATTTTTCTATGATAATTGTTTAGAAAAGGCTCGCCGCCTTATTATACATAATATATATATTATGGACAATGCATGTCTATGGAATCCTTGGCTACTCGTGTATAATCCACCGTGGGAGAATAATTTGTATCACATTTATATAACCCGATATTAGGCCTACTGGTAAAAACGCACAGTGCCATCACTCCCAGAGCTCCCACATACTTTCTCACTGTTTACAAACGTCTTCATTATGGAGTACAATCGATATTTACCTCCGGCTGGCAACATAGATGATGATTTCAATAAGTCATGGGTGGGGGGGGGGGGGGGTGTTAAGATAATATAACACGAATGAAATTACCATGACGTCACCGGTACCGAAGGGGTTAACACATAAGAGCAGACCTTCGTACCCAGCCCGTTTCCAGCTCCAGACGTTTCCTACTTGTTGACGTATCGCAGCTTCGTTTATGTCAGATTTTCACGTTAAGGGGAGATGGGCCGTTTTTATGGTCCCCCTTCTTCCTC
The DNA here is from genome assembly GCA_032716605.1 of Paralithodes platypus. Lineage (NCBI taxonomy): Eukaryota > Metazoa > Arthropoda > Malacostraca > Decapoda > Lithodidae > Paralithodes > Paralithodes platypus. The sequence goes on from CM064492.1 coordinate 63,980,881, forward strand.
ATGTTTAGCCCCATTGGGTTTCAGATTATTAGACGTTCGGCCTATTTGTTTGTCGATTTCAAGACCTTTTGCCCCATTTCTTTTTTCAATATTTAGACTTCGTGTCATTTAGGTGTCGATTTTTCCCTGCCGAGCGATAGCAAGCCTGTAATTTAACCCTCTCCGACATATGACGCGATTTTGAGCCTATTGGGGATACTTTAAAGCCTTTGTTACCATCAGGGGTATTTAGAAACATTTAGTTTAGTTACTTCAACCTCTGCAGTTGTGTTTGAGTTAGCTGTGGGCAGAAAACTAATTTTGGAGAGGTAATTATAAGAGTGAGAGAACTATTTCTTATTGCTAATCTGGCAACCTCTGCGTCATAAATGCGTGAAAGGGTTAAGAGAAACCGGCCTTGGACCGGAACATTTTCTATCGAAATATTGATACATTTATCTTGAAGGAGGGTCTTGGGCGGGTATTTTTTAAGCTTGATGGAGGTCTAGGGAGGAAACTAATAAAATTATAAACAGTTACAAAAATTAGCAAATAAAAAAACGACCCATCCTCCCTTAATTATATTCTGTAGACCTTGGCCATACCATTTATCCCATTGCTGAGGGTATCAAAGCGACGTGTATTGGCCTAACTGCAATAGTATTTTAGAATCTTGGTGTTATTGGTTTTTAGCATTGTTATTTTTGTTCTCATTAAACCCTTCTGTACCGGCGACGTCTTTATATTTGTATTCTCGCTGTACTGTGTTTAGAAGAATTTGTGTAGTCTGTGGTAGTATAAAGTTCGAAGCCTTTTAATTGCTGCAGGCCCTTTTTAAATTTAATAAAACTGTCTAATAGTAACCAGAATGCAGTTAAACGGACGGCACCTGCACTGCCTGGGTTAATGGTGTCGTATATACTGTAAGCGTTCGTACCGTCGAGTTAGTATTATTAGTATAGTTAGTATTATTAGTATAGTTAGTATTATTAGTATAGTTAGTATTATTAGTATAGTTAGTATTATTAGTATTATTAGTATAGTTAGTATTATTAGTATAGTTAGTATTATTAGTATAGTTAGTATTATTAGTATAGTTAGTATTATTAGTATAGTTAGTATTATTAGTATAGTTAGTATTATTAGTATAGTTAGTATTATTAGTATAGTTAGTATTATTAGTATTATTAGTATAGTTAGTATTATTAGTATAGTTAGTATTATTAGTATAGTTAGTATTATTAGTATAGTTAGTATTAGTAGTATAGTTAGTATTATTAGTATAGTTAGTATTATTAGTATAGTTAGTATTATTAGTATAGTTAGTATTATTAGTATAGTTAGTATTATTAGTATAGTTAGTATTATTAGTATAGTTAGTATTATTAGTATAGTTAGTATTATTAGTATTATTAGTATAGTTAGTATTATTAGTATAGTTAGTATTATTAGTTATAGTTAGTATTATTAGTATAGTTAGTATTATTAGTATAGTAGTATTATTAGTATTATTAGTATTATTAGTATAGTTAGTATTATTAGTATAGTTAGTATTATTAGTATAGTTAGTATTATTAGTATTATTAGTATAGTTAGTATTATTAGTATAGTTAGTATTATTAGTATAGTTAGTATTATTAGTATAGTTAGTATTATTAGTATAGTTAGTATTATTAGTATAGTTAGTATTATTAGTATTATTAGTATTATTAGTATAGTTAGTATTATTAGTATAGTTAGTATTATTAGTATAGTTAGTATTATTAGTATTATTAGTATAGTTAGTATTATTAGTATAGTTAGTATTATTAGCACAGTATTAGTTTGTATTGATCTTATATATATTTCTGTTATTCGTGCCTCCCCCCCCCCTTTATCTGTGAGGTAGGAGGTGGTAGGGTAGGGCAGGGGGGGAGAGTAACCTGAGGGGGCGTCTGGTTCCGCTCCAGGCACACACAGGTGTCAGGTGACGAGGGACCTGGGGAGGAGGAGCAGCAGGAACGGTCTCAACATTCCCCCATAACATAACTTGTTAGTATTTCTATATTAAAGTCCGGTCTGCTTCAGAGGGACCACATAATGTACCGTATGCATGCATCCGAAGTGAGTTAACCCATTCAGTGCCGATGACGTAATTTTCATTATATTCTGCCATCGATTGAATTCAGGTTAGGAAGGACCTCTACCCATTAGAAGACTGCAGCCTATCTCAACAAATCCTTTTAGCTACCACACATCCTTCCTAAGCTGTATAAAATCGACTAAATGCAGGTAAAATCCAGTAAAAAAAGACATCACCGGTACAGCACGGGTTAATGTTAGACTGCGTACTTTATGAAACTGAGTGAAATAAAGTTCTCTCTCAGTTGCTTTTTATTTGTTCAGTGTACGCCCTTCCCACATATTAAACAAAAATACAGCCCTTAGTAAGGAGTGTTTTGGGCCCGGGGGAGTACACAGACTGTGGCGAGGTGTCCCGTGACGAGTGTAGAGTCGCAGGGAGAAGTAGAGGCTCAACCCGCTCAGTTCCATGACGAGGCTTTCTTGGCCTCGTTCTCGTTTCCTCCTCTCCCCCCCCCCCCCCCCCCCCCCCCCCCCCCCACCCCCCCCCCCCCCTCTCCTATCTCTCTCTCTCTCTCTCTCTCTCTCTCTCTCTCTCTCTCTCTCTCTCTCTCTCTCTCTCTCTCTCTCTCTCTCTCTCTCTCTCTCTCTCTCTCTCTCTCTCTCTCTCTCTCTCTCTCTCTCTCTCTCTCTCTCTCTCTCTCTCTCTCTCCTGGATAACGTGAACGTATACCGGTATGCGAGGGGCATTCAGGTTACGTTATCGCTGTTATACTAAAAACTAAAATAGATAAATAAAATACTCGTCATATTCATAAAACGAGCTATCATGCCGTATATGAGGAGAAGCCAGGACAGCCAGAACAGAGCCTAAGGTTTCTTTAGGCATGGTTGGAGACGATGCTGACCACTGTCCTAGTTTGAGAGGATTTAGTACTTAGAACATCTTCCTCAAACTGTTATTGGGGCCAACACTACAGTTTTATTAAGCTTAGGATGTACCGTACCTTTAGGATTCGAAGTGGTGCAAACACTCTCCATTAACTCCCTGAATAACACATGCCCTTTTAAAACTGCTTAGAATGAAGTGAAAGCAACCCCCCACACACACACATAAAAAATAAAATAAAAATAAAATAATAAATAAAAAACACAATGTATATGGTGTGGTATGTAAAAGACGTCATTGTGCTGACATATTTAATGCTGCCGATGCTCTTCTCCAAATGAAGTGCATTATCCAATTTAAATGTAAAAACTACATCATCATTCCACCTAGTGTAATAAGCACACAAAAGTATGTTAGGTGTTTAAGGGGACATGAGCCGGTTTTTTTTGGTCCATTAATTTATTTATTCCTTCATTTCGTAGTTTTCCGCGCTAGAGCTCCATCAAACTAAAAAAAAACAAGACATTCAAGATACATTTTGTATATTTTTATGTAGGGTTCATATTAATCATACTTAGTTATCGCCACAAAAACGAGAATATAAATGGAATTGTGTTGTGTTGCATGATTTCGCCATAAAGTAGGTATGGTATGCATTAATTTTAGTTGGTCAAGACAAAATACCCCACCGAATCCTCCGTTTAGTCAAATTTAGTTCCTCCTTCAGTCGGTGGAGATATATTAAGTTCAATCTGGCTAATATTCGACGGTTTTACTTAGCTTAGGAAGTCCCTTTGGAATCGACAAAGTAAAAGCTATCTCTTATCGCTTGGCCTCCCAAAGATCGTTCCCAACCTGCCTGAAATAATTTTATAATAGCCATAGGCCTATATGGTATACTAAAAGTATTAACCATACCACATACCCTTACTGGCATTAATAGGGTGTTTTTCTGGACCCCCTTCTCCCTCATGTTTAACCCCATTAGTTTTAATATTTTAAGACGTTCGCAACTAATAGTTTGGCTATCATAAGACCTTTATTTGTCAATGTTAAGACCTTTGGTGCCATTTATGTGTCTATTATTTTCCTGACGAGCGAAGTGGGTCTTGGCCCTTGGGGGTATTTTTTTAAAGCTGGAAAAGACACCATCCGCTTAATTACAATTGTTGGTCTTATTTGCGTCCAAGTTACTATAATAAATCTCAAGAAGCTACATTGCCCTTGTGTTGTCCTCATCATTATGGTCTTTATATAACATGCTGCCGATGAAGTGTTCTCTGTTTTTATAGTTTAATGGGTCCGCTTTTCGGAAACCATTTTTGTTTTACCATTTCCAATTAGCCTAAGGAACGATAATATTGTTGCGTAATAATGATAAGGAACCAGTTTTGTGGCACGTGTAGAGGACAGCCTTGACCACATTGCAAGGGTGTGGGGGGGGGGGGGGAGGGGGGGTAGAAAGGGGGTTGGTGTGGGAGGAGCTGGTGTGGGTTGTGGGGCTTAGAGCCGTATTCTTAAACAATTCTTTCCCTTCGAAAATGAAAGGAAGGAATTTTCTTTCGATTTGGTATTCTTAAAAAATCCTTCCCGTTCCTTTCCCTTGGGAAGGAAAAATCTTTCCCTTAAACAGGGGAAAATATTGGAATTTGAAGGACTCTCACTAGGCAGGTCTTCAGTTTTCCCTTCGTCATTTTGTTCATAACATTCTTATATAATTGGAGTCAGTGTGACTAAATAATGGATTTGACCACTATGTAATTTTATTAACATGATATAATGCACGATATTGAAAATAAAGTAATATTATTAAACGTTTTAGAAGACCACCTGATCTCGGCGTGAATTCGCGTGCGGACGATTCGGGCAATTTCGGGCTGCCAGCTGATAGCCTATTCCTCATCTTATACATATTTCGATTATTATTGATTTTCATTGGTTTACTGATGTTAGCCCTTTCAAAGCATCAATTTTGTGCACGGTGTGACTATATTTTGGCACGTGTTAATGCAATAAGTGTCAACATTACCAGGTTTGAGGCTTGACAGAGATTACGCTATCAACAATTCCCAGTAATACCATACTTTACATAACTAAAAATAGCTAGGCATATACTGTAATATTAATATAAATTTGTGGGCTAACAGTAATAGTGGTCAATCATCTTATATACTAATTTAGCCTACCTTACCAGTACCGTACCACATATTGGGTTAGGCTAGGCGGCTAGGCTTAGCCTACAGCAGGCTACATCTCATGTAAGCTAGCCTAGCCCAGGCTAATCTATTTTTCTTATGAATTTCACAACTCATACAGGATTGTAGGCCTAATTTTTTTTTCTTAGGTACATCCCCACTGAATAAACTAACCTAGGCTAGTCTCTGTCCCTCTAGGCTAGCCCATCATAATGTTCAAAGCCAACATTTGTTAGATTTTGTCAGAATTGGCTCACCTCAGATAGGCTATCTGGATTTTAAAATGTTGTGAATTTATTAGGCTATGGGAAGGATGTAGTATTTGGACATACTACATGGCGCCTGCCTTGGTTTACACTACGCCGAACGGCGGCAGCAGTGAACGCTCGCGATCATGTTCCAGTCTATTTGACTGCCGCAGGATTCAATAATAGGTTGACGGGGTCCTCACCCCCCCCCCCCATTACATGTTGTTATCATCATATATTATATTGCCAGCAGGGGGAAAATAACCGTTAAAATAGACGGGAACGTACCCACGAGCGCACTACCTATGTAAATATGACGACTGTACACCCGGATACATCCTTCACGATTCACGACTTTTGACTGTTTTTTTTTAAGTAATTTGCCCCCTGCTGGCAAAATGCCTATATATGATGATGACAATAAGTCATGGGGGAGTGAGGGGGGCCCTCAACCTAATGTTGTATCCCACGGCAGTCAATATAGACGGAAACGTGATCGCGAGCGTGGGAGTAGTGTAAACAAGGCAGGCGATAAGCTCGAAATTCCTCGAATACTACATCCTTACTTTTTTACTTTATGTTATAGAAAGTCCGAGTTACCTTTTCACTATAATATTTTCCCTGATGTTCATAGCCTTGTACACTATCAGGGAGCGTGTTTTTAGATTATTCGGTAGCTACCGGGTATCTTAACTACAGTTCAAGGAGACTACAGCACAGTTTGCACGCTCTCTGCGTTTATTTTTAATTTGACAGTGTTTGGTGGACATAATTGTCATCATTCATATTCATATATAATGCCAGCAGGAGGAAAATAACCACTCGGAGGGGGTTTTCAGAAAAAAGTGGCAAAGTCTGACGCATAGAGGGTGCTAATATTGCCGCAGTGTCTGCTTGAATATTGTCATCATATTAGCCTAATCAAAACATATTTGTAAACACTAGCCTATTCAATACTATTGGTTGGGAGTACAATTATAGGCTACCCTAATTTTTCATTACAGTATATCCTAGCCTAATCCCTCTACTTTCTTTAAATATCCAAACAATATAACTTAACCTGAGAACCTAAGATAGGCCTAGGCTATGCTAATATACAGCGTTTGATTATGCCGAGTGTATAGGCTAACTTACTAACATTGGTAGTTGCTAAAAGTCTGGTAGGCTAAAAGGAAAATGTATAAGATTAGAGCCCAAAATTGCTAATGAAAAAATGTGGCTACTTATTTTGGGCTGTATACAGTATGGTATGAAATTTTGTTGAAAGTTGACTGTCAGTTCAGTGACAGTCAGTGACAGAGAAGGTTGTGTTAATCTGAGCTCCTGCCCGGACCACTTACCAGTGACCTTTAGTGACCATTACACCTACCTGTGTTTGGGGGCAGTGCACTCGTGTTATATAAAAGTGTTATAGCTCAGTTTTTAGCTGTTAGTTTACTTGTTTTTGTTTTTCTGTACTTAGTTTCTTGTTCCTCGCTAAGCTTATTGGGATCATGGCAGGTATGGAGTGCGAGTCTCTAACTGATCTGCATCATCTTATTCTCCAGGTAAGAGAGGAGATGGTTGTGGTGAAGGAAGAGGTCTTGGCTCTAAGGGAGGTTAATGTTAAACTTCAGAGGGAAGTGGATTTGATTAAAGACGAAAATCTAGCTTTCAAGCTTAGCCAAGAGGAAATAAAGTCAAGTAAGGGGAAAAGGGAGGAAGTTGATGAAAAATTGTATTCATGGCAGGTTGTTAAAAATACGGGTGGGAAAGTCACACCCAAGAAGCAGGATAGTAGAATAGGTATGAGTGTGACAAATACATTCTCTCCTTTGCGAGACGAATGTGAGGGAAAAGATAGTCAGGATAAGGGAGGGATAACCGAAGTGCCTGCCGCCGACTCAGCTCCAACCTCTGACGCTGTGCTACCTACCACCACCACTACCCCCACCACCACCACCACCAAGGGACCTTCTGCCACCACCGGGGGTTCTCCAACTGCAGCTGCTGGATCCTCCCGAGGGAAAGGTAAGTCTGTGTCCGAGAAGGTAAGTCTGTGTCGATTGTGGGCGACTCCATGGTAAGACATTTAGTTAGGGCTACCCGCACTAACTTAGGAAGGTTGTGTGTCTGCCTGGCCATGGAGTTGGGAGGGTTTTAGAGAAGATGGACCACATCTTGGAAGATAGTGGAGATAACCCCATTATCTGTCTCAGTGCCGGGAGTAACGATGTTGGTAAGGGTAGAAGTGAGGAACTGCTGCAGCAGTATCGGGATGTGTTAGATAAAGTTAGGATGAAGGGAGGGATCCCTGTAGTACACTGTATCCTACCCAGAAGAGGAGTTCCCAAGGAATGGACATCCAGGGCGATTGGTGTCAATTGCCGTTTGGAGAAATATTGCAAAGAAAAAGCAATACCATTCATTGATAACTGGGATAGTTTCTATGGGAGAGATGGGATGTACGCAAGGGATGGGGTTCATCTTTCACGGTTAGGGGTTTCTACATTAGCTAGTTCTTTAGATAGGGTGGTTGTGGGGTTTTGAACAGAATATTGAGAGTGTAAATGAGAGGTTAATTGGAACAATTTTTAGCGTCAGGCGAAGCGAAAGATAAGGATATTCAGTCTCATGCTAAAAATGATGACTATAATGCAAATAATAGTAGTGATGGTGCAACAGAAGATGGAAATGTCGCTAAAAACAAAGGTAAATTAGGTATAAAGAAAAGAAGTAAATTGAGAGTATATTACACAAACTGTAGGAGTCTATGTAACAAAATGAACGAACTTAGAGCCCTTGTTAGCAAAGAAAATATAGACATAATAGCGCTAACTGAAACGTGGATTAATACAGAAAACAGGCATTTTTAGCAGAATTTGATATACCAGGATATAGTTTGTTTAAATATGACCGAACAAGTAAGAGGGGTGGCGGTATAGCAGTGTTTGTCAGGAGTACATTAAAAAGCTGTATTAAATCAGGTATTAGACTAAATAACGATAATGAAAGTGTTTGGGTTAACGAAGGTAGTGAGACCATAGTTATTGGAGTTATGTATAGACCGCCAAATATGAGTAGAAATGACGGAACGTCATTATGGGAGGAAATTAAAATGGCATCAAGGTTTAGCAATGTGTGCATTATGGGGGATTTTAATTTTCCGAATATAGATTGGCAGCATCAAATAGGAGACTCTGATTCTGAGGAGTTTATAGAGGTAGTACAAGATAGTTTTTTATTTCAATTCATAGATACGCCGACTAGAGGTAATAATATTCTCGATTTAGTTTTCAGTAACAATGAACATATGGTAAATAATGTAGAGATAGGGGACCACCTAGGAAATAGTGACCACAATTCTGTGTATTTTAATATACAATGGAAAGGTAATACCAGAGAGAATACAACATTAATACCTGACTTTAGAAAAGCCAATTATGGTGGGTTAAGAAGCGGACCCTATGGTCAAAAAATTAAGTCGATCCAGGTGTCCAAAATGAGTGTACCCCTTCTCAGGCACCTGTCATCTTAAGTCAGGAAGAGACGTCAACCTTGGTAGATACATACGATAATTTTATCAAGTCAGTATTCAATGCACAAAATAAATACATCCCCAAAAGAAAATTTAGATCAACACAGAACCAACCCAAATGGATGAATAATAGACTATTAGATCTTCTAGGACAAAAGAGAGGAATATATAGAAAAATTAGAAAAGGCGAAATTCACCTACTTGCTTACTATCAGAATCTATCAAGACAGGTAAAAAAGGATATTAGGAAAGAAAAAAAGAAATTATGAAATTAAGGTTGCCAATGACTCAAAAAATAATCCTAAAGCTTTTTACCAACTATATAAATCCAAGGTTAGAGATGTAATTGGTCCCCTTAAAACTTCGATAGGAGAAATGACAGAAAATGATTTAGAAATGTTGCAGTACATTAAATGGTCAATTTCTTTCCGTTTTCACTAATGAAAATTTGGCACAGTTTCCAGAAGTCCGTAAGGTATATAGCGATAGTATAGAAAATAGGTTAAGTACGGTTACTATAAGTAGAAATGATGTGCTTAAGGAAATTGCCAGACTGAAACCTCATAAATCGCCTGGTCCTGATGAGGTATATGCTAGAGTATTAAAAGAATGTAGGGATGAGTTAAGTTACCCATTAAACATTTTTATTTAACAAGTCATTGGAGACAGGTATAGTTCCAGAAGCTTGGAAGCTTGCAAACGTAGTTCCGATCTTCAAAAAAGGTGACAAATCAATAGCATCCAATTACCGTCCCATTAGTCTTACATCAATCATAGGAAAGCTACTAGAGTCAATTATTGCTAGTAAAATTAGAAACCACTTAGATACATTTAATTTAATAAATTGTTCTCAGCATGGATTCACTCAGGGACGTTCTTGCCTTACTAATTTGCTTAGTTTTTTCTCAGAGGTATATGAAGCAGTAGATAATGACAAGTCATATGATATAATATATTTAGATTTCAGTAAAGCTTTCGACAGAGTCCCCCACGAGAGATTGATGAGAAAGGTTGAGGCGCATGGAATAGGTGGGGCGTTGTTGGGATGGATTAGGTCATGGCTAATTGGTAGGAAGCAGAGAGTCAGCATAAATGGTACGAAGTCAGAATGGGGAGCAGTCAAAAGTGGTGTCCCCCAGGGATCTGTATTAGGTCCTCTGTTGTTTGTTATATACATAAATGACCTTGATTTAGGTATAACTAGTAGGATAAGTAAATTTGCAGACGATACCAAAATGGGGAGAACAATTGATTCAGATAGAGATATAGAGTGCCTCCAAAGGGATCTAGATACCTTACACGAATGGTCAGTAAATTGGCAGATGAAGTTTAACATTGACAAATGCAAGGTATTAAAGATAGGGGAAGATGCATACAAATGTTAAATATAAACTAGCTAATGTGGAATTAGAAAACTCGAATTGTGAGAAAGATCTAGGTGTGTTTGTTAGCAATGATTTGAAGCCTAGACAACAGTGTATAAAGCGTTCGAAACAAGGCAAACAGGATTCTCGGGTTCATCTCTAGGAGTGTGAGTAACAGAACTGCTGATGTTATCTTAAAACTTTACTTGTCATTAGTGAGACCCCATATGGATTATGCTGTTCAATTTGGTGTCCTTATTACAGAATGGACATAGATTCATTGGAGAGAGTACAACGTAGAATGACAAAAATGATCCATAATATTAGAAATCTTCCGTATAAAGAAAGGTTGAAGAAATTAGGCTTACATTCGTTAGAGAGACGCATAGTTAGAGGAGATATGATAGAGGTGTTCAAGTGGGTTAGTGGGATTAACAAAGGGGACATGACAAATGTACTAAAGCTCAGTGATAGCGAAAGAACTCGTACCAATGGTTTCAAATTAGATAAATTTCGTTTCAGAAAAGATATAGGCAAATATTGGTTTGGTAACAGAGTTGTAGATGGGTGGAATGGACTACCAGGTGCTATAGTGGGATTAAAAACGATAGGGAGCTTTAAGATAAAATTGGATAAGCATATGGACGAGAAGGGTTGGGTGTGAAGGGGGATCAGCAGGGTTGGGCCAATCAGCGCTCTGCAGACCCCCGTAATCCTGCGTTAATCTCTAACCGTTTTGG
>CM064492.1:63991973-64124994 GCA_032716605.1 Paralithodes platypus
CAAAAAAAATATATGTTGAGCAGTGAAATAAAATTAAGCTAGGCCTAGGCCTAGTCCTGTTTTCTCATAGGCCTAATAACCTAATGAAGTATACTATAGCCTAACCTAATTTAAGTTATTTCACAAAATACTAATAGGCCTACCCAGCCCTCCTCATGCATTATTTTCCATTGTAAAATAAGTTTGTGCTTAACTGCAGTAATGAAAGGTAGCCTATAAATAGGCTATTGTTGGCTAAATGTTGGCTGTGCAATTGTCTCGATTTGACTATTTTTACCTAATTAGGCCTAAAGCAGCCTGAGCCTATTCCCAACCCCCAAACAGTATCCCATGTTAAGCCCTAGGCTAGGCCTAATCCCACTCTCAATAAAAATTCGAACTGCTAAATTCGTACCTACTGGTAGCGCTGCCTAGGCTAGGCCTATATTTTTCGTGAATAGATATAGAAAATGGTTTAAAGGAAAGACCATCCTATATTATGTTCAAAAATAATATGTAATAGCACTGTGTATGGTTGCATTAAATTTAAATAGTGATAGATGTGTATATTAATGGGATAAATACTCCGAAGTTCGCATACGTTCAGAAAATTATAGTGCAACACTGTTGCCAGATACTAATCAATGCCATTATCATTATATCATAATGCATTTTACTCATTTGCATAATTTCAAATACCTAGGACATTAACCCGTTGAGCCCCGGCTAGTTATAATATTTTGTTCACTCCAGTCCCAAGCCATTTTCACTTATTTTTTTTGTTTGCTAAAATGGAAGACAAGGATGAGAAATGAAAAAAAAGAAAAAAGAAAATCACCTCGGATATTTTTTTGGGGGGGCGGGGGGGGGAGCCTCAAACAAATTTGTTGAGCCAAAATGGAAGAGAATGGCGAGAAATGAAAAAAAAAAAACTCACCTTGGTCATTTGGGGGGTGGGGGGGGGGGTCGAAAGTTCGTCTCCCCCGCATGACCACCCGCCTGGGAGCACTAGGGTGAAAACTGAGTATGGCATTGTACGGCATACATCCTAAGGAGTGTCTCACATAAATCTCAAGCCTCTAGCTCCCATACGACCGGCGTAATGAAGGTTCAAAGTGGCAGTGAACTAAGGGTGTAAAGTATCCCCACTAAGCCCACCACCACCAGCCGCGCGGCTGTCTCGGCCCGCTCACACCTACTGGCCCGTCTCCCACACACACTACGGTACCTCCCCCTCCTATTCTCCCGCCATTTCCTACCTTACGAGCCACGTAAGTGTTTTTCATATGTCGGACGCACGTGATGCGTCGCTGGGAGTTGGTGATCAAACACTGCCGACGCAACACGTGCGACGCTGGGTCTCACCGGGTTAATATAATATTTTCCTATCTTTTTTTGTAGTGATATTTGTATGATTTAGTGGTATATTGGTGTCTGTCTAGGGTTATAATACATTGTGAAAGTTAGCTCTGAATCTCTGACTTGGTAACAGTTCGGTATGGGCCGGCTTAAGTAACCCTGCTTTCTTTGAGTACTACACGGCAAGAGAAGCTTTCGGTTCTGTCATTACTGTTCAAGGTAAACAGCAACTGCTAAATTCGACATCATGTTCAAATAATGTCTATGGTTGTATTAGACAAAAATTGTGATAGGTTTCTATTTTATGTGGATAAATAGTATTAAGCTGAATAAACTAAATACCGAAAGTTCACTAGAGTGGTTGTTGATACATTTGCTAGATGAGGGAGGAGGGAGGTAGGAAGGGCAGGGTAAGTCACACAGGCAATTGCCAAAACTTTAAAGGTCCATATCATTGTTATTAAACAAAGCATTTGGCAAAGGGAGGAATTGTTAAAAACCTTAGCCAATACTCTGTCATTCACCAAAAATAAATTTGAATTATTATTATTTGGTAGAGTAGGTATGTATAGGTAGGTTGGCTAAATAATTGCTGGAATTCGTAGGGACTCGAACTGTTTTGAGAGAGTTAAATACAAAAAAAATAATAGATCTGAATAATAAAGAGATTATGTTATTAAGCAAAACTGGGGGATGCGTGGAAGCCTATAGACTGTAGAGTGTAGACGGTAAACTTTGTGTGGGTAGCGAATGCGGTTTTAAAGTCATTTAAGAATAGACAGTTTTCAATGCTGCGGCCAAATTATTCCACCCATTTATATTCTTTTGTTATCAAAACGTTCATAATCGTGAGCCTCACCCAACTACGCAAGCATGGCTTTGATCATCGGCGTAGTTTTCAAGATGTGGAATTTTAAGTGGAATTCGAGTTTTTTTCAAGATTGCCGGAAAAAACCCACGTGCAAAAGCAAAACCTTCTCTATATCATTTGCGGAGCATTAGTAGGGGAGTCCGTATGCCAAAGCCCAGTCGTTTCCTATGAGTGGGAGAGACAGTATTTAGGCATCAAGTTTTTCGGGAAATCGGCTGCCACGGACCTGTTTGGCCGCCATGCCGGATGTTTAGCATATTAAAAGTTGCCCAATACAAAAACGCACCTCTTGTGAAAGTTTGATCCCGATCCAAAAAGCGGTTCTGGAGTTATTGCGTCGAAACCGGCGCGTAAGAAGAATTTGGATGAAAAACCGGGTTTAATGATTACAATACGGGATCCCCTTAGGGGACGAACCCCTAATAAGGATTGCAATAGGTATTAGGTATCATGCATGGGTTCTTGAATACAGTGGTGCAGTTAGATGCATATATTCTTTATATTTGTGAAATCATAGACATACATGGATGTTACATATATTTGGATTTTAGTTCCACCACAGGTCCCTGAAGATGGCTCCTAAGACAATTCTGAATCAGCTAGGTGGTGGCGATAATGAGTAGGTGTACCGGGTTGATGATGGCAATTATTTTCCGTCCTGAGGAGCATGTAGCGTGCTTGTCGAAAATGGTGTAAACAACTGAGTACTGTGTAGATTGTCGGTGGTATAGTTCTCCTGGTCGCCACAATAGGGGATTACTGGTGGTGATATCTCCAGGCTGGGCTGCTGGTTATGAGGTCACACTTCTTGTGACCTTTCGATTGTCCGGTGCACTTTTTGTGACACCCCAAATGTCTGAGGCACATCTTGTAACCTTTCGCTTTTCTGGTGCACTTTTTGTGACACCCTGCAGTAGTTTACGTTGTGGTGCACTTCATGTGACATTGGTTTATGCCCTACTTGACCACAGTTACTTTTTGAGGGTCCTCTGGTTTTGATGCTAATGAGTCTTTTAGGGTAGGCACCACCCAACTGGTAAAAGTAGGTAAATATGGGATATTGCTAGGTTTTGTGGCTGCACGTGACTACCATGTATATTTCTCCATCCATTCCTTGAACATTGCCGAACTACTTCATAGTACTTCTCTATTTTATCCATTCAACCAATTCACATTTATTGCCCATTAAAGCTTGCTCTTCCATTCCATAAGACTCATATACTTTCCTCTTACTTCGTCCATCTAGTCTGTTTACACCAACTGACATTCTCAATTAGCACAGCTCTCTTGCCGTCCATGTCTCACTTTCATACTAAAGAGTTGGGAAAAGTGTGCCGTTCCTCTGAGTCTTTTCTTTTCTTGACTGGTCATTTTATCTTTCAAGATAAAAACAAGTTCTTCAAATACCATTTTACCTTGCATGTTGATTTTGTTTTATATCACTTTCCAATTTACCGTCTTTGCACTTTACAGCTCCTAATTATTTTAATTTTATAACCTCTCCCAATTCTTTGTTTCGTTGTTCAGTTATAATTTTTTTCCCATGTACTTTCTTGACTTTACTTCAATTTTCGCAGGATATATCTAGTTCCAATTGGGAATATGATATCACTACCTTTTAACCCAGTCGAAGCATAGTACTGGGTGTCACTAGTTGAGGGGGAGGTACTCGTTTTTTCTGGACCCCCTTTTCCCTCATGCTTAGACCCATTAGTTTTGCGATTTTAAGACGTTTCTTTCACTAGTTTGGAAATGTTGAGACCTTTCGCCCCATTACTCCCCTTAAGACCTTGCGTGCCGTTTAGGTGGCGATTTTGTTACGGCGACCGATAGCGAGCTTGTAATTTTTTAAGTAGCACCCCCCCCCCCCCCAAACAAAAAAAGCACTAGCCCCTTAATGTTCACCCCTATGTTTATATCACTAAGAGGTGTTCAAGGATACCTGACCATGACTGTACAATGTTCATCCATCACATAATTCAAGACCCATAGTTTACAGAACAAACACGGATATAATATACAGAGAGAGAGAGAGAGAGAGAGACTAGCTGAATAAGCAAGCATAAAATGAGGAAGATATGTAAGTGCGAGGAAGATGTGGTGTTTGAAGGACAAGGGGGGGGGGGGGGGGGGGGGGGAATAGGGGGGGGGTTGAGGTGGTGGAGGAGAGGGGAGTAGGGGGTGTGGAGGTGGTTGGAGAGTAGGGGGAGGGTGGAGGTGGTGGGGGAGTAGGGGGAGGGTGGAGATGGTGGGGAGTAGGGGGGTGGAGGTGGAGGGGGAGTAGGGATGGTGGGTGGAGGTGTAGGGGTGGGTGGTGGAGGAGTAGGGGTGGGGGTGGAGGTGGTGGGGGAGCAGGGGTTGGGTGGTGGAGGTTGCTGGGGATTAGGGGTGGGTGGTGGAGGTGGTGGGTGAAGAGGGGTGGGTGGTGGAGGAGTAAGGGTGGGTGGTGGTGGTCAGGGACGTATGGTAGTGGAGGATGAGGGGTGGGGGGGAGAAGATCTGGGTTGGGATATGAGGGTGATGCAATGGCAGTCTTGAATAACTAGGAAACCAACATTTAAGGGGAGACTGGCCGTTTGTTTGGTCTATTAATTCATTTATTCATATTTATTTGTAGTTTCCTCTCTAGACCTCCATTAAGCTTAGAAAACCCTCCCCTAGACACCCCTTCAAGATAAGTTTGTAAATTTTTCGGTAAAAAAATGTCCCGGCCGAAGGCTGGCTCCTCTTAAAATTGCAGGCTCGCTTTCGCTCGCCAGGAAAAAATCGACACCTAAATGGCATAAAAGGTCTTAAAATTGACAACGAAATGGGGCGAAAGGTGTTAAAATCGCCAAACTAATGGGCCAAACGTCTTATAATCTCAAAACTAGTGGGGCTAAACATTAGGGAGAAGGGGGTCCCGAAAAACGGTCTGTCTCCCCTTAAGGTCTCTTGATTCTCTGATGCAAGGCCTAGCTGAATGCCTTATAATTTAGGTTCTCACTTGGCTTGGAGATAACAATATTACTAAAAGCTGAATGTATGGTTTTTGTTTGATACATTCCTTGAACTCTTCCAGAATTTCGAAATGTATAAGTAATTCTGCGAAACCACCGAGTCATAGTGAATCATTTGCGGTCGGTGCAGTATTAAATTTATGGAGGCACAAATCTGAACTCATATGGAAAACTGCTTGAGCCACAAATTTCAAGTTACTGGGATTCACAAGCCAATGTTCACCGTCTCATTTATAATTTTAGACTTTGTTCAAGTATTCGTGACCAAGACTGTACCATGGCTAGCTATAGTGTGTAGCCATCCTGTTATCTTTGTTATGCAATTATTATAATTATTTGTAATTGTTTGAGCAATATTTGTTAAGCCAGAATCAATAACTCCAGGCCTCATTTGCGCACATAGCGGTCGCCACCTGAACATCAACCAACACCACCAGACCACTACTTCTGGCCCAACCAACACCACTACCCTTCATAACACCGCTACCAGACACCCTGCCGCTCGTCACACTCCTGCCAAACACCCTGCCACTCATCACACCTCTACCAGCACCCCGAGGAAGCAGAAGGAGAAATCCAGCAACAACACTGCACTCACCCATACCAGTCAACATCATAAAAAAACGAAATAATGCAGTCACCCCTTCCAGCCAGAGCAAAAGAAAACCTGCACCTGTCAACCCTGTGCCAGAAGGGCCCAGGTCCAACCACATTAGTAGGGTATCCGGAAGTCAAACCCCAGCAAAAGAAACCAAAAGAGGGTAGAAACAAAGATGGAAAGATTATTTGGCAGCTTCACAGCTCCAGCGCTTCCCCAGGCTACCGATTCCTCAGGATAGTCGTTGGTTATTGCTTCCTCAGAAAGCCCTTAAAGAGTCGCTACTTCAAGACTCTAGAGAATCGCTTCCTCAGATTTCTCGCCCAGAATGGCTTCCTCAAAATATTGTGCTGCTTCCTCAGAACACTGCACCAGTTAACTTGCTTGTCGAGGAGTCAGTGAATATTCGCATGTCTGATAAAGTGGCTCCTTCATTGAACACACTGCCAGCCCAGCAGAGGAAGTCTGAGAAGGAAGATAAGGTGCCCCAACCACCTAGTTCTACCCTTGAGAAGAGACAGAAGAGGAAGAGAAGACAGAGTCCTACTCTGCCCGAGACTCCTGGCAAAGCTATCCTTCTGAGATAAGAAGCAAAGTACAATTCAGCGATATTGTTGTTCTCTATTTACGAGATCCTTACTCATCCTTAAATTCAACAATATACATACCATCCCTTGTTTGCTGTAAGAAGAATACGTTATATTTTCTATAGACCTCTCTGTCTATATTACTAAGTGTACAAATAAATCTTTATTTAATGTCAATACACTTACAACACAGCTCTGATAAAATATACTTATTCTGTTTACTCTCCCTCCCATCGTATGTCCTGTTCTCTTACATGTTCCACTATTAATATATATATATATATATATATATATATATATATATATATATATATATATATAAACTAACCTCTCTAGAAGTAATATTGATTCTTTGTTCTAGCCTTAGTCTTTCAGTTAACACTTACGCTGCGGGCATATTTGGGCTATTAGGACCTTTTGGGGCCCCTTTGGGGGTGGGGGGGGGGGGGAGGGAGTAAAACCAAATTTTTTTTATTTTGGATCTAAAATCATATCTATTGTACAAATTCAAAAAACAAATTTTGACCGACGTTCGCATTCACCCAACAAATGTTTGTGTGAGGTTTGGTGAAAATCCATCCAACGGTCTAGGAGGAGTTCCGGGACAGATGGACGATGACAACGACATAATTTTTTTTCCGGTGGTACCCACTATACGGGGGGGGGGGGGAGAAATACCAAGCTCTGCTTACGCAGAGTTGATAAATCCGTACCCGTAGGCACCTACAATAAAGTAGACGTGCCGTTTTACCCAAAATCAAAACGGCATACCCAACTCTGCGGAGGGTTACCATCATCACTACTAATGCCATCATCAATCACAATCACCATCATCACCACATTTGCCACAATCATTACGACTACTGTCATCATCACCATTACCATGATCATCATCACTACTACAATTACAATCATCACTACTACTCTCACCATCATCACTACCACTGTCACCATTGTCACTACCATCTTAATCACTACTATCATCATTGATACTACAACTATCAACCATCATCACTACTACCATCACCACCATCTTACAATCATCATTACTACTGTTAACATCATCATTACTACTATAACCATAATCATTACTACTGTCACAAGTATTACCATCAGCACTACTACTGCCATCATCACCATTACTATGATCTTCATCATCACAACTATTGTCATCATCACTACAACTTTCACCATCATCACTACTACTCACCATCATCACTAATACTCACACCATCGTCACTACTGTCATCATTATCACTACAACTATCATCATTACTTGTCACCATCATCACTACTATTATGACCATCATCACTACTAAAAGTACTGTCACCATCATAATCTACTACTGTAATCATCATCACTACTATTATCACCATCATCACTACTATCACCATCAATCCCACTATTACTACCATCACTTCTAATGACAATTAAACTAACTTAACCTAGCAAATGCGTAGCGAGATGTTTTCGCCCCCAGAACGCATTTATTCCTGGGGGGCCCCCCCCCCCCAGGAATTAAACCATATTTTGGACCTTAAATCATAATTATTGCACAAATTCAAAACATCTTTTTTGACTGACGTTCGCATTCACCCAACACATGTTCGTGTGAAATATGGTGA
This sequence comes from Paralithodes platypus, assembly GCA_032716605.1. Taxonomy (NCBI): domain Eukaryota; kingdom Metazoa; phylum Arthropoda; class Malacostraca; order Decapoda; family Lithodidae; genus Paralithodes; species Paralithodes platypus. Next base: position 63,999,993 of record CM064492.1, read on the forward strand.
AAATCCGTCCAACGGTCTAGGAGGAGTTTCGGGACAGACAGACGACAACAACGACGACGACAGAATTTGTTTTCCAGTGGTACCCACTATACGGGGGGGCGATACCAATCTCTGCTTATGCAGAGTTTATTATTATCACCATCATCTTACAATCATCATTACTTGTCACCATCATCACTACTATTATGACCATCATCACTGCGACAGAGTCCCAAATTTCTGCGACAGAGTCCCAAATCGACGAAAAAGATTTTGCATCCCAGGAGCTGGACTGGACGACATTGTGGAAGCCTTCGAAGATACCACAAAGGATGCAAATGAAAATACCCTTTTTGTCATCCATGCTGGTTCAAATGACGTCGTGCGCACCAGATCCGAAGAGTTGATGGAGAAATATCGCAAGATGATCCAGCACTACAAAAACAAGTCAAGGAATATCATCATCTCAGGCATTCTCCCCAAGATCGACGCACCTGACAAATTCTACGACAAGGCCTTCAGCACAAATAGCCGACTAAAATATTTGTGTCTGAGGGAAGAAGTTGAATTCATCAACCTCTGGGACAACTTCTACAACCAGCCTACTCTGTTCCGCAAGGATGGCACTCATCTAAACCCTGTGGGTTCAGCACGCATGGGTCGTCTTCTACACGAAGCAGTCCGCAGCCATGGATAAAAAAACGCCATCCGAGAAGAAGCAGCAGTGACATAAATCATCCAACGCCAAGCAAAAAACAGAGGCAACCGAAGACCACCAGCGATAAGGACCGAAGACAGTGAGGACCGAGGACAGCCATGAACATAAATGTAGATCCGACAAGAACCAAAAATATTATTAAAGAGCGTTCCATGAGTTCTAAAATAAAAAATTTAAAGGTTTTCTATGCAAACGCTCGTAGCATACGCAATAAATTTTCAGATTTAGAGGAGCTAGTGTTTACAGAAAATTATGATATGATTGGCATAACAGAATCTTGGCTCAATACAGAAGATGGAGACTTTTTAGCAGAGTATTCACTTCCCGGTTATGTAATGTTTGAGAACAGCCGAATAAATTGAAATGGAGGTGGCGTTTTACTTTATATCAAAGAAAGTCTTAACCCTACCCTCTTGTCAAAACCTCAAATTGTGAACGTCGACACATCTTTTGTGCTAATAAAGAATAATAAAGGTACAAAAATAAGACTTGCGTTAATATACAGACCTCCAGCTCAATCAGTGCAAACTGACCGAGAAATTTACGAACAAATTGCAGATGTAAGTAACTCACAAGATACCGTAATTTTTGGCGACTTTAATTTACCTGTGACCAAGTGGGGTGATACTCTTACTTCACACTCCGGACATGACTTGTATACGAACTTGCAAGAGAGTTCGCTTTATCAATTTGTTCGAACGCCGACCCGTGGTAATAACGTTCTTGACATTGTACTTGCAACAAAAGAAGAATTGATAGAGAATTTGAATGTTGGTGATGAATTCAGTAACAGCGACCATCGTACGATAACTTTCACTTTAAAGTTCACTAGTAACGAACCAAATAGTAGCATCGAAAAAGTCCCTAATTTCAAGAAAGCAAACTTCCATAAACTTAGAGCTATGTTTAAAGAAACTGACTGGAGCTTTTTAATTAACAATAACGACATAAATACATCTTGGAAGTTATTCGAAACCACATACCTAAAAGCAGTGCAAGACTGCATACCATCGAAAATACGGCGTCCCGGCCATAATAATAAACCCAAATGGTGGAATAAAGATATTTCAAACTGCCTGCTTGCTAAAAAATTTGCTAATGATAGATTAAAATCCTCACAAAATGACGAAGAACGGCTGAAATTTGTAGAGCTACGACGCAAAGCCAAAAAGTTAATTAAGCAAAGTAAAAAGACCTTAGAGTTACATATTGCAAATCAAAGTAAAACAAACTCGAAAGAATTCTATAGTTATATCAGAAAGAAAAAAGTAGTTACTTCAACTGTTGGACCGTTAGTCGATGAAAATGGAGAATACACCAAAGACGAAGTACAAATGAGTAATGCCCTCAATACCTTCTTTGCATCAGTTTTTACAACAGAAGACCTCAGTGATATCCCTACACCATCGCCGATTCAGATTGATAATTCAGATGTTCTAAGCAATATCACTGTTACAGAGAGAGAAGTATTGAACTGTTTAGATAAACTCAAGGTAAATAAAACGCCTGGACCTGATACAATCTCGCCTAGAGTTCTAAAGGAAGGTAAGGATGAGCTCTCCAAACCACTGACATTACTATTCAATAAATCCTTGCAGTCTGGAACTATGCCTGATCAGTGGAAGCTAGCCAACGTAACACCGATATTAAAAAAAGGCAGCAAATCCCTACCCAGTAACTATCGTCCAATTAGCTTAACCTCAGTTGTATGTAAAATGCTAGAAACGGTCATACGAGACAGACTCGTAAATCACTTAGAGGAAAATAACATACTTAAAGATACTCAACACGGCTTTCGTAAAAAACGTTCCTCTTTAACAAACCTCTTAGACTTCTTCCACGATATCCTCAACCTCTACGATGAGAGTAAAGCTGTAGATATTATATACCTTGATTTTCAAAAGGCCTTTGACAAAGTTCCCCACAAACGTTTACTGCTAAAACTAAAAGCGCATGGAATACAAGACGGTGTGTTGAAATGGATAGAAAATTGGCTCAGCAACAGAAAGCAAAGAGTAGTCATAAACGGTAAGGCATCTAAATGGACCAATGTAAGTAGCGGGGTACCCCAGGGATCGGTACTAGGACCAATTCTCTTTCTAATTTACATCAACGACATAGATGAGGGTCTCACCTGTACAATCTCAAAATTTGCTGACGATACAAAAATTGCAAATAGCGTACTCTCAAAAGAACAAGTTGATGATATGCAACACAATCTAGATAAATTGTCATGTTGGGCCCAAATTTGGCAAATGAGTTTCAATGCGGATAAATGTAAAGTACTACATATCGGATACCTAAATGAGAAAGCAAACTATTCGATGAATGGCACTCAGCTTAAGAATGTAAACAGAGAAACCGATCTGGGAGTAACAATATCGAGTAACCTAAAACCGAGTCAACAATGTTCAGAAGTTGTTAAGAAGGCAAACAAAATAATTGGCTTTATAGGCAGGTCATTTGAGCATAAATCCAAAGAAGTTATCCTAACCCTTTACAATTCCTTAGTCCGCCCTCTTCTGGAATACTGCATTCAATCCTGGTGCCCTTATTACCAAAAAGATATAAACAAGCTAGAACGAGTTCAATGTAGAGTTACCAAAATTATACCTAGCCTAAAGAACAAACCTTACGAAGAGCGAAGAGCGTCCTAGAGAATTAAATCTATTTCCTTTAACCCAGCGCAGATTAAGAGGTGACTTAATTCAAGTGTTCAAAATCATCAAAGGCATCAACAATATGAACTGTAGTAAGTACTTCACTATCGACCAATCTAATTACACGCGGGGAAACGGTTGCAAAATTATTGGTAAATCTTTTAACTCGCACAAATCTAAGAATTTCTTCTTCAATCGAGTTGTCAACTTGTGGAATGGGCTTCCCTGAAACGTTATAGACTGCATCACCGTTGATTCATTTAAACTCCGCATAGACAAATATCTTGCATCAAACCCGCAACTGACTGCATTTGTAAATGAATAACTTTATTTTATCCCCCCCTCAGTTACTAACCCATCTGTCCTCTACTAACTTCCTAATCCTGCCACGGACATTAGTTCCAGGGCAGCAATTCCCTTTCCAATGTTCCCTTACCCACTCTAAACCACTGTTTGGACACTTGATCCTCAGTGTTTTGGAGGACAAGCAACCTAGAAGGGCACTAAATCTGTTGTTGCTTGATTTCCTTTGTACTCCTTTGTACTACTACTGTCATCATCATCACTAAAACTGCAACCATCATCACTATTATTATCACCATCATCAATACTATCACCATCAATCCCACTATTACTACCATCACTTCTAATATCAACTAAACTAACTTGACCTAGCAAATGCAGAGCGAGATGTTTTCGCCCCCAGAACGATGGCGTAGACGTGCCTACGTTTTGCCCAAAATCAAAACGGCACACCCAACTCTGCGATGGGTCACCATCATCACTACTAATCACTATCACCATTACTATCATCAGCACTATTACTAATATAGTCATCACTACTACTCTTACCATCATCACTACTACTGTCATCATCACTACATCTTTCACCATCATCACTACTACTGTCACCAACGTGACTACCATCATCACTACTGTTATCATTATTACTACAACCATCATCATTACTTGTCATCATCATCACTACTATTATGACCATCATAACTACTACTATTATGACCATCATAACTACTACTAGTACTGTCACTATCATATCTACTACTGTCATCATCATCAGTACTGTCATCATCATCAATACAACTACAACCATCATCACTACTATCACCATCAATCCCACTATTACTTCCATCACTTCTAATATCAACTAAACTAACTTTACCTAGTAAATGCGGAGCGAGATGTTTTCGGCCCCAGAACGCCATCATCATAGCTGGGGAGGGGGGAAGGGGGGGGGGGGGGAGTAAAACCAGTTTGGATCTAAAATCATAACTATTGCACACATTCAAAAAAATCGTTTTTGAATGACGTTCGCATTCACCCAACAAATGTTCGTGTGAATTTTGTGAAAATTCATCCAACGGTCTAGGAGGAGTTTCGGGACAGACAGACGACAACAACGACGACGACGACGACGACGACAACGACAGAATTTGTTTTCCGGTGGTACCCACTATACGGGGGGGCGATACCAAACTCTGCTTACGCAGAGTTGATAAATAATCAGACGAGTGTGACAAAAACTAGAAAAATCGGTGAAAAAACTCAATTAGTAGTTTCCCGACAGCAGAACTCATAAGGCGAGACAGAACAAAAATCAATTGGCAAACACGAACAAAACCATTACACTTTTCATTTCGTACTAAAGGATCAACAGTTCAACACACACCCATATATAACAGTACAAAAGACAACCTACGAAACTAAAAAATCAATATAACTTTTAATTTTGCACTTCCATATAATAGTACGGACTAATAAGGCGAGACGACGACAAAACAAAAACACTATGAAAAAGCAAGAAAAGACAATACAACGTTTAAGTTCCCCTTTAGTCTCTACGCACCCCCCCAGAACAGTACTGACTAATAAGGCAAGGCGACAAACAACAAAACACCACCTACGGGAAAAACAAAACAAACAATATATCTTTTAATTTCGCACTTAAGGGGAGATAGGCGTATTTATTTGCTCATTTAGGCCTATGTATATTTTTATTATTTTATTAGTTTCCTCCCTAGACCTCCATCAAGCTTAAAAAACACCCACCCAAGACTCTCCTTCAAGACCAATTTGTACACTTTTCGATAGAAAACGTTGCCGGCCGAAGGCCGGTTTCTCTTAAATTACAGGCTCGCTCTCGCTCGCCAAGAAAAAAATTGACACCCAAATGACACGAAAAATCTTAATATTGACCATTTTTACCCTTCTTCGCTTATTAAGGGGGTAGTGCTTGGTTTTTGGTCTATGCATTTAATTATAATTAAATGCAATAAAAGGGGGTATTACTCGCTTTTTCTGGACCCCCTGTTCCCTTATGTTTAGCCTAATAGTATTGAGATTTTAAGGCGTTCGTTCCGTTAGTTTGGCGATTTTGAGGCCTTTCCCCTCATTTATCTGCCAATATGAAGACCTTTCGTGCCATTTAGGTGTCGATTTTTTCCTGGCGAGCGATAGCGAGCCAGTAATTTTTTAAGGAACTGGCCTTCGGCCGGGAAATTTTTCTACCGAAAAATGTACACATTTATCTTGAAAGGAGGTCTAGGGGGAATTGTGTTTAAGCTTGATGGAGGTCTAGCGAGGAAACTCAAAATATATAAATAATTATTTATATATTTTTGAGAGAGAGAGAGAGAGAGAGAGAGAGAGAGAGAGAGAGAGAGAGAGAGAGAGAGAGAGAGAGAGAGAGAGAGAGAGAGAGAGAGAGAGAGAGAGAGAAAGATTACAATTTAAAAAAAAAACTTCAGTAAACATCGACACATTTCCCATTATTACCTTTGCCAAAGAAGTTGAACGGAGGTTATGTTTTTGCCTCCGTGTGTCTGTCTGTCTGTAAACAAGATATCTAACAAAGTAATGAACCGATTTTAATGTACCTTTATTTGTTCTCTTTGTCACTCTTTTGGCTTTGGGGCAGACACTCGTTACAGGCACCTTGCCGTTTGCCTCCTTCATACACAAAAATGGCCAGGAAGTAAAGTAAGTAACTGGGGCAAAAAACAAAACAAAAACAAATTATAAAAATGAGAGGGGGGGGGGGGGGCCTTACACACAATCGCACCCACACACACAAACACACCACATGACACACACGCACACACACACGCATATATATATATATATATATATATATATATATATATATATATATATATATATATATATATATATACTGTACATATATATACATATATACTGTATATATATATATATATATATATATATATGGAGGTAAAATCACAAATACGTGTGATCAAATTATGTAGTAAAACTCGCTAGGAAAATTGAAACAATGGAACACCAAGCTTTCGTCTATTCTCTCAAGGCATCTTCAGGGTAATACGAATATATATATATATATAAATGCAAAGAAAAAGGGCGGTAATAAAACCCCGCGATCACCAATGGAAAATACATACAGAAAAGAGATATATAGTGCAGAGATATATAGTGCAGAGATATATAGTGCAGAGATATATAGTGCAGAGATATATAGTGCAGAGAAGTGCAGAGATATTAGTGCAGAGATATATAGTGCAGAGATATAGTGCAGAGATATATAGTGCAGAGATATATAGTGCAGAGATATATAGTGCAGATATATAGTGCAGAGATATATAGTGCAGAGATATATAGTGCAGAGATATATAGTGCAGAGATATATAGTGCAGAGATATATAGTGCAGAGATATATAGTGCAGAGATATATAGTGCAGAGATATATAGTGCAGAGACTCTATGGGCTCATTCTACACAAATGTTTATTGAGACAAAAATGCTTAGAGGCACGGCAAAACTAGTCATGTGTAATTGGAAGGGTATCGAGGTGAAACTCACAATACCAGGTATTTCTAATAGACGTGGCACAGCTGCTTTCAGAAGTCAGGCGCCACTACCGTCTAGCTACTCCTAAAAGACCCTGGTCATTGTGACAATGTTTTATCCTTTTTAAGTAAACTCCGCATAGTTGAGCTTCGATCTTTTATTTACATAACGGTCTAGGAGGAGTTTCGGGACAGACGGACGACGATGACGACGACGACGGCAGATTTTTTTTGGGTGGTACACACTATACGGGGGGGGGGGGGGGAGGGGGGGGGGGGGATACCAAACTCTGCTTACGCAGAGTTGATAAAGTAGACATGCCGTTTTGCCCAAAATCAAAACGGCATACCCAACTCTGCGATGGGTTACCATCATCACTAATATTACCACCATCATCACTACTACTATCATCATCACTACAACTGTCACCATCATCATTACTACTATCATCACCATTACTATCATCATCACTACAACTGGGGGAGGGGGGGGGGGTGTAAAACCATATTTTGGACCTAAAATCATAACTATTGCATACATTCAAAAATCTGTTTTGGCTGACGTTCGCATCCACCCAACAAATGTTTATGTGAAGTGTGTTGAAAATCCGTCCAACGGTCTAGGAGGATTTCAGCGACAGACGGACGACGACAATGACAGATTTTTTTTTTTTTCGGGTGGTACCCACGATACCAAACTCTGCTTACGCAGAGTTGATTAAGGTAATGGTATGACAGGCTCTTACATAGCCGGGCCAACCTTATGAGAAAATACATTGAAAAATACCATATTCAATAGCCAATATCGCTGTGACAGAGGAGATTTGGAATTTTGTTTAAAGAACATTTTATGCTTAGAATTATTTATATACCCGAATCCTGAAGACTGGCACATTTATTTTAGGACACCCTGTACTATTGGAAAATAAATGAACCTAACTAGTAAATCATTGAACTCAGTGCATGCAACTATTTTAAGGGGGGATGGTTGTTTTATGTGGACCCCCTTGTCCCTCTTATTTAATTAGCCCTATTAGTTTTGAGATTTTAAGACGTTCAGCCCATTAATTTGGCGATTTTAGCACCTTTAGCCCCGTTTCGTTGTCAATTTCGTGCCACTCAGGTGTACATTCTTTTCTGACGAGCGATAGCGAGCCTGAACATTTCTTGCCGAAAAATGTAAAAATTTATCTTGAAGGGGGGTCTAGGGGGTGTTTTTTTAAAGCTTTATGTTGGTCTAGCGGAGAATCAAAACAATAAATGAATATAGAAACATATAGACCAAAAACTAACCGCTACCCCTCTTAAGGGGGGATGGGACGGTTTTCTGGACCACTTTCTCCCTCACGTGCTACTGTATTTAGGTGTCGATTTTTTCCCTGGCGAACGATAGTGAGCCTGTAATGTTGGAAGAACCGGCCTTCGGCCGGGAAATTTTCTACCGAAAAATGTACAAATTAATTAATTAATTTTATGGAGGTCTAGGGAGGAAACTAGAAATTTAATGAATACATGCACAAATCGCCCAAAAAGTGAACCATCTCCCCTTAAGAATATTCATTAATAACGAGCTCTGGGTTTTACAGACACCAGAATATCAATAAGTCAGGGTGTCAAACCGGAGAAATTTTGTTTGAAGATTCGGATGAATATACAGTAAGAATGAATACAAGATAATTAACATGAACTATACTGTTACTATAGCATTGTTTTGGTCATTTCATCACTTCCAGATACATAATTTGACCTATAAACCCTAATTTTAATCTTGCCATATACAATTCAAATGTAAAACTTGCAAACTAAAAAAAACAAAACTGGGACAAAGACAATATAAAGGCAAAATAACTGATCAAAATCGCTATGTGGAAACAACGCTTACTAAAATAAAAAAATGAAATAAAAGAACACAATCCACCACATAGGGTGTACATCACTATATGAGCAAGTCAATCAATAATAAAGACTAAAAGTAATGGATTAGGCTTTCGTTTGACACCCAGAATATCAAAGTCAACTTTCTGGATACGAAGGTCCAAGGAGGTAAATGTTTTAAGGGGGGATGGTTCACTTTTTGGGCGATTTTTGCATGTATTTGTTATTTTTCTAGTTTCCTCCCTAGACCTCCATCAAATTTAAAAAATACATCCATTAGATCCCCCTTCTAGATAAATTTGTACATTTTCAGTAGAAAAATGTTTCTTCCAACATTACAGGCTCACTATTGTTCGCCAGGTAAAAAATCGACACCTAAATAGCACGAAAGGTCTAAATATTGACGAAGAAATGGGGTGAAAGGTCTTAAAATCGACTAACTAATGGGGCAAACATCTTAACATCTGAAAACTAATGGGGCTAAACATGAGGGAGAAGGGGGTCTAAAAAAGCGGCCCATGTCTCCTTAACCCTTTCAGTATAAGATGAGCCTTTCCTTCCTTTTGGTCTGGTTAGCATTAGACGATTCTAACCCTTGCTGTACCGGTGACATCCTTTGCATTGTATTCTGGCAACTATTAGACAATTTTATTCAGCTTAGGAAGGATGTCTACCAATTATAATGTCACAGGCTATGTCGATTAATTCTCTTAGCTAATATATATCCTTCCTGAGCTTCATCAAATCGTCTAAATGTAGCTAGAATAAAATTGAAAAGACGTCGCCGGTACGCATATTTCCGAAGTCGAGACTAGTATATATCATAGGGGAAATTATGACCAATCAGAGGCTGCAGTGGCAGTGACGTCACCCACAAGGGGAGGAGCCTGTCTGTCTGTCTGTCTGTCTCTCTCTCTCTCTCTCTCTCTCTGGGTGAGGAGCCTGCCTCTCGTTTGTTTATCTCTCTCTCTGGTAAATAGAAGAAGTAAGTCACCTAGTATAACAAGTTATCAATATTTATTCGCATAGTTTCTGTCTAGATTAAATAAGCATCCAGAGTACAATATGTTATTCCCATTAATTATGGTTTTACTTGAAAAGCAATGAGTAAACAATGAAAATTTTGCGATTCTCGCATCTTTCGTCCCAAGATTTGAGGAGGAGGGTGTTGCCAGTTCTCCTTAGACAGTTAAATTGTTTCAAATAGTTCCTGTTTTATTTATCATTATCATTTAAATTTACATTCATGCACAACGTAAATAAACTATAAATGGTCACTTTTCACTCTCTCTCTCCGCATATGTAATGATCTCATTCCATAATATTATGTATGTAGGCCTACAGATGTATGTCTGTATGTATGGATGTATGTATGTATGTATACACTCAGGCACATACCCCATAGCTGGGGGTGGCTGAATCGAGACATAGACTAAGGGAATAAGTAAAGATCAATGATAGGAGAGAAAGTGATAGATTGATATGAAGGGAATAACAAAATTCACAATTATATCTCATCGTACATCTGGAATCAGAGTCCAACCTTACAGGTGAGTGTAACCTTTATGCCAAATGTCTCACTTCATATCGTATGGTTTCTTTATGTTCAGCGCCTTTCACGATAAAAATCGTTAATATTAGAGAACAGGCTGATTGAACTCATTGTTTTTTTTGCTTAAAATAATTATTTGTTGTGTTCCCAGTGTCTTGATCAGAATTATTTGTAACATTGTGCTTTATTTAAAAATGACATATTATATTGGCTTAAAGTACCGAGGGCGGTACAATATTGTACCGCCCTGGATGGATATAATGGGGTTAAGAGGTGTTAAGTAGCCCTAACCACTACTGTACTTATATAAATATTCATTAACATTGTCACATCATAACATATCGACTACAATAAAAGTAATATTTAGCAAAATATAGAAATAGCTGTCATACATAAGAATAAAAGAAAATGGGAGTCTACAGAAAGTCGATTGGCTCACACAAGGCAGAGCCCCTTCACACCCAACCCTAATTATAAGGCCTAAGTAGCCTATAGGCCTAGGCCCAACTCACTAACACGTATCGTATAATTATATAGCCTACTAATTAGCCTTTGGCTCTACCTTATGCACTTAAACCATTAACTATTTCATAACATTTGATGCTTATAATATATTTTGTACTATCTGATAATGTTAATGTGTTAATGACATTTAAAATAAAGTAATGTATAGGCTATGTATATACTGTATATATAACCCTTTAGATATATGAGTGACTTAAGTTCCTTCTTGAAATTATCAGCACAGGTTAACTGCTTAAGTGTCACAGGAATCAATATAGTTCGCCAGTGAAATAATATTGTGCCTTCTAAAATTGTCAAGGAATTTCTGTCCATGGCTGTGCAATACGCGTCATACGGTAGGCTACTCTTATTTACTCATAACCATAACATAGCACAATCATAATGTATCCTTAATGTAGTTAATATTTGAAATAACTTGTTATACTAGGTGACTTACTTCTTCTATTTACCAGAGAGAGAGAGAGAAACCAAAGAGAGGCAGGCAGGCTCCTCACCCAGAGAGAGAGAGAGAGAGAGAGAGAGTGACAGACAGACTGGCTCCTCCCCTTGTGGGTGACGGCACTGCCACTGCAGCCTCTGATTGGTCCTAATTTCCCCTATGATATATACTAGTCTCGACTTCGGAAATATGCCGCCGGTACAGAAGGGGTTAAGCAGCTTAGGAGGGATCTCTGGCAGGAAAACGTTGAAGATTATTTCCATTAACCCTCCGACTCCCACACGTTCTTCCTAAGCAGAGTAAGAGCGTCGACTGATAGCTGGAAGTGAGTGAAGCATGGCGCCATAGTATAGCGAAAGGGTTAAGGGGGGGGGTTCTGGCCCTCCTTCTCCCTCGTCTTTAGCCCCATTAGTGTTCAGATTTTAAGATGTTTGGTCCATTAATTTGGCGATTTAAAAAAATTTAACTCCATTTTTGTGTCAATATTAAGACCTTGCGTGCCATTTAGGTGTTGATTTTTTCCTGGCGAGCGATAGCGATCCTTTATTTTAGGAGGAACCGGCTTTTGGCCGGAACATTTGTCTACCGCAAAATGTACACATTCATCATGATGTTGTCTTTGTAAGATTGATGGAGGTCTAGGGAGGAAACTAAAAATAAATAAATAAATAAATAAATGAATGAGTCAACCAATAAATAAACCCTTCCCCCATAAGGATCTGGCTAGAGAGTTACTGAAGAAAAACAAATAGTAGTGTGTGTCTGTGCCTCAATACCGCGTCTGGTCCTGATACTGAGAGAGAGAGAGAGTGAGCATGTGTATATTTGTGTGTGTGTGTGTGTGAGTGTGTGTGAGTCTCAGTGCCACGCTTGACCCTGATACTCCCTCACTCATGGTTACACACGCATAGGAGAGAGGGAGAGATACTTGGTTTGGCTTAATAACCTATATTTACCGCCCCACAGAGTGGATGCAGGCAGACAATAGCCTAATACCTTTCGGTACAATCATTGTTTGTGATACACTAATTCAGTTACAATTAGGCATACAATATCAATGTCTTGGCCATATGCAACATAGGCGTGTTTTACTTATCATAACACCAATATATAAACCTTGGTTTACTCACACTTGCTCTACTGTTGTCCACTATAAGAGAGAAGCATACAGACAGTACCAGCACCTTCAAACTCCTGACTCTAGAACCATTTATGTGTCAGCCCATAATCATACCAAAGCTGTTCCTCAACTTGCCAAAAACTCTTTTATCAATAGTAAGTGTAATGCACTTTAAAATTCTTGCTCTTCACACGATTTTTGGCACTTAATCAAAATCTCTCCAACCACTTTACTTCCCCGTCTTTCCCTCCTCTTTTCCGCTCGGACAGCACCATCGTCACTTATTCCTCTGACAAAACTGAGCTCTTTATGTAAACTTTCGCTAAAACCTCAACTTCATACGATTCCAGTGCTGTTCCTCCTTCTCCACTACCTTTTCACTTACTTATGCCTAATATTATATCCTTTTGCAAAGATGTACTTCTGCCCTTTCTAGGCTTAATATTAAGAAGGTGTACGAGCTAGATGATGTCCCTCCTTTTGTACTCAATAACTGTGCTTCTGTTCTGACACCTTGTCGAGGTAAATGTTTCCGCCTTCTGTCTTTGATTTAACACTTTTCCTTCTTGTTGGAAGTTTGCTCTCATTCAACCTGTCCCAAAGAAGGGTGACTGCTCTCAACCCTCCAAATATAGTCCAATTGCCCTCACACCTTGTATCTCCAAAGTTTTTGAATTTATGCTTAATATAAAAAATCCATAAGCATCTGGCTTTCCATAACCTTCTTTCAGATCGCTATACTCCGTTCAGCATAAACAGTCCGTTGGTAGGGCAGAACTTGACAACACTGTTTTACCCTCGCTATCAGCTGATAAGTTGATAATGGGGGCGAGAAACCATTTGCCCTCTCTCTCTCTCTCTCTCTCTCTCTCTCTCTCTCTCTCTCTCTCTCTGGGAGATGAAATTGTACTAACTTAATTATTAATGTGATTTGTATATACCCTAAATCTATATATATAATGTCTTAAATGATAAAATAAACTATTGGTCAAAATATTGGTCAAGATATACAGACATACATACAGACAAACAGGCATAAATACAGACAGACATACAGACACACAGGCATATATACAGACAGACAGATATACACACAAACGGACAGATATACAGATATACATACAGACAAACAGGCATATATACAGACAAACAGACAGATATACACACAGACAGACAGATATTCAGACAGATATACAGATAGACAGACAACTAAAGACAGACACAGACCGACACAGAGATAGATAAACAAACAGATACACAGACATAGACAGACAGACAGATATACAGATAGACAGACAGACAGAAATATAGAGATATAGACAAACATACAGACAGGCAGATAGAGATATATACACACATACAGACAGGCAGATAGACAGAGACAGACAGACACATATACAGATATACATACAGATATACAGACAGTTAGATATACAGATAGACACACCGCCATATTTGCAGACAGACAGACAGGTATACTGATAGACAAACACAGACATATAAACAGACAGACAAACAGTCATATAGATATACACATATACAAACAGTCAGATATAAAGTACATACCATGCAGACAAACAGATATACAGATAAGCAAACATAGATATACAGACAGACAGACAAACAGGGAGCTATACAGACAAACAAAGATACAGTCAGATGTACAGACAGAGGCAGATAGACAAACAGACCTATACACAAGCAGACAGACAGATATACAGATAGACAGAGAGAAATACAGACAGACAGACGGTCACGGTAGCCAAGCGCGTAGACGGAGAGAAATCCAGACAGACAGACAGACAGTCACGGTAGCCAATCGCGTTTAGTCTCTGTACTGAAGAGAGTACTGCTAAACTCCTGTAGTACTGTACAGGATTAATGCATCCTGATGATACATCCTAATGATTTATAATTGGTTCATTTGATCCCACAGGTTTAACACCTTAACCTTTCCACCCATGAATCGACTATTGTATATGTATTCATATACAGTACATACTGGGGAAACCTCTATCAAAATAAACGCACCTAGACTTTTACCTCAATGGTGGTGTGGAAAAAAAGTCATAAAATCAGACACTGGATAATGTTCTACTATAGAGAAGTATCCCATTCATTATGATTACAGAAAACCGTACAATAAAAGCAAACACTTTAAAGTCTGCCACACAGAATATTTTGACCAATAGTTTATCTTATCATTTAAGACATTATATATATAGATTTAGGGTATATAAAAATCACGTTAATAATTAAGTTAGTACAATTTCATCTCCCAGAGAGAGAGAGAGAGAGAGAGAGAGAGAGAGAGAGAGAGAGAGAGAGAGAGAGAGAGAGAGAGAGAGAGAGAGAGAGCAAATGGTTTCTCGCCCCCATTATCAACTTATCAGCTGATAGCGAGGGTAAAACAGTGTTGTCAAGTTCTGCCCTACCAACGGACTGTTTATGCTGAACGGAGTATAGTATGGCTTCCATAACCCCTACTGTACCAGAGGGTATTACTATAAATCTACCCTCCAGTACCAGGCATTGTGGCCAAAATGGCTTCCGAATCAAGAGAGAGAGAGAGAGAGAGAGAGAGAGAGAGAGAGAGAGAGAGAGAGAGAGAGAGAGAGAGAGAGAGAGAGAGTAACTAGTGGGTATTTGAGTTATGGAGACGACAGACAAGGAGGTCAGTATATGAGTGAGGGAGGCGACTACATGGCTAAGTGGGTTAAATCTTTCCTACTCTAGTCTGGGCGATGATAGTCTAACCTAGTGTGGGGGTTCGAATCCTGGTCAGGGCCAATTTGTGACGTGGAGTCTCACTGAATGGCAATGTTACGTAACGAGTGCCACAGACACTAATTGTATGTTTCTTGGTCCTAACCAAGCCTTTCTCCAAACCTTTAGTTAATAATACTGACTAAGAACAGCCATGTAGGAGTCCCACACGAAGAATTATTAGCACTACTGTTACTACACTAGATCTGTTGTTGCTTGATTTCCTTTGTACTCCTTCCTTTGTACTACCTACTATCACCTACACACCAAAAATAGTGTGTTCTGTTGTAACAAAAGTGCATGCATGTTATGAAATCGTAATTCAAAACTTGGTGTTTTTTGTATGGGTACCAAATATACTGTAGATGCACGAATATAACGTCGAATTCCATTCTTAGGTTTCTGGAAAATTCTGCAGACAGACATAAGGCCATTTTATTAAACCATGGTAAGAGCTTTCCCTACGACCTTTCCCGACCAGATTGACCCTTATCGCTTATCTGTATAAGGGTCAATCTGGTCGGGAAAGGTCGTAGGGAAAGCTCTTACCATGGTTTGATAAAATGGCCCATAGACACAACGACGATAACATGTACAGGATGAGCCAAAAGTCTCTATACATAAAAGAAAATAATGTCTTTTAACAAAGTGTAACTTTATTTACAAAATATGCTCTAAATGGCTGCCTTTTCTCTGTCAACACATTCGGATATGCCTCTCCCACTCGTGACAAACTCGTATTAATATTATTTTTATTAATCTCACCACCACACTCCCAATGAAATTAATTAAAGTATATATGATCCACCGGGATTCGAACCCGGGTTATCACACACATATTTTTGCCACCTTAACCATTACACCACCAGGACGGTGGAGATGGTTGACTTTTTGGGTGATTTTTGCATGTATTCATTGTTTTTCTAGTTTCTTCCCTAGACCTCCATCAAATTAAAAAAAAAAAAAAAAACACCCATTAGATCCCCTTTCTAGAATAATTTTTAAATTTTTCGGTAGAAAAATGTCCCGGCCGAAGACCAGTTCTTCCAACATTACAGGCTCACTATCGTTCGCCAGGGAAACAAATCGACACCTAAATAGCACGAAAGGTCTAAATATTGACGAAGAAATGGGGCGAAAGGTCTTAAAATCGACTTACTAATGGGGCGAACATCTTAACATCTGAAAACTAATGGGGCTAAACATGAGGGAGAAGGGGGTCCAAAAAAGCAGCCCATGTCCCCTTAACACATCTGGTGTTATGCGAGTAGTGGCATAACGAAGTTCAATTTGTCCTATGTATGGATAATTTTTGGCCCACCCTGTATAATTCGACACGATAACCAAAAGCGAAATTAATAAACCCGAATTTGGAGTTTCTGGGTATGAATGGGTGAACGTAGTGTAAAATTAGATTCATATTGCTCAATAGATAGGCTTGTTTCGTAAGTGATATATAACTTTTGCATGTAACACACTGTGATCAAATGATGTTACGCGTTTATTGACCAATATTCACATTTTTGAATATTGGTCACCTGTTTGGATGTCAGCTGCCAAATGTCATCTACATTAGCATGACAAAGCTCTTAATTCAATAACATTCATTTTTCCTACGTTGTCATCGGCGTCAAGTTGATGCCCTCGGCATTTTATTCAAAGTCTTTAATAAAGCTTAGCAGTTTGTTGCATGGTGTATAGCCGCTGTCACACGAGCGCTTTTTCCGTCAATTTTCCATGAGCAAGTTTTGTTCTCGTGTTATTTCAGGACTTTTTCGCACTGGTATGGGAAACTAGACTGAAGGTAGATTACGTTAGGTGGCAGATATCTGATAAGGTGTAAGTTTTTAAGCTTCCAGACCATAATTACCCCCAAAAATTGCTCGAAAAAGGGCTCTTGTGACTCCGGCTTATTACTAGAGCCTTTAGCTCTAGCACGTGTAACTAGGTCTACTTTGAATTTTAATGATTTTGCCATGAATCGTGTAAACGTTTCTACGACTCAATTTTCTAGTTGTTTTATTCATCTTTGGTTGAATTGTGGAATCAATTGCCTAATAAGCTTAAGCAGTCGGAAGATCTTTCTAATTTTATGTCTAGACTTATTTTTTGTTTTGCAGCAGTAATTATATTCTATATGTTTTTTATTTTAATTTGTATACGTAATTAACCTGTTATAAGTGTCTTGATAGAGTAATGCATAAGTGCGCGGAATTTCGATGTGAGTATCCTAGGTTCGAGTCCTTGGAGTGGCACATGTATTTGTTGATTTCATTAATTGAGTTTAGAGGTGAAGTTGGTTGGTGGAAAAAACATAATAATTCAACAATAATGATTTAATTGGATATTTGTGATTTTTTTTGTTATAATTCATTTTATCATCTTACTCGAGTCCCTAATTTATCCTTATGGGCTCTCTAAATAGGCCTATTTTTGTTCTTAGTTGCCGTTGCTTTTGTCCAATGCCTTCGGTTATTTTGTGTGGATTCAATCTTTACTTTTCTTTCTGCACCCTATTGGGAGGCTTCGGTAGCTTACATTATAATAATATTAACATTAATAATAGTAATATCTGGGAGAAAAGAAACAACTTAAGGGGAGGCTGGCCGTTTGTTTGGTCTATTAATTCATGTATTCATATATTTTCTTAGTTTCCTCGCTAGACCTCCATCAAGCTTAGTAAAACAATCCCTAGATCCCCCTTCAAGAAAAATGTGTACATTTTTCGGTAGAAAAAAGTCCCGGCCGAAGGCCGATTCCTCTAAAAATTGCAGGCTCGCTATCGCTCGCCAGGAAAAATTGACACCTAAATGGCACGAAAGGTCTTAAAATTGACAACGAAATGGGGCGAAAGGTGTTAAAATCGCCAAACTAATGGGCCGGACGCCTTATATTCTCAAAACTAGTGGGGCTAAACATTAGGGAGGAGGGGGTCCAGAGAAACGGTCTTCCTCCCCTTAGAGATGGACGAGAAAGGAAAGGGGAAGAGAATGGAGGGGAAGAAATACGAGACAATCACAAAACACACTATACCATTATTTGGAAAGTAATTGAAAGTGGAAACCCGGGAACGACAAAGAAAGGTACGGAATCTGTTACATACTAGCTGAAACGAAAGAAAATAAACAAGATAAGGAAGCAAAATAATGAAATGAAGCTACTGGAAATGTTCGGGAAAGAAAACAAAAAATAACACTCACACCCACACACCTATGGAAAAACTATCCTTCTCATAATAACACTCACACCCACACACCTATGGAAAAACTACCCTTCTCATAATAACACTCACACCCACACACCTATGGAAAAACTACCCTTCTCATAATAACACTCACACCCACACACCTATGGAAAAACTACCCTTCTCATAATAACACTCACACCCACACACCTATGGAAAAACTACCCTTCTCATAATAACACTCACACCCACACACCTATGGAAAAACTACCCTTCTCATAATAACACTCACACCCACACACCTATGGAAAAACTACCCTTCTCATAACAACACTCACACCCACACACCTATGGAAAAACTACCCTTCTCATAATTAGGTTCTTCGAAATACCTGGATGAAAACAGCCTTTGTAAAGAGGGGAATAAATAAGTGAAATTTATATTATATCAATGGTTATATAAGTTAGAAATTGAAAACATAATTATATACTAATATGAAAGGAAAACAACACTAGGATCACTCATAAATATATCAGAAGGACAACACGTCCCAGAATCAGCATCTCCCTCTTCTGTTCCAAGGTTATATTGTTCTGGTTATACATCACAGAACATGTGAGCGTTGTTTACCAGTTGCGATGGCTTGGTTATCGAAAAATCCACACACTTATATTATATTATATATTTCAAATTTCACAACCCAACACTTGTAATTATTTTGAGGCACAGGCAACAGTGATTTGTTCCCATTATATCGACAAATACGCTGGAATAGGACAATCTACAGAATGGGTGTACAAAGGATTACACATTAAATCAAGCAGACACATATATACTGATACTCACTATGCTGATTGCTGAAGGATAGGGAAAAACTGCAAACGTATGAATTATAGAATGAAGCACTTTCCAAACACATGTCACTTTGATCACTTACTCGAACTTAATCCTCGACTATTTGTGTTTGTGCCCAGTTAAGGAGAGATGGGCCGTTTTTCTGGTCCCCATTCTTCCTCACGTTTAGCCCCATTAGTTTTCAGATTATAAGGCATTCGACCCATTAGTTTGGCGATTTTAAGACCTTTCGCCCCCTTTCTTTGTCAATATTAAGACTTTTCGTGATACTTAGGTGTCAATTTTATCCTGGCGAGCGATAGTGAGCCTATAATTTAAGAGGAAGGCCGGGACATTTTTCTATTGAAAAATGTACAAATTTATCTTGAAGGATGGTCTTGTGTTTTTTTTCTTTTTTTTTAGCTTGATGGAGGTCTAGGGAGGAAACTAATAAAATAACAAACATACATAAACGAGAAAAAAAAAAACCCATCTTCCCTTAAAGGCCGCGTCTCACACAGTACGTTAGCCGCCGACCACAGCCGATCTTTTCAAAATATTTGAATTTTTCCGGGATCGTCTGACATCGTCTGTGATCGTATAAAAAGATCGCCTCGTATCGTGGTAGGCGAGGGGTGGTCGAGTGGCGTGGAAATGGTCGGCTGTGATCGGCCAAAAAATAGTGGCTGCACTAAATTCTGGCCGAAATCGGCAGAAAAAACGGTTAAAAAACCGTTACATTGTATCATGTGGTGACGCCCCCGTGTATATGTTGTGCAACGAGCGTATGTGAATCCTGGGATATCTTCATTGTCATCCTCTGATCGATGGTTGATTGTGTATGATTTTAGTCTATATATTATATGTGTGTGAGTAGTTTGTGTGTGTGTGTGTGCGTGTGCGTGTGTGTGTGTGTGTGCGTTTCCGTGTTTGGTTGTGTATTAGTTAGTTTATATAATTATATTGTTTGTATGTGCGTGTGTTTGTGTGTGCATTTGCGTGGTTGGTTGTGTATTATTTAATCTATATATTGTGTGTGTGTGTGTGTGTGTGTGTGTGTGTGTGTGTGTGTGTGTGTGTGTGTATTATTTTAGTCTATATACTGTATTGTATGTCTGCGAGTAGTTCCCCCTCACTCACTCACTCTCACTCTCTCTCTCTCTGCGTGCGTGTGTATGTGTGTGTGTAGCCTATAGTTAACATAAACATCTACAAGTTTACTAAAAATACAACCACTTGTAAACTAATGATAAACTGCATCAAAGTCAGTGTATACCAGATCGTGTAATGATATAGGTATACATTCACCTATCGATTACTTAACTACAGCGTATTATTATTATAGTTTTATTCAAGTATATTGGGGTTTGTAATTGATGATTAATATTAAGAACGGGGTGTTATTTATAAATATATATATATATATACATAGGGCGGTTCCTTTGCCGTGTCAATATCGTGTGTAGCCTACAACTGTCGTATTTATCATTCAACGTATGTGCGTCTGTTGTGCTGTAAACGTATGGTTGTCAACCAAAGGCGGCATTATCGTGCTCTTAACGTACTTTAAATGTATGACGAACGTGTGATAATCGAGTGAGTAGCGTCGCCGGTCAGCGATTTATTCTACAACGGTCGTGTTGCCGGCGTGTATGACGTGTGTGTGACGTGTGTGTGTTGAGTGACTGTCGAGGGTTTGTTGTACAGCAATCGTGTGCCTGCGAGGATGTGCAGTGATCCAGTGATTCGATTACAATCGGCGAAAAAGTGCAAGTCGTCCTCTGTCGGCGGCAGCTGTCGAGCGGTGGCCATACTGTGTGAGACACGGCCTTAAGCCATTTTTTTCCTTTATGGGTCTCTGAATAAGAGGACGTCCAGTGTAGGTATAATCACTATATTCTATTTTTTTCCAGCTGAGGGTAAATTGCAATGTTACTGTCTTGTTTACTCACTCAGCTATTATGTAGGTTTTGTAGCGAAATGTGTTGTTAATTATGAAAACTTGGCATTAATAAGACGCAGAGACATAGAAGATTCATATTTTTCCATGAATTATCGATAAAACAGTTGTTAAGTGATTCAATTTACCATCAGCTGAAATAAACCCCACTATAGTCAGCTGAAAAACACATTCATAAACTGTGTACCATTATGTTACTGTAAAGCCGGTATCACACGAGCGGTTTTTCACTCAACAGTTATCCTTAACATTGGTCTGGCAGCTTATGAGGTCAACATTTAGAATATTTCGGTAACCCAAATTCATCTATCAACAGTCTAGTTTCCGATGCCAATGCAAAATATTCCAGAAATGTTGCCAGAAAAATGTTGAACATCGAATGTTGACTATAAATGCTCTCGTGTGATACCAGCTTAAGTCTCTCTTGACAGTTTTAATAGATTTTTAATTATCCGTGACTATAGGTAGCGCCGACGAACTTGACAAAAATCTTGATCCTTGACCTCTTTGAAACTCAAAAGGGTCTAGAGCAAACTGGCTGTAAATATCCACACCTATTACCTGGTGGACTCTTCCCAAATGAGAGGAATTTCAGCCCGATTGTTTTCATTCATTTTGAGTTATAAGAAGTTAAGGGGTCAATATTATTGTCAAGTTCGCTGGCCCTACCTATAGTACTATTTGTATCACGCAGTAGAAATGTTGATATATTGTCTCTCTCATGCTTCACACTCATATAATCATCACGGTTTGCGTTGTTATATTGATTATGTCTGTACAATCGCGCTAATAAGTGATGTCTCGGCACCAATTATGTTTTGATCAATAATTGGCATCAGCAATATTTACACATGATTTCTTCTTTTTGAGTGAGATATACCAACAGTTGCCTACACTTACCCACCCTATTCAACATCTGACAGACATTAATAAAGCACAGAACAAGCCAAACGTAATGCCAGCTGGGTCATGACTTATTAACGCGACCGTAAAACTGTGGCTATATGTTTCCTTTCTAGTCTAATGCCAAATGTCTTACCTCCCTTTCCCAGCCTATTTCCCATGAGAAAACTCCCTAAATCACATTGCGCCATTGAAAAACTAGTTTGCACTGCAAAATCAGCCATTATGGAAAACACCCACACACAAAGACATAGATATACACAATTAAATGTATCTACAAGGACCAGTCATAATTAACAGTTTTAGTAATGTTGATGACTTGCTTATTGTTGATTATTAGAAATAAGTAATTATATTCAATGTATTTTATGATAGAACAGGTAGTGGACCTCAAACACACATGAAAGGGAGAACTGAAGGTCAAAATATTCACAATCTCTCCCCCGTCCCCTTCCATCCAATTAGTCCACATAGGGAAAAAAAAAAAAAAAAAAAAAAAAAAAAAAAAAAAAAAAAAATCCGGCCAAATCCACCCTTGTAAAGCCGGTATCACACGAATGATTTTATAGTCAACATTCGATGATCAAAATTTGTCTGGCATTTTTTTTGGATTATTTCACACTGTTCATCCCCCCCCCCCCTCCCCCTCTCCTACCCCCTGGCCAAATCCACCCATATAAGCCATACCACACTCCAACTATCCACTATCTTTTGTTCCCCGTCTGGTCCTATCCCCCAGATCTAGCTTCCCCTAACCTTCACCCATGGTTCCTTTATATAGGCCAGCAACAGCAGCGAGAGTGTCCGGTTCCTTCAAGGGGGATATATGTGTGTGTGTGTGTGTGTGTGTGTGTGTGTGTGTGTGTGTGTGTGTGTGTGTGTGTGTGTGTGTGTGTGTGTGTGTGTGTGTGTGTTTTTTTTTTTTTTTTTTTTTGGCCCTCCTTCTCTCTCATGTTTAGACCCAATAGTTTTCAGATTTTAAGACGTTCGTTCCATTAGTTTGGCGATTTTAAAACCTTTCACCCCATCTCTTGGTCACTATTAGGACCTTTTATGCCATTTAGGTGTCGATTTTTTCGACAAACTAATGGAGCAAACGTCTTAAAATCTCTAAACTAATGGGGATAAACATGAGGGAGTTGGGTCAAGAAAAGTTAAATACCTCTCCTTAAAGTGGTGGTTATACCTTATGGATAGTGTTCGGACAATTAATGTAAATTTAGTGTTCGCTAATACTAAAATCAACTTATTCCCTGCGAAATTAAATGATATGCTTATTGTATTTTCGTGTGTGTGTGTGTGTGTGCGTGTGTGTGTGTGTGTGTGTCTGTCTGTGTGTGTGTGTGTGTGCGTGTGTGTGTGTGTGTGTGTGTGTGTGTGTGTGTGTGTGTGTGTGTGTGTGTGTGTGTGTGTGTGTGTGTGTGCGTGCGTGCGCGTGGACAAGCGGTGGTGTGCTTAAGGGTACAAAATTGACTAAATATGTAGGTTTGCAGGTACATGAGGTTTGGTGCAACAGTTAAAGTGTACACACCTCTTTAAAATACGTTGAAATGGAGGGGTTTCGGTTAGGTTAGGTAAGCTAGGTTAGGTTAGGTTAGGTAGGTTAGGTTAGGTTAAGTTTTTATCAAGATAGTTTGATTTAGATTTAAAAATCGAAAATTGTACTCGTAAGCATGCATAATCAACGTGTGTACCGATAAACGCACCACCGCTGGTGTGTGTGTGTGCCCCCCCCCCCCCCCCCATCCTTACCAACACATTCCCTTCCTTCCCCTCTCCCCCTCCCCTCCCCTCCCCTTCCCTCTTCCTTCCACTTTCCTCTCTCCCCCCCACATCATCCATGTAAACCTCCCCTCCTATAAACCTCCCATATAAACCTCCCCTCCTATATAGTCCCTCATGCTACTATTACATGAGTTACATGATGAAATATTTTGTACATATTTTTGTCCTGAAAATAACATAATCATAAGACATAATTGGCTGGTTTCCATTTAAAGTTAGGCATATTTAGGATGTAAAGCGGCTCAAATTGCCAAGGTTTCTTTAGTTTTGTATAGAGTCATTAGCTTTGAGGAAACATGCCGATTATATAAGGTAGGGTTATATATGATTTATGGCCGAGTCAGGAAATCAGACTGGAAGTGGTATATTTCATGTGAGAGTTATCTCCAACGAACTAGTAACAAAGTATACTATTTAAAATAAGGTATAATTTGTTGATCTATTGTGTGCATACTGATAACCAGGACCTTTTTCTCAAACTAATGGCAGATTTCTAAAAACATCCTTCTTTAATCCTTAGCACTATTTTGACACTTGTCTTTTTAATCATTTTACTCTCTTAATTAGGGTATTTCCTTTCTCACTACAATAATCGTTTTGTATTATATTTTAAATTTATTTTGTGTTTAATGTTTTTTCTTTTCTTTTCGCGTTTATTCTTTGTGCTTATTTTTAAACACTTTTATTTTATTTTATTTTATTTTTTCTGTTGCAGTCACTGTCTTGTAATATAGCCTGATCTTCTGTAACTTTGCATTATACTATGTGAGTTAAATAACTTCTCTTACTCCTTCTATTTCTAACGCTACTCATAGGATGTTTACCTTTTCACCTTTATCGGGCAGAGGCTCGTCCCTTAGGAAGTAATGATAGATAGACTCAGTATTAGGGAATAGGTAGATAATTAAGATAATAAGACAAGATGCCAGTAACTCGGTACCAGTCGAGGAATAATCCTGATGAAAGACAAAACGCAGTGAGAGATGCAGTACAAATGAACCGTGAAACAGACAATGTAGTTAATGGGGATGTACAAGCAAACCCTGTTAGAGAAAATGCAGGTAATAACAATCAACAACTGCAGCCTGCAGAAGAAAATGCAGGAATCAATAATTCGCAAGACAACAGACGTGTGGAACAAAATAATGAAAATGGTGTAAACGAAGATAATGAGAGAGAAATAATCGAAAATCGTGAACAGAACGAACGACCTCGTAACGTAAACATGAATGGTGGAGAATGGATGGGACATTCTGGTGACAGACTCACAATATTAGTGAATTAAATTTATACAGAAGTGATACAATGGCAACATAATAAGTTTGAACTACCGATTTGTGAAGCCGCAAAAGACATGCTGAGGGAACTCAGACGTATGATCCTATGTTATGTTCAGGATGCCCCTTTGGTGCACGTGGCAATCAAGATAGCTTCTTTCATTCCTCAGTTGTTCCTTCAAAGAAAAAGACCAAAGGCAAAACTGAATGAGAACATTAAAGCGCTGAAACAGAGAATAGAGTGGTGGAAAAATGGGGAGTTAGACAAAATTCTTAGCCAAGTACGAGCAATCCAGCAAATACTGAAAACAAAACAACGAAGAAAGAGCAAGCCAGATGATATGGCACGATCAGTGGGAAATAGCATGAGGATTGGTAAAGTGGCACAGGCAGTCAGAATGGTCACTGGGGAAGCCTCAAGTGGGGTGCACGAAGTGAATCAAAACATCTTGGACCAGCTAAAGGAGAAACACCCAGAAGCAAACCCAGCAAGTGATGATGCCAAACTAGAAGGGGAATATGTTCCTTCAGACCCGGTGATATATGAGAATATAACTGGAGACCTCGTATGGAGAAAGGCGCTGAAAACACAGGGAGGAGCAGGTGCATCAGGTGTAGATGCTAACTAAGACTTGGAGGATCTTCCTAAGTCAAAACAAGTTTGGTTCAGCCGCGGGTGACCTTTGTGAAGCAATAGCAATGCTTGCAAAGAAACTTGCATCATCACCATGCATGAACATAGAAGCTCTGACAGCATGTCGCCTGATACCTTTAAATAAGAAT
Organism: Paralithodes platypus; assembly: GCA_032716605.1. NCBI lineage: Eukaryota > Metazoa > Arthropoda > Malacostraca > Decapoda > Lithodidae > Paralithodes > Paralithodes platypus. The sequence goes on from CM064492.1 coordinate 64,026,196, forward strand.
CTAGGAGTTAGACCAGTAGGCGTTGGGGAACTTCTTAGAAGGATTATAGGAAAAGCAATCATGTCCGTATTTGGAAAAGATGTACAAAGAGCAGTGGGCAACTTACAAGTATGTGCAGGACAGCAAGCCGGAGGAGAAGCAGCAATACATGCAATGGGGAAGGTGTATGATGAGGAAGATTGTGAAGCGGTATTGCTAGTGGATGCAACAAATGCCTTTAACACCATTAATAGGGAGGCAGCTATTCACAACATCAAGATCAAATGCCCGAGCATCGCAAAGTACATAGAAAACACTTATAAGGAGCCATCTAACCTGTATATAGTTGGAAGCACAAAGAAGGAAGAAATGAAAATTCTCAAATCAAATGAAGGAACAATGCAAGGAGATCCAGTGGCAATGGCAATGTACGCACTGGCACTATCTATTCTGCAGCAGAAAATAAAACATGCAACCCGAGTGAAACAAGTGGCGTATGCTGATGACCTCTCAGGTGCAGGAAGAATAAGGGATCTCAAAGAATATTGACAGAGAGTACAATCGGTTGGCGCAGTCATTGGGTACCATCCTAATGCTAGTAAATCTGTACTAATAGTGAAAGAAGACCAGTATGAAGAAGCGGTGCAGACTTTTGATGGGACAGGAGTGAAGATTACAAAGGAGGGTCAACGCCATTTGGGAGCAGTAATAGGCACAGAGGAATGCAAGAGAGCCTATGTGCGAAAAAAGGTAGCAGTAAAGGAAGTGAAAACCCTGGCAGACATTGCGAAATATGAACCACATGCTGCATATACTGTCTTCACATATGGTGTTAAGCACAGATGGACCTTTCTTATGAGAACAGTGCCTGACATTGGACAGATGCTCCAACCACTGGAAGAAGCAATCAGAGGAGCATTCATACCTGCTTTAACAGAGATGGAAGGCATCACGCAAGAGCTAAGAGATCTATTAGCTCTTCCGCCAAGGTTCGGAGGTATGGGGATCATAAACCCAGTGGAGGCGGCACCACATGAGTACCAAAATTCCCTTAAACTTACTACGTCTCTGACAGAAAAAATACGGGAGAAAAATGAAAATGATGAGGTGGACGAAGAGGAACAACGACATGCAAGACAGGAAATTACAAAGAGCAGAGAAGAGAGACAGAAACATAGTCTAGAACAAATTAAGACAGAATGTAGTGAAGAACTGAAAATGAGAGTTGAGATAGCACAAGACACTTCATTACCAATAAAGGAAAAAGGCTTCAGCTTAAATAAACAAGAATTCAATGATGCCATAGCCTTGAGGTATGGGTGGCCAGTTTCGAACCTGCCGCTGAAATGTGCATGTGGTGAAATAAACAACTCAGACCACTGTATGACTTGTAAGAAAGGAGGATTCATCTGTATCCGGCATGATGAAGTACGAGACATCACTGCACAAATGCTGGACGAGGTGTGCCATGAAGTCAGAATCGAACCGGAAATTCTGCCTATGGACGGACAGCGCTTGGCCCACAATACTGCAAATACTTCAAATGAAGCAAAAGTGGATGTAAGTGCTCGATGTTTTTGGACGAGGGGACAACGGGCTTTTATCGACATCAGAATCTTCAACCCAAGAGCAAAAACATATCGTGAGCGTGAGCGAGGACTCAAGGCGGCATACTTGAGAAACGAAAGTGAGAAAAAACGCGCTTATGAAGAAAGAATCTTGAACAGGGATCAAAGAAGCTTTACTCCTCTGGTCTTCTCATCGTCGGGAGGAATGGGACCTTCTGCAAGTGTCTTCTATGCCAGATTAGCTGAACAAATATCGGAGAAAAAGCGCCAGCATAGAAGCCAAGTCATAACTTGGATGAGATGCCGGCTCTCTTTCTCTCTTCTCAGATCTGCACTCCTATGTCTCAGGGGTACAAGGTCCTCCCCGCTACAGAGGACAAGAGTGAGAGACTTGGACTTTGAAATGGTCGTGGCGGAGGGGCGAATTGGGGAACAACTAGGTTGATTGTAGGGAGGTACTGGTACAATAAGATAAACTATAATGTAACTAGAATAAGATAGATTGTACATCACTTTGTAACCGTCACCTTAATAAAAAAAAAAAAAAGGAAAATAAAATAGAAGAAAAAAAAAAGTGTGTGTTTGTGTGTGTGTGTTTGTGTGTGTGTTTGTGTTTGTGGGTGGGTGTGTGTGTGTGTGTGTGTGTGTGTGTGTGTGTGATACAGGTAGTACGTGTTTTTCCATGGAAGGATTATTAAAGGTGTAAGGTGAATATCTCTCTGGCCTTTCCCTACTCTGTCTACCCTTAAGGGGGTAGTGCTCGGTTTTTGGTCTATATATTTATTTATTTATTCATTATTGAGTTTCCTCGCTAGACCTCCATCAAGCTTAGAAAAACACACCGTAGACCCCATTTCAAGATAAATTTGTAAATTTTTCGGTAGAAAAATGTACTGGCCGAAGGCCGGTTCCTTCTAAAATAAGAGGCTCGCTGTCGCTCGCCAGGAAAAAATTGACATCTAAAGGGCACGAAAAGTCTTCATATTGATAACAAAATGAGGCGAAAGGTCTCAATACCGCCAAATTAACGGAACGAACGATCTAAAACCTCAAAACTAATATGCTAAACATGATGGAGAAGGGGGTCCATAAAAAAGCGAGTACTACCGCCTTAAAGCCCATTTAATTTCATTGCTTAGTACTATAGTCTATTCATTATATTTAGGCCAACCATCTTGACCACTAACTTCTATAACTCAATAATGCCTGGAGTAATCGAGCTAATATTCCTACCATTTGGGAAGAGTCAGTCAGGGAATGTATGGGGAAATTTGCTGCTCATTTGGGAAGAGTCAGTCAGGGAATGGGTGTGGAAAGTTACTGCTCATTTGGGAAGAGTCAGTCAGGGAATGGGTGTGGAAAGTTACTGCTCATTTGGGAAGAGTCGGTCAGGGAATGGGTGTGGAAAGTTACTGCTCATTTGGGAAGAGTCGGTCAGGGAATGGGTGTGGAAAGTTACTGCTAATTTTGGAAGAGTCGGTCAGGGAATGGGTGTGGAAAGTTACTGCTAATTTTGGAAGAGTCAGTCAGGGAATGGGTGTGGAAATTTACTGCTCATTTGGGAAGAGTCAGTCAGGGAATGGGTGTCGAAATTTACTGCTCATTTGGGAAGAGTCAGTCAGGGAATGGGTGTGGAAATTTACTGCTCATTTGGGCACAGTCAGCCAGGGAATGAGTGTGGATATTTACTGCTCATTTGGGAAGAGTCAGTCAGGGAATGGGTGTGGAAATTTACTGCTCATTTGGTTTAACCCTTTCTGAGTAATAAGCGTTTAGGGGTCATGATATTCGCCTACCTTTAATGAATGGAGTATAGTATTATGTGATTATCAAAATGGTACAACTTATCATGTTTAAGGGGGGGTGGTTCACTTTTTGGGCAATTTTTGCATATATTAATTATTTTTCTAGTTTCCTCCCTAGACCTCCATCAAATCAATTAAAAAAAAAAAATCCATTAGATCCCCCTTCTAGATTAATTTGTACATTTTCGCCGGTTCTTCCAACATTACAGGCTCACTATCGTTCGCCAGGGAAAAAATCGACACCTAAATAGCACGAAAGGTCTAAATATTGACAAAGAAATGGGGCGAAAGGTCTTAAAATCAACTAACTAAAATATGGGGCAAACATCTTAGCATCTGAAAACTAATGGGCCTAAACATGAGGGAGAAAGTGGTCCAGAAAACCGGCCCATCCCACCTTATGACGCGATCGCGTCATATGAATAAGTCCACCAAAAACTCATATGACGCGATCGCGTCATATGGACTTATCTCTATACCTCTCCAATAAGTTTATGACGCAATTTTGCGTCATATGAGCTCAGTAAGTCCGAGAAGTTACCATACGATAAAACCGTTGGTGGCAACCTCAGCCTCCTGCGATAATTCTAACGGCCGCAGTGTTGTTGTGAGTGTAGTGCGAGGCAGTGGCAATGATCCTGGGGCTCCCGCCTCCTCGGACTTACTGGAACATAATATGTCTGAGGGAGTTAAATAGAATAGTTTTTATATTGATCGCGAAAAAGGAAACTACCTGTATACCCTGTTCCAAATATGTGTAGGCCAAAACTACCTGTATACCCTGTTCCAAATATGTGTAGGCCAAAACTCTTGTACATTAACCTCTTTAAGGGGGAATGGGCCGGTTTTCTGGACCACTTTCGCCCTCATGTTTAGCCCCATTAGTTTTCAAATGTTAAGATGTTTGTCCCATTAGTTAGTCGATTATAAGACCTTTCGACCCATATCTTCGTCAGTATTTAGACCTTTGGTGCTATTTAGGTGTCGATTTTTTCCCTGGCGAACGATAGTGAACCTGTAATGTTGGAAGAACCAGCCTTCGGCCGGGAAATTTTTCTACCGAAAAATGTACAAATTAATCTAGAAGGGGGATCTAATGGATGTTTTTTTTTTTTAAATTTGATGGAGGTCTAGGGAGGAAACTAGAAACATATTAAATAGATACATAAATGAGCAAATAAATAAGCCCATCCCCCCTTAACTCACAAACGACTAGAGTAATCCACCTAACATGTCTACCATCTGGGCAGGGTCAGCCAGGGAAAAGGTGTGGACATTTACTGTCCATTTGTTTCAGCCCTTTTTGAGTTACAGAGGTTAGGGTTCACGATTTCTGGGCTACCTATTTGAAACAGGGTATAGCCTATATAGTTAAGGTGAGGCTGATGGACTGTTGAGGTTGAGGGGAGATGGGTCGTTTTTCTGGTCCCCTTTCTCCCTCGTGTTATGCCCCATTTGTTTTGAGATTATAAGACGTTCGGCCCATTAGATAGGCGATTTTAACACCTTTCACCCCATTTCGTTGTCAATGTTAAGACCTTTCGTGCCATTTAGGTGTCAATTATTTCCTGGCGAGCGATAGCGAGCCTGTAATTTTAAGAGGAACTGGCCTTCGGCCGAGACATTTTTCTACCGAAAAATTTAAAATTTATCTTGATTGGGGGGGTCTAGGGGGTGTTTTTCTAAGTTTGATGGAGGAAAAAACGGTCTGTCTCCCCTTAAATACAATAACTGTTATATAGTGCCTATGTAAAGTTATTTATTCCTTCTATAAAAAGGTAAGGTGCAGTTCAAAGGAAGAATATATGTCTTGGAAATGGCGTTACTATTTTTCATTTTGGCAACCTAAAATTCTACGAATAGGTTGAAAACAGAGAGAGAACAAAGAAAGATATATGCAACGTGAGGAATTAATTTTCTAGGATAAAATGTACCATATTTCTCATTTGATCGTATGTCCGTATTAAACATCTCGGCAGTAGTAATTAGATAGTTACATGATAGAATCGACGTAAGAGCTGGGGCACGTTGACAGATGCGGATTATATTAAGAGCTGGGGCACGTTGACAGATGCGGATTATATTAAGAGCTGGGGCACGTTGACAGATGCGGATTATATTAAGAGCTGAGGCACTTGACAGATGCGGATTATATTAAGAGCTGGGGCACGTTGACAGATGCGGATTATATTAAGAGCTGGGGCACGTTGACAGATGCGGATTATATTAAGAGCTGGGGCACGTTGACAGATGCGGATTATATTAAGAGCTGGGGCACATTGACAGATGCGGATTATATTAAGAGCTGAGGCACGTTGACAGATGCGGATTATATTAAGAGCTGGGGCACGTTGACAGATGCGGATTATATTAAGAGCTGGGGCACGTTGACAGATGCGGATTATATTAAGAGCTGGGGCACGTTGACAGATGCGGATTATATTAAGAGCTGGGGCACATTGACAGATGCGGATTATATTAAGAGCTGAGGCACGTTGACAGATGCGGATTATATTAAGAGCTGGGGCACGTTGACAGATGCGGATTATATTAAGAGCTGGGGCACGTTGACAGATGCGGATTATATTAAGAGCTGGAGCACGTTGACAGATGCGGATTATATGTTCGAGACACGTGACTTGAATTGAGGCACCTATGCTGGTTGAGCTAATTCAAAAGTTTAAATAGGCTCAACGATGCCATCCAAGAACAACAAGTATAAATAGTAAGTGTTTTGAATTACTTTGATGGGCCGTGGTAAGATGTATGGATTGTCAGCGATGGTCCATACATAGCCTTCATTCAAAAAAGCAAGAGGGGTAGGAAGGTAGGTGATCATATATGTCGGCAACTGTACATTTCCAAGTAGGTTAAATTGCCGGTTATGTTAGGTTATCTCAGATCAAAATGAATGATTAGTTTAGAATAGAAAAGGGTAGCTTAAGGGGGTAGTGCTTGGTTAAGGGGGTAGTGCTTGGTTAAGGGGGTAGTGCTTGGTTAAGGGGGTAGTGCTTGGTTTTTGGTGTATATATTTATTTATTCCCTCGCTAGACCTCCATCAAGCTTAGACAAACACCCCTTAGATCCCCTTTCAAGGTAAAGTTGTAAAGTTTTTTGGTAGAAAAATGTCCCAGCCGAAGGCCAGTTCATTCTAATATTAGAGGCTCGCTTTCGCTCGCCAGGAACAAATCGACATCTAAAGGTCTAGGAAGGTCTAAATATTGATACAAAAAATGATGCGAAAGGTCTCAAAATCGCCAAACTAATGGAATGACGTCTTAATACCTCAACACTAATATGCTAAACATGAGGGAGAAGGGGGTACAGAAAAAGCGAGTACTACCCCCTTACGTAATGCTAGATTAAGAACAAATATTATCGATTGATCAAGATCGCTTAATTAAACCCTATTGTACCGGTGACGTCTTCTTAATTTCATTCTTGCCATAGTTAGACGATTTTGTGCAGTTTAAGAAGGACCTGAGGTACTAAAAGGGTTTAAGTGAGATAGTTCGAAGCCTGTTAAGGGCTGAAGGCCCTTTTAAACTGAATAAAATCGTCTAAAAGTAGCCTACCCAGAATAAAATTAAAAATAAGTCGACGGTACAGAAGGGGTTAAGGCTAGGTTAAGAAAGATTAGTCTAGAATAGATCAGGATAACTTAAGGGGAAGGTATATATATATAAATATATATATATATATATTATATATATATATATATATATATATATATATATAATATATATATATAAATATATATATATATATATATATATATATATATATATATATATATATATATATATATATATATATATATATATATATATATTATATATATATATATATATATAGAGAGAGAGAGAGAGAGAGAGAGAGAGAGAGAGAGAGAGAGAGAGAGAGAGCGAGAGAGAGAGAGAGAGAGAGAGAGAGAGAGAGAGAGAGAGAGAGAGAGAGAGAGAGAGAGAGAGAGAGAGAGAGAGAGAGAGAGAGAGAGAGAGAGAGAGAGAGAGAGAGAGAGAGAGGAAGAGGGGAGGAACAGGAAGATGAACCAACATTCTAGGATAGCTATTACATAAGGAAAGACATAGTAGTTATAGCTTATCAGGAAAGACATAGTAGTTATAGCTTATCAGGAAAGACATAGTAGTTATAGCTTATCAGGAAAGACAGAGTAGTTATAGCTTATCAGGAAAGACATAGTAGTTATAGCTTATCAGGAAAGACATAGTAGTTATAGCTTATCAGGAAAGACATAGTAGTTATAGCTTATCAGGAAAGACATAGTAGTTATAGCTTATCAGGAAATCAAGTAAGGTGTTTGTTGCTTAAGGGGAGACTGACCGTTTGTTTGGTCTAATAATTCACGTATTCATATATGTTATTAGTTTCCTCCCTAGACCTCCATCAAGCTTAGAAAAACACCCTCAAGATAAAGTCCTAAATTTTTCGGTAGAAAAATGTACCCGGCCAAAAGCCGGTTCCTCTTAAAATTGCAGGCTCGCTTTCGCTCGCCAGGAAAAAATCGACACCTAAATGGCACGAAAGGTCTTAAAATTGACAACGAAATGGGGCGCAAAGTGTTAAAATCGCCAAACTAATGGGCCGAACGTCTTATAATATCAAAACTAGTGGGGCTAAACATTAGGGAAAAGGGGGTCCAGAAAAACGGTCTGCCTCCCCTTAAAGTTTGATGGATTCAAGGATCCATACAAACATAGGAAACGTGTGCTGTTGGTACGGTTGGCCAAAGAAGTCGTGTCTCCGCTGTCATTGCGTTTTGCTCGCTGGGTGCTGTAATAATGTCTGTCAGATGTTGAATAAGGTGTGTAAAGATAGGAACATGTTTATTTATCTCACTTGAACGATGCATTAATAGTACTGATACCAATTATTGATCGAAATATACTTGATGATAGAATAGTCTAAGTTTGTCATACAATCAAGAAGGATGTTATGTTGCTACCTCCTGGTTAGAAGTATTCTAAGATTAGCTATGAATACAGGTCTTGTAAGGTGGTTGTGACTCATAATGGGATTGATTCTACGTTAGCTACAAGACCAAGGAGAAAATGGGTCTTCCAGCATATGTTAGGAGTGATTCTAAGTTAGCTATAATACCAGGTAGAGTGTGGTTGTTCTAGCATATGAGAAGAGTAATATTATTCTATATTAGTTATAAGACCAGAGACTTTTCTAGCATAGGATGAGAGTGATTCGACTCTATATTAGTTATAAGACCAAGGGGAAGTTTGGTTGTTCTAGAATATGATGTTTTTTTTTTCGTTTTTTTCTATGTGATTGAGGGAGGCAAAAGGCAGAACTGCCTATAGCGATGCCTCCCCCAGAGTTGAAAGAGTGAAAGGGCCAACATCAAAGGACGTTCGAGCCAAAATGCCTGGACACACGGAGTTTGAAGCAATTTAAGTCGTAGGAAGAGGGAAAGACTGATTCTGGGAGAGAGTTCCAGAGCTCAGCTGTTGAGTAGAAGAAAGACTAAGAGTAACGTTTCACTCTCGGGTTGGAGAGTTGCACAGAGTAGGGGTGGGATTGAGTTGCAAGACAGGTACCACGTGCCCTACGTAAAGGAGGTGGTATACACTGGGAAAGCTCTGAGGAACACTGATTATTATAGTAGCGATAGAATAGCGAGAGAGATGCAACATTGTGGCGGAGAGAGAGAGATTGCAGAGAGTTGGTGAGTGGACGGGAGTTAATGATACGAAAGGCCTTTCTTTCAACTTTGTCTAGGAGAGCAGTGTGAGAGGAACCTCCCCACACATGTGAACAAAACTCAATACAAGGACACACTATGCCCCTGTACAGAGCAAGAAGCTGTGCAGGGGAAAAGAACCCCCTAAGGTTGTTGAGCACACCCAGCTTCTGGGAGGCTGCCTTAGCAAGACTGGTAATATGGTCCAAGAATATTGAGAGAAGATGAAGGATTGATTTTTGTATTGTTGAATAATAAGGGATAGTCCGCTGGGAGTTCCTTACGGGTAGATAGATGGAGAAATTGGGTTTTGGAAGCATTAAAGGTAACAAGGTTTTCTCTGCCCCAATTGGCGATAGTATTTAGATCAGAATTTAAGAGTTCTATGGCTTCATTACGTTTGTCGTTGAGGGATTGCTGGCTGGGGCATTCTGAAAAACTAATGGAGTAGTGTAAGGTTGAGTCCTCTGCGTATGAATGGATGGGAATTGAGGTACAGTTGAGGAGATCATTTATAAAAATTAGAAAGAGAATAGGAGATAGGACAGAGCCCTGAGGAACACCGGAGTTTATAGGGTGAGGAAGTGAACAATGGCCGTCCACAACCGCGGCTATGGAACGGCCGGAAAGGAAATTAGAGACAAAGGCACAGATGGAGGGATAGAAACCGAAGGAGGGTAGTTTAGAAATTAAAGATTTGTGCCAGACTCTATTGAAGGCTTTCGATATGTCTAGTGCAATAGAAAAAGTCTCACCGAAGTCCCGAAAGGAGGATGACCAAGAGTTACTAAGATATGAAAGAAGATCACCAGTAGAGCGACCCTTAAGGAAGCCATACTGGCGATCTGAGAGCAGATTATGGGAAGAGAAATGCTTAAGAAAATTGGAAGCAAGAATACTTTTCAAAAACTTTAGAATGACATGAGATGAGAGCAATTGGACGATAGTTGGAGGGTTGAGAGCGGTCACCCTTCTTTGGGACAGGTTGAATGTGAGCAAACTTCCAGCATAAAGGGAAGACGTTAGAGGATAGACAGAGACGAAAGAGTTTGCCTAGGCAGGGAGTCAGCACGGAAGCACAGTTTTTGAGAACAATAGGAGAAACACCGTCCGGACCGTACGCCTTATTAGTATTAAAGGTGGGGGCGCATGGGTTGAGATAAACATGGAATGATAATCGCCAAGCTGTACATAATTATGTTGCAAACTGCAATGGCACTGAAATAATTATTAACAATGGTATAAAAGATTTTGTGGATCGCCTATACCGGGCCTGTGACATCACGAGAGTGTAATTCCACCATCCAGTCCAGGATGAGTATACTGGAGTGACGTCACTATGACGTCACAGGCCCGGTATAGACGATCCGCAAAATCCTTTATACCATAGTTAATAATTATTTCAGTGACATTGTATTTTACAGGATAATTATATGCAGGTTGGTGATTATTTTTCCATGTTTACCTCAACCCTTGCGCCCCCACCTTTAAGCCCAGAGAGGGTAGAAAGCACATCTTTAGAAGAGATTAGGATATTAGGCATAAGTAAGAGAGAGGAGGGTGGAGAGGGAGGAATAGCACCGGAATCATCCAAGGTGGAGTTTCTAGCAAAAGTTTGAGCGAAGAGTTTAGCTTTGTGAGAGGAAGAAGTGATAGTTGTGCCATCAGAATGGGAAAGGGGAGGGAAAGACGAGGAAGAGAAATTGTTGGAGAGGTTTTTGGCTAGATGCCAGAAAGCTTGGGAAGAGCTAGAGTTGGATAGTTCAGTGCATTTATTATTGATGAAAGAGTGTTTGGCAAGTCGAAGAACAGATTTGGCTTAATTCCGGGCAGAAACATAGGAAGAATGAGAGTCTTGAGTTTTAAGGCGTCGGTACCGTTTGAATGCTTCCTCCTTATTGCGGACAGCAGTAGAACAGGCATGAGTAAACCAAGATTTTTTAGCATTAGTCTGAGAGAAAGAGAATGGAATGTATGCTTCCATGCCCGATAGGATTACCCCGGTAATGCGTTCAGCACTCTCCGAGGGTCCCCGGCCACGGAAGCAGAAATCATTTCATGGGAAATCAAAGAAGTACTGCCGGAGAGCCTCCCAGTCGAAATATACTTGATGATAGAATAGTCTAAGTTTATCATACAATCAAGAAGGATGTTATGTTGCTACCTCCTGGTTATAAGTATTCTAAGATTATCTATGGATACAGGTCTTGTAAGGTGGTTGTGACTCATAATGGGATTGATTCTACGTTAGCTACAAGACCAAGGAGAGAATGGGTCTTCTAACATATGATTCTATTGTATGTTAGTTATAAGACCAAAGGGAAGTATGGTTGTTTTAGAATGTGGTAGAATGATTTTATTGTATGTTTTTAAGACTAAAGGGAATTATGGTTGTTCTAGAATAGGATGGGAGTGATTACAGGTTAGCTATAATACCAGGGAGAGGATGATGGTAGTTACTCATGATAGGACTGGTTCTAGGTTAGTTGTAAGACCAAGGGAAGTATGGTTGTTATATCTTATGATGGGATTGATTTGAGGTTAGCTATAAGACCAAATTAAGCGTAGTGGATCTAGCTCATGGAGGTGGGGTCGGGGTTGGGGTGGGGTTAAGTATTGATTTCAGGTAAGGAGTTATAGTCTATTCGCTGTAAGTAGGCGAGAAATCATGACCTCTATCCTCTGTAACTCAAAAAGGCCTAGAGCAAATTGGCTGTAAATTTCCACATCTATTCCTTGACTGACTCTCCCAAAAATGTAGAAATATTACCTCGATTACTCAAGTCGTTTTTGAGTTACAGAGGTTAGAGTTCATGATATCTCGCCTACTTAGAGCGAATAAACTATAGCCAAGCATGGGAGGATGATATTTATACGTTCTTCTTTTGACAACGACATTATGTTAAAGAGGAGATAGGCCGGTTTTCTGAACCACTTTCTCCCTCGTGTTTAGCCCCATTAGTTTTGAGATTTTAAAACGTTCGACCCATTAGTTAGTCGATTTTAAGACCTTTCACCCCATTTCTTTGTCAATATTTAGACCTTTCGTGCTATTTAGGTGTAGTTTTTTTCCCTGGCGAACGATAGTGAGCCTGTAATGTTGGAAGAATAGGCCTTCGGCCGGGACATTTTTCTACCGAAAAATGTACAAATTAAGAATAAAGGCCTGTTCGGGGAACTTGACTAAACAGAATACAGAGAAAGAATAATACTAATAACTAGAGGGGTATTCCGGAGAGCGCATACCTCTACCTACGCTGGCGAAGCTATGCAATCTATCGATCAACTCTTTAATGGAATCACTTCTTTCTTAGTGCATATCCTATCTGTCCATCAAATTTCGTGAACATCAGTTCATAACTTTATGAGTCGTCTACGCTGGCGGAGGTATGCGCTCTACTAATCACATCATATATATATTTTGTTTAAAAGACCTCCATCTACGTATTGTGAAAAACCTGTTATCCTCTTATATTGAATTACTTCTTCCTTTGCGTATATCCAACCTGCCCACCAAATTTCGTGAAAATCGGATCATAACTTTCTGAGGTATCTTGTTTACAGACAGACAAAGAGACAAACGAAGGCAAAAATATAACCGGTAATTCTATCTATCTATCTATATACTATACTCTGGCACATACCCCATTTTTTTTAAGGTAGATGACAGAGGATCGAATTAACTCTCTTCTGTTGTAGAGCATGAAATATTAAAACAAATACAAAGGCAAAATTATAAGCACAATACTAGAACAATAGAACTTATATACATACCAGTTGGGAAGAGTCATCCAGTAATTATTTAGAAACACAGGGCAAGTTCACAATAAACATAACTCAACAAACCCGACGAATTAAGTTTTGTTTCTCCCTAGACCTCCACCAAGCTCAAACTAATAGGGATAAACATGAGATAGAAGGGGGTCCAGAAAAGAAAAAAACAAGCCCTTTACATGTAATGAGAGCATGCTACTGTCGAATGAAAGGAAGAACAAAAACAAACAAAGAACAGTTGTAGAACAAACTCTACAGTTAACCCTTTCAGTACCGATGACGTCCTTTTAATATATTCTGGCAACTATTCGACAATTTTGTTCAGCTTCAGAAGGACGTCTACCAATTAATAGGCTACATATTGTGTCAATTAATCCTCTTAGCTACCACATATCTTTCCTAAGCTTTATAAAATAGTCTAAAATGTAGCCGACATTTGATAAAAGAAGACGTCACCGGTACTGAAAGGGTTAAGTAGGTCTAAAGGATCTAGGCACTCCAGATCATAATGGCTAATGTAAACAGTCTACCTTTAAATAGCTCGTCAGTGTTTTGCACAATGGAATGAGTGAAGGAGAAACAAATTCCATAGTAACAGAATTCATGCATTAAGAGGAGATTTTCACTATAAGAGGTTTATTTCTGGACTCCCTACTCCCACACGCTTAGCCAGATTAGTTTTGAGATTGCCCCATTAGTTTGGCGATTTTAAGACATTCCGACCTCTTTATTTCAATTTTAAGACCTTTTGTGTCATTTAGATGTCGATTTTTATCCTGGCGAGCAATAGCGAGTCTGGAACTTAGGAGGAATCCCAGTTGTCTGGGACTACTGACAGCAAACCCGTCTCTGTATCCTCCTACTCTCTCTATCCTCAGTTCCAAGCCAAAGGTGGATTTTTTTTTTCTATGTGAGTGAGGGAGGCAAAAGGCAGAACTGCCTATAGCAAGTGCCTCCCCCAAAGTTGAAGGAGTGACAGGGCCAAAATCAAGGGACGTTCGAGCCAAAATGCCTGGACACACAGAGTTTGAAGCAATTTAAGTTATAGGAAGAGGAAAAGACTGATTCTGGGAGAGAGTTCCAGAGCTCAGCTGTTGAATAGAAGAAAGACTGAGAGTAACGTTTCACTCTTGGGTTGGAGAGTTGCACAGAGTAGGGTTGGGATTGTGTTGCAAAGACGGGTACCACGTGCCCTACGTAAAGGAGGTGGTATATACTGGGAAAGCTCTGAGGAACACTGATTATTATAGTAGCGATAGAATAGCGAGAGAGATGCAACGTTGCGGCGAAGAGAGAGAGATTGCAGAGAGTTTGTGAGTGGACGGGAGTTAATGATACGAAAGGCCTTCCTTTCAATTTTGTCTAGGAAAGCGGTGTGAGAGGAACCTATACACACATGTGAACAATACTCAATACAAGGAAGCACTATGCCCCTGTGCAGAGCAAGAAGCTGAGCAGGGGTAAAGAACCCCCTAAGGCGGTTGAGCACACCCAGCTTCTGGGAGGCTGCCTTAGCAAGACTGGTAATATGGTCCTTCCAACTGAGAGCAGAAGAAAAAGAGACACCAACAATATTGAGAGAAGATGAAGGATTGATTTTTGTATTGTTGAAAAATAAGGGATAGTCCGCAGGGAGTTCCTGACGGGTAGATAGATGGAGAAATTGGGTTTTGGAAGCATTAAAGGTAACAAGGTTTTCTCTGCCTTAATTGGAGTTAGTAGTTAGATCAGAATTTAAGTGTTCTATGGCTTCATTCCGTTTGTCGTTGAGGAATTGCTGGCTTGGGGGTTCTGAAAAACTAATGGAGTAGTGTAAAGTTGAGTCATCTGCGTATGAATGGATGGGAGTTGAGGCACAGTTGAGAAGGTCATTTATAAAAAATAGAAAGAGAATAGGAGATAGGACAGAGCCCTGAGGAACATCGGAGTTTATAGGGTGAGGAAGTGAGTGATGGCCATCCACAACCACAGCTATGGAATGGCCGGAGAGGAAATTAGAGACAAAGGCACAGATGGAGGGATAGAAACCGAAGGAGAGTAGTTTAAAAATTAAAGATTTGTGCCAGACTCTATCGAAGGCTTTCGATATGTCTAGTGCAATAGAAAAAGTCTCACCGAAGTCCCGAAAGAAGGATGACCAAGAGTTAGTAAGATATGAAAGAAGATCACCAGTAGAGCGACCCTTAAGGAAGCCATACTGGCGATCTGAGAGCAGATTATTAGAAGAGAAATGCTTAAGAAATTTGGAAGCAAGAATAGTTTCAAAAACTTTAGAAATACAAGAGATGAGAGCAATTGGACGATAGTTGGAGGGTTGAGAGCGGTCACCCTTCTTTGGGACAGGTTGAATGAGAGCAAACTTCCACCATGAAGGGAAGACATTAGAGGATAGACAGAGACGAAAGAGTTTGCCTAGGCAGGGAGTCAGCACGGAAGCACAGTTTTTGAGGACATGTGTATATGTGCGCAACAATCTTGCTTTCCCTTGTGTTTCCAACTTTGATTCTTCTGAATTCTCAACTCTCTGGCAACAACTTTCTTGTCACTCTCAAACCAAATATTTCTGCATTGTTTATCTCTCCTCTATTTCTACTGACTATCCACAATTCTTTGACAGTCTAATTTCTAATGTGGAACACATTATATCCATACTTCCATTCGCAGAAATCTCTATCGTAGGAGATTTCAATGTTGACCACCTTTCCTCTGATTTCACTGACCAACCTGGTGAACGAGCCTACATCTTTTCTATCTTAAATTACCTAGAGCAGTTAGTCCAGCACCCTACTCGTATTCCTGACTGCCTTGGAGATAGGTTCAACATTCTTGACTTATTTCTAGCTTATAATTCTTCTGCTTACACTATATTCCTTTTCTCTCTGTTGGCCTCCTCTGAACATAACTTATCTCTCTTACCTCTCCAGTACGGCCATCCGATCCTCCCAGCCAGCGGCGACTGTAGCACTTTGGCACTGCTGACTGGGAGGCTCTTCGGTAGTACTTCTTTGATTTCCCATGGAATGATATTTGCTTCCGTGGTCAGGGACCCTCAGAGTGCGCTGAGTACATTACCGAGGTAATCCTCTCAGAGATGGAATCATACATTCCATTTTCTTTCCCTCAGTCTAATGCAAACAAATCTGGGTTTACTCACGCTTGTTCTACTGCTGTCCGCAATATGGAGAAACTATTCAAACAGTACTGTTGCCTTCAAACTCGAGAATCTTGTGCTTCATATGTTGCTGCCTAGAATCAAACCAATTCTGTCCTTGGACTAGACAAACACTCTTTCATCAATAACAAATTCTTTGAACTTTCAAACTCTATCTCTTCACAAGCTTTCTAGCATTTAGCCAAATACCTCTTCAACAATATTACTTCCTCGTCTTGACCTCTTCTTTATGCACTCTGCTGGCACCACTGTCTCCTCATCCTCTGACAAAGCTGAATTCTTTGCTCAAACTTTTGCTAACAAAATCACCTTGGATGATTCCGGGGCTATTCCTCCCTCTCCACACCCCTCTCACTTACTCATGGCCATCACTCACTTCCTCAACCTATCTACTCTGGTTTTCCTTAGGGAGTGTCCTGTCTCCAGTTCTCTTTCTAATATTCATTAATTGATTTCCTCAACTATACCCTAGTCCTATCCACTCATATACGGATGACTCTACCATTCACTATTCAACTAGTTTATCATAACAACCTAGCATGCAATCACTCCAAAAATCATGTGACGAGGCTATAGCGCGCCTTTCGTCTGATCTATCAACTATTTCTGATTGGGGCAGAGAAAATCTTGTTACTTTCAATGCCTCCAAGACCCAATTTTTCTTTTATTTACTCGTTGCAATCTTCCACAAGACTATCAATTACTCTTCAACAATACACAAATCAACCCTTCACTTCTCTCAATATGCTTAGTGTATCTTTATCATCCGACCTTTAATGGAAAGATCAAATTACCACTCTTGCTAAAACAGCTTCCCAGAAGTTAGGTGTGCTCAACCATCTCCGTGGGTTCCTCACAGCTTCTTGCTCTGTATAGGGCCATAGTGCGCCCATGTATCGAGTATTGTTCGCATGTGTTAGTAGGTTCCACCCATACCGCACTTCTCGAAAGAGTATAGTGAAAAGGATTCCGCCTGATGAACTTGCTTCCTCTTACTAGTTTCCTACAATCTCTGCCTACACGCTGCAATGTTGCATCTCTTTCACTCTTCTATAGCTGTTACAACATAAGTGTTCTTCAGAGGTCTCTCAGTGTAAACCCCCGTTCCTTGCGGCGAGTGTGAGGCACCCACCATTCAACTTAGTCGCACTCCTATCCTGTCCAGCTTTCCAACACAAGAAATAGCAGATTTTCTCAGTCTTTCTTCTACTCAACAAGTGTTCGGAACTCTGGAACTCTCTCCCTCAATCAATCTTTCCTTCATCCTAGGCCATAAGACAGCTTTAAACTTCGTGTGTCCAGGCATTTTGATCCCAACGTCCCTTGCATTTGGCTCTGTCATTCTTTTGGCTTTGGGGGAGACTTTTGTTACAGGCAGCCTGCCTTTTGTCTCCTTCATACACAGAAAAATAATGTAGTTATATGTGGTTATACATTATCTTTCCTATGTGTATGAAGGATACACAAGGTAGGCTCGTGTGACGCCGATCTAGCCCGGTAACCCGACTCCAATGGCTCAGTGTGGGCCAGGGTCAGTGAGGGGGGTGAGTCAGGCTGTAGGTGGGAAGGGACACACTCTCACCTCTTCTTCCTTATTCAAGACAATGTAGTAATTTTGATTCTATTCTTGGTAGCATTAGACGATTTTGCTCAGCTTAGGATGGACTTTAATGAATCAGGGCAAGTAAGAATCTAAGATATATTTAGAGAATAAACGAAAGCTTGGTAATTAATTTGTTTCATTTTTAAATGGAGCTTTGCTACATAACTTGATCATACGTATTTAATAATAATAATAATAATAATAATAATAATAATAATAATAATAAACGGTTTATTGATAATTGCAGCCGTAGGCTGAAAATTTACAGAGGAACAGTTTTTAGCTTAACTCTAACTTATATTTATATTATCTTATAATAAGGACCAAAGCATGAGGTTGTATAAGAGCTGTTTGACGAGATCAATATTATAAGAACATAAGAACATAAGAAAATGGGAGTCTGCAGAAAGCCGATTGGCCTAAGCAAGGCAGATCCCTGTCCCACACAACCCCAATTCATTACAAAGCCCAATTATAGGCTTCACACTCTAATACCCTGAGGATCATCTTACCAAAACGGTTAGAGATTAACGCAGGATTATGGAGGTCTGCAGAGCGCTGATTGGCCCAACCCGGCTGATCCCCCTTCACACCCAACCCCTCTCGTCCATATGCTTATCCAATTTTATCTTAAAGCTCCCTACAGTTTTAGATCCCACTATAGCACTTGGTAGTCCATTCCACCCGTCTACAACTCTGTTACCAAACCAATACTTGCCTATATCTTTTCTGAAACGAAATTTATCTAATTTGAAACCATTGGTACGAGTTCTTTCGCTATCACTGAGCTTTAGTACATTTGTCATGTCCCCTTTGTTAATCCCACTAACCCACTTGAACACCTCTATCATATCCCCTCTAACTCTGCGTCTCTCTAACGAATGTAAACCTAATTTCTTCAACCTTTCTTCATACGAAAGATTTCTAATATTATGGATCATTTTTGTCATTCTACGCTGTACTCTCTCCAATGAATCTATGTCCATTCTGTAATAAGGACACCAAAATTGGACAGCATAATCCATATGGGGTCTCACTAATGACAAGTAAAGTTTTAAGATAACATCAGCAGTTCTGTTACTCACACTCCTAGAGATGAACCCGAGAATCCTGTTTGCCTTATTACGAACGCTTATACACTGTTTTCTAGGCTTCAAATCATTGCTAACAAACACACCTAGATCTTTCTCGCAGTCTGAATTTTCTAATTCTAAATTAGCTAGTTTATATTTAACATTTGTTTGCGTCTTCCCTATCTTTAATACCTTGCATTTGTCAATGTTAAACTTCATCTGCCAATTTACTGACCATTCATGTAAGGTATCTAGATCCCTTTGGAGGCACTCTATATCGCTATCTGAATCAATTGATCTCCCTATTTTAGTATCGTCTGCGAATTTACTTATCCTACTAGTTATACCTAAATCTAGGTCATTTATGTATATAAGAAACAACAGGGGACCTAATACCGATCCCTGGGGCACACCACTTTTGACTGCTCCCCATTCTGACTTGGTACCATTTATGCTGACTCTCTGCTTCCTACTAATTAGCCATGACCTAATCCATCCTAACAACGCCCCACCTATTCCATGTGCCTCAACCTTTCTCATCAATCTCTCATGAGGGACTCTGTCGAAAGCTTTACTGAAATCTAAATATATAATATCATATGACTTGTCATTATCTACTGCTTCATATACCTCTGAGAAAAAGGTACTAGGTAAGCAGATGATTTTCCAGATTGAGATACTATGTTGCAAAGGAGCTATTGACTAGTAAACATTGTGTACAAGGTATGCTGTAAGATAAAATAGTTACACATTTATACAAATCGTTACTGACTATCCTTTTTGAGACGAAATAGTTCGAAATGGTAGTAATGTGTCACTGTCGGTATTGTTTACACAAATGGTAGTAATGTGTCACTGTCGGTATTGTTTACACAAATGGTAGTAATGTGTCACTGTCGGTATTGTTTACACAAATGGTAGTAATGTGTCACTGTCGGTATTGTTTACACAAATGGTAGTAATGTGTCACTGTCGGTATTGTTTACACAAATGGTAGTAATGTGTCACTGTCGGTATTGTTTACACAAATGGTAGTAATGTGTCACTGTCGGTATTGTTTACACAAATGGTAGTAATGTGTCACTGTCGGTATTGTTTACACAAATGGTAGTAATGTGTCACTGTCGGTATTGTTTACACAAATGGTAGTAATGTGTCACTGTCGGTATTGTTTACACAAATGGTAGTAATGTGTCACTGTCGGTATTGTTTACACAAATGGTAGTAATGTGTCACTGTCGGTATTGTTTACACAAATGGTAGTAATGTGTCACTGTCGGTATTGTTTACACAAAGCCACAACCTTTTCTTTCTTGTGTGTGTGTGTTTGGGGGGGGGGGGGGGTGTAGTGTGTGTGTGTGTGTGTGTGGGGGTGTGTATTGTGTACTTACTCTAGTTCTTACTCTAGTTGTATTGCGGGAGTGAGCATGCTCGTTATTTCCCGCCTCCTATATGTGTGTGTTACATGTATCGTTGGAATGGCTGTGGATGTGTGTGTAGTCTGTATTTTTAGCCAATTGGCGACATCGGAAACGAAGGCTTAGGGTGGATCTGTATGGTACCATTCTCACTATAGACGGTACCGTCTCGCCCGAAGGCTTAGGTAGCCATCAGCTTAGGTGAACCATATGATACCCATCTCGCCTTGTACCATTTTTGCCAACCCCAGATGGGACGTCACAACATCGTCCACTTATTCCAGGTACCTATTTACAGCTAGGTGAACTGAGGCTAACACATGAAAGGAGACAAGCCCAATTTGTCTCCGCCCGGCCGGGGATTGAACCCCCGACCCCTCGTGTGTGAGACGAGAGCTCTACCTACTAGGCTACGGGCTGTGTGTGTGTGGGTGTGTGTGTGTGTGTGGTTGGTTGTGTGTGTGTGGGGGTGTGTGTATTGTGTGTGTGTGTGTGTGTGTGGTTGGTTGTGTGTGTGTGTGTGGTTGGTAGTGTGTGTGTGTGTAGTGTGTGTGTGTGTGTATGTGGTGTTACAGTTTGTGATTCTGATTTACCTGTTATTCTAGGATAGAGATGACATATCTCGTATTATTTTGATTACGTATGACTTCTGTTTACATTCTTTTCTTTCTTTTCTTTTCTTTTTCTGTGTTTTTTTTTCCATTTCCATTCACCGTATTCAAGAAAGCTAGTGTTTACACGAGCGCGTTTCCCGGCATTCTTTTTGGGAGCAAGAATATTTAATTAATTATTTATTATATAATGTATTAATTGTGGGTGTCCATGTGTGTGTGTGTGTGTGTATGTGTGTATGATGCTGTTGTTATTGGTGTCAGCTCAACCATTAGTGATGTGAGCCAAGAGCAAGTGAGGTCAGACCAGGACAGACAAATTAACCCCAGACAGCCCTCTCCTTCCCTTCCCTCACCATGATGCCAGCACCAGCACCTTTATGGCTCCCCCCCCCCCCCTACCCCCAGTCCCATCCCACACACACACATATACACACACCCACTCCCCCCACCCCTACCCCCATTCCCATCCCCCCCACACACATACATATACACATACACACACACACTCCTCGCCACCCCAGCCAGCTCGGCGGGACAGATGACGCACAAGGTAGCCTGGTATATATAAACCATCCACTATAAACTACAAACCCTATAGTACCATAGATCAGCCACCCTCTGCCATATTGGTGTCATTAGCCTCTCAGGTCAGGTTAGGTGAAGGTATTGAGGGATAAGCCTTTACAACAGCACCTCGTATCTACATTCTACTTTTCCTATTTTTTGAAGAGTGTAGAGAGGGGAGAAGGGGTGTTAGGGAGATAAAGAGGAAGCTGCGGGGTGGCTTTGCTATGTGTGTTATTAGCCTCTCTTTACCCATGGACAATCATTCGGCAATACTGGTACAGGATATATAGGTTACAAAATATACACGAACACTTATATAATACTACTCAGTTCTTTGATATTTACTGCACCCAAAATAGTGTCCGGAGAAAAACCAAGCCATTCTCCCCTACTATAAGATCTCTACCGCGCCCTACCTACCTTCTCCATCTACACTTTTTATCTGGCAGGCCGATATAAATGATCGTTTTAAGGGACCGGCTTTTTGTTATCTTTCTCTCCGTTTTTTCTCTTTCTCTGGCTTGTATCTATTCGGCCCCATATAGCCAACTGTTTTAAGACGTGTATCCCCATCCAGGTGTCGATATCGCTCGCCAGCATTGTATGGAGAAATCCGGCTTGGCCGGAAATTTTTCTAACGAAAAATGTACAAATATATATATATATATATATGCTGGCTCACTACCGCTCGCCAGGAAAATATTGACACCTGGATGGGGTAAACGTCTCAAAACGGTAGGCTGAATGGGGCCGGCTGGATACAAGCCAAAGAAAGAGGGAGAGAAAGAGAAAACAAGCGAGGCGGGCTCCCTTAACGGACCTTCACACTTATTGCCTGACTGAATCATCGGCCCCTTGATTCCAGATTGCCAAAGCCATTACAATTAACTCAACCGTAACGGATTTCCGGGACTAGTGATCAGAGGCGCCTGTTTGTCTGTTTGTCACCAACATATTGCCAAAACCTAGAAACGATTATAAGGAAACTACAGTAGATTTGGCATAGGCTCTCGAATACTTAACAATGGTCAACATTTGATTGTCTAATCCCCACACCCTTTTAAATTACCTTTCCTTATAGAAAAACAAAAAAAGTGCTTGATATCCATAATTCTCACTGTTCATATTACTAGTTATAAAAAAAGACTGCATACGCAAAATATAGTGATGATTGCATGCACTAAGGGGGGGTCACCGGCTTTTTATTATCTTTCTCTCCTTTTCTCCTTTTCTCTGGCTTGTATCCATTCGGCCCCATTCAGCCAACAGTTTTAAGACGTTTATCCCCATCTAGGTCGATTTCTTCCTGGCGAGCGATAGCGAGCCAGCATTGTATGGAGAAGTCCGGCTTCGCCAGAGACATTTTTTATCGAAAAATGTACAAATTTAGCTTGCTGTCAAAACAAAAATATATATATGCTGGCTCGACCGCTCGCCAGGAAAATATTGACACCTGGATGGGGGTAAACGTCTTAAAATAGTAGGCTGAATGGGGCCGAATGGTTACAAGCCAAAGAGAGAGGGAGAGAAAGAGAAACAAGCGAGGTGGGCTCCTTAAATAAAAACAGGAAGGTGACATCACTCCACGAATATGTTAATTACCAGAATATCTAGATACATTACAAACCGATATACACATATTTCAATAGATAGGCTTATGTTACGTAGGCCAGTTCGTTCTTTTTCAATGTAAATGAAGGACACAAAAGGCAGGTTGCAGTAACAAGTGTCTCCCGAAAGCCAAAAGAGTGACAGAGGGCCATATTCAAGGGACGTTGGGGTCAAAATGCCTGAACACATGAAGTTTAATGCAGTCTAAGTCATAGGTTGAAGGAAATATTGATTGAGGGAGAGAGTTCCTTGTTGAGTAGAAGAAAAACTGAAGGAAATGTGCTAATTCTTGGGTTGGAGAGCGAGACAGAAGGAGAGCGAGACAGAATAGAAGTAAACATAAGGAAGGCATTAACTTTTGGCCAACTATTGCGTAACAGCCCGACCTCATTACTTCCCTTAATGACGCCCTCCTTCCCTTAGAGAACATGGACTTGATTACTTTATACTTGTTTATAAGGACACCAACTGTGATTCTTATAAGTTATTTAAAGACTTGACACACACACACTTTGAATCATAATCATTCTATTTTAAGCCAATTTGAGGGAGGGAGGCGTCATGTTGCCACTCAGAAATTAACAAGAACATTATATAAGAACGAAATATGAAGACTACACGAGCAGAGTACTGTACTGTATATGTAATTCGTATCAGTATTATGGGTAAACTGTTTTCATACCCTAGAATTTGTTTACATTATATTCAAGTAAATATTCTTTGAAGGTTTTCGAGGATAGGTGAGTGAGATTGAACAGATAATAATTATATATATATATATATATATATATATATATATATATATAGAGAGAGAGAGAGAGAGAGAGAGTAGCTAGGGATAGATGGAGGGCAGTGAGTGGAGCAAGGGGGAGGAGAGAGTGGGCTACCTGAAGGAATAATTATGGGAAAAAATCTGAGTGGTAGAGGTGACGGAGTAGATGAGGGGAAAGGGGCTGGTGAAAATAGGTGTAGTGAGGGGCTGTTAGTGATGATTATGATGGTGGTGGTGGTGGTGGTAGGGGGAGAGGGGGGGAAGAGGGGAAAGGGTGGTGATGTGTGTGATGAGGCTGGTGGTGGTGGGGGATGAAGGGGTAGGGATGATGCAGACTGAAGCGAAGTGTGAAGCTATATTATCCTGACGAGAGAGAGAGAGAGAGAGAGAGAGAGAGAGAGAGAGAGAGAGAGAGAGAGAGAGAGAGAGAGAGAGAGAGAGAGAGAGAATTGATAAGCAAGACTCGTGGCAAAAACACAAATTTATAAGCACATAGGAAGTGTTGGAAAACTATAAAATGAACTGTACGATGTGACTTGAAGGGAAAGTACAGAACATAAGAAAATGGGACGAAAATACTTGGCAAGGCAGAACAATTCAAAGACATAATATTACAGGAGCTTGAGAAGTTGAACAATAATGAAACACAAATGAACCAAGAAACGATGAAACAGACGACACAAATAATGAAACACAAATAAACCAAGAAACGATGAAGCAGACGACACAAATAATGAAGCACAAATAAACCAAGAAACGATGAAGCAGACGACACAAACAATGAAACACAAATAAACCAAGAAACGATGAAGCAGATGACACAAATAATGAAACACAAATAAACACAGAAACGATGAAGCAGACGACACAAATAATGAAACACAAATAATACAAAAATAAAATAAAATAACGAAGAAGCAGACGACACAAATAATGGTAGGCAACATGTGTACAGTCGCGCTAATAATTAATGTCTCGGCACCAAGTATGTTTTGATCAATAATTGGTTCAGCAATATCTAAACTTTATTTCTCCATATCAAGTGAAATATACACACATGTTCCTAAACTTACCCACCCTATCCAACATCTGACAGACATTAATACAGCATACAGCAAACCAAACGTAATGATAGTTGGGACATGACCTATTAGCACGACCGTACCAAATGGAACACGATGACAAAAGGATGATGGATGAAGAGGGAGATTGAAATAGTAATGACAAAAAAAATAAAAAATAAAAATAGAAATAATAAATAGAAATAGAGAGACGATGCAGCAGAAGACACAGATATAAATGGGCGATACGTGTACCAAAGGGTAGAACATGAATAAAGAAAATGGGGTGACAGATGATAAGAGAGATTACAATGAGAAAAACTAATGAAACACATGTGAACAAAGAAACGAAGAGGCAGACTGGCTAAATAATAATAATAGGCAATATATGCACCAAAGGGGAGAACCTGACGTAAGGGAAGGGGGTGACAGATGATGGGGGAGTTTTGTGAAGTGAACAAATGATCTTAGAGGGAGGGACAGGCGGCAAACTAGGGAAGTAAGGAGTCAGGGACCTCTGGGGCTTAAGGGGGGATGGGCCGGTTTTCTGGATCACTTTCTCCCTCATGTTTAGCCCCATTAGTTTTCAGATTTTAAGATGCTTGCCCATTAGTTAGTCGATTTTAAGACCTTTCGTCCCATTTCGTCGTCAATATTTAGACCTTTCGTGCTATTTAGCTGTCGATTTTTTTCCCTGGCGAACGATAGTGAGCCTGTAATGTTGAAAGAACCGGCCTTTGGCCGGGAAATTTTCTGCCGAAAAAAGTACAAATTAATGTAGAAAGGGGATCTAATGGATGTAATTTTTTTTAAATTGATGGAGGTCTTGGAAGGAAACTAGAAACCAATGAATACATGCAAAAATCGGCCAAAAAGTGAACCATCCCACCTTAAAATGGCCCATAGGTTGAAGTGATGAGGTAAATAGGCACGACAGCAGGAGGGACTGGCGAGTTGAGAAACTTACAAAGAGTTATAAGGAAGAGTTATTTACAATTCCTGAAGGAAGCTTGTTCATATATGTCAAAAAGTGGCCACATCCTATATACTGGTGCCTAACATTTTACATTCTAACTTCCAGCCATGACTGTATGTTGTATTCATAATGAGATTAAATATTTTGCTATAGTCCACATTGACTCCACAATATCAAATCGATTAAGTATCTTAAAGACTTCAATAAGTTGACCTCGTAGTCTGCACATTTCCAACGAGAATATATCTACAGCTCTCAATTGGTCCTCATAATTCAGTCTTCTGATCGATGGAATAATTAGCTTTGTAGCCCTAATTTGGACAGGCTTCGAACCATCTCACTTACCCCTTTTTACCACAGATCCTTCTTAAACCACACAAAATCGTCTACATATATCTACAATAGAATTAGTAAGACGTGACCGGTTTGGAAGGGGTTAAGCAGCATCATATCATCACGTGTTTGCCAGAATCAATGGTAAACACGACGTCATCTTACTGAAGGGGTTGAAGGTAAATAAAAAATTTGGACCCCGTTTTCCTTCACGCTTAGCCCCATTAGTTTTGAGACTTTAAGACGTTAGCCCCATATTGGCCAGTTTTGAGACCAAAGGTGAGCGATAGCGAACCAGTAGTTTAGGAGGAACTAACATTCGACCGGAACATTATCCTACCCAAAAAATAAAGATATTCATTTCGAATGGGGGTATTGGGGGGTATTTATTAAGCTTGATGGAGGTCTAGCGAGGAATCTAAAACACAAATAATGAATAAATCAATAAATGAACAAATATTATACAAACTTCCCCTTAAGTGTTGTCTGCATTTCTCTTCTCGCCAATTTCTTCCTTCTTTGATATTATTTCCCTTTACATCTTTGGCATAATAAATGTTAAAGTTAATAAATAAGACAAAATCACTTGGGCTTGTCCGATTCTCTACACTGATTTTTCTCTTTAGGCTTATTAATCTAGAGTATATTTAATACCTACTATATTAATTCACTTAAACGAAGAACAAAACAAATCTCCCCTCTCTCTCTCTCTCTCTCTCTCTCTCTCACACACACACACACACACAACCTCTTATCTCTCTCCTCACAGCACTTCATCAACAGAACCCTCTCGTAACTCTCCATATCTATCTCTCTCTCTCACTCTCACTCTCACTCACTCACACACACACACACACACACACACACATAATGAAACATGTTATAGACAAGTTATAGATATGCAAGTGACAAGTGGCAGACAGTCCTGACACGCCCGGCATACCGACAATGACACAACTGGAGTGGGCGCGCGCATCCACACACCCACGCCCACACACACACACATACCCACACAAACATACATACATACATACACACACAGGGAGATTGATAACTATATAGATAGATAGGTAGATCGTTTATCGACCACCGCATACAAAACTTTATAATTGTTTTCACTCACACTCACACACACACACACACACACACACACACACACACACGATCATACACACACACATAACAGTAGGTTAGCGATTCAATCAAGAGAAATACGAGGGAAGAGGCAGGAAGTGGTGACACTCATAATTATAACACCCGGAACTGACACAAGGAGAGTGGCAAGGATGACAGACACATACACAAACACACACACACACGCACACACACACGTACATACACGAACACACACACACACACACACACACACACACACTGGGCACAATAGGAATTAATACAACTGCAGAAGAACAGGTAGGCGAAGAGAAGTAGACACACACACACATACATACACACACGCGCACAACTACACATCCAAAATCATACACACACACACACAGACTCACAAACATGCACACGCATAAAATCATACTCACACCCACACACATGCACAACCACATACACAAAGGCACACACATAGAAACAAACACACATGCAAAAGGCATGAGAGAAAGGCTGTGAATAAAAATATAACAAAACACAGACAGACAACAACCGGAGTGGAAAGGCTGAAAAGAGAAGACATACATACACACATATACACACACAACAACAAACAAGCAAACAATCAAGAGTCAGACAACGGCAGGCTACAGACACACAGGAATAGTGGCAGACAGTCTTGACACACATAACAACTGAATGTGACACAACTGGAGTGGGAGGGCTGACGGGAAAAAGAGACACACACATAATAGAGATGACATACATACGTACATAAAAAGACTACACACACACACTCACTCACACACACACACACACACACACACACATACAGGAAGAATGAAGACAGGCAAGGTACAGACACACAAAACAAGTGACTGGCAGTCGTAACACACATAACCACCAGAACTGACACAGGTAGAGGAGGGCTGACAGGTGAACATAGACACAGACACACACACATGAAGAGACGACACACAAGCATACACAAACACACACTCACTCACATGAAGATACGATACACATGCACACACACGCACACAAACATGAAGAGACGACACACATGCACACGCACACACATGAAGAGACGAGAAACACCCACATGCACATACACACACACACACATAACATTAAGGAACTACATGCGCACACAGAAAGAGGCTACACACACACACACAGGCATGAAACGACACACTTGCAAAATCACAAACACATACAAATAGAAACAACACGCACATACAGAAAGAGACTACACACAGACACACACACACACACACACATACACATAGAAACAACACGCACATACAGAAAGAGACTACACACAGACACACACACACATACACATAGAAACAACACGCACATACAGAAAGAGACTACACACAGACACACACACACACACGCAGAGCAACATGTCAGAAAGGCACACAGCCCCCGTACATGACAAGTGGCAGAGAGGCCTGACACACATAACCACCCGAGCTGACACAGAACTGACAGGAGAGGGGCGGCGGCTGACAAACAACACTAAAACATTGAGCCATTTGTTCAGACATATTCACCGTTTTTAGGGGAATTTGTTTTTTTCTGGAACCACTTCTCCCTCATGCTTAGCCCCATTAGTTTGGAGATTTTAAGACGTTCGCCTTATTAGTTTGGCGACTTTAAAACTTTCACCCCAATTATTCGTGCAATTTTTGGTATCAATCTATTTCTGTCGAACGATAACGAGATTGTAATTTAAGAGGAACCGGCCTTCGGCCGTGAAATGTACAAATTGATCTTGATAGGTTTTTTTTGGGATATTTTTTAAAACTTGATGGGGAGGGAGGAAACTAAACATCGTCCCTTAACCCATTCAGTACCGGTGACATCTTTTTCATTATATTCTGGCAACTATTCGACGGTTGTATTCAGCTTAGGAAGGATGTCTACCCGTTAAAAAATGTCAGACTATCTCGATTAATCCTTTTAGCTACCATGTATATTTCCTAAGCTTCATATAATCGTCTAAATGCAGCTATAATAAAAACAAATGACGTTGCCGGTACTGTAAGGGTTAACTATAATAAACAGGAAATCCAATGTAGGTATTATTATAATTATTATTATTATTATTATTATTATTTATTATTTATTCGACGCTCGGGTTTAGCTTGATTAGATACAAACATTCTAGTCGAGGTCTTTAACCCTTTGAGTACCAGCGACGTGTGTTATCTTTTATTCTAGCTATATTTAGACGGTATTATACAGCTTAGAACAGATGTGCGGTAGTTGAAAGGGTTGGTCGAGATAGTTTGAAACCATATTTTTCCTAGAGGTCCTTTCTAATCTGAATATAATCGTCTAATAGTTGTCACACTATAATGAAAAGGACGTCACCGGTACTGTAGGGGTTAAGGGGAGGTATTTACTTTCTTCCCTAGACCTCCATCAAGCTTTAAATTATACCCCCTTGAGTCCCTTTCAAGATAAATTTGTACATTTTTCGGTAGAAAAATATCCCGGCCGAAGGCCGGCTCCTCTTAAATTACAGGCTCGCTATCGCTCGCCAGGATAAAATCGACACCTGAATGGCACGAAAGGTCTTAATATGGGGTGAAAGTTCTTAAAATCGCTAAAGTAATGGGGCTAAACATGAGGGAGAAAGGGGTCAAGAAAAATATCCCTCAAGTGGAGATCTCCCCTTAAGTAACTGAATGTGTATTACAGAATGCAATGAGAATAGTGCAAGTTGGTCTCACAATTGGTTTTATGGTACAATCACGGCGGTAAATTGTGGACGCACCTGGTATCGCATCCCAACACAGTCCCCTACACTCGGCGAAACTGCCTAGTTTAAGGGGGGGGGTCACCGTTTTTTTTTTTTTTTTTTTTTTTTTATATCTTTATCTCCTTTTCTCTCTTTCCCTGGCTTGTATCCATTCGGCCCCATTCAGCCAACTATTTTAAGGGGAGATTTCCACTTGAGGGATTTTTTTCTGGACCCCTTTCTCCCTCATGTTTAGCCCCATTGCTTTTGAGATTTTAAGACGTTCGCCCTAGTAGTTTAGACATTTTAAGACATTTGCCCCATTTCTGTCAATTTTAAGACCTTTCGTGCCATTAAGGTGTCGATTTTTTCATGGCGAGCGATAGCGAGCCTGTAATTTAAGAGCAATCGGCCTCCGGCCGGGAAATTTTTCTACCGAAAAATTTACAAATTTATCTTGAAAGGGGGTCTAGGGGGTGTAATTTTAAGCTTTATGAAAACGTAGGGAACAAACTAAATACCTCCCCTTAAAGGTGGGGGTGCATGGGTTGAGATAAACATGGAATAATAATCGCCAACCTACACATAATTATATTGAAAAATGCAATGGCACTCAAATAATTACTTACAATGGTATAAAGGATTTTGTGGATCGTCTACACCAGACATGTGACGTCATAGTGACGTCACACCAGTATCCTCATAGTGGACTGGATGGTGGACTTACACTCCTATGACGTCACAAGTCCGGTTTAGACGATCCACAAAATCCTTTATACCATTGTTAATAATTATTTCGGTGCCATTGCATTTTGCAAGATAATTATGTGTAGGTTGGCGATTATTATTCCATGTTTATCTCAACCCATGCAGACGTTTATCCCGATCCAGGTGTCAATTTCTTCCTGGCGAGCGATATCGAGCCAGCATTGTTTGGAGAAATCCGGCTTCGCCGGAGACATTTTTCTATCAAAAAATGTACAAATTTAGCTTGCTGTCAAAACAAAAATATATACAGTATATGCTGGCTCGTTACCCCTCGCCAGGAAACTATTGACACCTGGATGGGGGTAAACGTCTTAAAACAGTAGGCTGAATGGGGCAGAATGAATACAAACCACAAAGAGAGGGAGAGAAAGATAACAAAAGCGAGGTGGGCTCCCTTAAACTTCAGGGCCTGCCCACTACTGGGTTGTTATTCAGTTGGCAGAACACATTAAGTAAAGAAATGGTTTAGAGACCCACATAAACACACTTCATTATATGCTTTTATAAAGAGTGAGTATAAACCATTAATACGTGTGTTTTTTTTAAGTCCCAGAGAGAGTGCCAATTTGACTTTGTATATCGTAGGTATGTCAAGTTAGATATTCAATGCTATATTATATTGCAGAGAAGGTTTTAGTTATATATCGACTATGTTATGTTCAGGCACATAATGCAATAGGCACTAATATGAAGACGAGGGTTATGTTCAATACCCACGTTCCATGCACAATACCTACTGTAGTTAGATTTAATCCTTTTAGTGTGAGTTAAGTTCCTTTTATTGTATTCTAGTTACTATTAAACAATATTATTAAGCTTAGGAAGGACATCTAACAATTTAAGGCTATTGATTGTCTCAATTAAACCTTGTATCTACCAAAGATCCTTCCAAAGCTACATTTAATAGTCTAAATATAGCTACAGTCTAATAGAAAACTTCCTTATCTACGAATAGTTTGTCAAAGAGACAAGTAAAAGTGAATGACAAAACCCAATAGTGTTACCGTCTATGTAAACTGCTATATATTGCACGTTTATGACCTCGTTTAGCATACTTCAGTGCCACTAACATAGAGAAGATGAGAGCAGAGAGGATGGAGAGAGATCGAGGAGAGAGAGGATTGAGGATGAGAGAGAGATAAGGAGAGGATAGGAGAGAGGAAGGAGAAGAAGAAGAGAGAGAGAGGAGAGGAGGAGAGAGATGAATGAGAGAGAGAGATGGAGGGAGAGAGGAGGAGAGAGAGAGGGATAGAAGACGAGGAGAGAGAGAGAGGAGGCGAGAGAGAGAGAGAGAGAGAGAGAGAGAGAGAGAGAGAGAGAGAGAGAGAGAGAGAGAGAGAGAGAGAGAGAGAGAGAGACTAAAGAGAGCCAAGACAGTGCGGGGGATAAAGATGGCACCGACAATACAGAGAGAGGGTGCCAAACAGGATAAGGGGTGAGTGCCACATACTACCTCTCTACTCCACGGCTGGGCGCAATAGGGCTCCGCAGTCTCCTTTACTTCTAAGGGCCATTTTATTAAACCATGGTAAGAGCTTTCCCTACGACCTTTCCCGACCAGATTGACCCTTATCGCTTTTTTATATAAGGGTCAATCTGGTCGGGAAAGGTCGTAGGGAAAGCTCTTACCATGGTTTATTAAAAATGGCCATAAGTCACGTTTGCATGAGATAGAATACTGATGGTCAAGTTTGTCAAATGATGCATTATCATCATCATTATCAGGTAGATAACTTTCACAAACTCACATTAGTATTGTGTGTGTGTGTGTGAAAATTATCTACTGTATACCTACCTGCTTACCTACCTACCTACTTACCTACCTACCTACTTACCTACCTACCTACTTACCTACCTACCTACTTACCTACCTACCTACCTACCTACCTACCTGCTTACCTACCTACTTACCTACCTACCTACCTACTTACTTACCTACCTACCTGCTTACCTACCTACCTACTTACCTACCTACCTACCTACCTACTTACTTACCTACCTACCTGCTTACCTGCCTACCTACTTACTTACCTACCTACCTACTTACCTACCTACCTACTTACCTTCCTACCTACTTACTTACTTACTTACCTACCTACCTACCTACTTACTTACTTACTTACCTGACTACCAACCTACCTACCTGTCTATCTGTCTGTTTATTTATCTATCTATCTATAATCTATCTACCTATCTACATAGCTCTCTCTCTCTCTCTCTCTCTCTCTCTCTCTCTCTCTCTCTCTCTCTCTCTCTCTCTCTCTCTATCTATCTACCCCGACATATATTCACACCACTCTCAAACTACCCCGTGGTGAATAATCCAAGCCACAAACAGGTAAAACCCTCTAAGTATAGCTTATTGATAGTTATATACCACTGATGATGTGATATACCTGTCTCTCTCTTTATAGTAAATGGGTTTCTCACCCTTGTTGTTTTATCTATATCTGTATGTACTATATGTATAATTATCTATATCTGTATGTACTGTATGTATAATTATCTATATCTGTATGTACTGTATGTATAATTATCTATATCTGTATGTACTATATGTATAATTATCTATGTCTGTATGTACTGTATGTATAATTATCTATATCTGTATGTACTATATGTATAATTATCTATATCTGTATGTACTGTATGTATAATTATCTATATCTGTATGTACTATATGTATAATTATCTATATCTGTATGTACTGTATGTATAATTATCTATATCTGTATGTACTGTATGTATAATTATCTATATCTGTATGTACTATATGTATAATTATCTATGTCTGTATGTACTGTATGTATAATTATCTATATCTGTATGTACTGTATGTATAATTTTCTCCCTAGACCTCCTTCAAGCTATAACAAAAATACCCTCTAGAACCCCCCCCCCCGCCCCCCCTTTTCAGATAATGTTTTGCATATTTCGGTATAAACAATTCCTTGGCGGAAGGCCGGTTCCTCCTAAATTGCAGGCTCCCTATCATGTGCTACAAACAATGGGACACTTAAATGGCACGAACAAATCTTAGCTACGGGGCGAACGTCTTAAAATCTTGAAACTATTGAGGCTAAATATTAAGTATAATTATATACTTCATACTGTATATACTACATTAATAATAACAATAATAATAATAATAATAATAATAATAATAATAATAATAATCTATCGATCTATTTATCTAATAATTACATACATAAATACTAATATAATCTTCGCCTAAGGATAACCAGGGTAAAAGTATTACAGCCCTCATCGCAGTGGAAGGGTAATAACAAACTAATTTATAGTGTATATATTAGTGGAGCTACTAATGTACGTACAGGACTGACACTTTGAGGGCAGGTGAGTGAGTGAGTTAGTGTGTGTGTGTGTGTTTGTGTGTGTGTTTGTTAGTGTGTGTGTGTGTGTGTGTGTGTGTGTGTGTGTGTGTGTGTGTGTGTGTGTGTGTGTGTGTGTGTGTGTGTGTTAGTGTGTGTGTGTGTGTGTGTGTGTGTGTGTGTGTGTGTGTGTGTGTTACTGTGTGTGTGTGTGTGTGTGTGTTAGTGTATGTATGTGTGTGTGTGTGTGTGTGTTACTGTTTGTGTGTGTGTGTGTGTGTGTGTTAGTGAGTGTTTGTGTGTGTGTGTGTTACTG
Organism: Paralithodes platypus; assembly: GCA_032716605.1. Taxonomy (NCBI): domain Eukaryota; kingdom Metazoa; phylum Arthropoda; class Malacostraca; order Decapoda; family Lithodidae; genus Paralithodes; species Paralithodes platypus. The sequence goes on from CM064492.1 coordinate 64,060,504, forward strand.
TGTGTGTTAGTGTGTGTGTGTGTGTGTGTTACTGTGTGTGTTAGTGTGTGTGTGTGTGTGTGTGTGTTACTGTTTGTGTGTGTGTGTGTGTGTGTGTTAGTGAGTGTTTGTGTGTGTGTGTTACTGTGTGTGTTAGTGTGTGTGTGTGTGTGTTACTGTGTGTGTTAGTGTGTGTGTGTGTGTGTTACTGTGTGTGTTTTAATGTGTGTGTGTGTTAGTGTTAGTGTGTGTGTGTGTGAGAGAGAGATAGAGAGAGAGAGAGTGAGTTAAACACGTGATGGTTGTTGAGAAGTAGAAGGTCTGGTGTAGTAGGGAAGCGTTTGTCGTCAATCAAAACTTTTTGTAAATGTAATTTAAAAGTTTTTCGTTTAGCCTACATGTGAGCTCTTGGATTACCCCAGGGTTTTAACTTTCGCGGTCTTGAGATCAGGTTTGCTTATCGTGAATTTCGTGATAATTGTGTTTTCATATCTCCACAATTAAGAGATGGGCCGTATTTTTTGGTCTATTAATTCATTTATTCCTTTATATCTTAGTTTCCTCGCTAGACCTCCATCAATCTTAGAAGAAAAAAAACTAAATCCCCCTTCAAGATAAATGTGTAATTTTCGGTAGAAAAATGTCGCTCGCCAGGAAAATAAATCGACACCTAAATGGCACGAAAGGTCAATTTGTGCATTTTTAGGTAGAAACTTTCCTCCTAATTGTGGGCTCGCTATCGTTCGTGAGGATAACATCAACACCATGGCACGAAAGGCCCTAATATTGACAAAATGGGTGCGAAAAGTCTTAGAATACCCAAAGTAATGGGGCAAACGTCCTGAAATCTCAAAATCAATGGGGCTAAGCATGAGGGACAAGGGGTCCAGAAAAAAAGACCCTCTTAAGCCGGCATCACAAGAGCACCATTATTTCCACATCTTGTATCGGCAATTCTGATCTGGCAGCTTATAAGTTAAATTCTGTAAGAATTCTGTCACCTATAGAGATTTACCACCAGTCAAGTTCCCATACTAATGCAAAATATCAAGTTCCCATACTAATGCAAAATAGTCTCAAAATTATTGCCAAAATGTCTAAGAAGTTGACAAGAAAAGTTCCCGTGTGATACCTCCCTTAGACACAGGGTTACCAAGTCAAGACACAATATACCGCTAGATCCGTTCTCGAAAGTCGTTAAAAGACCGATGGATGGTAAATAAAGGCCAACAGTTACTAGAATAATGCCACAATCTCTAGAATAAAGCCGCTGTCACACGAGCGCTTTTTCTGTCAATTTTCCATGAGCAAGTTTTTTCTCGTATTATTTCGGGACTTTTTCGCACTGGTATCAGTAATTAGACTGAAGATAGAGTATGTTAGGCGGCTGAATTCTTATAAAGTGTAATATTTTAAGTTTCTATCTATCTATCTATTGCCTGACGCCGTGATCCCCGAAGGGGTGGCCATGAACGAACCGCTCCCATGCACCTCTGTCCCCAGTCAGTCGACGCCCCTCCTCCCAACCAGCACCACCTGCATTCATATACTTCCTCACTCCATCCTTCCACCTCTCCTTCGGTGCACCTCTCCCTCTCTGTCCTTCCACCTCGCTCTCGTACACCCTCTTAGTCATTCTCTCGCCTTCCATACGTTCCATATGGCCGAACCATCTCAAGTTGTTCCTTTTCACACTTTCCAGCACATCTACCTCCACACCACACCTCCTTCTTACTTCCTCATTCGTCTGTCTATCCCTCCATGTAACTCCGCACACACTTCTCAAGTAACTCATTTCCACCGCTCTCACTCTTGGTCTGAGTCTCTTCCCGAACGTCCATGCTTCGCATCCGTAAGTTAGTGTCGGGATTACCACACTGTCATGCAAGGACTTCTTCACTTCCATACTGACCACTCTATTTCTTGTTACTGCTTTCAACATTCCTACATCCCTCTTCCCCTGTTGCACCCTCTCCCGCACTTCTTCATCCATAGTCCCATCTTTACTCAACACACTGCCCAGATACTTAAAAGAGCTGATGATCTCCATAGCCTGACCATTCAACTTCACCTCACACTCTGTGACTTCACCCCTTTCGAAGACCATAACCTTGCTCTTCCCCGCATTTACCTTCAAATTCCGTTTTTCGCACACTGTTCCAAACTCATTTACCAGACCCTGCAACTCCCATTTATTGTCGCTCATCAGAACTGTTTCATCCGCAAACAGCAGTATAGGCAGCTTCCACTCATTTCCCTTCCTTTTCAGCGATACACCAACATCCACTGCTTTTCCTAGTATTTCTTTCATGACTCCATCCATACATACAGTAAACAACCACTGGGACATCACACACCCCTGTTTTAACCCAACATTCAGGTCAAAGAACTCGCTCTGCTCATTTTCCACACGTACTGCTGCCTTTGCACTCTCATACATGCTCTTCACTGCTTTCAGCAACTTGCCATCTACTCAGTATATTCTAAGTACTTTCCATATACCTTCTCTATCTAGAAAGGTAATGCATGGTTTAGCAGAGATAGAAGAAATGGTGAAGAAGAAGAAAGAGTTGCGAAAGAGTATGCTGCAAAAGAATATACCTAGACAAACTAGAGATGCAAGGAAACAAGAATATAAGAACTTGATTTTTGTTTTCAAGTTTGCTCCCGTGACCAACATCATGCTCAACATAACCCCCCAAATCCCCCTGCAAGATATATTATTTACATTATTCCGTAGAAAAAAATCCCACCCAAAGACTGATTCCTTTTAAACTGCAAAACAAAATAATGGGGCTTGACATGAGGGCGAAGTAAGTCCAGAAAATATCACCCCCTCATGGTGCTTCAAACCCTTGAAAGAAAGTGTTCGTATTATTGAGCATAAAGATTATTACACAGTTATTATTTTGACAGATCTCACTACAAAATTATATCAATGGCCATCGTACACGTACAGCACATTGTACATTAAGGGTGGTCACTGTCTTACACGTACAGCCACGCATTGTACATTAAGGGTGGTCACTGTCTTACAGGTACAGCCACGCATTGTACATTAAGGGTGGTCACTGTCGTACAGGTACAGCCACGCATTGTACATTAAGGGTGGTCACTGTCGTACAGGTACAGCCACGCATTGTACATTAAGGGTGGTCACTGTCGTACAGGTACAGCCACGCATTGTACATTAAGGGTGGTCACTGTCGTACAGGTACAGCCACGCATTGTACATTAAGGGTGGTCACTGTCGTACAGGTACAGCCACGCATTGTACATTAAGGGTGGTCACTGTCGTACAGGTACAGCCACGCATTGTACATTAAGGGTGGTCACTGTCTTACAGGTACAGCCACGCATTGTACATTAAGGGTGGTCACTGTCGTACAGGTACAGCCACGCATTGTACATTAAGGGTGGTCACTGTCTTACAGGTACAGCCACGCATTGTACATTAAGGGTGGTCACTGTCGTACAGGTACAGCCACGCATTGTACATTAAGGGTGGTCACTGTCGTACAGGTACAGCCACGCATTGTACATTAAGGGTGGTCACTGTCGTACAGGTACAGCCACGCATTGTACATTAAGGGTGGTCACTGTCGTACAGGTACAGCCACGCATTGTACATTAAGGGTGGTCACTGTCGTACAGGTACAGCCACGCATTGTACATTAAGGGTGGTCACTGTCGTACAGGTACAGCCACGCATTGTACATTAAGGGTGGTCACTGTCGTACAGGTACAGCCACGCATTGTACATTAAGGGTGGTCACTGTCTTACAGGTACAGCCACGCATTGTACATTAAGGGTGGTCACTGTCGTACAGGTACAGCCACGCATTGTACATTAAGGGTGGTCACTGTCGTACAGGTACAGCCACGCATTGTACATTAAGGGTGGTCACTGTCGTACAGGTACAGCCACGCATTGTACATTAAGGGTGGTCACTGTTACAGGTACAGCCACGCATTGTACATTAAGGGTGGTCACTGTCGTACAGGTACAGCCACGCATTGTACATTAAGGGTGGTCACTGTCGTACAGGTACAGCCACGCATTGTACATTAAGGGTGGTCACTGTACAGGTACAGCCACGCATTGTACATTAAGGGTGGTCACTGTCGTACAGGTACAGCCACGCATTGTACATTAAGGGTGGTCACTGTCGTACAGGTACAGCCACGCATTGTACATTAAGGGTGGTCACTGTCGTACAGGTACAGCCACGCATTGTACATTAAGGGTGGTCACTGTCGTACAGGTACAGCCACGCATTGTACATTAAGGGTGGTCACTGTCGTACAGGTACAGCCACGCATTGTACATTAAGGGTGGTCACTGTCTTACAGGTACAGCCACGCATTGTACATTAAGGGTGGTCACTGTCGTACAGGTACAGCCACGCATTGTACATTAAGGGTGGTCACTGTCGTACAGGTACAGCCACGCATTGTACATTAAGGGTGGTCACTGTCGTACAGGTACAGCCACGCATTGTACATTAAGGGTGGTCACTGTCGTACAGGTACAGCCACGCATTGTACATTAAGGTGTGGTCACTGTCGTACAGGTACAGCCACGCATTGTACATTAAGGGTGGTCACTGTCGTACAGGTACAGCCACGCATTGTACATTAAGGGTGGTCACTGTCGTACAGGTACAGCCACGCATTGTACATTAAGGGTGGTCACTGTCGTACAGGTACAGCCACGCATTGTACATTAAGGGTGGTCACTGTCGTACAGGTACAGCCACGCATTGTACATTAAGGGTGGTCACTGTCTTACAGGTACAGCCACGCATTGTACATTAAGGGTGGTCACTGTCGTACAGGTACAGCCACGCATTGTACATTAAGGGTGGTCACTGTCGTACAGGTACAGCCACGCATTGTACATTAAGGGTGGTCACTGTCGTACAGGTACAGCCACGCATTGTACATTAAGGGTGGTCACTGTCGTACAGGTACAGCCACGCATTGTACATTAAGGGTGGTCACTGTCGTACAGGTACAGCCACGCATTGTACATTAAGGGTGGTCACTGTCGTACAGGTACAGCCACGCATTGTACATTAAGGGTGGTCACTGTCGTACAGGTACAGCCACGCATTGTACATTAAGGGTGGTCACTGTCGTACAGGTACAGCCACGCATTGTACATTAAGGGTGGTCACTGTCTTACAGGTACAGCCACGCATTGTACATTAAGGGTGGTCACTGTCGTACAGGTACAGCCACGCATTGTACATTAAGGGTGGTCACTGTCGTACAGGTACAGCCACGCATTGTACATTAAGGGTGGTCACTGTCGTACAGGTACAGCCACGCATTGTACATTAAGGGTGGTCACTGTCTTACAGGTACAGCCACGCATTGTACATTAAGGGTGGTCACTGTCGTACAGGTACAGCCACGCATTGTACATTAAGGGTGGTCACTGTCATACAGGTACAGCCATGCATTGTACATTAAGGGTGGTCACTGTCGTACAGGTACAGCCACGCATTGTACATTAAGGGTGGTCACTGTCGTACAGGTACAGCCACGCATTGTACATTAAGGGTGGTCACTGTCGTACAGGTACAGCACGCATTGTACATTAAGGGTGGTCACTGTCGTACAGGTACAGCCACGCATTGTACATTAAGGGTGGTCACTGTCGTACAGGTACAGCCACGCATTGTACATTAAGGGTGGTCACTGTCTTTTTTTATCTTTTTCTACTTTTCTCTTTTTCCCTGGCTTGTATCCATTCGGCCCCATTCAGCCAACTGTTTTAAGACGTTTATCCCCATCCAGGTGTCGATTTCTACCTGGCGAGCGATAGCAAGCCAGCATTGTATGGAGAAATCCGGCTTCGCCGGAGAAATTTTTCTTTCAAAAAATGTACAAATTTAGCTTGCTGTCAAAACAAAAAATATATATATGCTGGCTCGCTACAGCTCGCCAGGAAAATATTGACACCTGGATATGAGTAAACGTCTTAAAACATTAGGCTGAATGGGGCCGAATGGATACAAGCCAAACAGAGAGGGAGAGAAAGAGAAAAAAAGAGAGGTGGGCTCCCTTAATAAAGTCACGTGTTGGTAGCCCCTGCACGTGAGTTTACAAAACCTGATGGCAGGAGGGTAAGCGGAAATGTGCACTCATTTCTAAAAGGTCACACTACTATTGTTATTATGTTATTTCCACCAACCAACTTCACCTCTAAACTCAATTTAAGAAATCAACAAATACTTGTGGCACTCTACGGACTCGAAATGTTTTTTTCTATGTGAATGAGGGAGACAAAAGGCCTGCAGCGAGTGCCTCCCCCAGATTTGAAAGAGTGACAGGGCCAACATCAAGGGACGTTCGAGCTAAAATGCCTGGACACAGGGAGTTTGAAGCAATTTAAGTCATAGGAAGAGGGAAAGACTGATTCTGGGAGAGTTTTCCAGAGCTCAGCAGTTGAATAGAACCTAGGACACTCACATCGAAACTCCGCGCACTTATGCATTACGCTATCAAGATAGTTAAAGAAATATGCACAAGCCTACCATTTATTATGCAGTTTTGAATCCTGCATATACAGTACAGTGTATATAAGTAATCGGTCTTCGGACGGGGATTTTTTGTCTACAGAATAATGTAAATAATGATCTGGAAGGGGGATTTTGTGAGTGTTGTTGAAGCGTGATGTTGGTCACGGGAGCAAACTTGAAAATAAATAAATAAGTAAATAAATAAATAACAAATATATAAACATAAAATAAAACACAGCCACATTTTTCATCTACTTTGTTACCGTTAAGGGAGCCCACCTCGCGTTTTTGCTCTTTCCCTCCCTCTCTCTTTAGCTTGTATCCATTCGGCCCCAGGGGTAAAGAACCCCTGGAGGCGGTTGAGCACACCCAGTTTCAGATAAATGAGATATGACGTTAAAGTAAAATTGAACATTGCCCTATCTTATTTTACTCAACAACTAACATAATACTTATCCCAATCATTTTATGGGGACATGGGCCGGTTTTGTGGTCGCTCTTTTTCCTCATGCTTAGCCCCTTTAGTTTTCAGATGTTAAGATGTTTGCCCCATTAGTTAGTCGATTATAAGACCTTTCGCCCCATTTCTTCCTAAATATTTAAACCTTTCGTGCTATTTAGGTGTCGATTTTTTCACTGGCGAACGGCAGTGAGCCTGTAATATTGGAAGAACCGGCCTTCGGCCGAGAAATTTTTCTACCAAAAAATGTACAAATTAATCTAGAAGGGGGATCTAATGGATGTTTTTTTTTAAATTTGATGGAGGTCTAGGGAGGAAACTAGAAAAATAGTGAATACGTGCAAGAATCGCCCAAAAAGTGATCCATCTCCCCTTAAACGTGTAGAAACAACCCTTCAAATACCCTGCCAGTGCTGGGAAATGTGTCCAAATTGGGTGACACATAGTAAGTAGTGGCATCTCTCCATACAATATCCTCAATCAATCAATCAAACATAGTAGTGAAAGGGGGTTAGGGGGAAGTGGGGATAGGGCAAGAATACGTTGGATGACATTAATCCTCCACTCCTCCCTCCCTAAATGAATCCTCCACTCCTCCCTCCCTTTATACCCTCCCTAAATTAATCCTCCATTCCTCCCTCCCTTTATACCCTCCCTAAATTTATCCTCCACTCCTCCCTCCCTTTATACCCTCCCTAAATTAATCCTCCACTCCTCCCTCCCTTTATACCCTTTCTAAATTTATCCTCCACTCCTCCCTCCCTTTATACCCTCCCTAAATTTATCCTCCACTCCTCCCTCCCTTTATACCCTTTCTAAATTTATCCTCCACTCCTCCCTCCCTTTATACCCTCCCTAAATTTATCCTCCACTCCTCCCTCCCTTTATACCCTCCCTAAATTTATCCTCCACTCCTCCCTCCCTTTATACCCTTTCTAAATTTATCCTCCACTCCTCCCTCCCTTTATACCCTGCCTAAACTTGACCTGTTATTTTGCACAGGTTCTAGCAGTTCATGGCTTGAAGTTTATGACGCGGTTTAGGAATTTATGTTGGTTGTCATTATACAATTATTATTATGCTTTCTCCACTAACCAACTTTACTGATCCTAAACTCGATTAATGAAATTAACAAACACATGTGGCATTCCGGGGATTCGAACCTAGGATGCTCACACCGAAAATCAACACACTTATGCATTGCACCACGAAGACAGTTAAAGAATACTGCACAAGCATACGATTTATTATGCAGTTTCGAATCCTGCATACCAATCTAAGCATGTACAATATCCCAACTGCACTATCGGAGGCTATGCATAGGTGAAAGGAAATAGTAATTGAGTACCCTTTGAGTACCAGCGACGTGTTTTATATTTTGTTCTAGCTTTATTTAGACAATATTATGCAGCTTAGGAAGGATCTGTGGTAGTTGAAAGGGTTGGTTGGGATAGTGTGAAGCCTTATTATTGCTAGAGGTCCTTCCCAAGCTGAATAAAATAGTCTAATAGTTTCCAGAATATGATGAAAAGGACGTCTCTGGTACTGAACGGGCTAATACACTAAATTGTGGTTATCATTAGTCGATTGTATGCATCTTAAGAAGGATCTCTAGGAATAAAAGGGGTAATTAAAAAAAAATATATTATTGACACTCTTTTGCACCCACAACTTTTCCCTAAACTGAATCAAATCGTCTAATAGCAGCCAGAATAAACTGCCAACACGTGTCATAATCCTCAAGGCATAAAGGGAGCCCACTTCACTTTTTGTTCTCTTTCTCTCCCTCTCTCTTTGGCTTGTATCCATTCGGCCCCATTCAGCCTACTGTTTTAAGACGTTTACCCCCATCCAGGTGTCAATATTTTCCTGGCGAGCGGTTGCGAGCCAGTATATATATATTTTTGTTTTGACAGCAAGCTAAATTTGTACATTTTTCGATAGAAAAATGTGTCCGGCGAGGTCGGATTTCTCCATACAAATTCTGGCTCGCTATCGCTCGCCAGGAAGAAATCGACACCTGGATGGGAACAAACGTCTTAAAACAGGTGGCTGAATGGGGCCGAATGGATACAAGCCAGGAAAAGAGAGAAAAGGAGAGAAAGATACAACAAAAAAAGCCTGTGTCCCCCTTTAAAGCCGGTATCACACGAGCGCTTTTTCACTCAACATTTATCCTCAACACTGGTCTGGCAGCTTATGAGGTCAACATTGATTATATTTCGGTCACTTAAATTCATCTATCACCAGTCTAGTTTCCGATACCAGTGTAAAATATTCCAGAAATGTTGCTAGAAAAATGTTGATCATCGAATGTTGACTATAAAAGCGCTCGTGTGATACCGGCTTTAATAGACGTCCTATACCCTATTCCAAGAAAGTATGCCCACACTCTTGAACATTAACTGCTATAACTCACAAACGACTAGAGTAATCGAACTGACATTTCTACTATTTGGGAAGGGTCAGCCAGGGAATAGGTGTGGAAACTAACAGCCCATTTGCTCTGACCCTTATCGAGTTAAACAAGTTAGGGTTCACGATTTCCAGTTTACCTATTTGGAACAGGGTATATTATGACGGGGAAATATGAGAAGAGCTGGCATAATCAAAACGTGTACTGTACACTCGGCCAAATAAATGATATGTCGCGGCACCAAGTATATTTTGATAACTAATTGGCATCAGCAATATCTAAAACTTGCTGTATTCGTTTTGAGTAAGATATACAAACATGTTCCTACTCATACCTACCCTATTCAACATCTGAGAGACATTAATACAGCCCAGAGAGAGCCAAACGTAATGACTTATTAGCGCGACCGTACAACAGACCATTTACTGTGGAAGTATCTATGGAGCAGTACAAGGGAAGAACATATTTGTCCTAAATATAAGGGGATACATTAAATGAAAATAACTCTATTTTTTCTTTTTCTTTTCTATGTAATCACATTATCTACTTGCAATCTTTCCACATATACTCCACAATAAAAAAACGGACATAAATTAGATAGATAGAGGGATAGATATATAGATAGATAGATGGCTAGCTGCTCGTCAGTGCTCGTCCCAAAGTTGGCAAACAAACGAAAAACCAAGACAAAACTAAATACAACAACATTAAATTATAGTTTTACATTAACCCTCTTAAAGAATTTTTTTGTTTTAAGGTATATTAAGAAATCATATGACAGAGAAACTGCAGTGAAATGTTGGGATTTAAGGTGAGACTGATGGACTGTTAAGGTTAAGGGGAGATGGGTCGTTTTTCTGGTCCCCTTTCTCCCTCTTGTTAAGTCCCAATTGTTTTGAGATTATAAAACGTTCGGCCCATTAGTTTGGCGATTTTAACACCTTTTGCCCCATTTCGTTGTAAATTTTAAGACCTTTCGTGCCATTTAGGTGTCGATTATTTCCTGGCGAGCGATAGCGAGCCTGAAATCTTAAGAGGAAGCGGCCTTCGGCCGGGACAGTTTTCTACCGAAAAATTTACAAATTTATCTTGAAGGGGGTCTAGGGGGTGTTTTTTAAGTTTGATGGAGGTCTAGAGAGAACACAAAGAAATAAAGAATACATAAATTAATAGAAAAAATAAATAATAATAATAATAACAAAATAAATAATAATAATAATAACAAAATAAATAATAGTAATAATAACAAAATAAATAATAATAATAATAACAAAATAAATAATAATAATAATAACAAAATAAATAATAATAATAATAACAAAATAAATAAATAAAACGGTCCGTCTCCCCTTAACAACCACAGTTTGTTTGTGCAAACTGTTAAATGTAAGTGATCCATTAGTATAGGTGTGAGTCATTATAACTCCGTTCATCATAAAGAGTCCGTTGGTAGGGCAGAACTTGACAACACTGCTTTACCCTCGCTATCAGCTGATAAGTTGATAATGGGGCCGAGAAATTATTTGCCCTCTCTCTCTCTCTCTCTCTCTGGGAGATGAAATTGTACTATATTTTTTTTGTTATAACTTAATTATTAACGTGATTTTTATATACCCTAAATCTCTATATATAATGTCTTAAATTATAAAATAAACTATTGGTCAAAATATTCTGTGTGGCAGACTTTAAAGTGTTTGCTTTTATTGTACGGTTTTCTGTAATCATAATGAATGGGATACTTCTCTATAGTAGAAAATTATCCAGTGTTTCTGATGTTATGACTTTTTTTCCACACCACCATTGAGGTAAAAGTCTAGGTGCGGTGCGTTTATTTTTTTAGAGGTTTCCCCAGTAGGCCTAATCCTATCTATCTATCTATCTATTGCCTGACGCCGTGATCCCCGAAGGGGTGGCCACGAACGAACCGCCCCCATGCACCTATGTCCCCAGTCAGTCGACGCCCCTCCCCCAAACCAGCACCGCCCTCGTTCATGTACTTCCTCACTCCATCCTTCCACCTCATATTCGGTGTACCTCTCCCTCTCTGTCCCTCCACCTCGCTCTCGTACACCCTCTTAGTCATTCTCTCGCTTTCCATACGTTCCATATGGCCGAACCATCTCAAGTTGTTCCTTTTCACACTTTCCAGCACATCTACCTCCACACCACACCTCCTTCTTACTTCCTCATTAGTCTGTCTATCCCTCCATGTAACTCCGCACGCACTCCTTAAGTAATTCATTTCCACTGCTCTCACTCTTGGTCTGAGTCTCTCAACCAACGTCCATGCTTCGCTTCCGTAAGTCAGTGTCGGGATTACCACACTGTCATGCAAGGATTTCTTCACTTCCATACTGACCACCCTATTTCTTGTTACTGCTTTTAGCGTTCCTACAACCCTCTTCCCCTGTTGTACCCTCTCCCGCACTTCTTCATCCATAGTCCCATCTTTACTCAACACACTGCCCAGATACTTAAAAGAGTTGACGATCTCCATAGCCTGACCGTTCAGCTTCACCTCACACTCTGTGACTTCACCCCTTTCGAAGACCATAACCTTGCTCTTCCCCGTATTTACCTTCAAATTCAGTTTTTCGCACACTGTTCCAAACTCATTTACCAGACCCTGCAACTCCCATTCATTATCACTCATCAGAACTGTATCATCCGCAAACAGCAGTATAGGTAGCTTCCACTCAATTCCCTCCCTTTTCAGCGATACACCAACATCCACTGCTCTTGATAGTATTTCTTTCATGACTCCATCCCCATATATACAGTAAACAACCACGGGGACATCACACACCCCTGTTTCAAACCAACATTCAGGTCAAAGAACTCGCTCTGCTCACTCTCCACACGTACTGCCGCCTTTGCACCCTCATACATGCTCTTCACTGCTTTCAGCAACTTGCCCTCTACTCCATATATTCTTAGTACTTTCCACAAACCTTCTCTATCCACTCTGTCATTGGCCTTCTCCAAGTCCATAAAGGCAACATACACCTTTTGTTTCTTCTCCAGATACTTCGCCACAACACAATTCAGGGTAAAAATCTGATCTACACATCCTCTTCCCTTCCTAAAACCTCCCTGCTCATCGCCTATCCATTTCTCCGTTCTCACTCTCACTCTCTCAATCACTACCCTACTGTATACCTTCCCTACTACGCTTAGAAGACATATTCCTCGGTGGTTACCACACACTCCTCTTTCCCCTTTGCCCTTATATAGGGGGACTATTATGCCAGTGTTCCAGTCATCGGGTGCACTCCCCTTCTCCCATGCTAGTTTGCACATTTTCCATACCCATTCTATCACTATCTCACCACCATACCTCAACATTTCCCCACACACTCCATCTGTTCCTGGTGCTTTCCCCAACTTCACTCTTTTCATGGCTTCCCACACTTCTGACCTCCTGATCCCCACCTCCTCCTTCACTACTTCTCTTCTTCTCCCTCCCATACCATATCCAGCTATGTTTGCTGGCTCTTCATTCCTTTCATTTAGCAACTCACTGAAGTACTCCCTCCATCTTTCGATTCTCTCTTGCTTCTCGGCTAGCATTTCTCCCATTCTTATCTTACACACCCTTACTGTTTCCCTTGCTACCTCCCCTAACTTTCTTGACTTCTTTCCAGAACAGTTTCTTACTCTCCCTCCATTTTACACTCAGATTCCTTCCAAATTCCTCATCTACTCTTCTCTTACTTTCCCTCCTTCACTACTCTCTTCACCACCCTCTTACTCTCCACGTACCTCGCTCGTTTCTGTCTCTCGGAATCTTCATTCCCTCTACTACCCAACCACTCTCTATATGCTTTCTTCTTTCCTTCCACAGCTATTCTTACCTCTTCTGTCCACCATGCTGTACCTTTCACTCCCCTCCCTCTTCTCCTCACTCCACACACCTCCTCACATGCTGCACAGATTTCATCCTTAAACACCTTGCTCATCTCCTCCACTTCCTCCATAACTTCCAGGTCGAACCCACCTAGTCGTCTTTCCACTGCTCTCCTGTACTCCTCCTAATCCTCTCTCCGATTATTAGTCAGAATTGTCTTCATCAGAACTATCTGAGAGGTGAACTACCAATGAATCCACATAATGTTCCACTGTCATATCTAGCTCAGCATCATGTTCTTGTAGCCGTTCTGCATGTTTCACTGCCTGCATCCAGTTGTGTTGTGTAACATGCTGCAAAGCCTCTTTGATGAGAAGCTGGAGGTCGGACATCTTGAAAGTGTTTTTCTTGGCGATATATGTTTTCACTTGAGCCCAGATGAGCTCAATAGGGTTGTACTGGCAATGGTATGGCGGTAGCCTTACAACCCTATGCCCTGCTTCTGCTGCAATTGTGTCAATCACATACTTTTTGCCTTTGTAAATATTTCTTTGCAAGGTCAAGCAGGTTTATTTTAAAACAGATCATCACTGGGCTGAGCTCCCTTCTTAATTAGCCAATCCTTTATATCAGCTTTTTTCCAGGAGTAGTTTGGACATTTTTCAATGAGCATCGAATGGTACGAAGCATTGTCCATCACAATCACAGAGTTGGGTGGTATGTTTGGTAGCAACTGATTTATAAACCAGTTTTCAAACACTGCAGCATTCATCTGATTGTGGTAGTCTCCATCATTTTTATCTCGAAATATTAACTCTGCATTATTGACAAAACCAGATTTTCCTCCTGCATGAAGAATTATGAAGCGACTTCCTTTCCTTTCCCAGTAGGCGTCTTTATTCCTGTGGCTTTTGGAGATGCGGTATCAGTCCAACACTTTAAAACACTGTAATTTTGGTTCACCCACGTTTCGTCCAGGTACACAATATTTGGGTGGGATTGTTTGAGCTTTTGCATTTCGTACAAGAATCTGTTCCTGGCTGAAACAACATCTCTTCTCTCCATGAGGAATTTGCGGCCATCAACCTTTGCAAATTTAAAACCAATTTGCAATATAACTTTGCGAAGAGATGCTCTGGACCCTTTGTAGTAAATGTTTTCTCTGAGTTCTTCCATCACTTTGTACAATGTAGGAATTTCTTTTCTCTCATAAAATTCCAAGATAGTTCTTCTGAGTACACACTTATCAAAATCGTCAAAGTTCGTCACAGAGGAAGGGCGATTTCTTTTGGAAGGTGAGGAGAATACTGGCTTTTCTGGTTCATTTTCTGTATTACATGATTTCTTTGCCTCAGAACAAATTCGTAGCACTGTCTTTTCGGAAACTTTGGTAGCTTTGGCAGTACGAGCAACAGCTTTTGAAGGTTTTAACAGGGGTCCTTGGTTTTCTTTCTCTTGTATGAAATATTGATTAACATTGTAAATCATCTCCTTTGCTTGACTGTGGAGATGAGAGTGAGTAGGAGACGGAGGACTACCTTCCATGGTGAAGTATAAATAAAGAGTGAATCATTAACCTGGACACCTGGTTACCTGACACACACAGGTGACACTCCTGGACTAGTTCAAAGGTCACCACTATGTTTATATGGCGCTGATGGTAGCCCCCCCCCCCCCTATCCTCCCACCCCACCCCCACACATCCTAATGATTTTTAAATTGGTTCATTTGATCCCACAGGTTTAACACCTTAACCTTTCCACCCATGACTCGACTATCGTATATGTATTCATATACAGTACATACTGGGGAAACCTCTATCCAAATAACGCACCTAGACTTTTACCTCAATGGTGGTGTGGAAAAAAAGTCATAACATCAGAAACACTGGATAATTTTCTACTATAGAGAAGTATCCCATTCATTATGATTACAGAAAACCGTACAATAAAAGCAAACACTTTAAAGTCTGCCACACAGAATATTTTGACCAATAGTTTATTTTATCATTTAAGACATTATATATATAGATTTAGGGTATATAAAAATCACGTTAATAATTAAGTTATAACAAAAAAATATATAGTACAATTTCATCTCCCAGAGAGAGAGAGAGAAAGAGAGAGAGAGAGAGAGAGAGAGAGAGAGAGAGGGCAAATGATTTCTCGCCCCCATTATCAACTGTAAGAGAGAGAGAGAGAGAGAGAGAGAGAGAGAGAGAGAGCGAGCAAATGATTTCTCGCCCCCATTATCAACTTATCAGCTGATAGCGAGGGTAAAACAGTGTTGTCAAGTTCTGCCCTACCAACGGACTGTTTATGCTGAACGGAGTATAGTGTGATATTATCCTATTTTAACACCTTACGAGCGGCCTATGCGGTTTATTTATGTGTACCGCCCAGCGGGGTGTTTTTAGCCAAAATAGGGCTGTTTACGTGATCATTTTCATGCCTAAATAAGACCCAGAACGTAAAACAAGTATCTATCCCTGAAAGGGCATAAACAGAGCTTTCGAATGACACCATAACGATCCTTGTATGATGGATAGTTTTCTTGCAATAACCGTGCAACGCGAGTGCAAAAAGCAGGTAATTCGGTACTTTCGGTACATAATTGAGTATGTAGCGAGTGAGAGAGGGAGGAGGGAGCTGAGATTTGTGTCAGTAGGTTCGCCGCGGTGGTCTGGAGCAGTCATACGCTCGCTAGTCTCCTGCCACCACTTGTCTCTCTCTCTCAGCCACATTACGTGCTGAAATTGCCACTCGAGTTATGTCGAGCGCCGCCACATAGTCCAGCTTTATTTAACTCGACTTATGTGGTGAGCCGCTTTTTAAGGGTTAAAGTTATCTTATCTTATCTGAATATGTGTGTGTGTGCGCGCGTGTGTGTGTGTGCGTGAGTGTGTGTGACTGTGTGTGTATTTGTGTGTCACAGTGTGTGTGTGTGTGTATGTGTGTGCGTGCGTGCGTGAGTGTGTGGGTGTGTGTGTCACAGTGTGCGTGTGTTTTTTTTTTTTTTTTTTCTATATTCCAACTTACTTATTCTCGGGCATAGGCTGCGAGCCTTAACATTCACCGCTTTACAATGAACAGTGAAGCCCGTGAGGTCTTGTTCCAGTCTAGGGAGTGAGATGTGAAGCACGTAGAGTACAACGAGCACCTGCCATCTTGCCTTCACATGAGGCACGGTGCTCACTCATGGCCCGAAACGACCCCATCTCTGAAGCCACCTCGTTCCCGTGCTTCACTGTCTCACCCCCTACACTCGGACTCTCACACTTACACACACACAACGCCACCTGTTGAGCAGATAACTCATCAGGCATTGCACCCCTATAGCATATTTTGAATATGGGAATATTCATACAGTGCTATTTAATCAGGGAACAATGAGGGTATTTTATTGACGTTTCGGTGGGCTTCTGGTAATGCACTGATACTATATACAGCACAAATTCCATCCCAATAATATCTTCCCATTGATACATCGGGATTTGAAACCGGGACCTTTGGATTACCAGGCCAGTGGCAAGACCACTCCACCACACCTGTGTGTGTTTGTGTCACAGTGTGTTTGTGTGTGTGTGTGTGCATTTTGCGTGAACCTATGTGTTTGGTGAGTGTGACTGCCTAGTTGTGTGTAGCCTATGCCTCAGATAAACGTGTGTTTATGTGTGTGTGTAGCCTGCTGTGTGCATATGTGCGCGTGTGTGTGTCAGATTTCTTACATGTGCAGCTGTATGTACGCCTGTCAGACTGATTAATTGGTTGTCCTGTTTTCTCTCTCTCTCTCTCTCTCTGGCACGGCTGGTAGAGTTGGACGGTAGTTTGTCCTTTTTTACGGTGTTGGTGACGCAGGGAGTAAGGGAGTGAGGATATATATATATATATATATATATATACCGCATATATATATATAAACACACACACATGCACACACACACACACACACCGCATACATTCTTATATATAATATATGATATATATACGTTTATATATATATATAAGTATATATATATATATATATAATATATATATATATATATATATATATATATTATATATAATATATATATACGGTATACTGTATATGTATATATATATATATATATGTAAATAAATATATATATATATATACTGGTATATATATACAGTATATTATATATATATATATATATATATATATATAATATATATATATACTAGCAAGGGTGCCCGGCGTTGCCCGGGTTTAAATTCTACTACCATAATCACCATCATCAATCACTACTACCACAATCATCACAATACTACTACTAACATAATCACCGGCCTCGACCTCCCTGTGCCTCATTAAACGGCGACCTCGATTTCGGCCGCTAAATGACCTCCGATTTTGGATCTGACCTCATCCGTACCCCCATGTTGGGGGGCTGCGAACAACTTTCGTTCCATACACCTTTTCGATCGGAGGCCTCCTTCTGCCCCAAACGGCCATTTTTTTCAAATTTGTTTCAATTTCGGCCTCGAAACGACCTCCGATCGTGGCCTCGCCCCCTCTATGACCTGACCCAGGTCAATTGACACCCACATGCAAAGTATCAGCTCCCCAGGTCCAAAACTGCGGCCGCCTATTAAGAACACACAGACAGACAAACAGACACACGAACTGATTTAATAATAATATATATATATATACTGTATATACAGTATATGATAAGGATAACGGTGGAAAAGACGCCTGGAACCATTTTGAATATATCACTTTCCTTTCACTTAAAACATTAGGCTATTCGGTGTGCAGTTGGGTTTGAGTACATGATTAGATTGATATCCAGTATTCGATAAATGGATATATAATCATAGTCATGTACTTAACCTTTAACTGTCTTGATGGTGTAATGGTTTGAGTGTATAAGATCTGTATGTGGCAACCCTAGTTCGAATCCCGGGTGGATCATATGCTTTCATTGGGAGGTGTTACGTGTTGGGAGTGAAATCAATAAATTATATTATTATCATGTACTGAAACTAGACAATAGAACAAACCACAGAAGGCAACTGTACTTCCCGGCTATTGAACCTGATTGTACCTGTAACTGGGTACTACAGGTGAGGCAGTATACCATAGACCCTGTATGCTGTATTATGTAACTGGGTACTGTAGTAGGTTGTAGGTAGTTATTATGTGTGTATGTTGTGTAAGTGTGTGTAGGACTGTGTAGGTTGTGTAAGTGCATATAATGTCTGTAGGTTGTGTGTTTGTGTCAGCTGTAATTATACAGTATTTGTGTGTGTGTGTGTGTGTGTGTGTGTGTGTGTGTGTGTGTGTGTGTGTGTGTGTGTGTGTGTGTGTGTGTTTGTGTGTGTGTGTGTGTGTGTAGGTGTAGACAGAATAGGTTGTGTAGTTGGTGTTCTATATTTCCCTGACAACAATAATGCACAGTACAGGTGAAATATAAAAAACTCGTGTCCTAGAATGATGGTGGTGCCAATCCATCTTGTTGTTTCTACTGTGGACAGAAGGACAAGTAAACCTCAGCCAAGACCCGACGATTGGGCTCTGAGAAATGGGGTTAAAATGTCGAGGAGGAGGAGGGGGTAGGGAATGAGAGGAGGAGGGGTAGGGAATGAGAGGAGGAGGGGTAGGGAATGAGAGGAGGAGTGGGGGAGGGGATGAAAGGAGGAGGAAGAGGGGGAGGAGGTGTGGGACGGGATGAAAGATGGAGGAAGAAGAGGGGGAGGAGTAGGTATTGGAGGGGAAGGAGGAAGAGGGGGATAGGGAATGAAAAGAGGAGGAAGAAGAGGTGATTGGATGGGAGGGAGGAGGTGTTGAAGGTAGAGGGAAGTGGGGGAGGAGAAGGGGATTGGAGGGGAGGGAGAAAGAGGTGTAGGAGGTAGAGGGGATTAACATAGGAAGGAGAGGAGGCGTGGGAGTTGGAGGAGGAAGAGGATGGTGAGAGGAATGATATGTGGGAGTGGGAGTGGGAGAAGAGGAGGTGGGGGAGAAGAAGGAGAAATAACAGAAATACAACAGATGGAGGAACGGGTAGGGGATAAGAAGGGGGGGGGGGGGGTTGGAGTAGTAATAGTAGGAGGGGGAAGAGAAGAAATTAAAAGTAAACACAAATACGAAGAGGAGGAGGTGTGGGAGGGTAAGGAGGAACAAGAGGAGGAGGAGGAGGAGGTGTGGGAGGGAAAGGAGGAACAAGAGGAGGAGGAGGTGTGGGAGGAAGAAGAGGAGGTGTGGGAGGGAAGGGAGGAACAAAAGGAGGTGTGGGAGGGAAAGGAGGAAAAAGAGGAGGAAGAAGAGGAGGTGTGGGAGGGAAAGGAGGAACAAGAGGAGGAGGTGTGGGAGGGAAGGAGGAAACAAGAGGAGGAGGAGGTGTGGGAGGGACATGAGGAACAAGAGGAGGAGGAGGTGTGGGAGGGAAGGGAGGAACAAAAGGAGGAGGTGTGGGAGGGAAAGGAGGAACAAGAGGAGGAGGTGTGGGAGGGAAAGGAGGAACAAGAGGAGGAGGAGGTGTGGGAGGGAAGGAGGAATAAGAGGAGGAGGTGTGGGAGGGAAAGGAGGAACAAGAGGAGGAGGTGTGGGAGGGACATGAGGAACAAGAGGAGGAGGTGTGGGAGGGAAGGAGGAACAAGAGGAGGAGATGTGGGAGGGAAATGAGGAACAAGAAGAGGAGGAGGTGTGGGAGGGCCAGGAGGAACAAGAGGAGGAGGTGTGGGAGGGAAAGGAGGAACAAGAAGAGGAGGTAGAAGATAAATGAAGAAAGAGGATGACAAGGCAGATACGTATTATGATGACGTTGTTGGTGGAGAGAGACTTAGGTTTTCTTCTGAACCCTATTCTCCCTCATGTTTATTTTGAGATTTTAAGACGTTCACCTTATTCGTTTGGCAATTTTTATAACTTTCGACCCATTTCTTTATCAATTTTATTACCTTTCGTGCCAGTTATGTGTCGTGTATATATCTATAATTATTTCTATATATCTATCTATTTATCTATCTCTCTCTCTCTTTCTATATATATATATATATATATATATATACAGTATGTGAGTGTAGGCTATGTGTGTGTGTGTGTGTGTGTGTGTGTGTGTGTAGTATACACACACTTGAAGAGGCTGGAAGTAGAAAGGTGGGTGAAGGTAAGGAGAGAGAGAGAGAGAGAGAGAGAATGATCTTCTTGGCCGTGATTGCAATCCTTGGGAGAAGTGATGTATGCTTTTACCTCAAATCATCACGACATATTGTGAGTGGAATAACTTAACAATATGACTATCGTGAAAATCAAGCAAAAAATTTCCAATGCTCAAGTTTTTGAGGTTCATGAAAGAGGTTTAAGGTGCGGGAAGTTATTGAATGTTGACCGCTAGCTCATCATTTGTATTCGGGTATCAACTGAAGATACTGGCCAAACCCCATAAACATCCGTTCGTAAGTTTTTGAACATTCCAAACAGACACACAACGACGATCACATAAATTTCGCTTTACAGGAAAGAACAAAAAAACAATGAATCCTAAATATGTATTTACTGTACTGTACACTCTAGTCATAATATCGTTGCCTTTATTATTCGAAGCTATCCCGAACTGAATCGAATCTTCTCATTATTTCTTTACCTAATATTTACATTACTGATTTTTTTTTCTTCTATATTCTAACTACTCCCTTTCGGGCATAGGCTGAGAGCCTGTACATTCAACCGTTCTACATTGAACGGCGAAGCCCGTGAGGTCTCGTTCCAGTCTAGGGGGTGAGACATGTGAAACACTTTTAGCTGCAGCCAGCCCCTGCCATCTTGCCTTCACAGGATACATGGGGCTTAGTTGCTCACTCACTGCTCGAAGCAGCCACATCTCTGAAGCTGCCTCGCTCCAGTGCTTCACTGTCTCACCTAGACTCAGACCCTCACTCTCAGAATGTCACCTATTGAGCAATGAACTCACTAGGAATTGCCCCCCTATAGCATATTTTGAATATGGGAATATTCATATAGTGCTATTTAATCAGATAACAATGAGGGTATACATTTGGCATTTCGGTGGGCTTTGTGGTAATGCACTAATACTAGGTACAACACAAATTCCATCCCAATAGTATCTTCCCATTGACATATTGGGATTCGAACCCGGGTCCATTGGATTAACAGTCCAGTGGCAAGACCACTCCACCACACCTCCCCTCTAGTTGTTTGAGGGTTCATGTTAAGCCAGGATTTATGTCTTAGAGCGTACAGTCACGGGCCATAATATCTGCGTACACATTTGAATCTGTATCGAACCCAAGCGAGACAATCCAATGTTCTGTAATATCAGTGGCTTCACAACTTGACTTTAATGGGGGGGGGGGTAATCTGGCGCCCCCCTTCTCCCTCATGTTTAAACCAATTAGTTTGAGATTTTATGACTTCCAAGGAGGTCTTAGGGGTGTTTTTTTAAGCTTGATGAAGATCTAGCGAGGAAATTAAATAATATATATATGAATAACAAAATAGTCCACAAAATAAACCCCACCCCCTTCAAGAATACAAGATTTAGATGGATGTGCAGGCATTATGGCACGTGAGTGTACAGCACATCTATTTCTATATACTCGCCCTTAAGGGAGCCCACCTCGCTTTTGGGGTGTGTTATTCTCAGTTACCATTAAGAGGGGGGGGGGGGGTTTTCTGGTCCCCCTTATCCCTCATGTTTAGCCCCATTAGTTTTCACATTTTAAGATTTTGCCCCATTAGTGTGTGATTTTAAGACCCTCCGCCCTATTTCCTTGTCAATATTAAGACCTTTCGTGCTATTTAGGTGTCGTTTTTTTCCCTGGCTAACGATAGTGAGCCTGTAATTTTTGAAGAATCGGCCTTCGGCCGGGACATTTTTCTACCGAAAAATGTACAAATTAATCTAGAATGGGGATCTAATGGGTGTTTATTTTTTTAATTTGATTGAGGTCTAGAGAGGAAACTAGAAACAATAATTAGTAAATTAAAAAATCGACCAAAAACTGAACCATCCTCCCTTAACCCCTTAACTACCAGTACGTAATTTTCATAATTTTCTGGTTACTATATGACGATTTTCTTGATCTTATAATCTACCTCTACGACTCAAATGAGTAAATACGATCTCAATAACTCTTTAGCAACATAGGTCCTTATTAAACTGCACAAATCATCTACTTTAGCCAGAATCAAAGGTGAAAAGGCGCCATGGTGCTGAAGGGGTTAAGAGATTGTATTTGTTTTATTATTTTGTTGTTGTTATTGTTGTTGTTGTTGATTTTGTTATTGTTGTTATTGTTGTTGTTGATTTTGTTATTGTTGTTATTGTTGTTGATTTTGTTATTGTTGTTGTTGTGGTTGTTATTGTTGTTGTTGTTATTGTTGTTGTTGTTGATTTTGTTATTGTTGTTATTGTTGTTGTTGTGGTTGTTGTTATTGTTGTTGTTGTGGTTGTTGTTATTGTTGTTGTTGTTGTTGTTTCTCTAGACACCCTTCACCCTAAGGATTCCCCCCTTCCCTCTTTCCATTGTCCATATCCCCCTTCAAGCTAAATCAGGGTGTCAAACCGGAGCAATTTTGTTTGAAGACTTGAATGAATATGAGAAGAAATACAAGATTTTTGTTTACATAAACTAGCATTGTTTTGGCCACTTGTTCACTTCCAAAGACATAATTTTAACTATATCACCATAGTTTTGTATATAATTTTTCACAATAATAAAGGCCAACATAAAGTAGACGTGCCGTGTCACCCAAAATCAAAACGGCATACCCAACTCTGCGATCGGTCACCATCATCACTACTAGTCATTATCATCATTAATATCATCAGCACTACTACTATTATAATCATCACTACTACTCTCACCATCATCACTACTACTCTCATCATCACTACTACTCTCATCATCACTACTACTCTCATCATTACTACAACTTTCACCATCATCACTGCTACTTACCACCATCACTAATACTGTCACCATCATCTTACAATCATCATTACTAATGTCACCATCATGAATACTATTATGACCATCATCACTACTACTAGTACTGTCACCATCATATCTACTATTGTTATCATCATCACTACCATCATCATTATCACTAAATCTACAACCATTAGCAATGCTATTATCACCATCATCACTACTATCAGCATTATCCCCACTATTACTACCATCACTTCTAATGTCATTTAAACTAACTTAACCTAACAAATGCGTCGCAAGTTTTTTTCACCCCTTGAACGATGGCGTTCTGTGTGAGATTGCCCCTACGGGGCACTCTCACACAGAACGCCAACATCATTGCTTGGGAACAGGTACAGGGTGGGGGGGGGGGGGGGGGGGGGGGGGGGGGGGGGGGGGGGGGGGGGGCAAACTATATTTTGGACCTAAAATCATAACTATTGCACATACAGTATTCAAATTTGTTTTTATTACTGTCGCATTCACGCACTGAATGTTCGTGTGAAGTTTGGTGAAAATCCGTCGAACGGTCTAGGTCTCTAGGAGGAGTTATCGGACAGACAGACAGACAGACAACTCACCATTATCATCACATCTGAGACATGTGTATGATGTGTGGCTTTCTGTGATGTAGGTGCCCCTACGGGGCACACACACACACAGGGAATAGGTACAGAGTAGGGGGTGGGGGTCCTGAAGAGGGGTGGGGGGGGGGGGGGGAACAATTTTTTGGACCTAAAATCATAACTATTGCACAAATTCAATTTATTTTTTTTATTTTTTAATTACCGTCGCATTCACGCACCGAAGGTTCGTGTGAAGTTTGGTGAAAATCCGTCAAACGGTCTAGGAGGAGTTCTCGGACAGACAGACGGACAGACAGACAGACAGACATTTCGGTTAGCATGTACCACTATACGGGGGGCGATACCACTCTGCTTACGCAGAGTTGATTAATGGTCACCCTGAGATAAAGGTGTATATTTTTGGGTATAAACCAATCCCGGTCAATGTTTGCATAATTGCAGGCTCGCTATCGTTTGTCAGGAAAACATCGACATCTCAAATAGGGCAAACAAATTTTAGTCGCCAAACTATTGAGGCAAAATGCCTTAAAATCGCCGATCAAATCGGGCAAAACCGGAGGCCGAAGTGAGATACAGTTAAGGGGGCCCACCTCTTTATATATTTGTTCTCTCTCTGGGTAGTAGTCATTCGGCCCCATTCAGCCTACTGTTTTAAGACGTTTATCCCTATCCAGGTGTTGATTTTCTCCTGGCGAGCGGTAGCGAGCCAGTATATTTAAAAACAAAAATGAACGAAGGCTAAATGTGTACATTTTTCGATAGAATAATGTTTACGGCGAAGCCTGATTTCTCCATGCAATGCTGGGTAGTTATCGCTCGCCAAGAAGAAATCGACACATGAATGGGGATAAACGTCTTAAAACAGTAGGTTGAATGGGGCCGAATGGATACAAGCCAGAGAAAGAGAAAAAAGGAGAGAACAAAAGCAGGTCACCCCCTTAAACGGTATATTCTTCTTTACCGTAACTCTGATCTGGTACCTGAGGAATTTCACTTATGGGGAAAATCTCTCTCTCTTTCTTTCTCTCTCTGTATACGTACTGTAGGTATATATTAGTTTCCTCCATAAATCTCCATCAAGCTTATAAAAAAATACACCAAAGACCAAACCCCCCCCCCCCACGCACCTTCGATATAAATGTGTGCATTATTCGGTAGAAAAATGCCCCAGACGAAGGCCGATTCCACCTGAATTGCAGGCTCGCTTTCGCTCGCTAGGAAAAAATCGACACCTGTGGCACGAAATGTCTTAAAACTGACAAAGGGATGAGGCAAAAGGACTTAACCCTCTCCGACATATGACGCGATTTTGAGCCTATTGGGGATACTTTACAGCCTTTGTTTCCATCAGGGGTATTTAGAAACCTTAAGTTTAGTTACTTCAACCTCTGCAGTTGTCTTTGAGTTAGCTGTGGGCAGAACACTAATTTTGAAGAGGTAATTATAAGAGTGAGAGAACTCTATTTATTATTGCTAATCTGGCAACCTCTGCGTCATAAATGCGTGAAAGGGTTTATATAGCCAAGCTAGTGGGGCGAACGTCTTAGAATGGTAAACCTAATGGGCCTAAACATGAGTGAAATGGTTTCAAGAAAACTCCCACCCCCATAAAAACTCTCAGTATTCGAAGACCCTGTATTTTGGTTAACATTATATATATATATGTGTTAGTATAGCCATCTACAGCCATCTAGTATATTTTCTACAAATCTCCTAAGGCCTCCAACCTTGTCCTCCGTAACCGCCCCATTTCCACCAACCAACCGAAAGACGATCATGTGATATACCAGCATATTTGCACCTCTGGGGACTGTGGACCCCTATCCTATGTTGGAATGACACAGACTTGCCTTTTCCGTCGACTAACCCTCCACCTTCAATCTGGCGCTATAAAAGATCACTATCAAGCCCCCCACCATCTTGCCCTAACTCGCGCCGACCTAGACAAACAAACTACCATACTCGACGAAGAATCAGACCCCAGAAGACTAGCTATTTTAGAAGCTCTATACATCCAAACACTCAACCCCAGCATCAACAACCAAACACAAGACCTTCAAATTCTTCCTTCAGGCAAGCGCTACAGGCATGCTGCCCCCTGCCTTCCTCTCGCCCCGTGCCCCCCTCCCTTACGCTTCCACGCTCAGCACACAACTGACAACACCAACCAATCACAGCCACCCACAGCCAACAACCAACCACCGATAAGATTTAGTAAAAAAATGACTAGACAAAATAAAGTAATAAACATCCCTCAACAACAGCAAGGTGGACGGCCCACTAACTTTTCTCTTCCACTGTATTTCATCTTTCCTACTTTCTCTTCCCTCCACCCACTCTGAGGTGCCTCTCTTCCGCCCCCCCCCCGCCCCCCTACCTTAAAAAAAAAAAAAAAAAAAAAACTAATCATTACCTCTCCATTCCCTGAAGATGCAAGATGTTTACTTGTGAAACGTTGGATCCACCATGAATTTTGCTAACCTTGTGTACCTCATCTCTGAACCCCAGAGGAAAATTGTTGGAACTATTGAAAGCTGTAACAATAAAATCCTGAATGCTGAAACTGCTATTGCTCTTAACCTCGTCTGTTTAAAAGAGAATATATATATATATATATATATATATAAAATGAAGGAGACAGAAGACAATGCTGCCTGTAACAAGTGTCTTCCCCAAAGTTGAAAGATTTAGGGTAAGAATGTCTGGACACACAGAGTTTGAAGCAGTTTAGATAGATTGAGGGAAGGAGTTCCAGAGTTTACTTGTTGAATAGAAGAACGACTTGGAATATCGGTTCACTCTCGGGTAAGAGAGATGCAACATGGTGGCGTGTAGTGAGGGATTGTTAGGAATTAGTAAGAGGAGATGATTTGATGAGACGAAAAGCTTTTACTCTTTCTAGAAGTTCGTATGGGTGGAACCTCCCCACACGTGCAAACAATACTTGATACATGGGCGCACAGGGCAGGAAGCTGTGCGTGGATAAAAGAACCCATGGAGACGGTTGAGCACACGTATTTCCTGGGAAGCTATTTCAGCAAGAGTGGTGATATGTTTTTTCCGAGAATTATCAGAAGAAAGAGTGACACCAAGACGATTGAGAGAAGATGAAGGGTTGATTTGTGTGATTTTGAAAAGCAAGTCATAGTCGTGTGGATTATTGTGACGGGTAGATAGATGGATTTTAGGCCTCCTCTAAATGACACGAACAGTCTTAATATTGACAACAAAATGGGCGAAAGGTCTTAAAATCGCCAAACTAATGGACAGAACGTCTTAAAATCTGAAAACTAGTGGGGCTAAGCATGAGGAAAATGAGGGACCAGAAAAACGACCCATCTCCCCTTAACTTTGTATACCAGAGAGATTATAACCCAAGCTGAAATAAAGTTATACCCTAACCTTTGGCAGTGGCTGTACCTGGCTGTCACTTCCGTCCCACTTTCCTTGGTGCATGTTAAGGGGAGACGGAAGTTTTTCTGGTCCCCTTTCTCCCTCGTGTCTATTAGTTTTAAAAAATTTAGACGTTCGGCCCATTTGTTTGGCGATTTTAAGACCTTTTGCCCCATTCCTTTGCCAATATTAAGACCTTTCGTGCCAATTAGGTGTCGATTTTGTTCTGGCGGGCGATAGCGAGCTTATATTTGACGAGGAATCGGCCTTCGGCCGCAAAAATTTTCTACCGTAAGACGTACAAATTTATATCGAAGGGGGGTCTTGTGGGTGTTTTTTAAAGTTTGATAGAGGTTTGAAGAGCAAATTAGACCCCCTTCTTAAACCATTGAGCTGAACCAGTAAATTATGCTGCACAATACCGTCTGAGCTCCCTTAAGCCGGTGTCACACAAGCGCTTTTTCTGGCAATTTTCGATGAGCAAGTTTGTTCTCGTAATATTTTTGGATATGCTTTGCATTGGTATTGGCAACTAGACTGCAGGTAGATTATATTTGGCGGCTGAATTCTGAGAACACTTAGAGATTTTGAAGCTGCCAGACCATAATTGCCCGAACAAATTGCTGGATATGGCGCTCGTGTGACATTGGATCGTGAGTGGTGGTGAATGGTTTGTAGCAGAGAGGAAGTAATAGTAGGTAGTGTTTGTTACTGTATACTAGTACCAAATGAATATATTGAGTTGAATTATATTAACACTTGTTACAGACAGTTTTGCCTTTTGTCTCCTTCGTTCATAGACAAATTAAAAAAAATCATATATCTGCTTCTGCTCCCCGCCCCTCCCTCCCTCCCTCTCTCTCTCTCTCTCTCTCTCTCTCTCTCTCTCTCTCTCTCTCTCTCTCATTCTCTCTCTCACTCTCTCTTCTCTCTCTCCTCTCTCTCTCTCCCTCTTCTCCCCTCCCTCTTCTATCGCATCTCTCTCTCTCTCTCCTCTCTCTCTCTCTCTCTCACCCCTCACCTCTCTCTCGCTCTCTCTCTCTCTCTCTCTCTCTCTCTCTCTCCTATCTCTCTCTCTCTTCTCTCTTCTCTCTTCTCTCTCTCTCTCTCTCTCACTCTCTTCCTCTCTCTCTCTCTCTCTCTCTCTCTCTCTCTATCTCTCTCTCTCTCTCTCTCTCTCTCTCTCTCTCTCTCTCTCTCTCTCTCTCTCTCTCTCTCTCTCTCTCTCTCTCTCTCTCTCTCTCTCTCGGTGGGAGAGAACTTTCTTCTTTTCTATCCTTTCCTTCAACTTTCCTTTGCCATCTCTACTAGAATTAAGTCCTGACCACCTCGTTTGGATCGTAAGGTCTGTGTGGCCAGTGTATATATGTACATTTATGTACATCTCAGTGTGATATGTGGGAATGAGAAACTTAGTTGAGTCTAGTACATTATAATAAAAGCCTCTTATGTGTGAAAATATAGCCCATCACTCAAATTTAACAAGATTATTCGCTTTAGTGTTCATATTTTCTATGTGTATGGAAGAGACAAAAGGCAGGTTGCCTGTAACGAGTATCTCCCCCAAAGCCGAAAGAGTGGCAGGGCCGAATTCAAGGGACGTTGGGGTTGAAATGCTTGGACACACGGTATTTAAAGCAGTTTAAGTCATAAGATTGAGGGAGAGAGTTTCAGAGTTCACTTGTTGAGTTGAAGAAAGACAGAGAAAATTTGCCAATTCTATGGTTGGAGAGCTGAACAGAATAAGAGTGGGACTATGTTAAAAGGCGAGTGCCTCGCACTCGCCGTAAGGGAGAGGTACGTATGCACTGAGAGAGCTCTGAAGAACACTGATTGTTGTGATAGCGATAGTAGAGTGAACATTGCGGTGTGTAGAAAGAGATTGTAGGGAACTAGTAAGAGGAAGTGAGTTGATTAGACGAAATGCTTTGGACTCTACTCTTTCGAGAAGTGCGGTATTGGTGGAGTCTCCCTACACATGCGAACAATACTCAATACAGGGGTGCACTGTGAGGGGATGAAGAACCCACGGAGACGATTGAGCACACCTAACTTTTGGGGAGCTGTTTTTAGCAAGAGTGGTAATATGATTTTTCCAAGAAAGGTCGGATGAAAAAGATACACCTAGAATATGGAGAGAAGATGAAGGGTTGAGCATAGTTGATAGTCTTGTGGAAGATTGTGATGGAGAGATGGAGGCGTTGAAAGTATTCAGAACTTCTCTGCCACAATCAGAAATAATTGATAGATCAGAGAACAGGCATGCTATGGCCTCGTCACGTTTGTTTGTATACGCACACACACGGGCATACATACACACACATACAAACACCCTCAGGAATACACACACACACATTCATACGTACACATACATACAGAAGCACGCACACATGAATACACATACACACACACCTGCACTTTATTTCAATCAGTTCTATCCTTAACCCATTCAATACCCGTGACATCCTTTTCATCATATTCTGGACACTATTAGACGACAATTGTTCAGTTTAAAAAAGGGCCTCCAACAATTTACAGGCTTCGTACTATCTCGCATAACCCTTTTTACTACCACAGATCCTTCTTAAACTGCACAAAGTAGTCTAAATATAGCTGTAAAAAGACGTCGCCGGTACAGTAGGGGTTAAATAAATACTCTCCAGCTATAACAAAGACCTCAGTGACATCCCTACAGCATCGCCGATTCAAATTGATCATTCTGATGTTCTAAGCAATATCACCATTAGTCCGTTACAGAGAGAGAAGTATTGAAATGTTTAGATAAACTCAAGGTAAATAAAACACCTGGACCTGATACAATCTCACCTAGAGTTCTAAAGGAAGCTAAGGATGAGCTCTCCAAACCACTGACATTTGCTATTCAATAAATCCTTGCAGTCTGGAAATATGCCTGATCAGTGGAAGCTAGCCAACGTAACACCGATATTAAAAAAAGGTGGCAAATCACTACCCAGTAACTACCGTCCAATTAGCTTAACCTCAATTGTATGTAAAATGCTAGAAACACTCATAAGAGACAGACTCGTAAATCACTTAGAAGAAAATAACATACTTAAAGATACTCAACACAGCTTTCGTAACAAACGTTCCTGCTTAACAAACCTCTTAGACTTTTTCCTCGAAAACCTCTATGATGAGAGTAAAGCTGTAGATATTATATACCTTGATTTTCAAAAGGCCTTTGACAAAGTTCCCCACAAACGTTTACTGCTAAAACTAAAAGTGCATGGAATACAAGACGGTGTGTTGAAATGGATAGATAATTGCCTCAGCAACAGAAAGCAAAGAGTAGTCATAAACGGTAAGGCATCTAAATGGACCAATGTAAGTAGCGGGGTACCCTAGGGATCGGTACTAGGACCAATTCACTTTCTAATTTATATCAACGACATAGATGAGGGTCTCACCTGTACAATCTCAAAGTTTGCTGACGATACACAAATTGCAAATAGCGTACTCTCAAAAGAACAAGTTGACAATATGTAACACAATCTAGATAAGTTGTCATGTTGGGTCCAAATTTGGCAAATGAGTTTCAATGCAGATAAATGTAAAGTACGACATATCGGACACCGAAATGAGAAAGCAAACTATTCGATGAATGGCACTCAACTTAAGGTTGTAGACAGAGAAACAGATCTGGGAGTAACAATATCGAGTAACCTAAAACCGAGTCAACAATATTCAGAAGTTAAGAAGGCAAACAAAATAATTGGCTTTATAGGCAGGTCATTTGAGCATAAATCCAAAGAAGTTATCCTAAGTCTTTACAATTCCTTAGTCCGCTTTCTTCTGGAATACTGCGTTCAATCCTGGTGCCCTTATTACCAAAAAGATATAGACAAGCTAGAACGAGTTCAACGTAGAGTTACCAAAATGATACCTAGCCTAAAGAACAAACCATACAAGGAGCATCTCAGAGAATTAAATGTATTTCCTTTAACCCAGCGCAGATTAAGAGGCGACTTAATTCAAGTGTTCAAAATCATCAAAGGCATCGACAATAGGAACTGTAGTAAGTACTTCATCATCGACCAATCTAATTACACACGGGGAAACGGTTGCAAAATTATTGGTAAATCTTTTAACTCACACGAATCTAATTAGAATTTCTTCTTCAATCGAGTTGTCAACTTGTGAAATGGGCTTTCCCGAGACGTTATAGATTGCAACACCGTTGATTCTTTTAAACTTCGCCTAGACAAATATCTTTCATCAAACCCGCGACTGACTGCGTTTGTAAGTGAATAACTTTATTTTATTCCCCCCTCAAATTCATCAAGGATTATTACGTATATATATTACTAAGACGTTATTCTCTTTTTCCCAGATATACGAAAGATCACTTTTAACTGTGTTATGTTACTAACCCATCTGTCCCCTACTAACTTCCTAACCCTGCGACGGACATTAGTTCCAGGGTAGTAGTTCCCTTTCCAATGTTCCCTTACCCACTCTAAGCCACTGTTTGGACACTTGATCTTCAGTGTTTTGGAGAACAAGCAGCCTAGAGGGGTCACTAGACCTGTTGTTGCCTGATTTCGTTTGTACTCCTTTGTAGAACACGTCACTCTTTTGAAGTTTGTTGGGTATTATTAGCAGCAATTTAAATGTTTCATCAAATTTTATTTTTATCCCTTACTTGGAAGTCAATTAAAACTTAACGAGGTCGACTTCAGAATCAGGGCCAGCATAGGCTACTACACTACTAATTAAAATGACGTAATTCGTATTTTATTCTAGCTATATTTAGACGATTGTATGTAGTTTAAGAAGGATATGTGGACTAAAATAGGTTAAGTGAGATAGTTTGAAGCCTTTTTTTTGCTGGAGGCCCCTTCTAAACTGATTAAATTCGTCTAATAGTAGGCAGGAGTGAGCTAAAAGGACGGCACCGGTACTGAAAAGGTTAAGATCGGTCCATCAGTGGCGATGTGAGAGCCAACTGTAAATATATTTATTTTATTGTTCTCCTTTGCTAATTTCGGAAATATCGTTATCTCCATATCCGACTATAATAATAATAATATATAATAATAATAATAATAATATTTTTATTTCGTACATATGTACATAAAGTGGTTAAAAAAAGATTACAGGGAACAGATACAATTAATAAGGTATATATAAAAAAAATAAAAAAAATACTGCCCAATTCACACACACACACACACACACACACACACACACGTCAAGACATATCATTTACCGTAATTAGTCCATGTCATTTCAGCTGGCGGTTCACCGAATCCCTTGGCAACTGATTTATCGATACCAATGAATAAACATGAAACTACTATGTCTCTGTATCATATAAATACCAAGTTTTAACAATGAGTCATATATTTCGGTACACAATATTCCTAATAGCTGAGTAATCAAGATGAGGACATGGCCATCTACCGTCAGCTGGAATAAAAGGGAATTTACACAAAGAAACCCCAACCCTCATAAAGCCGGAGTCACACGAGCCCTTTTTCGAGCAATTTTTACGGGCAATAATGGTCTAGAAGCTTAAAAAATTACACTCTATCAGAATTCAGCGGCCTAACATAATCTACTTTTAGTCTAGTTACCGATACCAGTGCGAAAATGCCCCGAAATAATACGAGAAAAAACTTGCTCATGGAAAATTGACAGAAAAAGCGCTCGTGTGACAGCGGCTTAAGGCAGGGAGCAGAGGTAAAGGCGACAACAGAGAGACATTTTAGCTGGAAGAAGGCCACTATCATCTATTATACATTTAACCTGTGGTTATTCTATATGGTTGGACACATGTAAAATTGAACATTAATATAAAAAATCTACTCACACATACACACTCTCTCTCTCTCTCAGTAAAAATTATATATACACACACACACACACACACACACACACACACACACACACACACTCTCTCTCTTTCTCTCTCTCAGTAAAAATGATATAACTCTTTTGCGACTTACAACGACACGCACTTTCTCTTCACACTTTAAGCCGTGGACAAAAACTTGGGTAGTGTATGAAGTCCCCCCCCACCACCACGTCAGGCCAAGGTCGAGCCTCATAAACTGGGCTGCTTCTTATGCCCCCTATACTAGATTTTTTTTGTCAATATCAAGACCTTTCGTGCCGTTTAGGTGTCGATTTTTTCATGGCGAGCGACAGGGAGCCTCTAATTTTAGAAGGAACAGGCCTTTGGCCGGGACATTTTTCTATCGAAAAATTTACAAATTTATCTTGAAAGGGGGTCTAGGGGGTGTTTTTCTAAGTTTGATAGAGGTCTAGGGAGAAAACTATAACAACATATATGAATAAATGAATTAATAGAGGTCTAGGGAGGAAACTATAACAACATATATGAATAAATGAATTAATAGACTAAACAAACAGCCGCTGTCCCCTTTAAGCCGTGGACCAAAACTTGGGGTAGTGTATGAAGCCCCCCCCCCCACGTCAGGCCAAGGTCGAGCCTCGTAAACTGGGCTGCTGCTTTTTTTTTTATCTTAACCGATGGTTCACTTTTTGGTCGATTTTTGCATGTATACATTATTTTTCTAGTTTCCTCCCTAGACCTCCATACAAAAAAAAAAAAATAATAATAATAAAATAAAACATCCATTAGATCCCCCTTCTAGATTAATTTGTACATTTTTCGGTAGAAAAATGTCCCGGCTGAAGGCCGGTTCTTCCAACATTACAGGCTCACTATCGTTCGCCAGGGAAAAAATCGACACCTAAATAGCACGAAAGGTCTAAATATTGACGAAGAAATGGGTCGAAAGGTCTTAAAATCGACTAACTAATGGGGCAAACGTCTTAACATCTGAAAACTAATGGGGCTAAACATGAGGGAGAAAGTGGTCCAGAAAACAGGCCCATTCTCCCTTAAAGGAGGGCATTTTTTTTTTTTTTTTTGTGCTCAGAACTGATCACTCACACCGATTTCTCCTTGACCTCGATTCGTTTCTCGTCTTTAACACTCTTTCATCCCACCTGACTGTTTTTCTAAGATATATTTGTGTTCTTAATTTTGAGGGTGTTACTTCATTTTTAGTTGCCCACGAGATATATTTATGTTTGTTATTATTCTCTTTGTCAGTCTTATTAACCCCTTCTGTACCGACGACATATTCTTTTATTTTATTCTACTTATATTCAGCAACTTTGAGCGGTTTAAGAAGGATCTGGTAGTAAAAAGGGTTAAGTGAGATAGTTCGAAGCCTATTAATTGCTGGAGGCTCTCTTTAAACTGAATATAAGCGTCTAATAGTAGCCAGAATAAAGTTAAAAGGACGTCACCGGTACATAACGGGTTAATACTGAAGTGATCACCGCTTTATCATTTGTATTTTTGTTTTCATTTTCCGTGTCACTGGTACTAGAAGCCTCGAGTCAAGTTTATGCATTTAGCCTTACAGGATTGCTTGTTGATTCTGTGACAGAGAGAGAATGTTTAACGTGAAGACTTAAAATTTACCCCTCACCAATCCCTACAGTTAACACCTTCAGTATCATTAAGCTAAATTTTCATGTTAGTTTATCTAGCATTAGACGATCATATGCTGGCTATGAACAACCTGTGTTAGTCTTGGTGAAGGCTATCTTCATTAACTTACTTTCATATTTCTTTCCTAATCTAAATCAAATCATCTTAAGATAGCTAGCAAATAATATAGGAGTTATAGCATACTGAGAGTTATCCCTAATGCATTGTTTACTCACATTGAGTAACTTAAAACGGGCTTCAGAAAAGACTCTTTACACACAAAACTGAATTACTTATTTGTTAAAAGATGTTGTTACTGGTAGATACGGAAAGTGTTGAGGGGGTCACCGTTTTTTTTTATCTTTCTCCCTTTTTCTCTCTTTCTCTGGCCCCATTTGGCCCCATTCAGCCAACTGTTTTAAGACGTTTATCCCCATCCAGGTGTCGATTTCTTCCTGGAGAGCGATAGCGAGCCAGCATTGTATGGAGAAATCAGGCTTCGCCGGAGAATTTTTTCTATCGAAAAATGTACAAATTTAGCTTACTGTCAAAACAAAAATGTATATATGCTGGCTCGCTAGCGCTCGCCAGGAAAATATTGACACCTGGATGGGGGTAAACGTTTTAAAACAGTAGGCTGAATGGGGCCGAATGGATACAAGCCAAAGAGAGAGGGAGAAAAAGAGAAAGAAAGCGGGATGGGCTCCCTTAAGCTTCAGGATAGAGCTAAGTTTACGAACAATTTGCTCAGCGTTGATTCATGAAGATAGAACTTTTGTATCCAACTCAGAACTAGCGATACCTGACAGAGCACGTATGCGTAACTGGTTACGTTTTGGGTTGACCAAACTGCCGAATAGTTAAGAGTTTATTCAATTTCCCAATTATCCCAATTTACTAAACAAATTTGGTAATTTCACCTGTTTCGTTCATCAACGGTTTGAGAGTCACCACAGTAAATATTATGAATATGGCATTATTACTTACACATGGATGGTGCTGGGAGACCCACGCGACATCTGCGGAGAAAAGGGTTCTTATTAATTAAGATTTCAAATATAAATTCAGGCATACCACTTTAATGAAATACAATTACCAAAACATTTTATATATACTGTATATTATAAAAAAACAAAAACATATGGCAGTCTGCAGAGCTGGAGCTTCCTAGCAGACAAGGAATAGTTTTAGTGTATCTTGATACGAGCTTAGGTAAACATAATTCACATTACATAATTATACTATAAATGTTTACATATGTTATATTTTTTATATGTGGACATGATGAACATATTTATGTTTGGAGTTATTTATACAGTTTAAGAGAAGACTTTTGCATCCGTTGAATCAAACTTGCTTTTAAATTGTACAGTTATAAAAGTTGATTTAGTTCTAAATACATTAGTTTAATACGATGGCCAGGTAGATATCTAAATAGGCAAACAATGTAGCAACAAAAAGTATCATAATGAATTGTATTAATTGTCATTGCCTCATCTGTAAGATGATGTCGAATTTTATTACATAATATTGTTCACAAGGTATTGCATAGTGTATGCATATGATGCTTCCAGTATACAGTTTATATATATATATATTGTATAACCATCCCTAAGAATTTAGCACATTGTACACGATATATTTTTTCTTCATCTAGCAGTGCTTAAGTCATATCACATAAAACCAGCCTATTTTGGAATAACAGGAAAAACGTATTGAGATATAACTTATTATATTTAACCCAGTCATTGACTTTAACAGGTTCTTCACATAGTTCTATAAACAAGGTTAGGTTAGTATTGTAATTGGCATAATCGGCAAATAATGTGAATTTGTAATAATTTTCACCAGCACTTGATACATTATAAAATATACAATCGATTAACAATTTAGTTGGTCATAAAATTAAGCCTTAAAGGGCACCTTTACAGATAGTGTTAACACTAGAAATTACAAAAACAATTAACTGATTGTTTCCTATTCGATATGTAACTGTTTAATAAAATACTACGGATCCCTTTGATACCCATGTTTTTTTTTTAACTTACCCAATAACATTTTGTGATTTATATGAAGCAAAAGGGGCCGGGGGAATGCTGGAGCGACTTTGGTGACCCTGGTCTCTGGGTCTTCTCCTGGGTGACCTAGATGTGTGTGAATTTGAGTTTTGTCTGTGTGTGTTCGTTGTTTTATGTTGTGTCTTGTGTTTTTCCTGTTCTTTCTCTGTCTTGAGGCGGCCACCCCCAAGAAAAAAATAATAATAAAATAGAATTAAATAGAAAATAAAAAAAAATAAAAAAAAGTGGGGATTGGGCCTGAGCATATAGATAGATATAGATTGATAGAAAAGCCTTAGATATATCATAAATCCAGTCTGCGAAATAGAAGTGATATACATGTCTAAGTGATGTTTATTGTTTGGACAGTACAGTAATGTATGACATTATTATGTAACCCTGTCCTTAAATTTAGTACGCAGTTAAGGGGGTCACCGTTTTTTTATTTTTTATATTTCTCTCCTAATCTCTCTTCCCCTGGCTTGTATCCATTCGGCCCCATTCAGCCAACTGTTTTAAGACGTTTATCCCCATCCAGGTTTCGATTTCTTCCTGGCGAGCGACAGTGAGCCAGAATTGTATGGAGAAATCCGGCTTCGCCGGAGAAATTTTTCTATCGAAAAATGTACAAATTTAGCTTGCTGTGAAAACAAAAATATATATATGCTGGCTCGCTACCGCTCGCCAGGAAAATATTGACACCTGGATGGGGGTAAACGTCTTAAAACAGTAGGTTGAATGGGGCCGAATGATTAATAGCCACCCAAAGAGAAAGTGAGAGAAAGAGAACAAAAGCGAGGTGGGCTCCCTTAAACAAAACAAATATTGTTTTGCTTGTAAGTGAACAAAAAGGCTTTCCAATGATTCTAAAATACCTTCCTTTGGAATAATGTTCACGATCAATTGAAAAAAAAAACGTTGCGTCTATATTGCCAAAGCTCTTTGATAATTTTATAATACTTTATTAGACAACATCTAAACGTGCCATCTGTTAAATTCAAAACTTTAAAGTATTCTGATCGTATATAATAATACATTTCGTAATCTATTCTATTATATTCTATATACTCAGGCCCAATCCCCATTTTTTTTTTTTTTTTTTGGGGGGGGGGGGGCCCAACTCAAGACAGGGTCAGAATAGGGACAACACAACAGAAAACAATGAACACATAAAAACAAAATACAAATTCACAGACATCTAGGTCATGCAGGGGGAAGACCCAGAGACCAGGGTCACCAAGGTCCCTCCAGCACTCCCCCGGCCCCCGACCACCCAAATAGGATCAAATATGTTTATGGTGATCTCCTATTTTCTATATCTGTGTGATAATATGGCCGCTAGACTAGTACAGTGGCGCTAATAAGTCATGTCTCAGCTGCCATTACGTTTGGCTCGCTGTGGGCTGTATTAATGTCTGTCAGATGATGAATAGGGTAGGTAAGTGTATGAAGAATGGTTGTATATCTCGCTCAAAAAAAACAAATCATGTGTAAATATTGCTGATACCAATTATTGATCAAAACATGATTGGTGCCGAGACATGACTTATTAGCTCGACTGTAAACCATATTTCAGGTACAGTACGTATGAACCAACGACTGTAAACCATATTTCAGGTACAGTACGTATGAACCAACGACTGTAAACCATATTTCAGGTACAGTACGTATGAACCAACGAATTATAATGGTAAGAAAGGCAACTTCGAAACTTCCTGCAAATGAAACCAATAATGTTCTATTTTAACTACACACTGTTGGCTGGCTTTAGCATTATGTGATCCCACCTATTGTGGGTTATTTGTTATATACTTATTATTGAGTATTTTGTTTAAGTTTGCCATTTTCGAACAATGAAGCTTAATTTGTCCCCTAAAAAAAAAACGCTTTCCCGGGCTCCCTTCAAACAAAAATATGCCCACCTGGACCCCTTCAAGCTAAGTTTGTACACTTTTTATGGAAAAGGCGGTGGTGCAGGTGTAATGTAGAGCGTCTGTGAGTCCACCTGTGGGAACCCGGGATAAATCCCAGCTCGGGGCTCGGAATTTTTTCACAAGGACCTGCAGTGTTACTGTCTCCCCTGAGCAAGGAGATGGGGTGGGCTGGAGTCATAGGCTGAATTAGCCTTCTTCCAGGAAACGTTCTGTGAAAATTTGTGAGTGTAGACTCGGATTCCACCAAAGGCACATTTCTTGTAAGTTACAGGCTCGCTATCGCTCGCCCGGAATAAAATCGACACCTGAATAGGATGAAGCGGTTTATTGTCGCCAAACTAATAGGGTAAAACGTCTTAAAATCTCCAAACTACTGGGTCGAAACAAGGGAGATCCAAAAAGACCTCCCTCGGACTAAATAGAGTTACATGTTTGATATTGTTACACTATGATCTTTCTATAATTACATCTATATATCAAGTAACCTGCACCATCCTCTCTCTCACACACACACACACACACACACACACACACACACACACACACACACACACACACACACACACACACACATACTCTCACATTATATGTACACACACAACGTCCAGGACACACACCACCTCAGACGCATAGACATACAATCATACATAGTATACAACATACACACAACACCACACCAATGCACCTAACACACACACACACACACCCAAGCGGTGGTGTGTTTATCGGTACTCACGGTAATTATGCATGTTTACGAGTACATTTTTCTATTTTAAAACCTAAATAAAACTATCTAGAACAAACTTAACCTAAGCTAACCTACCTTACCTAACCTAACTGAAAACACTCCATTTCAACGTATTTCAAAGAGGTGTGTACACTTAAACTGTCGCCCCCAACCTCATGTACCTGCAAACCTACATATTTAGCCAAGTTTGTGTACCTTTAAGCACACTACCGCTTGTCCACACACACACCCACACACCCACATACATGTACATACACACAGTCACGCAATACTTCTCACCTTACCTGTCTCCTGTCCTTTAGTTTTTATATCCTCCCCTCTCTCTCTCTCTCTCTCTCTCTCTCTCTCTCTCTCTCTCTCTCTCTCTCTCTCTCTCTCTCTCTCTCTCTCTCTCTCTATGGGAGAAAGAAGGGAAAGATATAGGGCTAACCAATTAGATCAGCAGAAGATGAAAAAAAAAAAGTATGGACACCATTGAGAGTTGTGTTACGCTTTTCAAATGTCTCTCTATCTTTTGTCCTTTCTTTCCTCCCTTTTATCTCTCTCTCTCTTTCTCGCTAATAAGGGGGTTATGGGGAGAAAGAAGGGAAAGACATAGGGTCAAACCTTTAATCAGTAGAACACAAAATATGTATACATTTGCAAGTTGTGTTATGCTTTTCAAATTTGTCTCTCTTTTGTTGTTCTTTCTATATTTATGATATAATGCTTTACTCTCTCTCTCTCTCCCCTTGTTACAGCAGCCCTTCATCAGCCAACAATAACATGGAGGCAGCTCGTTGTACTTTAGCTAGACACTGGGTTTTTTTCTCAACTCCCTCCTCCTTTCCCTCCTTCTCCTATTCCATCCTGTTTATCTATATATCTACTTATCTCTCTCTATCTATCTATCTATATAATTATCTCTCTCTCTATCTAGATAACTAGATAGATAACTAGATAGATATCTAGTTATCTATCTATCTCTCTATCTCTATCTATATATCTATCTATCAATCTATCTACATATCCATCTATCTATTTATCTATCTATCTATTTATCTATCTATCTATCTCGAATTTCAGAAAGTATTCGATACAGTGCCCCATAAGCGACTTACTAATAACAAAGTAAAAGCCCATGGTATAAAAGGAAACACACACGAAAGGCTCGAATACTGGCTCTCAGGTCACAAACAGCTAGTTGTAATTCATGGAAACAAATCAGATTGGTGGAACGTAAATATTGTCGTTCCCCAGGGTTCAGTGTTGGGACCTATCCAGTATGTCACTTACATAAAGGATATTGCTGAAGGGATACAAAGTAAAATATCAAAGTTTGCAAATGACACACACATTTCTAATAGAGTAACCTCAACAGTACATTGGCAACAATGACAAGGTAACCTTGACACTCTTTTAGTTAACAGGACGGAAAATGGTAAATTAAGTTTAACATTGAAAAATACAAAGTATTACACATCGGTAGTAGCCTAACAACGTTCACACAGATTACTCAGTGAGTAACAATCAACGTTCAAATGCGGATAAAGAAAAGGATCTGGGAGTTATATTATCTAGTGACCTAAAGCCGAGTAAACAGTGTACTGAGACAGTCAAAAATGTAAATATGTTGGTGGTATTTATGGTAGAACTGAGAGAGATGGTGACACGGTGACAAAGAGAAGAGAGAGAGAGAGAGAGAGAGAGAGAGAGAGAGAGAGAGAGAGAGAGAGAGAGAGAGAGAGACAGAGAGAGAGAGAATGGAAATAAAGTTAAGGGGAACACGGTGACAAAGAAAAGAAACAAAGAGAAGAGAGAGAGAGAGTCGAACAACCGCAATAAGTGCCATATGAGGAATTGTTCTGTGCAGAGCTAACATCATCGCAGTCAATTAGAGGAGGGCATTCATAGAGTGGTACCTGCAACATCAGACAAGTCAATCAGGTCGTCAGAAATCTCAATATCTATGTGTGGGTCCTGAGGCATCCGATCGACTGCCATTATGGAGACAGCTGTCCCCGATGCTGGAGAGGAGACATCATGGTACAGAACAAAAGGATTGGCAAGTTTGGTCGTCAATGGGGAATTAGTGGGCGAAGAGGTAGGGTCACGTGACCTCTTGCAGTAGACAGGCGGGTCATGGAGTTGTACGTGCGAACCGGAGATGCGGTATGTGACCAGGTCTGTATCCACTAGATCATGGTGTTGCTTAAAGCGCTCCATCAGAGCAGCTGGAGAAAGCGTTGAATGCTTAAAATGGTCAACACACACACACACACCCAAATTTGTGTGAGGAAAGCAGGACATCAGAGGGGGCGGTCAGACGAAATATCTCTAATTCTTTCGACCAAGTGCCAGTTGGAGAGGAGTATGATCGAGGAAGAACCGTTTACCTCGGTCAATACACCCACAGAAACTGTCATGATCAGGTAACGACCAGAGATCTGCAGCGGGTGCGAAGCCATCAAAAGCTACAACCGCCTGCTCAACATCATCAGGGGTATCATTGATGTGAACAGGGGATGCAAGGGTACACTTAGGGCTTGCAGTAGTAGTTTTTGTGCTATTCCAGAGTTTTTGTGGTACACGAGGGTCAAGAGGTTTAGTTTTATATGTCGAAGATTGGTCCTTAAGGGAGGGGCAGGACCCAGATTTGGGAATGGAGGCTAGTTTCCATGATAAAGGTTGAGATTGGGTAACGGGACGGGATTGGCGCTTAGGTAGGGGTGGCTTGGACTTAGCATCAGTACCAAGACCCACAATGCAAATTTTGGTATAGTATAATTATGAGACCGGGCGGAAGGCCGACCAGATACTTGTTGCGATTGCAGGATGGATGAAGATCCAGGTTTACCAAGAGGGGTAGCCTATCAGGGGGTGGATCTGTAGCCGAAACATCTGTTGCAAGTGCCATGATCGCTTTGCATGAAGAAAGCAGAGATGCAGTCGATGTATGTGTCATGCTGTTGGTGGAGCATGTGAACGATGCTCGACGAGTATGAGAAGGCGATTGGATAGTCGACTGGAGTATGTGCTAAGGCAGTGAAAGGCAATGGAGCAGAAGAACGTGTCACAGTGGCATATCTATGCTTGGGCGCCGTCCCAGACTCTCGCACTAGGCGGGCAGCAGCTCTGTAAGCAATGTCATTCATTCATTGTAAATGAAGTACCTCCTTCACGATCACATAGTGAGAACATCACTTATTGGAGGCAACGTGTTGTTCGCCACAATTTGCACAAGTCAGAGTAACAGAGGGACATGGGGTACAATGATTACCATCCCCAGACTTCACTCCACAGTCTAGGCAGTGCGTTCCAGAGCAACAATATTTGTCCGGATGACACAATTTCCAGCAGACGA
This sequence comes from Paralithodes platypus, assembly GCA_032716605.1. NCBI lineage: Eukaryota > Metazoa > Arthropoda > Malacostraca > Decapoda > Lithodidae > Paralithodes > Paralithodes platypus. Next base: position 64,103,249 of record CM064492.1, read on the forward strand.
TACATTGGCGTGGGCGACTAACAAACGGCTGCACATGCAATGACTCAGCACCTAAAGTGATGGAGAGGGGTAGGTCATGGCAATCAAAGTTTAGCAATGTGAAGTGGTGGTCAATCACGGTCAACATCTTTCCAGGATAATGCAGTGTATGTCTTGACTTTTTGTACAGCTGGACAATCAAACTGCAGTGCACGACACTGATGAGGGTCAGCATTATTAAAGTCAGCCTCTTTAACAAGGACACTGTGGGGACGACGACTGTGCCAACGCATTGGTTTAATGTCGTTTCAGGGTGACCTAATAAGGAGTTGCTGGGAGTGTCCAGGAGGGATGATATGGTGCAAGATTGTTCCTCGGAATGAACCTCCATGATGCGGGAGATCTCTGAGTGGTGGAACTAGGCAACAGGACCCACTTCTTGGCGGAGATAGAATTGAAGATCAATGTCATCATGAGGGCGGTTCTCAACTTGAAATACTTTGGCTATATCGGGGGTTCAAACAGTGTGCTCAGTACTTAGGGAGTGGCACGAAGTGGACAACCAAGTTGGCAGAGAGGAAAATATTTGGCCTCAAATGGTAAGAGCGTCATGATAGAGGAAGGGGTCACATTAGTGCAGGGGAACGACAATGCAGTGGTTACCTCCGCCAACGAAGTTGGTGGAGGTTATGTTTTTGCCTCCATTTTTTTTTTGTCTGTAAACAAGGTATCTAAAAAAAAGTTATGAACCAATTTTCACGAAATTCAGTGGGTCAATAGATTATGCGTCCAGGAAGAAGCGATTGAATTTAGAAAGTGACCGATGGAGCGCATACCTCCGCCAGTGTAAATTTGATGAGCTGATAGGATATGCACCAATGAAGGTAGCAATTCTTTTTAGAAGGTGATCGGTAGAGCACCTATCTCCGCCAGCGTAAGCGGAGGCATGAGCTCCCCCGAGGGCCCCTCTAGTTATTATGGTTGTTGTTTTGGGGGATAGCGGCGATTTCTTTTTTTGTTGTTTTTGTTGTTGTTTTTGTTGGTGGTCTTGGCGATAATGTTGTCATTGTTGTCATTGCTGTTGTTATTTTGTTGTCGTTGTTGTTGTTGCTGTTGTTGTATTTTGGAACTAGTAAACAGGTCGTGGACCTATTGTGCGAGAGGCTGGAAATAATTAAGTGGGTGAAAATTAAGTTTAATTAATGTCACTAACTAGTTATGTAATACGACATTATTTGAAGGTGTAAGCATAACAATGTTGTGTACTTTACATAAACGCTATATATATTCATGGACAGTATTTGTAACCATAAATATAATTATGAACAAATAGAATACAATAGAGAAAATATATAGGGAATTAGAAAATCCAAGTTCATAAAGACAGTCATTAACATAAATATTATTATATATTATATAAATTATTATTATTATTATTATTATTATTATTATGCATGGGGCCGTTTCGTTCGTGGCCACCCCTTCGGGGATCACGGCGTCCGGCAATAGATAGATAGATAGATAGATAGATAGTTATTATTATATTAATAATATAAATAACAATAATAATTATTATCATTATATAGTAGTAGTAGTAGTAGTAGTAGTAGTAGTAGTAGTAGTAGTAGTAGCAGCAGCAGCAGGAGCAGCAGCAGCAGCAGTAGTTGTAGTAGCAGTAGTAGTAGAAATGATTATAAATGGACCTAAACAAAGGGACTGTGAACTAGGGCGAGTACACCATAGACTAATAGGTAGCGCCAACGAACTTGACAATAATCTTGATCCCTTAACTTCTCATAACTCAAAAGTGCCTAGAGCAAACTGGCTGTAAATATCCACACCTATTTCCTGGTGGACTCTTCCCAAATTATAGAAAATTTCTAACTATTGTCAGCCTAATTGCTTTCATTCATTTCGAGTTATAAGTAGTTAAGGGGTCCAGATAATTGTAAAGTTCGTTGGCGGTACCTATACCAAGGAGAGGTATAGTAACCAAACACAAGGTACGGTCACGGCTAATAACACACCAACATCTTGACCCCTTCAAATCAATGAATACTCTCCAAAGTGAAAATCAATTACACACAGATAATTAACACTACCTAGTCCGACGTCTCGTGGACTGTGATGATATTTTGTTTAAATATTATTGATGATTTAAACAAACCTGTTGCTACACTTACCCAAACTATTCAATATTTGACATATATTAATACAGCCCAGAGCAAGCCAAACGTAATGACAGCTGGGACATGACTTATTAGCGCGACCGTACTCTACACTACTACACTCTCGGACACACGAGTACTTTTTCCCTCAACATTGATCTGGCAGCTTATGAGGTCAACATTTAAAAAATGTCGGTTACCTAAATTCATCCATCATCAGTCTAGTTTCCGGTACCAGTGCAAAATATTCCAGAAATGTTGCCAGAATAATGTTGATCATCGAATGTTAACTATAAAAGCTCTCGTGTGATACCGGCTTAAGGCTGCACGCAATAGTATTCGAAGCTGTCTCATACAGAAATGAATCTCCTTAATAATTCTTTCTATGGAGGATATACACAATTGTAGAATGTATTAGCGTCCCTCGATCGCCCAAACCCTCGGGACTATGAAGATGAGACTTGGCTAGGGAACTAAAGGGGTACCAGGGATGGGCTTTAACGTAACAAATTTGAAATAAATAAATACAAATAAAATATTGCTATATATAATCATATGGGCTTTTAATGGCGTTTATACCCCGTAGACTAAATGTTAGGGGGATGACTTATTTTTTTGTCTACTTTTCTCTCTTTCTCTGGCTTGTATCCATTAGGCCCCATTCAGCCTACTGTTCTAAGACGTTTATCCCCATCCAGGTGTCGATTTTTTCCTGGCGAGCGGTAGCGAGTCAGCATATTTAAACAAATGTTCTTGACTACAGGCTAAATTTGTACATGTTTCGATAGAAAAATGTCTCTGGCGAAGCCGGATTTCTCCATACAATGCTGGCTTGCTATCGCTCGCCAGGAAGAGATCGACACCTGAATGGGGATAAACGCCATAAAACAGTTGGCTGAATGATGCCAAATGGATACAAGCCAGAGAAAGAGAGAAAATGAGAGAAAAAATGCAGGTGACCCCCCTTAACGAAATGGGTAAACTCTGTGTGGGTGCCTTGGATAATACCTAATAGTTCCATGTCGGAGGTTCAATATATCAATTACATGGTTTATAAAGTTTGAGAACATGGGCTCTGGTTATGTTTCCATAAGCAAGGTAATATTCGATAATATTATTCTTGTGATACTATGAACAAAACTTGCATATTAAGTGGCTGTGTTCATATGTGTAATGCACTTTTTTCAGGTACTAGAGTGATGGCTGCTGTTGATATTACGAAGGTAGGGCGTGACTCCATGTCATATATATATATATATATATATATATATATATATATATATATATATATATATATATATATCTATATATATAATTATATAGATATATATAATTATATAGATATATATATATATATATATATCAGGAATAGAAGAACAAAGGACTCTACGAACAGTTCCATACTTTATTACCAAACGTTTCGACATCACACTGGTGTCATCATTAGTGGTCTACAAACCAAAAGAAAATATTAAAATATGAATACTTAAAAGCTCATTAAAAGTTACAAATATATGGGGCAGATTGATATGGTTAATACGAAGACGGGGTAATTTAAACAAAGTTAAGCGGGTGCGATGATACCGTGGAGTTAAGATGACCGTCCGGTTTATTACCCAACTTCCAGGTTTTATTACCTAACTTCCAGGTCTTATTTCCAATGTAAATGCAATTTGGCACAGGTGTATGTGACCATAAAACTAGGTCAAATTTTATTTTTATTTGTTTTTTATTTTTTTGCTTTTCTTTCAATTTAGGTTTAAAATAGGTTAAACACGATATGACTCATAACCTCCTACAGAAGTCCCTATAGCACCTGCTGTATGTGATCAAACAACTCACAATAGGTGTGTCTGTAGTTTTTACGGAAACCATTTTATGTATTTTGTGTATTTTTGGATATAGGTGATTATATTAAGGTGAAATTTACTGGTTAATTTTACGACTGTGACAACATGCTGCAACCAAACAAAGTTAGCTAGAGTAAATTAGCTCCGTAAACAATGTAGTGTTTTCAATTCCCTTTCCAATGGTATATACACCATTCCTACAGGTCCAATAATACATTTATTAATAGAACCCAAAGTGCGACAAAACAGTTTTTGAGAAAAACATGTGAAAGTCTAAGGTAATTAGGTGAACATTTTTAACTGTTTTTATTTTATTTTATTTTTGACAATATTTTACGTAGGAACACCGCAAAGTAGAAGATAAAGCGTATGGTAGGTTGTAGAGTAGCTTACGCTCTTTCGATTTATATAGGTATGCTCCTCGTACGACCAGTAGTTACTGAACATGTCAATTTCAAAGTTCGCTATATAACGTTTTTTGAATTACAGGACAAATTTGGAAAACATAAAAAAAAACAATTTCCAATGGGTTTTCACTAATAACCTTTCACTGGCGTATGAAGGGATGTTTACTCTTGTTGCGTAAACACCTAATGGTATTTTCAGGATTGGGTTGGGTAATAAACTGGACGGTTTTACTTTTGAAATATAGAGGGATTCTAAAACCCTAATATCAGCACGTTGACAGGAGTCCAAAATATTAAAATTATCTTTTCTTACAACAAAACCACAAGATATAGCGTGTTCCCGTACAGCTGAGTAAAACCTAACTTAACCTAACCAAAACCTAACTTAAGGGTAGGAAGACCATTTTTCTGGACCCCCTTCTCCCTAATGTTTAGCCCCACTAGTTTTGGGATTATAAGACGTTCGGCTCATAAGTTTGGCGATTTTAACATCTTTCGCCCCATTTCGTTGTCAATTTTAAGACCTTTCGTGCCATTTAAGTGTTGATTATTTCCTGGCGAGCGAAAGCGCGCATGCAATTTTAAGAGGAACTGGCCTTCGGTCGGGACATTTTTCTACCGAAAAATGTACAAATCTATCTTGAAGGGCGGTCTAGGGGGTGTTTTTCTAAGCTTGATGGAGGTCTGGGGAGGAAACTAAAAAAATATATGAATAAACGAATTAATAGACCAAACAAACGGTCAGTCTCTCCTTAACCAAAACCCAAGATAAACCTTACCAAAACCTAACTAACCTCACCTAACATTACCAAATCTAATATACTGTATGTTTAGCATAAAGCTACACTGTACAAATATCTAATATACTGTATGTTTAGCATAAAGCTACACTGTACAAATATCTAATATACTGTATGTTTAGCATAAAGCTACACTGTACAAATATCTAATATACTGTATGTTTAGCATAAAGCTACACTGTACAAATATCTAATATACTGTATGTTTAGCATAAAGCTACACTGTACAAATATCTAATATACTGTATGTTTAGCATAAAGCTACACTGTACAAATATCAAGAGCATAAAATGGGTATAGAAAAGGTCTATAGATAGTAATTGAGTATATTAGTAGCTATGTACAGAACCTCTCCATCCTTGTATTAGATGAATATAACATCATTACTATACCTTGAAATAGGTAGATTATTATGGATAGTTTAATTACCCTTTTCACAACAATTACGTCTTACAAAGTGGAAAGCTTAGACCTAGTACTGAGGCCGTATAGTTTGTGGCCGTTTAGGAGTACGGCCGCATAGACCTTTTAACGGTGGTAATAATGGTGATGTTTATTAGCTGTGATGATATTGTTGAGGATGGTGATAGGTCAATTTCACAAAGATGGGTATGCATTTTTGTTTTCGTGCATCACCTTTATATATATTTTCCTATATATATAATTGTGTTGTGGCTGGGTAGGGTGGGGCAATATGGAGGTGCGGATATATGGATGGGGGGCGGGTGTTTAGGCTGGCAAGGTGAAGTGTGGGGGGGGGAACCAAATACAGAGAGGCCTAGATAGAATATATGCCAGTAGTGCGGGTGGGGGTCAGTTAGAGGAAGATATATAATGATAATTATATATATATATATATATATATATATATATATATATATATACTGTATATATATATATATATTTCGCCGTGGTAGAGTTGGTTAAATCATTGACAATCGTCCTGACTGTGTCAGAGGATCGAGCCCCGCTCAGAGTATAAAAAAAAAAAAAAAATATATGTATATATACCGGTATATATATATATATATATATATATATATATATATACAGCATGTGCACATGTGAGTAATAGAAACAATTACTGATGGATGAGGATGTTAATGACCCTGAGGCCTGTTATGAAGGTCACATGATTCCCCTTCCACGGCCAGTAGCACCATGGTATTAACGCCTTACGAGCGGGTGGTTTTACCCTAAACGAGCTTATTTCCGTGCTCTTTTTCATGCATAATCAAGAGCCAGAGCGTAATACAATTATGTATCCCTGAAAGGGCAATAATTGAGCTTTCCAATGACACCAGAACCATCCTTCTACGACCACGCGTTCTCTTGCAACGATCGTGCAAGGCGAAGGAAAAATCCCTAAAATACGGTAATTTCCTTACATAATTCCCTGTGTAGCGAGGTAGTGAGTGTGGATGTGTGTGGAGGGGACGTCAGTTGCCGCGCGGGACCCGTGCCGTACGGTCAGAGCCGACCTACGCTCCTCCCACCGCTCGTCTCTCTCTCAGAGCCAATTATTGCCCAAAATTGCACACCGCCCTTAAGTCGGTCCCCGCCACATAGTCCTTTCTTCTCTAGACCGACTTAAGTCCGGTCCCGCCAGTTAAGGGTAAAGACTAGTATGGTATGGACTAGTAAGGTAGAGGCACAGAATTCTTGAACTCATACACACAAGGCTTCTAAATGACCGTAAACAGACAGCGGTCATTTTTTTCTTTTTCTTCCTTCTAGTCTGATAAGGTCACGGTCAACTTACCGCCCATGGTATATTCTTAGTTTGATACACAACTTTAAAGTCCCGTAAACTTAGTTACTTTCTAGCCTTGACATTATATTTATCTCTGCAATAACCCATATACCGGTGTGAGATTTATACGCACTGAACATTGCAGTGTATATCCATGAACACAAATAAAATACAATAACGTCTCTACTTTGAGGTGAAATAGGTAGCCTTAGTGACAGTGTCGAATCATATCTTCTTTTACTTCTGTGACTTCACGCTCAACCATGGTACCGTCATAATATATGATATAGTTGTGGGAATAACGTTGATTATTCTATAAGCGAATATTTAATGAAATATTCGTATACCAGCGTATACGAACACACACACACACACACACACACACACATACACGCACAGTCACTTATACATTATTTATACTTTTTTTTTTTTAGAGATACGTATATACAGACCATGTGACAATTAAATGAGGAAACTATAATAACACATCTGAATAATGCCAACCTGATTTATAAACACAAATATGAATGTAACCAGACGACGATGCTGTTGTTTCAGTGGAATAATGGCTCTTTGAGCAGTATGTATCGCCTTACTAGTGGTTGTCCCCTCACAGGATGGGGGGCGCTGCTCAATAAACTCGCCCCTCGGGGCAAAATCAAATCACTTATACAAGTTCGTGGACCCCCATGTTTTTATTTAAGCAATCATATCTATGTGAATTGATTTTTGGATGTACATCGCTTTTCAATAAACAGTATATAATAATTATATATAATTTTGTATTTGAAACATAAAATAATATATCATACATTCGTTTCCAGATATAGTTTCATAATTATAAATTGGAGAGATTCATAGATCTTTTATGAGTGACTGTACTTTCCCTCTCTCTCTCTCTCTCTGCCGCTACGTGAGATGGTATCAGTGACGGCAGGATACCCTATAAATTGTTTTTTCCTCCCATAAACATAGTCTATTCATAGTGCAGTTGGGTTTAGTACATGATTAGATTAATATCAAGTATTTGATAAATGGATACTAATCGTGGTCATGTGCTATTAAAATGTCTTGGTGGTGTAATGGTAAGACCATAATAAGTTCTGTATGTGTTATCCTGGGTTCAAGTTCTGGGAGGATCGCATGCTTTCATTATATTCAGTAGGACGATTATCTATGTAAATAAAGATGTTAGAAAAAATATCAATAATGAATGAGGACCTTAGCAGAACAAGGCTGCATGAGCCAATGTCCCCGTATTCTAAAACCACACTTAAGTACTGCTCAAACCATCATGAATGAAATATTAAGGAACAAAATATAGTGATCTTTATGAAACTGAATGATAGTTAGCCCTTTATCACAAATTAACATTCATCCCCGTATTTTAGAATCACACTTAAGTACTTCCCTAAAGGGGGTATCAAAATAGGCCAATATTCGCCCTTCTACCGCAAAAAACGGAGATACCGCCCTTCTCCGGCATAAATATCGCCGTTTGACGGAGCTAGGATGCAGCCTGCACTGGGTGGGAACCAACGTCTTTCAACGGAGGTAAATTGTCAGTCTCAATACGGTATGGAGAATGCAATACTAGAAATTTAGAGAAAAAAACTAAGCATTAAAAAGTTGCCTACATCAAATAGTGGATGTAACCAAATATTCAATAACCAAATGCGTATTGTTAAATTTTTTCCTGGATAAAGCCCTATTTGAGACGATATTTTTTCGATGTCGATCTGTAGCGCTACGTAGGCCTATTGAGACTGATAAACGCAAGTCTGATTTATAGAGGACACAGGAGGTGGTCTGGGCGGTTCGCATTTATTCTCAATGATATTTCAAATAGCCTTTATGACGTCGATATATATATTTTGATACACAATTGTGTTTTGATTGTGAGCAGGGCTGCGGATAGACATAAAATACGCGAATTAATGCTACACCACTTGCAGCTAAATAACTGATGTTCCTACGACATGGCAATTGGTATGAATCGAAAACATTCGAAGACCTCCAAAAAGTTAAAAATATTCCTCATATTTGCTCCAAATATAATAAATATCCACGCTAACGTGTAGATTGAGTCATATTGCATTATAATTGACGATATAAATCCATATTACTCTACATTATAAGTGAAACAGCACACTCTATCGATCGCTTACTGTCGTGGTCACTTCATGGTAAAGCCAGTGGGTAAAGCCTATACGTGTGTGCTATATAGGAGCTGCCTGTGCTACTGGCTGAAAACGGAGATAGAAAAACGGAGAAGGGCGAAAATGTGGCCTAGTGTGATACCCGCTTAACCCCTACTGTACCAGAGGGTATAACCATAAATATACCCTCCAGTGCCAGGCAATGAGGCCAAAATGGCTTCAGAGTAGAGAGAGAACACCCTCCTACCTCGAAAGTTGGAGGAATACTGACCCAGCTAGCCTGTGGGAGCTTGAATCTAAGCTGATAAGTGTTGCCAACATCTCAGAGCAGTGAGTACAAGTCGTGGTACCAAGTACCGCTCGATACGGGCAGTTAAAAGGATGCATATTATGGACGAACGTCGTCCGTCGCTGGTACTGACAATTGACTTTTTTACTGTCGGCCAATGTCCGTCGCTGGTATAGTACGGGTTAACCCTATATTATTGGTTATGAAAATGACACTGACGACATAATCAATACTGTATTGTGAAAACTACTACGAACATGAGGTAATCAAAATATATATTATAAAAGAGTTGTATATAATGAGTGATAAAAGCTACAGAGCATAATGTTAAAATAATGTATTGGATTTCCAAATCCATTCCTTTTAACCTGGCAGAAAATATAATCAGCCGAATGGTTGATACATAACTAGTTCAGTATCGTAGAGATACAAGAGATGAGAGCAATTGGACGATAGTGGGAGGGTTGAGAGCGGTCACCCTTCTTTGGGACAGGTTGAATGAGAGCAAACTTCCAGCAAAGAAGAGAAGATGTTTGAGGAGAGACAGAGTTTGCCTAGGCAGGGGGTCAGCACTGAAGCACAGTTTATGAGTACAACAGGAGGAACACTGTCCGGACTGTACACCTTCTTAGTATTAAGCCCAGAGAAGGTAGAAAGTACATCTTTAGAAGAGATTAACCCTCTCCGACATATGACGCGATTTTGAGCTTATTAGGGATACTTTAAAGCCTTTGTTACCATCAGGGGTATTTAGAAACCTTTATTTTCCTAGGGGAAAGAGGAGTGTGTGGTAACCACCGAGGAATATGTCTTCTAAGCGTAGTAGGGAAGGTATACAGTAGTGTTTGAGAGAGTGAGAGTGAGAACGGAGAAATGATAAGGCGACGAGCAGGGAGATTTTAGGAAGGGAAGAGGATGTGTAGATCAGATTTTTACCCTGAATTGTGTTGTGGAGAAATATCTGGAGAAGAAACAAAAGGTGCATGTTGCCTTTATGCACTTGGAGAAGGCCTATGACAGAGTGGATAGAGAAGGTTTGTGGAAAGTACTTAGAATATACGGAGTAGATGGCAAGTTGCTGAAAGCAGTGAAGAGCATGTATGAGGGTACAAAGGCGGCAGTACTGTGGAGAGTGAGCAGAGCGAGTTCTTTGACCTGAATGTTGGTTTGAAAAAGGGGTGTGTGTTGTCCCCGTAGTTGTTTACTGTATATATGGATGGAGTCATGAAAGAAATACTATCAAGAGCAGTGGATGTTGGTGTATCGCTGAAAAGGGAGGGAAATGAGTGGAAGCTACCTATACTGCTGTTTGCGGATGATACAGTTCTGATGAGTGATAATGAATGGGAGTTGCAGGATCTGGTAAATGAGTTTGGAACAGTGTGCGAAAAACGGAATTTGAAGGTAAATGCGGGGAAGAGCAAGGTTATGGTCTTCGAAAGGGGTGAAGTCACAGAGTGTGAGGTGAAGCTGAACGGTCAGGCTATGGAGATCGTCAACTCTTTTAACCCTCTCCGACATATGACGCAATGTTGAGCCTATTAGGGATACTTTAAAGCCTTTATTACCATCAGGGGTATTTAGAAACATTTAGTTTAGTTACTTTTGAGCCTATTGGGGATACTTTAAAGCCTTTATTACCATCAGGGGTATTTAGAAACCTTTAGTTTAGTTACTTTAGAGCCTATTGGGGATACTTTAAAGCCTTTGTTACCATCAGGGGTATTTAGAAACCTTTAGTTTAGTTACTTCAACCTCTGCAGTTGTCTTTGAGTTAGCTGTGGGCAGAAAACTAATTTTGGAGAGGTAATTATAAGTGAGAGAACTCTATTTCGTATTGCTAATCTGGCAACCTCTGCGTCATATGAGTCTCAAGGGGTTAAGTATCTGGGCAGTGTGTTGAGTAAAGATGGGACTATGGATGAAGAAGTGCGGGAGAGGGTACAACAGGGGAAGAGAATTGTAGGAACGCTGAAAGCAGTAACAAGAAATAGGGTGGCCAGTATGGAAGTGAAGAAGTCCTTGCATGACAGTGTGGTAATCCCGACACTGACTTACGGAAGCGAAGCATGGACGTTGGTTGAGACTCAGACCAAGAGAGAGAGTAGTGGAAATGAATTACTTAAGAAGTGTGTGCGGAGTTACATGGAGGGATAGACAGACTAATGAAGAAGTAAGAAGGAGGTGTGGTGTGTATGGAGATGTGCTGGAAAGTGTGAAAAGGAACAACTTGAGATGGTTCGGCCATATGGAACGTATGGAAAGCGAGAGAATGACTAAGAGGGTGTACGAGAGCGAGGTGGAGGGGCAGAGAGGGAGAGGTAGACCGAAGGAGAGGTGGAAAGATGGAGTGAGGAAGTATATGAACGAAGGCTGTGCTGGTTGGGGGGAGGGGCGTCGACTGACTGGGGAAAGAGGTGCATGGGGGCGGTTCGTTCGTGGCCACCCCTTCGGGGATCACGGCGTCAGACAATAGATAGATATAGATATTTTAGTTATTTCAACCTCTGCAATTGTCTTTGAGTTAGCTGTGGGCAGAAAACTAATTTTGGAGAGGTAATTATAAGAGTGAGAGCACGCTATTTCTTATTGCTAATCTGGCAATCTCTGCGTCATATGATCGTGAAAGGGTTAATATATTAGGCATAAGTAGGAGAGTTTAGCTTGATAGAGGTCTAGGGAGCAAAATAAAACAAATATACTGTATATACTGGTAATAATAATAGATAAACAAAACAAATATATATACTGGTAATAATAATAGATAAACAAATATATATACTGGTAATAATAATAGATAAACAAATATATATACTGGTAATAATAATAATAGATAAACAAATATATATACTGGTAATAATAATAATAGATAAACAAATATATATACTGGTAATAATAGATAAACAAATATATATACTGGTAATAATAGATAAACAAATATATATACTGGTAATAATAATAATAGATAAACTAATATATATACTGGTAATAATAGATAAACAAATATATATACTGGTAATAATAATAATAGATAAACTAATATATATACTGGTAATAATAGATAAACAAATATATATACTGGTAATAATAATAATAGATAAACTAATATATATACTGGTAATAATAGATAAACAAATATATATACTGGTAATAATAATAATAGATAAACTAATATATATACTGGTAATAATAGATAAACAAATATATATACTGGTAATAATAATAGATAAACTATAATAATAATAGATATATACTGGTAATAATAGATAAACAAATATATATACTGGTAATAATAATAGATACTTTAATATATGAATGAAATAACGTCCCCTTAATGCCACCATTTGTATTTCAGACTGTACAATCACAGTCGCAAATAATGATACATTTTGAACTCTCGAACTAATTAATCAAATGTCTGAAGGGTGAATATCAGGTAACACAATAATAAGTAGAGTCACTTGAGCCCGAGATATATTCAAATATGTATAGAAAACATTAAGGGGGGTCACCTGCTTTTTGTTCTCCTTTTCTCTCTTTCTCTGGCTTGTATCCATTCGGCCCCATTCACCCTATTGTTTTAATATGTTTATCCCCATCCAGGTGTCGCTTGTATACCTGGTGAGCGATAGCGAGCCAGCATTGTAAGGAGAAATCCGGCTTCGCTGGAGAAATAATTCTATAAAAAAATATACAAATTTAGCCTGCTGTCAAAGACATTTAAACAAATATGCTGAATGAAAAAATCGACACCTGGATGGGGATAAACGTCTTAAAACAGTAGGCTGAATGGCGCCGAATGGATGCAACCCAAAGAGAGAGAGAGACAAAACCAATGAGGTGGGTCCCCTTAAGGGGGGATGGTTAACTTTTAGGGCGATTTTTGCATGTATTCATTATTTTTCTAGTTTCCTCCTTAGACCTCCATCAAATTTAAAAAAAGCATCCATTAGATCCCCCTTCTAGATTAATTTGTACATTTTTCGGTAGAAAAATGTTCCGGCCGGTTCTTCCAACGTTACAGGCTCACTATCGTTCGCCAGGGAAAAAATCGACACCTAAATAGCACGAAAGGTCTAAATATTGACGAAGAAATGGGGCGACAGGTCTTAAAATCGACTAACTAATGGGAAAAACATCTTAACATCAGCAAAGTAATGGGGATAAACATGAGGGAGAAAGTGGTCCAGAAAACCGGTCCATTCCCCCTTAAGCCTCTTCTGTGTCGGCGACGACTCTTTTAGTTTATTGTACCTATAGTAAGACGATTGTGTGCAGCTTAAGGGGGGGGATGGGCAGGTTTTCTAGACCACTTTCTCCCTCATGTTTAGCCCCATTAATTTGCAGATGTTAAGATGTTTGCCCCATTAGTTAGTCGATTTTAAGACCTTTCGCTACATTTCTTCGTCAATATTTAGACCTTTCGTGCTATTTAGGTGTCGATTTTTTCCCTGGCGAACGATAGTGAGCCTGTAATGTTGGAAGAACCGGCCTTCGGCTGGGACATTTTTCTACCGAAAAATGTACAAATTAATCTAGAAGGGGGATCTAATGGATGTTTTTTTTAAATTTGATGGAGGTCTAGGGAGGAAACTAGAAAAATAAATTGAAAAATCGCCCAAAAAGTTAACCATCTCCCCTTAAAAGGATGTGTGGTAATAAATAGGGTGAAGTGAGATAGTTTGAAGCCTGTCAATTGCTGGAGGCCCTTTATAACCTGTCAATTGCTGGAGGCCCTTTATAACCTGTCAATTGCTGGAGGCCCTTTATAACTGAATTGCTGGAGGCCCTTTATAACTGAATTGCTGGAGGCCCGTTATAAACTGAATAACATCGTGTAATAGTAGCCAGAATACAGATAAAATTACATCGCCGGTACAGATGGGGTTAATGACCGCGACTGTACATTTTTTGTTTTTTTATCTTTCTTTCCTTTTCTATCTTTCTCTGGCTTGTATCCATTCGGCCCCATTCAGCCAACTATTTTAAGACTTTTATCCCCATCCAGGTGTCGATTTATTCCTGGCGAGCGATAGCGAGCCAGCATTGTATGGAGAAATCCGGCTTCGCCGGAGAAATTTTTCTATCGAAAAATGTACAAATTTAGCTTGCTGTCATAACAAAAATATATATGGTGGCTCGCTACCGCTCGCCAGGAAAATATTGACGCCTGGATGGGGGTAAACGTCTTAAAACATGGCTATCCATGTTTTATAGTAAGGGATATATTTTTCTGGGGCATATTTTCGGGCTTGCTCTTACAAAATCAATTCGGGTGTGCCGTATATTACCACTAGCAACTCATTACTAAGATTATCATCCTCTATCCAACCTTAGCCGTTTCTGTCTGTCTTTTGTACTGTCCTACTTTTCCTTCTGGGGGCAGGAGGCTAGGAATCCTCCACCCCTTGTAAAATTGACCTACTAGACGAAACAGAGTAAGAGGCGAGGGAACGCGAAAGTGGTGCCGTACCCTAAGAATTTGAACTTTAAATGTAGTTTCTGTTCGGGCTCTGTCTTGAGTCAGCCACTCCCAGCTATAGGGTATGTGCCTGAGTATATACATATATGCTAAAGTCAAAGGAGATGTTGAGTTTGAAATATGTTTTGTTATAACTAAGCATATAATATACTGTATATGCACAAAGAAGGCTCCAATAAACTTATAACACACCTTACTAATTACTATGATAAATGTACTCACGCGTACTAAAAGCTGCTCAGGGGTGGGGCCTTCCTTCCCCTCCTCCACCCTGGGCAGATGGAAGGGGGGGGGGGGGGAGTCGTGTCCAAATCTACCCCACCTTCCACCCCCAAACTATCGCCAACTCCCCCACCTTCCTCCTCTGGCTGCTAGTTAGTGATTAACAACGCATATGTTCTCATGTCTTGTAAATTATAGCTAAACAACCATTGCAAGCTCTTACAATGGCCAACATTTAAAATGTATTGGGAAATAAATATAATATGTAATTGTATTCTCAAAATGAGTTTACATACAACGTCGGTTAAATGCATTTCGGCTGTGGGGGTCCTCTCTCTCTCTCTCTCTCTCTCTCTCTCTCTCTCTCTCTCTCTCTCTCTCTCTCTCTCTCTCTCTCTCTCTCTCTCTCTCTCTCTCCAAGGTTTACTGCGTTTTGAATATGATGATACTGTAATTATATCCAATCTCATACAGTATTAAGGATAACATATTCACCATTATTGGCATACACATCTACAGTACATGCCCGCTACCATCTAATCATAGATTCTTAAATCATTTACGGCAGTCGGGTCTTTTTAATAAATAAGAAAAGGACAAAAGGCAAATATTGGCTGGAATAGTGTTGCGACTGTTACTGATTGTTTTGTTTATCATTTCATTCAAATTGTCCCATTTATGCAATACCATATAATACTATAAACGGTCTATGTTTCATTATATGTGGCCAATACACTCGTTTTTCAATCAATATAATGTAGAATTCGATGTCAATTACAATCAAAGTTGGTGTGAATTTATAGCAAGGTTTGAATATTGAGCCACTGAGTAGATCAAAGTGTTCGCCTTCTCACGTCCCCCTCCTCTGTCTCTGATCCCAGCCTCTCATCTCTACAAACCCTCAACTAGGCCTACAGATTAAGGTTCAATAGACAGTTCTACCATCAATTCTCCTCTATGTGTATCGAATACAGGCAGCATTCATCACACACACATCAAGGGATATATACCCCATTCAGACCTATTAAATCTTGATCGTAGATAGTGTTGGTTATGCGAGACAGTGAGAGTAAGTGTTACAAGGAGTTACAATGAATAGTATCTCAAAAGACCTTGCGGTCCATTCCGGAGAGATACTCAAAGTAGAAGGACAAACATTGTTTAGTGCACTACACTCATTACAGAGTGTGGAAAATACTATCTACTATCTTCTTGAACTGTTTTACTAAGGAATTATTTACAACTTCTGAGGGAAGTCTGTTACAGGTAGAACATTTCTTATATGTGAACAAGTTTTCACAAATACTCGTGCTGAATCATATCAATTTTAACTTCCAGCCATGGTTGCGTGATGTATTCATATTGAGGCTAAACATTTTGCTATAATCCACATTGTCAAACCCATAAAATATTTGAAAAACTTCAATAACCTCAATTCGTAGTAGGACTATGTGTAGTAAAAATGTGTAGAGAGAGAGAGAGAGAGAGAGAGAGAGAGAGAGAGAGAGATTTGATTTTGATTTTGCCCCGAGGGGCGAGTTTATTGAGCAGCGCCCCCCATCCTGTGAGGGGACAACCACTAGTAAGGCGATACATACTGCTCAAAGAGCCATTATTCCACTGAAACAACAGCATCGTCGTCTGGTTACATTCATATTTGTGTTTATAAGTCAGGTTGGCATTATTCAGATGTGTTATTATAGATTCCTCATTTAATTGTCACATGGTCTGTATAAAAAAAAAAAAAAAAAAAAAAAAGCAAGCAAGCAAGCAAGCTTGTAGTGACTGAATTATTAATTGACAGGTTGTAAATAATAGCACTACAGAACTAGTGCAATCGTATGAGGGAGACTATTCATATTTTCATTACATCAATGATTATTGAGATCATAGTTAGCTGAATACAATTATTACAAAAATAGGCAATGGTATAAATCAACATAATACATAATTTAATACAGGCGGACATAATCATGATACGGTTCGTTGTGCACTGGGAGCTAAGGTGTCTTGAGATCGCCTCGTACCCATACACAACGAACGTATTATAGTCTGCATGGTTGGTGTCTAATTGAATATACTTAGTGGGTATTTCAAGAATGTCAGGGGGTAAGGAAATGTGATTTGTATATTAGAAGGCTGTGATTAACGAGACGTGTAACATGTGGAGGGAGGTGGTAGAAAGAGAGGGATCTCGTTGGGGGTGGAAGTTTCGCTCCCAGGAATTTCGTTCCTGTGGTATTTCAATAATAATAATAAAATAATAATAATAATAAGGGGACAACCACTGGTAAGGCAATACATACTGCTCAAAGAGCCATTATTCTACTGTAACAACAGTATCGTCGTCTGGTGTTATTATAGTTTCCTCATTTGATTGCCACATATGCTGTATATACGTGCTCATGGGAAAAAAAAAAAAAAAAAAAAAAAAAAAAAGTGACTGAATTATTAATTGACAGGTAAATAATAGCACTACAAAACTAGTGCAATCATATGAGGAGGCCATTCATGTTTTCTTACATCAATGGTTATTGAGATCATAGGTAGCTGAATACAATTATTACATACAAGATGTGACTAATATTTCGAACTACATTAATTATTATGCAATAATAGTACCACAAATATATTACAATCATATGAGGGACACTTCACATTCTTCATTACATCAACGGTTATTGAGGTCATAGTTAGCTGAATACAAGAGTCACATGCATAATGTGACTAATATTACCAAATACCGAAGTTATAATGGAATTATAGTAATACAAATATTTTACAAAGATGAGTTACATGGTTCAAATTTTTATTACAATAATGGTTATTGAGGGGATAGTTAGCGCAATATGACCAGTGGAGAAGTGTACATGCCGATAGTAATATAATATTTAGTAGGGTGTGTGGTTATGGGAGAGAGGGAGGGGGGTTGTAGGAGGTAGAGGAATGGGTGGGAGAGGAGGAGGAGTAGGGGGGGGGGGGGGGGGGGGAGGAGGAGGAGGTAAGGTACTCCAGGGAGGAGGAAAGTGTGAGAGGGGAGGTGTGGGTGTGGGGGTATGTCCCTTCTTACACATCCTAGAGGGGCCCTACCCGTCGTGACCCGGTCACCTGCCCCCAGCCATGGCCTTATCTATACATAATTATGTATATAGAATGCATTGCCCCAGCACCAAAACATACAGCCACACAGATTCAGATTCATATTCAAATTATTTTTATTTCCATAAAATAATATTCGGAGGAAAGTGCAAGTGGTCCTCCGGGAGGGACAGTGCCGCCTATCCGGAGGTACTTGTACAGCAAGCCATTAGCCGAGAATATTGAGGACAATACAGCAGTAATGGTTATTGGTTGTTGTAGGAGGTAGAGGAATGGGTGGGAGAGGAGGAGGAGTAGGGGGGGGGGGGGGAGGAGGAGGAGGTAAGGTACTCCAGGGAGGAGGAAAGTGTGAGAGGGGAGGTGTGTGTGTGTGTGTGTATGTGTTGGGGAGGGTGGGACATACTACATATAAATAAGTTGTTTAAGGCCAGCGATAGTACTGAAGATAAATATGGTAGTACAAAAAAAAAAAAAAAAAAAAAAAAAATCTTAAAATGGAAAGTTTGAATTTCAACGCAAGTCTACACATATCGGCAGTATCGCTTCATCGTACCTGACACAACATATCAATAAGTAGGGAAGGAAACTGTATACGTGCAAAGATCAAGATTCAATTAAGTTTAGTAGCAAAACAATATTCAGAAGGAAGATACTAGTAGTCCTCCGGGATGGATATGCCGCATATCCGAAGGTACTTAATTGTAGATCAAACCATTAGCAAAGAATATTGAGGACAATTATGTTGCTTACATATGCAAGGGTCATGTATATTGACTTGCAAAAGGATATGAATTGGCACTTAACAGATTATTTAAATAAAAGCTGTGTTAGAGGCTCAGAGGGATATGTATATTATAGGTTTGACTCCTGTAAGGAGATTAGGAAAACCTAATATTTAGTAGTGGCCCCGTAATCATTGACGAACATGCCTATTACATAAGGCATCCTCTTCAAACACTAATCCGCCGTAGTTTGAATATACCGCGCAGAGCATTTAAAAACTGAGGAGCCTTCATCATGAGCGCACGCGACCTCACTCATGGCTTCAGTCATTATGAATTGGGTTCTCACTACGAAAAAACTTCGTAAAAAATAAAAACAAAAAGAAAAGAAAAATAACTATCCAATAAGCTTTCCATCATATCGTGGATGTACTTGTGTGGATTTCTGACCAGACGCTGAATCAGGCGTCATTCATCCTTCACTGACATATCAAGTAAACCAAAATCCTTAATACATCAACGAATGGGAAGGGGACGGTCGGGAGGGCCCCAGTCGTCAATGATTACGGGGCCACTACTAAATATTAGGTTTTCCTAATCTCCTTACAGGAGTCAAACCTATAATTTTATTAGTGGCCCCTCCATCATTGACGAACATGCCTGATATCTAAGACTGGAGGGGGGGACATTCGTAATCATATCATAACTCTAGAAAAGCAGATAATAAAAACAACCACATAGTATTCTTACTTTTGAAAAATGTACTTAATACGGCGTAGGCCGGAAATATACAAGAAAAAGGGGGTTCAGGCAGGTGCGTGCTTCAAAGAAGCCTGCCTGACAAAAATAGGTAACCCTGAAGATTCTGAACACAGATCTGTAGTTACAAAGGCACCCCACTCAACGAGTGGTGACAAATATAAGTTATAAGTTTTATAGGTGCACATCATAAACCCAAAAATACATGTGGAGATCAATTGCTAATGAACTCCATTGAACTAATGTTACATTGCTTTCGCAGCTAAAACTACTATAACAACACCGTTGTTTTGTACTAAACTTTGTACTAGCACAAATTCTCTCAGAGAAATTTTCATATCACATTTCAACCTTAAATTGTATCACAGTTCTCATACTCCGGCGGGGTCTAGGGTGTCCTATGTCAACTGACTGCACCCCCCCCCCCCCTTTCCTTGAAAATAAACATAAGTGACTGCAGGGCCACCTAGACCCTCTGCCTTAAAGCTATACATGGTAAGGAAGTGTTGTCTGGAGCAACTGGCAAGTATCTAGAGAGACACGTATGTTTAGACGCCCACAACTGTTTGGACGCAATATCTTCAACTGAAAAGTTTTTCAGGAAACAGTAAAGAGGCCGCCCACTTGCGTAAATCGTGGGCCCTACCCACAACGCCGGGATTACTCTCTTTAATGACTTCTACTAGAAGAGAGGCTAATCGCCGTTTAAGTAAGCGTTTACCCGTACTCGCTACCCATAAAGCACCTTGGGGGTTATGAGGAGCTATTCTTAAATATTTGGTTAGAGCTTGCACTGGACATAAATTATGATGCACCTTTCCCCTTTTTAACGCCGGCACCGTGAATTCAGAAAACACGTGTGCACTATGCTCATTCTTGGCTACAAACGCCGGGGAGGGTGCAATGGAAATTGAATCATTAAGTCTACCAAACCTAAGACAATTAGTTGTGTTGCTCATCGCCGCCAGCTCAGACACTCTGTTTCCGGTGGCCAAAGCCAAAAGGAAAACTGCCTTCTTTAAGATTAAAGCAAAGTCTGCAGTATTTTGATACAGACGAGAATGAAGTAAAGACAAAGCTTTGTCCAGAGACCAAGTAGGCATGAGCTGACGGGGAGGGTGGGCGGAGTTTAAAACACGCTCTCATACTCCTGTTTCCTCCGCCACCGAATGGATAGACCTGTAAGGTCGAAAAAGGGCACTCTAATCGCAGTTAAGTTGATGCTTCAAAGTAACCACAGATAAACGTTTTTTCTGCTCAAACAGATAGTTCAAGTAATTAAAAACCAATGCCACTGAGGGTACAGTTTGTTCCGTTCTAACAATCCAAGAAGTAAAAGCTTTCAATGAGATTGATATTGTCGCTTAGTAGACTGAGTATATTGATTGAGCAATTTATTGGTCACATCCCTACCGTATGGTGCTAGCCACTTGGCCTCCTGAATGTCCATAATGCAAAAGTCAGCGAGGTCTCTAGGGTTTGCCAATCGTGTCCTAAGTGGAAAAGTCCACAACCGACAGCGTGGAGCGATACGGGGTACGGGCCCCCCACATTATTAACTGCTGGTCAACCACACCCTGCGCCGGCCACAGGGGCGCGGATTTAGCGAGACTAAGCCATCGATAAACTCGTAGTTTGTTCACTACTGTCACATTTTGTGACCGCATCTGGCTGGTGGGAAAACAGATAGATGGGCCAGCTCCCTCTGTTTCCAGGTCTGTCACTATGGCGTCTGGCCCCCCTGCCGGCGTTCAGTCGTCCGGCGGGTGAGGTATAGAGGCGAGCTGTGTGAGTCTCCTCGGACCGCAAAAAGATCCACTTTGTGGATGGGAGGAGCTTCGCAATTCATTAGGTCGAAAATGGTTTGCTTGAGCTCCCATTATACTGTCGTTGACTCTGCTCTCCGGGACAGAGCGTCTGCCCCAGAACGTTCGCTAAACGCCCTGTGAGATAAGATGACGTGAAGATAAATATCGAGAACCTGGTGCTTAGAACAAAAATCTCTTCCGACACGAGTAGCAACTTCCTTGACCTCGTTGACCCTTGTTTTTCTGAAT